>CM035123.1:71349056-72549056 GCA_020205555.1 Panax stipuleanatus | reverse complement strand
GAGCTTGGAAGTGAAAGGAATAAATATGAAAGAGAATGAAATGATCTTGGTTGGTGTATTTTTATTATGTTAGTAGATGTACATTGTATATATCTATTATATCTCTCAACACTCATCTCTCTCTTGCTTAATCATTGCAAGTGTTGCTTACACTCCACCTCTTGCTTGCACAATTGGCTAAAGTTGTTGGTTAAATAATAATTGGACACCTAAGTTGAGTGTAAGGTGAGTTAAACCAACTTGTGAAGTAAAATAATTTAACCCACATGCTTTCTTCTTTTCTCCTTCTAGGCCAAAATTTTGGGTCTTTCCTCTCCATTTGGTTTAATTTTTAATGCTCCATTTTACTTAATCAAATGTTCCAAAAAGTCCTACACTTGTTGGGCTTAGTTTGAGTTACTCATTTAACCTTTTGGACTTCTAAATTAATTTCTATTGGACTTGCAATATTACTTATTTTGCTTACTAGTTAAAATAAGCTTGGGCTTTCTCCCATAATTAAATTGGGCCATCACTATATTGCTCCATACATAATATTGGGCTAGTTTAATAATTTAATTGCTCTTAATTTAATTTATTTACAAGTCCCATTCTTAATTAAAATAAGTGGGCTTGTTTAAATCAATTACCCTCCTTAGCCCACTAAATTTATTATTTCTTGAACTAATGCTCATTATTATTGATATTTCCATATTATTATTCCTCAATAATAGTAATTTATTTACATAACCCAATTACACTTACCATATTCAAATTAATTGAATATGTCATTAGGGTTCAATAATACCCTACACTTGATGGCTTAGTTGGGCAACCTTATCTAATGTGTTGGGCTCTTTACTTGCTTCCTTGGGCTATGAACATTATCATAGTTCAACATTCTTAATTATATCCTACCCTAATCATTTAATTAGATTTTTCATTTCCCATGTTTGAAAATAAATTTCTTCCTCATGCCTCTTTAATTTCATATCCCAATTAGACTTGGTTATAAAATTAATTATTTGATATATATAAAATAAATCTCTAGGGTTAGTATATATTTTACATACTAACATCCTCTTCTATTATAACCCTTAGGTTATTTAAATATCAAACCTAATATATATATTAGGTTACATAACTTTATTCTTAATTCTCTCTTTATATACAAAATAATTATATTGACATCATATAATGTATATTTATTTAATCACATATATAGTTCACATAAATCATAACATATTCCACATTTTTAACTATAATTTTAACTTTTCTCCATAAAAGTCAACTGTTGGCTTTGACCAAAAAGTCAGCCCTTACACATTTTGTGTTTACTGTCCTTTCTGACTAAACTTAACGTTTCGGACGCAACCGAGCTGTCCGTGCTTCAAAATTCTATCTCTAACTCAAATTTTGAGTTTTAACTTACTCCCTTATCATTGCTAATTATATTAGCTAATGATTTTATACTAATTCATATTCTTATTTGTCAATCAAGGCCCACATTCAAGCTATGCTAATTACTAACATAGTTTTAATTTGATTCTCATATCCTTAACTTAACTCATCATTCCTCCTGCTAGAATATATAGCACCTTTCTAAGTATATATATATATATATATATATATATATATATATATATATATATATACTCATCTTCTTTTAATCTCATAGCATCTTTTTATGTGAATTTTAATTAATAAAATTTTCACATGCATCATTATAACATTTATTACACTATTCAGTTTACATCAACTTTCTAGGTATTGTAATACCTTAGTCTTAACATTTTTTCACACCATTTCTAGGGTTTTGAAATTTTATAACCCATATTTTCTATATTCTCATTCAAATAGGAAACCATATAGATTTTATTTAAAAATTATAAATAAATCCTCAAATTCTCATCTAGGTTTTATTCTTTAACCTTTATTCTAATCATTCAAGATTTTACATTTTCGGGTTATCACATTCACCCTTCTTCTAAGAATTTCGTCCTCGAAATTACAGTATACTAATTTCTACTCCTTTTATTCATCAAAACTAGGTTTTCAAGTTAACCTTTACAGGATTTCATGTTCAATTTAATGAGTACATACTGCTTCCTTCTATGATGAGCTCTGTTATAATCACATTCTTTCATGACTTCTCTCTAAGGAGTTAAAACTTTTCATATCGGGCTGAGGGGTCATATTGAATGTGAACTCTCAGGTTTAACGGTATTCACCGTAATCAAATCTGTTAACCATGCTGCACTTGGTATGTTTACAGTCAAGAAGAAGGTAAATTACTGATACGGGTACGTTAGGTGATCAATCTATCGTACCTTAGTTCTCAGAACGGCTGTATGCGTTCAAGGATTGGAATATATCATGCAACCAGTATATCCCCATTTTTCGGGGTTGTTCACCTCAGTCTTAACATCAGAGTCTGTACCAAATCAATTTGGTTTGGGATAAATTCTCAAAGAGATACTTGAATCTTCATAAACATTTGTCTAGCTGAATCAATTAGATTAGACGTATACCAATAATTCGAATATCAATCGAAACATGTGTCTGGCCAGATTTAATTGGCACTTAAATTTTCTTTAAAATTCTAAAAATCATTCTATGACGTCATGATACCGCACTGTTTTTTTTACAGTCCGTTTGAGGATTTCGTCATTTTATGACTTTGTCATACTACATCGTACCATAGTGGGCTGACGATCTTTAGATTACATCTAACATTAGGTAATTCTACATTAATAACTCAATCATTTTTATCATCGCCGCATCAGGTTCCATGATGCATCAATAATATACAAAATATATTTTGATATCTCAAATTATTTTTGTCTAGCCAAAACAATTAGCGTAGACTCTTCTTTAAACCGTTCAAAAACCATTGAAAATCATTTTTGATGTTATCATCAACTGATAACGATGTGTTAGTGGTACGAAGCCCACTTCTACATAATTGTAACCATGTGTTGCTGATAACAAAAATTTATTTTATTTCGAAAGGCACATCAGTGCGAATTTAGCTTGATATCAAAAATTTAAAGTCTAGCACAGCTAGAAGATTTAGAATACCTATGCTTCCACCATCAACTTCAATTTCTTTAATGATCAATTGCTTAATAATTCTATCTATTAAAAATCCTCAATTCTCCATCCAAAACTTTCATATACCCCAGTATAGTTCATCAAACTTACTACATGTTATGAGTTCAAGAACTTACCACAATAATATGAGTTTAGGAACTTATCCTAGCAATACGTAATTCAAGAACCAATCAGGAACTGTCCGTACACTTAGGGGTTCAAAAATATACCATACAATTATGAGTCACGAACTTACCATAAGTATGAGTTCCAAGAACTCGTGCCTATTCTTATATTCTCTACCTATCCGTCATACACATGAGAAAAGAATCACCTTTTCAGCATACATATAACGAATAGCGCGACATCAACATTTCAATGATTATCAGTGTAAGAAGCTAAGTGGTTGTCAAACTTAACACAATCCCCTACCCATACAAAGAATTGGTTAACTCAGCCACTAATCAATACAGGAAGCTAAGCGGTTTGTTAGACCAAGGACAACTCCCTGCCCATACAAGGAATTATTCAACTCAACCACTATATCAAAATAGGAAGCTAAATGGTTCTAAAACCAAGCATAAATTCCATGCCCATACAAGGAATCATACAACTTAGCTGCTAACATGAGTCCTCAATTGAAATTCCACATAATCTTAGTCTCCCCTTTGCTCAATACAAATTTCATTTAACCCGCATCATTCTTTTGAGTTTAACTCGTACTATTTCATAGTACCATATTCGTATAGCAATTCTGCTATAAAGTCTTCAATCCATAGATTGATCATTTATCCTCATAGGACCTCATCAGATCACGTTGTGGTCGTATCTTACAATCGTGTTATATTACGATTCTTTTCTATCTCATGATCGTTTTATTTTAAGATCTTCTTTCCCCTTAATCATATTATATTATGATTTTACACTTTTCATCTTATAGACTTTGTCTATTTATTATCACTTTTCATCTTTACTATTGGAGTCAGGTAACTCCAGATTCTTATCTTATAATTCTTCAAGATTCTTCTTTGAATCTTATTTATCATCTTCTTATCTTAATGATGAATTTCTTGAATTCATCTCTTATCACTTCAACTCTATTTGATTTTATCCATCATCCTCATCTTTGCAGTTATAGCCTAAGGTAATCCTACCTAAGGTTTATAACTTACAGCTCTGATTCCAATCTGTGACGCCCCCAAATTCGGGTCCCAAGAACATCGGACTTGGTACGTTACGGTACTTCATTATCATACATATTCTATCAACTAATGCGAAACTAATAAACATATATTGTTTATTTCACATGATTCTATAACATTTTTCCAGGTTTATTAACCTTAACTGAATACATACCTTCAACATTATAAAAGGTTTACTTAAGATAACTAAAAAGTTATTTTGCATAACACTCTAATCTTGTCATTTGCTTGTGTCTTTGTCTTTAATCTTGGAACATTCGTCTTAATCTGAAATGTGTTATCATGATATAGCAAGAGTGAGCAACTACTTTGCTCAACAAGTTTAAATACAATAAAGATATATCATGATTGAAGAAAAGAGTATAGCTTTCTGAATTTTCAACAATATATAACAATTGTGAAAGATTGAGAATTAAATTTCAATAATTGAATGACTGAATCAATAATACTGGGTGGTCAACAATGACCATTAACAAATTTAACTGAACCTTATGGTAGTGAAGGTGATCAGCCTTTCATACCCAATGAACATATGCAATTTGCACTAAGTGCGAATCAATAATCAGATATGTGAAATAATTGTAAATAATTAAACCACTAGCATGCTTGAAACATAATAACTCGAGTTTAAGTTAGAAAACTTGTAAAAAATGCGAATATTCAATAATGATCTTAGATGTAGAATAATCAACAATAATTATCCACTACCATGCTTTAACAATAATAACTCGAGTTTGAGTTAGAGAACTTGCCTGTTTGACGAGCTACGGCTTACTAGCTTTAATTAAAACTCTTTGAATGACCTAACATTGATAATATAGATCTATTAATTAGTACTGCGTATAATTTTCCATCTATACGCTTACTTGTACTATTATTTAACAAATAATTCAATCACAAAGTACATATATATAATGTACAATCATTAATCCTATAAGATATTTAGTTGATCTTAGGTTAATGATTTAATAATTAATAAGGCTTTTCTTAGGTGATAAACACTTATTAGATCTTTAAACAATTTATTATAATTGTTTAATTAAGGAGTTATTTAAATTTCTTTTAATTGTTAACTCCCTCTTCATTTGTTTACTATTTAATATTAATTAAATAGTAATTAATTAATTATCTTTAGTTATTATTTAATAATAAATAATAATCAATTATAACTCCTCATTATTTAATGTTAATTAAATAATAGATAATTAAATTATTATTTGTCTTTAATAATAATTAATTAATTCCTTATCCTTGAATAATAAATAATTAATTTATTTACTTCATTAGTCTTTAATTATTTCTTATTATTATTTAAAGAATAATTAATTAACATTTATCCTTATTTATTATTTAATATTAATTAAATAATAAATAATTAATTCACTTAATAAATCTTTAATTATTCTTTCTTATTAAATTAAAAATAATTAATACTTGTTCTTATTTATTATTTAATGTTAATTAAATAATAAATAATTATTTTTATAAACTTTTATGTCAATGTAAGTAGGTAATTACTTTATTATTACTTAATCTTACTTAAACATTCTTTAATCATTATTTAAATAATAATTAATTAATTAATTAACTCTAATTGTTATTTAATCTTAATTAAATAATAAATAGTTATTTTATTAACACTAACTCTACTTAATTATTACTTAATATCATTTAAATAATAATTAAATAGTTAATTATATTTAACTTTATATGTAATTAGTTTACTAGCCTATTAGCGGCTTTAAAAGTTATTTATTATAATTATTCATTTTTCATTCAATTTCTACTATTACTATAATTTTCGCCCAAAATTTCAGACTTGGGGTCCTTCACGGAAACGCTTGTAAAACGAGATCTACAACTCGGATTTAGGTTTAGTCGGAGGCGTTGGATTCGTATCTTCTTGAGTTATAGTTTCCATTTATCAAACATCAAATTCTGATCTGTTTAGGTCCCAGAAATCAGGGTTAAATTGACTGATCAGCAAGGATGTTTATAACAGTTGGTTCGTTTTTCAGATTTGGGGTCCTTCACGGAAAAGCTTGTAACTCAAGATCTACATCTCGGATTTAGGTCCAATTGATATCGTTGGATTCATATTTTCCCGAACTACAATTTCTATATATCAAACACCAAATTTAAGTCTTTTTTGGTTCCCGAAAATATCCCATAAGTGGCTAATCAGTAGCATGATTCCAACAGTTGGGTAGTTTGGGATTAAATTCATAACTTGCTCATTTTTAAACATAATTGAGTGATTCCAAAGGAGTTTTTCCTTTAACTCATGTATCTAGCATATCAAGAAAGAAAATCTCAAATATCACTTGAAGATTTTAACATGTACATGTTATAGTACACTAGTTAAATAAAAATTTCCCAAAAATCCATCTAACTTCCTTTTTCCAAACTTTTTCATATGAACTCATACAAATCCACAAGTTTAACTTATTAAACTCAAGATCTAGCATTCTAACATGATATTAACCATACACAACATGCATCCCCAAGAATCTAACATAGAATACATAGAGCATGCATGCATAAGCTTTTTTTTACCCATTTTGTACAAATCTCTCTTTTCTCTATTTTGATCTAACTTTCAACTTAAAAAAAATGTTTTGATCCTCATATAAAACACTTATATTCATATAGATGAAGGGTTTTTAAAGATCAAACATAAGGCTCCTTATTTCATCAAAATCTAACAAAATAAGTAATCTAAACTTGAAATTTTTGAGAATCATTACCTAGTTCTTCTTGCTATTCTTCTTATTCTTCCAAAGTAGCTTAGATACTTAGCATGCATGAAGATCAAAGAACTCTTTTCCTTCTTGTAGTGGTCGAAATGGCTCTCCCCCTCTCTCTATATATATATTTTTTCTTTTGCTAAGGAGCTTGGAAGTGAAAGGAATAAAATATGAAAAAGAATGAAATGAACTTGGTTGGTGTATTTTTATTATGTTAGTAGATATACATTGTATATATCTATTATATCTCCCAACACTCATCTCTCTCTTGCTTAATCATTACAAGTGTTGCTTAAACTCCACCTCTTCCTTGCACAATTGGCTAAAGTTGTTGATTAAATAATAATTGGACACCTAAGTTGAGTGTAAGGTGAGTTAAACCAACTTGTGAAGTAAAATAATTTAACCCACATGCTTTCTTCCTTTCTCCTTCTTAGCAGAAATTTTGGGTCTTTCCTCCCCATTTGGTTTAATTTTTAATGCTCCATTTTACTTAATCAAATGTCCCAAAAAGTCCTACACTTGTTGGGCTTAGTTTGGGTTACTCATTTAACCTTTTGGGCTTCCAAATTAATTTCTATTGGACTTGCAATATTACTTATTTTGCTTACTAGTTAAAATAAGCTTGCACTTCCTCCTATAATTAAATTGGGCCATCACTATATTGCTCCATACATAATATTGGGATAGTTTAATAATTTAATTGTCCTTAAATCAATTTATCTACAAGTCCCATGCTTGATTAAAATAAGTGGACTTGTTTAAATCAATTACCCTCCTTAGCCCACTAAATTTATTATTTCTTTAACTAATGCTCATTGATATTTTCATATTATTATTCCTCAATAATATTAATTCATTTACATAACCCAATTACACTTACCATATTCAAATTAATTGAATATGTCATTAGGGTTCAATAATACCCTACACTTGATGGCTTAGTTGGACCACCTTATCTAATGTATTGGGCTCTCTACTTACTTCTTTGGGCTATGAACATTATCACAGTCCAACATTCTTAATTATATCCTGCCCTAATCATTTAATTAAGGTTTTCATTTCTCATGTTTGAAAATAAATTCCTTCCTCATGCCTCTTTAATTTCATATCCCAATTAGACTTGATTATAAAATTAATTATTTGAGATATATAAAATAAATCTCTAGGGTTAGTATATATTTTACATACTAACATCCTCTTCTATTATAACCCTTAGGTAATTTAAATATCATACCTAATATATATATTAGGTTACATAACTTTATTATTAATTCTCTCTTTATATACAAAATAAATGTATTCACATCATATAATGTATATTTATTTAATCACATATATAGTTCACATAAATCATAACATATTCCACCTCTAACTCTAATTTTGACTTTTCTCCATAAAAGTCAACTGTTAGCTTTGACCAAAAAGTCAGCCCTTACACATTTTGTGTTTACTGTCCTTTCTGACTAAACTTAACGTTCCGGAAGCAACCGAGCAGTCCGTGCTTCAAAATTCTATTTGAGTTTTAACTTACTCCCTTATCATTGCTAATTATATTAGCTAATGATTTTATACTCATTCATATTCTTATTTGCCAATCAAGGCCAACATTCAAGCTATGCTAATTACTAACATAGTTTTAATTTGATTCTCATATCCTTAACTTAACTCATCATTCCTCTTGCTAGAATATATAGCACCTTTCTAAGTGTGTGTATATATATATATATATATACATATACTCATCTTCTTTTAATCTCATAGCATCTTTTCATGTGAATTTTAATTAATAAAATTTCCACATGCATTGTTATAACATTTCTTACACTATTCAGTTTACATCAACTTTCTAGGTATCGTAATACCTTAGTCTTAACATTTCTTCACACTATTTCTAGGGTTTTGAAATTTTGTAACCCATATTTTCTCTATTCTCATTCAAATAGAAAACCATATAGATTTTATTTAAAAATTATAAATAAATCCTCAAATTCTCATCTAGGTTTTATTTTTTAACCTTTATTATAATCAGTCAAAATTTTACATTTTTTGGTTATCACATTCACCCCTTCTTCTAAGAATTTCGTCCTCGAAATTACAGTATACTAATTTTTACTCCTTTTATTCATCAAAACTAGGTTTTCAAGTTAACCTTTACATGATTTCATGCTCAATTTAATGAGTACATACTGCTTCCTTCTATGACGAGCTCTGCTATAATCACATTCTTCCATGACTTCTCTCTAAGGAGTTAAAACTTTTTATATCGGGCTGAGGGGTCATATTGACTGTGAACTCTCAGGTTTAACGGTATTCACCGTAACCAAATCTGTTAACCATGTTGCACTTAGTATGCTTACAATCAAGAAGAAGGTAAATTACCGATACGGGTACGTTAGGTGATCAATCTATTGTACCTTCGTTCTCAGAACGGCTGTATGCGTTCAAGGATTAGAATATATCATCCAACCAGTATATATTCTAACGTAGTATATCATATATCTATAACTGGCAACTACATAATTCATATAATTATATCATATAATAATTGACAATTAATTCCTTAATAAATATATCAGTTTTATATATTTTTTTGAAAATCAAAAGTCATAAGGTTTTGTTTGGCAAAACTCCCTTTAATTTTAAAAATAGATTTTTGGTAGTTAAGGCCCTGTTTGGTAAAAACTCTTTAAAATAGATGCAAGGGTCTTGTTTGGCAAAACTCTTTAAAACTCTTTTTATTTTATTTTAATCAATCCTTCTAACACATACTTTCAATGTTACACTTTAATGAATTAAATTCTAACATTCTAATTTAATTAAATTAAAGCTAACATCAATTAATCAAATAAAATTTGTCACATAACAATTATAATTACTCGCTAATCATAATCTCATGTAACAGTTACCACATAATATTCATTTAATTTAATTATCTCAATTAAATTAGAACTATACCATAAAATTGCTTACACAATAATTTAATATTAAATATTCATTTAATTAACATATTGCACTTAATTAAATTACTCCACAACAATTACATAAATTATTTATTTAAATTAATTAAAATATTTATTTAATACAATAAATATTTTCAATTAAATATACAAAATCCCATTCGTTACACTTAACTTAAATCATTTTAGTTCGGATGTGCACACACTTGACTATTATGATCTAAGAGGCAAAATAAAAAGGAGTTACATGTTGATGTAATTGACAAAGAGTTGTCTACCTATTTATTTATATATGGTTTGTTGTGATATCCACAAGGCTATATACATTTGAAATAGGATCTTTATTCTCACTTGTAAATCTTTAATTAGACGTTGCCGAACTATATAGATGTTGCTAAATCTTTAATTAGATGTTGTAATCCTCTAGGGTTGTTCTCCAGAGTGGGAAAAGATGTTTTTCCCATCTTGTATGATTAATAACAGGAAAACAAAATTTTGAGTGTCTACAAATTCCCCTCTTTGTCATGTTTATGCAATACACTGAAATGAACATGACAAAGATTACTAGACACTTGAAATATGACAAGATATATATTTAATGATGCAAATTGCAATGCAATAAATGTTAAAATATTTTCGTAAATCGCATTTTGCACTTCGCACATCGTATATCGTACCGCAAATCGCATTACAAATCGCATCGCAAATCGCATATCGCATCGCAAATCGCTTACCTTTTCCGGTCATGGATGATGCCTGTGTTGGGGCTGATTTCAATGGTTGACTTTTATCAGTGCTGCTGATGTCTATGTTGGTGTTGACTCCAACGGTTTGATTTCCATCGGTGTTGCCGATGCTTGTTTGATGAAGATAAACTAAAATATTTTCTACATTTCTGTTGGGGATGATGTTCCAAAATCATCGGATCTTCTCGATGTTAACACTAGAAGTTTAAAACGGTGCCTACCCGATTGATATTTGACAACGGTGCCTACCTTGACGGTAGTTGAAAATGGTGCCTACCCTGCTGGTAGTTGACAACGGTGCTTACCATGATGGTAGTTGACAATGGTTGTTCACCGAACTGTCTCGATGTCTACTCGAACGGTAGTTTTCAATAGCAGAATTTTTCCTTGAGTCTGGGTATTTAATGTGTATGCCTATTTAACTCTACTGGTATGCATGCTTAAATTTTTAATGGAGATGTGCGCTGATATAGCACTTCTTGCACATGTGCAGACCAGGCATGATATGATGATCTTAATTTGTCCTAGGTTGATGCATATGCTTAATCAAATTGATGTAGAACCATACATTACCCTTTCTGAGGCAATTTGGAGTTTCTTTTCAAGCATGGATTTTGATAGGCCTATTAACTCCAACTCCCGTATGGCTCCTTTTGTCATTCGCAGAGTAGATTCAGATGTTCCCCTTTTATATGTCGTCTTTGGTGGGGATCTCGCAGAGGCTGCTATTTTTCTTTCTGAATTTGGACCTGATGCTGGTCCCTCTGGCGGTTCAGACACTGATGGCTTTACTAGAAGATATCCCGATATCTTCACTAAAGTAGTGTTCAATGGCTTACATCACTAGATCCTTCCCCGATGCTACGTTGGATTGACGCTAACGGTTTGATCATTGATTATGAAAAAGGGGCGAGCTCTTTACTTGCTACCCTGCTGGATTAGATACTGGCTTAGCTGAGGACCAGGGTGTTACTGACGCCCTGGAGGATGTGGCCCATTCTTTCACTGCCCAAATTTGAACTTCAGTGTAATCGATTACAGGACATGGTACTCACGATACAACATACATCATCATCTATCTAAGTAAACTCCAGCAATAATAATAATAATATTATAACTATTACGTACAAAATAAAATCCCAAGTCTTTACAACCTTTAATAAACCAAAACTTAAACTTAGCGTTTATCGCTACATTACATCATATGCGGAAATATAAACTTATTTCATAAGGTAACTAGCATCATTTCATCTTAGACTTCCCCTTGTCCTTGCTCGAGCCCTCAGCCTTCTCATCTTTAACTGAAAGGTTTAAGCAAGAATGAGCACAAATTGCCCAGCAAGTATATAAAGAAGTTTGGAAACATACATCAGGAGTAAAAACATCTGTATGACAATATCTCAACAGTTGAAGGAATTATCAAGTGTTAAACAAGAATATCAAAGATAAGAGTTTAGAATTCTCAATAGCATACTAAGGGGTGTTAAATACCCTGAACGTTACTTTGTTTCATCAAAAACCATCAGACAGTTTAACAATCAAATGGATTGTAAACGGTCTCTGCAAGTACTCCAGGTGATCAGCCTATCATACCCTACATTGTGCACAAGTATAAAGTTTAAACTGCATAAGCAGAAATGGGACTATATGCCCGACATCTGTTTGCCCGTTTATTCGGGTTGTTCATCTTAGTATTCATGCGAGACCGCACCAAAACAATTTGGATTGGTAAACTTTAAATAGCTTCAAAAGATTTGAATTAAATCATTTGTCATCAACAATCTCTAGCTGAACAAAAACTAGAAAGCATTCCTGGAAACAGTTCTTTTAAATCGATGGAACTTTACAGCATAACAATTGAATTAATAATTGAATAAACAGCAATAAAACTTGCAAGACAATTGAAGTTGTAGAATTTTACGTCAAAGGAACTTGCATGCATATTTAATTAATCACAAGTCCGAACTTACCCTCGCTGAAATCAAATGAATAAGGATTGATTAATTTCTCAATGAAAAATAGGGTAAGAAACTTGCCTGATACGTCTGCTATCGTTAAAGCTAGCAATTAACCTTCACTTAACCTAATTATATGTGTCACAATAAGCCATTAGGTTCTTGAACTCTAATCCGAAAGAAAATGATTTTCTTTCATTATAATTTCATTATTAAACTACCACGTATGCTATCATCAAGCTAATTTAATCATACAACATGTTGCGTCATATAGATAAAGTGGTTCAATATGAGAACCTGAGTAAAAATAAGTTTATGGAATTTTTCCCGGTCCGACCCGACCCTACCCGGATCAGACCCAACCCGGACCGACCTGGACCGGCGCAGCTGCGCAAGCACTAGCCTGATGAGTGGCACATCTGCGCTGCTCTTTGCTGCCCAGAATTTTTTTTGCAGCTTTGAGCAGCCCACTTTGCGAATTGATTCTGACCAAATCATGCATGATATGACTATGACCTTTTGACACAACTTACTTCATATAGCATAGTATTTTACAAAAATATCACTTTCCAGAAAACAACAAGTTAAGGCCACGAACCGGCTGCCTTGAAAAGCGTGCCAGAACAGGTTCTAACACTTAGAAAAATTCTGGAAAACCCAGATTTTCTGCAGATTTCTATACCAACAAGCTTGCTTACGAATTTCATATCTTGCTCAATAAAACTCCGATTCCTTTGAAATTTGGACAGATTGGACTTCATACAACATACTATTTTATAAAATTATTAGCTACCATAAGCGGGTTATAGAAACCATGATTTCAAGGCTCCGAAAAACCCGAAAAGTCACAAATTTCATGTTAACCCACTTTGACAAAAATTCATGATTTTGATTCTAGCATGCAAGGATTCAATTTCTACTATCCAGATCACTTTTACTAGCATATATACACATGTTACAATAATCAAATTCACTAATTTTTCATGTTTTGATGAATTTAGCATGTTAGTGGCATTTTATCAAACATATAGCATGCATACTCGAATTTTATGATTCTCAATGTAATTGAAACATGATTAAGTCCAGAATTCTCATACTTAATATACACATAACAGTAATACACCATAACATGGCATCACAACGCCAAAACAAACCATCAACTATGATTATACATGCATTTCTCACTATTTTCCTCATGAACATATGAAATGGGTTATGAATTACCTCTTAGTGCGAATTTCCCCTTGTTTTGATTCTGATATTCCTTCCCCCTTGCTTGTTTAGACTCTCCAAATATCCAGAATTCTCAAGAGCTCTCAAACTCTCATTCTCTCAAGTTTATTTTGGTAAGGTTTCTAAGGAAAAGGAAAATACTATGGGAAAGAGATGCTCTTATAGAGCTTGACTTCTTGTGTAACGTAAATATGAATTCATCAGTTGAGAGGTCCTTGGCATATCCCATGATCAATTGTGTTAATGAACCAAGATAATGTGGGAGTTGAGAAAATGAAAAGGTGTTTGGTTTAAGGAATAAAACTAACTCCCTCCTCCTTCTATATTTGCTATATACGTATATACTCTCCCTCCTTGTCCCAATTTGGTGGTCACCAAGAGACCCACCAGCTGCTGACTTGTACTAAATATATTATAATATTATTTTAATCAATTAATCAATCATTTTGACCATTTTAACCATTTTGCCCTCCGTAGCCGAACGTTGCGATACTTATATCGATTCCTACTAAGGGTGACGTTCCGGACGTCATGGGACTATCCGTTTCATCAAATTCATCTCCAAAATTCGTGGTTGACTTTTTACCCAAAAAAGTCAACCGGTTGACTTTGACCAAAAAGTCAACCGTGACCCATTTTCGTGGTTACAGTCTACCCTAACTAATTTCAACGTTCCGGACTCAAATATGCAGTCTGCGTCTCTAAATTCTGCTCCAAACTCAAACTCATACTTTAAAGCCATCCCACGAAATTAATAGAATTAGTTCCACACTTAACCAATTTAAATAGTTGAGTTAAACTGAACCCACCATTTAAATACTCCTCATCACATATCATAAACTAACACATGCATGTATAACATATATACATCTAATAAAAGAAAACTCACAAGAATTTCTCATAAATTCGTTTATTGATAATTGTTGAATGACATAATAATCTCGGATGCTACATTTAAACTGGTCCTTTTAATAAAGTTTGGTAATCAAGGGGATTAGCCTTTCATACCCGATGAAATATGCATAATCACTCAATATACTAGCAACAATTATTTTCCAATAATACTTTAGTAAAATTGTTCTTTTTCTCTGTCAAGAGTCCTTACCATTTAAATTGGTTAGGCACCGCTTTCAAAACATATTTGATTTAACAAATTTAAACATACTTGATCTAGCTGATACAACTAGCATAGATCCATATCATAAATAGTTCATGAATGAAAGAACTTTTAACAATTCACAGTTCAATAATAATAGAACAGGAATTCAATTGCACAAAGTGCGATTTAACAACAATCAGTAAGGATGTGAATAATCATCAATAACTATTCACGAACATGCTTTGGAATATAACTCAAGTTTGAGTTAGAGAACTTGCCTCAATTGCAGTATACAGCTATGCAATTTACTTTAACTTCTTTAGAGAAAAGACCTATAATTGATCTTTCAATTAGTCATAGCATAACTCACTTATAATCTTATTATCTTTTATTAACTTGTCTAACATTCAATCACATAGTTAAGTATTAGACATTACATTAAAGTCTTAGTGTTACTATTATACTTGGATAATCTTTTAATCATGTCATAACTTATACTTATAAGTTTTCCTTTTATATGTTATCATAGTAAACTAGATAACATTTCAGTAAACTGAAAATACTATTTCAGTAAACCAGATTACATTTCAGCATCTTGAAATCATTATTTCAGTAGACCGAAATCAATCTTAGTAAACCGAAATCATTTCAGCAATCCAAAATCCAATTCAACACCCTGAATTCTCATTTCAGTCTACTACATGCATAATATAGTTCATTGGATATCAATTTAGCAACTATATTTAAAAATAACTTAATTCTTTTATTTTAATTCTCCGTTTAATATTATTAATTAAGTAATAATATTTTCAAGCTAATGTTATTAACTTTTAATAACCTTTAAGTCATATACTACTAATAATAATTCAATCAAATATTATTAATCATGTAAAAATATTTTACATCATTTAATCAATTTAATAAACAACTTATTTTAATTGTTTTTCTTTCATTAATAAACACTTTTAAACATTCTAAAACACCATACGCATAATGACTCTTCACAAATGACCCAAACCTTCATCACAAATCTGGATAATTCATACTTAAGGGTCTCAAGTCATAAAACCGTATTTTTCATAATTTTGACATCATATATTTAATTAAATTCATTTATCCATATAACATCATTTGTATGAAAAATAGTAAAACAACTCCAAAATCAATTTTTTTTTCTGGAAAACAACTATATATAATCCCCTCATGAAAATATATTTTTCTGGAAATTTTTAAAATTCATTTACTATATTTAAATAGCCCATAATATCCAAATATTGTCAGATTTTTCATCAATCGAGATTATCTCCAAAAATTCTGAAATTATTAGGGTAAGCTTCTGTTATATACATATACTTTCAGTAAAGATTTCATAATTTTTGGACTCACACAGAGATTTATTTGGTTAGATTTTTATAAGTAACCCTTTTGCCGTAAAATGCATAACTCTCAAGCCGTATGGCCAACAATTCTCAAATTTTTACAGAACCTACCTAACCTCTAGTATTAACTCTCCAAATGTTTCTCGAATTTTTAAAGAATAGAAAGTTGACAAAATTGCCCTCGTGACAGACTAATCAGAGAGCTTTTTAGCCTTCTTTGTCTACTACATGGACTGATTTGACTAAAACATCCACCACGACTTTTTTACACATGATTTTTGAGTTCTATCACTTGGGCTTATTAGTCAACACATATATCTAGCACCCCTCTTTGACGGATTGTGAAAAGAAGGTGTAGATTTAACATACTATTTGATCAAATTGAGAGAAAGCTAGGGTTTTCTAGATTTCTAGAAACCTCGTTTCATTTCTCTCCTTTTGATCCACTTTCTAACACTTAAATTAGTTAGATCCATACATAAATCACTATAAAACACATAAATGTAGGAGTTCTAAACTTCCAAATCATGAACCCCTTTTTCCATCAAATCCATAAAAAAAAAAGAAAATAAAGTCTAGAGATTAGTTTTATACCTTATTTTCTTGGCTTCTCTACTTCTCCAACCGTAATATGTTATGAATCTTGGGTGCATCTAGCTTAAGCTCTCTCCCTTTCTTCTTCTTCTTCCCACCGAGTTCCTCTCTTTTCTCTCTCTATTTTCCTTTGCTTTCTCTTTCTTAACTTAGTAAATAAAAAGAAATAAAATGAAATGTTATGTTTACTTAATATAAAAAGTATAGATATATTACTTATATCTATATCTATTTGCCATCTTGCTTTTCTCTCTCTCTCTCTCATTATACAAAAGTTTGCTTGCATGTAACCACTAAAGTGTTGGCCCATTAATTAATCAACACCTCAAAAGTAATTTACCTACTAAAGTAAAAGTAATCACCACATTCTCCCCCCTTTTTCTCCTCTCATCAAATCCGGCCACTTGGCCTCTTATCCATTTCTCATTTTGTTTTATATTAAGCTTTAATTAATGACTATAATACCCTTTACAAATGGGCCAATCTTTGGGCTTTGAGTTAATTCTTTTGGGCTTGCATTTTTATTATTTTGCTTACTTACAAAAATGAACTTGGGCTTCTTCTATTAATTAAATTGGGCCATTATTATTTTTATCTTATACATGATATATTGGGCTAATTTAATAATTTACTTGCCCTTAAATCAATTTATCTACAAGTCCAATGCTTAATTAAATAATTGGGCTTATTTAAATCACTTACTCTTCTTAATTTATTATACCTTGAACTAATGCTCATTATTATTGATATTTCAATATTATTAACCATCAATAATATTAATTAACTTACATAACCCAATTAGACTTGTCGTATTTCAAGTTTATTGAGTATGTAATTAGGGTTTAACATTTTAAATCCATTTTCTGGATTATTAAAATATTTAGGTTAGTTCACTAACTTATTTAACTTATAAGTGATACTTTTTTTAAATACTTATATTATATTATTCACATAATCACATAATCATCTATAATATATCACAAATTATTTAATATATTTGTTTACAATGTATATAGAAATTCTTGGTTATTACATATCTCATATTGTGCAAACTTCGAATCATTGTTATGCCAACTATATTCATATTGAGTAAATTTCTATATTCGTATGAATCATTCTTCATATTCAAAAATTAAATGTATATCTTGATTCATGTTACGAGCATTGAACTTATTGTTCTAAAATGTATTGTAAAAGTTGTCTAAGCCATTTGACTCAGCTAGATTAATATCATGTGTTAGAAAGCTATCCAAACCAATTGTCTTGGTGCGGACTCTTATAAATCTACTTAGATTAACAACCCTCATCGAAGGAGAAATTATATATTGTCGGGGAACCGACGTGCGCACAAACAACATGTTTAAATGGTATGCATAACGTAGGGTACTTCAGGCTAATCACCTATTGTACTTGTTTATATTGGATTATCGGTTTAATACTGTTAATTCTAGTAAATAGTTCTTGGTCTATAGTAACTACTCATTGTTGAAACCTTTGAATTCTTTTAAAATATTTCGGTCTATAACGACTCATCGTTAAAAATTCAAAGGACTGTCTTGGAATTATTATTATTTCCTTATTTACAGCATTATTCATTAATTCTTGAGCTATTTTTGATCATTATACCTTTGAGATTATTAACTTTATATTATGCCTGTTCATCCTTATTATATATACTTGCTGAGCAAATTTGTTGCTCATTCTTGCTTTCTTTAAACCTTTCAGTTAAGGCAAAACGTGGTGAACCCTCAGAAGAAGATAAGGGAAAAGGCAAGGCTACGACGTAGCTTTGTTCTTTCCATAAGAACAAGTTATCTATTATGTTGTTTTAAGTTTAGCTATGATTATGTATTAAGACTTGATTATGTTTATGTATTAAGTTATGTTTGGATTTAAGTTATGTATTATGTCAGTAACGGTTGCGAGACTTTGGGACGGGAATATTTATAGTACATCAATGTAAATTATTCTATTATTTCGCTGTATGAGTTATTAGTATATTATTAGAGTTAGATCGTGAAGCACCGAATTCGAGATATAACTGTCTGAATTTAGGGGCGTCACATGTTGGTATCAAAGCGTTAGGTTATAAACCTTAGGAACGAGAATCCTTAGACTATAACCTTAGAAGAACTTAGAAAAATTAGAAGAACTTAGAGGATAGAGGGAGATAAAACTCATATAGAGTTTTAGTAGTGTTATGAAATATATTTTTATTCCATACAATGAATCTATATTTATTCTGACGATCTAATGGAGTTTGTTGTTTGTTGTCTTGTGTTTGTGGTTGTAGGATGTCAGACTTGGAAGGACCTAGTAGAGTCGTAGAGGAGGAGCCACGTGATATATACATGGTGTATGAGACACCTTTGTTAGCCGAACCCGTTCAGGCAAGTAGCAGCATCCGAGTTTGACGACGAGGATGAGATAGAGGTAGAATCGGATCATGAGGATGAACCCATTGATGATGAGATCGTGGGAGATTCTGATGGAACCCCAATCGAGGATCAGATGTTGCGAGAGTATGAAGAGAAAATCCTAGAGTTAGAATGCCGAGTTAAGGAGCTATAGACCCAAGCTCAGGAGAGAGAAACCGAGATACAGAAGCTGAGGGATGAAGACCACAAGAGGAAGCTGGAGATACAAGAGATGGAAGTAGAGATTGCCTACCGTAAAGAAGCATCAATACAGATGGGAACTCTTTTTCACCGTTCGATATCTAGAAATGTGGAATTGGCGGGTAAGCTAGAGGAGTCTGATCAGAGGGAGTTAAGTGAGAAACCCGAGAAGGAGGCTCTTCACACACAGCTGGTGATGGAAGTCATGGAAAGGATTCACTTCGAGGAGAAGTGGGAGGAAGCCAACAATAGGGCTAAGGACTTAGAGGATAAGACAAGATGCAAGAAGAGGAAGATGAACTGAATGGGCTATACTTTTTGCACAGCTATGGAGAGGTTGATCGATGGCATATACCATTATCCGACAAAACAAGGGCAAACCCGTTATACATTCAATAGAGATATAATGGCTCACATGACACAGGTTGAGTACAAGAGCGCTGTGAAGCGCGAAATGTTAGGATAAGACCTATTAGTATTAGCCTAGTAGTGGTAGGTATATTATATATGTATTGATCTCAATTTCTTGTGTGAGATATGAGATGGTGTATGTAAACCCCGCGTAGGCTCATGTTAGAGGGGTAGTATGACAGTGTTTCCCCATCTTTTGTAATATTAGGGGATAGATGTTGACATTTATAAAAGTATGCTAAGAATGAACATATTGATGTAATGATTTGGCATATGAATATAAATGTCCTTATTTCATAAAACATGTTATAAAATTTTGTTCCTTTTTGCATTAAAGAAATACTTAAGTAATATAATTAGATAATAAGAATGAAATTTTATGATGCAGAATATGCCACCCAGACGTAGACTAACGGCACCGGCAGAATTGGTCAATAACGAGAGGGAACAAGTAGACCCTATCCAACAGCTAGTAGATTTATTAGGAGAAGCCCTTTGGGGGAGGAATAATGAACACGTGCGTAACAACCCACAAGCAGTGCCAGTAACCAACTTTAAAGACTTTAGGAGCATAGGACCTCCAAAATTTTTGGGTACGACCTATCCTATCGAGGCACAGACTTGGATCAAAGAGATGGAGAAAGCCTTCGCCATTTCTCAAGTGGGTGAAGATCAGAAGACTGTGTTCGATATGTACATGATGAGGGGTGAAGCAAATTATTGGTGGGAGGCCAATCAGCAGAGAGCGGGAGAAGGGACCATAGCCTGGGAAAGGTTTAAGACTTTGTTCTTCGAGAATTACTTCCCGAAGAGCATGAAGAATAAGATGGAGGTGAAGTTTTTGGAACTGAAGTAGGGAGAGATGATTGTGGCTCAGTATGCGGCAAGTTTCAACGAGCTTGCGCGTTTTGCATTGTACCAAGTAGATTCGGAAGAGAGGAAGGCTCGACGCTTCGAATTAGGACTAAAACCTTGGTTGTTCAACAAGGTGTCAGTTCTTTAAATCAATTCATTCGCCACGCTGTTGGAGAAGGCCATCATTACAGAAGGAGGTAGTGAAGCCTTGAGTCAGTATAATAAGGAGAAGAAGTCTAAGAACAATGGAGGAGAGAGCTGTGGAGGAAGCAGTAGCGGAGGAAGCAACTTAGGAAAAAGGAAGTGGGACAACCCCAACACTAAAAATAATTATAATAACAACAGAAGCAACAAACAGACTGGAAGTCCTCGTGGAGGATTTAAGAAAATAATTGAAGCTTGAGCAAAATGGTGGAAGAACCACCAAGGAGAATGTTGGAAGGGACGCAGTGTCTGCTACAACTGCGGTCAGGAGGGGTACATTTCACCCAATTGCCCAAAGCCAAAGAAGATTAAGGGGTTTTTGCTTGTGGTTCAACCGAGCATCAAATCAAAGACTGCCCGAAGAAAGGGAACAGTAGAGGAAGCGACAATCATGGAGGAGGCAGCAAACTAATGATTGGTGGACCAGCGCAACCCAACCGATCAACTGCCAGAACCTTTAACATAACCGTCCAAGACGTAGTGACTGCGAAGGACGTGGTGTCAGGTATTATCCCAATCAATAATATAAATGCCTACGTATTATTTGATTCGGGTGGTACCTGTTCCTTTGTATCGAAAGAATTTGCTAAACGATTGAACTTACCCAAAGAACCATTAAAAAATCCTTTGAACATAGAGATTACGAATAAATAAATAATTCCCGTAGAGTTTGTTTACTGAAATTGTTACGCAAATGTTAAAGGTCACGAACTGGCGTAGACTTGATTCTAATAAGACTGGGGGAGTTTGATGTGATATTAGGAATGGATTGGTTATCCAGCTACGCTGCGATAATTGACTGCCAAAAGAAAAGTGTGAACCTTCAGACTTCAAAACGGTCTAAGGTAGTATTTTATGGTAGCTCATCGCTTTGGCAATCGTGTTGCCTTACAATGATGCAGGCCAAGAAATTATTAAAGAAAGGATGTGTAGGTTCTTTAGCCTATATCATGGATACTCAAAAAAGGGAGTAGAAATGAAAAATATATCGGTAGTAAGAGAGTTTCAAAACGTGTTTCTAGACGACCTGCCTGGTCTTCTGCCATACAGAGAAATCAAATTCGTAATAGACTTAGCACCGAAAATTGCGCTGATTTTGAAAGCTCCATATCGTATGGCACCGATAAAAATGAAGGAATTGATGATACAATTGCAAGAATTGCTAGATAAGGGTTACATTCAATGGAGTGTGTCTCCCTGGGGAGCAATAGTGTTGTTTGTCAAGAAGAAAGATGGATCGATGAGGCTCTGTATCGACTATCGAGAGTTGAACAGAGTGACAATCAAGAATAGATATCTATTGCCAAGGATAGACGATCTTTTCAACCAATTAAAAGGAGTGAAGTGTTTCTCGAAGATAGATCTGCGAATGGGTTATCATCAGTTAAAGGTACGGGAGGAGGACATACCAAAAATGACGTTCCAAACTCGATACGGACACTACGAGTTTTTGGTGATGTCATTCGGTTTGACTAACGCCCCAGCAGCATTTATGGATTTGATGAAATGAGTTTTCAAACCATATTTGGATAAGTTAATGGTGGTATTCATTGACGACATTCTAATTTATTCAAAGACATGGGACGAGCACGCCGAACATCTAAAGATGGTATTAGAAGCGTTGAGAAGAGAAAAGATGTACGCAAAATTTTCGAAGTGCGAATTTTGGATGGAGAAGGTCCAATTTCTAGGACACATGATAGACAAAGATGGGATTTCAGTAGACTCTGCTAAAGTGGAGGCGATAAGTAATTGGGAACAACCAAAGACGCCAACAGAGGTGAGAAGTTTTCTAGGGTTAGCTGGGTACTATCGAAGATTCATCTAAGATTTTTCTAAGATAGCAACCCCGTTGACCAATCTAACGAGGAGGACAGTGAAGTTCGTGTGAACGGACAAATGTGAAGAAAGTTTCCAAGAGTTAAAGAAGAGGTTGAGCAAGGCGTCTGTGTTATCATTACCAGATGATACACGAGGTTTTGTGGTGTATAGTGATACGTCGCACAGAGGGCTTGGTTGTGTGCTAATGCAATAGGGCAAGGCCATTGTGTATGCATCACAACAGTTAAAAGATTACAAAAAACAATACCCTACCCATGACTTGGAGTTAGCGGCAGTAGTTTTTGCGTTGAAGATTTGGTGGTACTATTTGTATGGAGAGAAGTGTGAAATATACACGGACCAAAAGAGTCTGAAATATATCTTCACACAGAAGGAGTTAAATATGCAGCAGAGGAGGTAGTTGGAATTAATCAAGGACTACGACTGTGAAATTCTTTATCACCCTGGAAAAGTAAACGTAGTAGCCGACGCGTTGAGTAGAAAATGAAGGGAGAGATTGTTTATGCTGAAATCTCAGGAGGAACTAATAAGAGAAATGGAGAGTTTGGAAATATAAGTAAAGGAACCAATAGGAAACGAAGAAAAGTTATTCGTAATGGAAGTTCGTTCTACATTATTGGATAGGATCAAAGAATCACAAGAGAAAGATGAAGAGTGCGAGAAGATAAAGAAGAGGATATCAGAAAATAAGGAGGAAAGATTCCAAATGGATAAGGATGGTATTTTAAGATTTGAAAATCGAGTGTGGGTGCCAGACGTAATAGAATTAAGAGAAGAGATCTTGTACGAGGCACATAATACAACATATTCTGTTCACCCATGAGGCACAAAAATGTACCGGGATCTTCGACAACATTTTTGGTGGCCCAAATTGAAACGGGAGGTTGCAGAGTATGTCAGCAGATGCCTTACCTGTCAACGAGTCAAACCAGAACACCAAAGGCCGAGTGGTCTACTTCAACCACTGGAAATACATGAATGGAAATGGGAGCACATTACGATGGACTTCGTGGTGGGGCTTCCGATCACGCAGAAAGGTTTCAATGCTATTTGCGTTATCGTGGATCTACTAACAAAGACAACTCATTTTCTATCGATCAAGATCCGTTTCAATTTAAATCAGTTAGTAAGCCTGTACGTAAAGGAAATTGTTTCGCGATATGGAGTGCCGGTGTCAATCATTTTCGATCGAGATCTGTGCTTTACATCAAATTTTTGGAAGAGCTTACAAGAGAGAATGGGAACACAGTTGAGATTGAGTACCGCTTATCACCCTCAGAAAAACAGGCAGAGTGAGCGAACAATACAAACGTTAAAGGATATGCTTAGAGCTTACGTGATGGATTTTAAAGGGAATTGGGACGACCACTTACCCTTAGTAGAGTTCGCTCACAATAATAGTTATCATGCGAGTATCGATATGCCACCGTATAAAGCCCTATACGGAAGAAAGTGTAGAACACCATTGTATTGGGATGAGGTCGAAGAACGACGACTTTTGGGGCTGGAGATAGTTCAACAAACGGCCGATGTGGTGACAACGATAAGAGCCAGATTAGTAGCAGCTCAAGATCGCCAGAAGAAATACGCAGATTTACACCATCAAAGCCGAGATTTTGAAGTCGGTAGTTTTGTGTTTTTAAAAGTGTCTCCCAGGTATGGAAAGATCAGATTCGGCAAGAAAGGAAAATTGATTCTGAGGTTTATAAGGACATTCAAAGTATTGAAGAGAGTGGGCGAAGTGGCGTACAAGGTAGCTTTATCGCCTGAGCTAGAACACATCCACAACGTGTTTCGCATTTCTGCGTTACGTCCATACAAGCCCGACTATAAACACGTGATATCCTATGAACCCATTCAAGTAGAGAAGAATTTGATGTATGAACAAATTCATATCCAAATACTAGATAGGAAAGAACAAACGCTAATAAATAAAGTTATATCTTTTGTAAAAGTTGTAGACACTCAAAATTTTCCTTGCCCCAATACTAACCCGGTAGGAGGGCAAAACTGTCAATCAATCCAAATCCGGCCACCGACGTCGGTCCTTCAACCTAAATCTGATTTCTAATATCGGTAATCAAGTTTCGACAGTCAATCGGACCATCAATCAAGTTCTGACAGTCAATCGGACCATCAATCAAGTTCCGATAGTCAATCGAACCATCAATCAAGTTCCGACAGTTAATCAGACCATCAATCAAGTTCTGACAGTCAATCGGACCATCAATCAAGTTTCGACAGTCAATCGGACCATCAATCAAGCTCCAACTGTCAATCGGACCATCAATCAAGTTTCGACAGTTAATCGGACCATCAATTAAGTTTTGACAGTTAATCGAACCATCAATCAAGTTTCGACAGTCAATTGGACCATCAATCAAGTTTCGACAGTCAATTGGACCATCAATCAAGTTCCGACAGTCAATCGGACCATCAATCAAGTTCTGATGGTCAATCGGACCATCAATCAAGTTCTGACAGTCAATCGGATCATCAAGCTCAACCCCGGTCTCAACCCGGGAGGTATCAATCAACCCCGGTCTCAACCCGGGAAGTCAAGATCAACCCCGGTCTCAACTCGGGAAGTTAATTTAACCTCGACAGCAACCCGAGAAGTCAAACTCAACCCCAGTCTCAACCCAGGAAGTGCAGGTCATTTCCGATCTCAACTTGGGACGTCAGTTCAACTTCAGACATCAACCTGAAGCATCACAACAACTCCAATGCAAAACCTGGAATGATCACGTCAGCCTCAGAGACAACCCTGAGGTCAAAAGACTCGACTGGGATCCAAGTCTTGGAATCAGCTCTCGAAAGTCAACCAGCGACCATGCCGACACTAAAGGCAGCCCCGGGAGGGGTACAACGATCATTTCATTAACTCTCAACCAAAAAGGTCAAACTCAAGCCACATTGATGCCGCCAAAGTCAGAATGAACCCTAACAACGATCCCGAGTGGCAACTACACATGACAGCTCATTGGATAAACTGCGAGGAATCGAAGACCTAGTTATGAACCCGTCTTCTCGAACCCAAAAAATGTTTTTTCCCATGTCATTGCGACACTCTCAGCTAGAGCTTTCCGAAAAGGTATCGCACGCCACAAACGGACTCTCCGATCAAAAGTTAGAAAGTTTTCGACCGGACATCGCATTGCTCGGAGTGCACGTACTTTGAGAGGACCAAGCCGGGCATGTGGGCCCCACCTAGGGGAGCCGCAGCTCTACCTACGGCTGCCGCAGGTATAGTGGAGGCTCCCTGGCCTATAAATAAATATGCTTCCCCGTTCATTTTAAAAAAATACAGAAATGAATCAAAGCCCTGCCAGTTTGATTTTTCAACTTTTACACCTCTTCCAAACCCAAATATTTTCACTCCAACACGTAGATATACTCATATACTACCACATATCAAAAAACCACCGGTAGATTTGGACGTTTAAAGCCTACGATTTGGCAAAAAGCCAGTATTGCGGTCCATTATAAGTATTTTTACAATCAAAAAGTCAATACTACTACTTTGCACTGCTTTACACTTGCACACAAAGTTTCATCATCTAAATATGCCGGGAACTTAGTTCCGTGGCCATTTTCGTAAAAAATTGATATATTTTTGTACATAAACTTCGTTTTCAACATTTCTACAACTCGGATTGACGATCCGTCAGCTCCAGTAGCTTCAATGCACTAGCACCCATATTCTGGCAACTTTGTCGGACTGGGTTATCTTCCCAGTCCGAGTTTGGCCCTCTTTTGTATATATTTAACTGCAAATGTACTAACATTTCAATTCTGTCAAGCACGGATGTCAAATTCGAGGTAGTTTACCGCTTTTATATATATTTACGCATATATAAGCGACATTCTCCATCACTGGTACTCATATTAGTCTTGGTTGACTACATTTCTGTCAATATATATATATATATATATATATATTATATATTTATATATTTTCAGTCGGCCTGGATTATTTCGTGGCCATTTTACTTTTTTTACACAGTTCCCCATACTGGTGTCCCCAGTCACTGGGTGACTATTTTTTGTCAATTTCAATTCCAGTACGGGAACAGGCGTGAAAATCCATCGCCCTTTTTACTGTTTTTCTATATATATATATATATATATTTCATTTCTGTCACAGCCTGGATTATTTTGTGGCTATTTACAGTTTATATATATATATTTAAATTCCAGTCCGGGCTTGCTAGTGAAAACCCATCGCCCTTTATAGCTTGTATATATATTTAACTATAATTGCTTTACTCAATTTATTCAACTGTTGCATTTAATATTCATTTGTATATAAATCTGCATTGACATTTTTGCGGGCGAACTAAATTTATCCAAATCTCGCCACTTCTAGCTTTCAACGGTTCAAATAGGTCCCGACAGAACCTGGAAGCTATAATGGATGAAATTTCTTTAAATCTGGTTACTTTTATAGTTTTAGCTGCAAAAGCAACCTCGCGTCCCTTAGATCGCTATCTAGTGGGAATGACACGCTTCGGTCGTGCGGATTGGGATTTACTAAATGAATCCTTGGTTCTGGCTATCTTGGGATATTTATCTATTTCTGTACAAATTCGAACTGTGCAGGTTTTCTAGCCACTCATATGTGAGCCTAGGAATCGTGGAATTCATGATCAAACTGATCAGAATCTGATTCCCACGATGGACAAACTCCAATTTACAGATGTACCCTGCCAATTTTTCTGTAAAATGTACATACACAGACCTTAAAATGGTTATCCGAATGTAAGGTCTAAACATAATGAAAATATGGATTATCGTGTCAGCGTCCCTCCGATGGTTTTCATACCCATGAGGAGACCGACACTTTATATTGCTGTGGTCGAGGATGCTTCGCAGCCCGATAAATCACCATTTGCATGCAGCCTTAAGGCTGTAAAGATAAAATTGAGAGTAGCGATATGCTTCAATTCCTATGTCAGCGTAAGGGTTTGATAAAACCTACTTTCAAAACATCACTGTCAATTCAATTCAAAAGCTTTTGCAAATCAAATTAAATAATGCTTTTTGCAAATCAAATCAAAGATTGATTTTCAAATCAAATCAAACCCTTCGTATATAGGCTTAACGAAGCTTGTCAAAGCTTTCAATCAATTAAAAGGCCCTATTTCCAAACAGCATTCATTCATGCATTCCAGTTTTAAAGAAAATATTGAAAAGATTGAGGTACCGTATTTACACGGGAGTCGTGGGGTGCCTAACACCTTCCCCACACTTAACCAAGCCCCCAAACTCAAAACTCTGATTTTAAAGATCAAGTTTCGACAGTGTCCAGCAAATTGGGCCTCTTTTCAAATCAAATTCGATTGAATTGGTACAACCATTTTCAGAACTACCAACTGGCAACTCTGTTTAAATCAAATCGTCGACATATACACATGTTGGCCTCTTTCCTAAAAAACCCTTCAAAACCTTTTTTGCAATAAAAAGAATGAGGGTTGAAATAACTTAGGAAGATCGATTTGAGGAAAACCGGGTTATAAACCGACCCGCGGTATTTCTTAAATTTTCCAACGTGAACAGGTGGCGACTTTGCTGGGGACAGTAGAGGGCTTAGGCCGCTTCCAATCTTTTCAAATATTTCCCTTTCAAAACTATTGAATGCGTGAAATCCTGCATCTCCACAGTCAATAGATGAGTGAATGCTGCATCTTTCATTGAATGTATGAATGCTATGCCTTTACATTGAATGAATGAGAATGACTGCTTTAGTGCTTCGCACCCATATTAGTGCTTCACACGAACTGTCATTTCATACATAAGCGGTAAGGCTGATGTATGTGAATGTATGCTGTGAGTCCCTCCACCAGGAGGCTAACCTGGTCGATGATAAGTAAGGACTCTAGGGACGACTAAGTCTCCGGGGCTGCCTCCTGAAAATGCACCACCCAGATTCGCTCTAGTTTAACGATCGAATTAACTTCCTTTCTAGTAGATTGCGATGATTTGGGAACCTTCATGCCGAAACAAAAGTCGCGAGAGTAACCTAGGATAGGTCAGCTTCGATCAACCAAATTCGACGGGATGCTTCTTCATGCCTTCCTCTTTCAATTCCATGTCAAGTCTCCAATTACTGAGGAGCGCAATGTAAATGACAATAATGAAAGATTTACTTTCCTGTCAAATATCTTGTCATCCTGCCATCAAAACAACTAACCTCAGTTTTGCAGGATAAACTTAAAAAACATACATCATAAATGCATCCAGTCATTACCTAACACAGGGAACTAACACGCATACGTTTTGGTGTAGGTAGGGAAAAATTGGTCCTATCACCAGATCAAAGGCCAGAAAAGCACCCAGTCCATCTACGGACATGGCTTCAAGTGCTCCACCAGAATCCACCCCTATGTCTGTGGAAGAATTCAAAGGATTGAAAAATCAGATAGCCGAGCTAGCCGGTTTCCTTCGAGAGCAAAGCAAGGCCTTCAAAGAGAAATAATCTCATCTAGAACTAGGAGCATCTGGTAGTGGCACTGGCGGTCAAGATATAGAAAAGGCAGAAACTCAGATCCCTAGACCCCAGAACTAGGATACAATCAACAAAACTCCAGAAATCACCATCCTAAGCAAAGAACAGGAAGCTAGTGACATTCTCAAGAAAATGCAACAAACGAAAGAAACCCTCCGGTCTATTAAAGGAACTGGGGCATTTGGCAATGTCAACTACTCAGATCTATGCATATTTCCCGTGGCTCGATATCCCAAAAAATTCCAAGTCCCTGATTTTGAGAAATATGACGGATTAGGGGATCCTTATACACACCTGAAAGTTTTCATCGGAGAACTCGGATCCTATGCTGAGGACGAGAAACTTCTAATGCAGCTATTTCAGAAGAGTCTAACTGGAGAAGCCAGAGCCTGGTATGCCAGTCTGTACAACTCCAAAATCCACAGTTGGGAAGAATTGGCCCATGCCTTCCTCAGCCAATACAGTTTCCAATCTCAGCTAGCTCTAGATCGGTATCAAATTACCAAAATCAAGAAGAATAACAGTGAATCATTCAGAGAATATGCCCAGCGATGGAGACGGGTCGCAGCACAAGTCACCCCTGCCATGACTGAATCTAAAATAGTTATGACTTTTATCGATATTCAAGAAGCTCCTTATTATGAAAGGGTCCTAGCAGGCATAGGAAAATCTTTCTCTGAAATGATCAAACACGGCAAAATGGCCGAAATGGGACTCAAGTCCGAAAAAATAAAAGACCTAACGGCACTCGAAGCTATTGCTGAGCATATCCAATCCAAAAATTATGGGAGTAATCCCCAGAGGGTCCATAAAAAGAAAGATGAAGAAGTTTCCTTAGTGTTACAAGGATAAAATTCAAGCGGTAATTCAAACAATACACCCATTCAAAGGAGGAACTATACCCCTTTCCAAGCTGCAACACAGCCTTCAAATCCTTCATTCCAAAAAAACATAAAGGTCAGATGTAGAAGGACTTTCACCCCACTAGGGGATTCACTCGAGAACGTCTTCAAACTTCTGACAGCTCAAAAGAAGATTGGCCAACTCCTTCCACCAACTAACACTAATGCCAGGAACTTCGACCCTAGCAAGAAATGCGCTTATCATTCCGGATCACCGGGCCATGACACTCAAGACTGTTGGTCCCTTAAGTACAAAATTCAAGATTTGATTAATAATGGAGAGATTTTGGTCACAAAGCCCGATCAACCCCATGTCCAAGATAACCCTCTCCCACAGCACAAGGAGGAGAGTGTCAACATAATCAATACTTCAAGTGGAGAAGGATCCAAATACCTCTGCTATGTTGAAGAATCCACTTAATCCAACAACATCAGCCCAATGAGTTGGGAGGCTTTTAAAAAATAATTCCTGATAGAGCAAGAAATGAAGTCTATCAAGGAACAAATTGAGCAGTTGGCTGAACTGGTCGTGTACCAACATCAACTCACCAGGAAGATGTTGAAACAAATCCATCAATCTATTGGCAGTCGCTCTCCTCCAACGGAAGTCAATTCCAATCAAGATCATAGCCGGATTTGTGAGCCTACACCCTAGACTGACAAGGGGATCAAAGAATCAAGTGTCTAAGCAGGTAGGAAGTTCCTATTTCAAAGAAATTTCACCGATTTGAACAAGTCAATGGAAGAAATCTTGCAAATGATGATCAACGAGGGAATGGTTGAAGACTTTCTACCTCCGCTGAACCCTCAATCCAAAAAATTCAAACCTATGTCAGTACCATTCCAACTCTCCCGGCCATGATACAGAAGAATGTTGGGCACTTCGTAACCTAATTCAAGACCTGATTGAGAAAGGTGACCTAATCAGAGGAAATCAAATCCTCGATATGACAGATAAAGATAGCCTTTGGATCACCGATGCATGGTATCAGGACAAAGTGGCTGTCATATCCTGTGATAAAGAATCAATCATCACACCCCTGATACTGACAGGCAAAGGGGTCCAAGACAAACAAAATCCTGTGAAGGTGGCTTCCCCTCAGCCTCTAATTTTTCCCTTCAGGCCTCAGTACCCGATTACCAGTCTGAAGAAGGTCCCATGGAACTACGGGGACTTTGAAAGCTCTACTTCAAACAACATTTCCATCTTGTCAAAGGATAATCTATTGTACCTGCCTCAGCGGGTGATTAAACTAGTTACCAAAGCAAAAGAAAGGGTGGCTGAAGAAAAGATAAGAGAGTTCCTCAAAAAGATGGGACACAATGAAATCAAGATAGTGCAAAGCTTGAAAGACGCACCCAAGCAAATATCAATCCTGGACTTGGTCCTATCATCAGAGGATCACCGTAACATCCTAGTGAAGGTACTAGAAGAAGCCCATCTACCACACACGGTAGACACAGAGAAATTTTGTCACGTGATAGAACACATTTTCAACAACAATGTGATTTCCTTCACAGATGATGATATCCCGACTGAGGGAAGGGGCCACCACAAGTCCCTGCATATAGCCGTTATGTCCTCTAGATACGTGAACGGAGGAGTGCTTATTGATGGAGGATCTTCCCTCAATATTTGTCCATACGACACGTTGGAAAGGATGAAGATCAATCCAAAACGGATCAAAGCCAGTCACATGGTTATCCGGGCTTTCGATGGATCTCGCCGCCAGGCTATAGGGGAAATCGAGCTTCCTCTAGAAATTGGTCCACACACCTTCTACGTATCTTTCCAAGTGCTCAATATAGCCACCGGATAAAACTTGTTGTTGGGCAGGCCATGGATCCATATGGTCGGGGCAACTCATCCTCCCTCCATCAGCAACTCAAGTACATTATCAACGGCAGCCTCATCACAGTGAATGCTGAACCGGAATACCCTACCCACATACATGGGGACATGCCAGTGATTAGCCTGGACGTCGGGGTTGAGCCTACAAGTTTTCAAGCTCTTGAGGTAAGTGATATTCAATATCTACCAATTGGGGCACCAGCCCTGAAGCCTAAAAATTCTACTGAAGTAATGACAGTGGGCCAAGAAATGGTAGTTGCGGGTTTTCAGCCTGGAGAAGGGTTAGGAAAGGATAAGCATGGCATTAAGATGCCAATTCAAATCCCAAGTCAGATGGGAAGAGCAGGATTGGGATTTTCATCCAGGTTAAACCACTGGAATCCACACAAACATCCTAAGGCTCAAGCCTCCACGATTCTGCTCCCAAACCTCACAAGTGCAGGATGGGTGAAACCTACGAGGAAGATCCCTACGGGGGCATCAGCCATGCTATTTCCTTCAATCATACCTGTCCAGGAAAGAAAAGCCCTCAAGCCTGAGGCAGATAGCAAAAAGGGAAAAGAAAAGATCTTGTACGGAGGACGAGACCCATTCGCTAATATGAAAGTCATTATCAACTATAAAGGGATGAATGATGAACTCCCAGATAGTGACGATGAAGATCGTGCTCACTTTCCTCGTAGCAAACAGAGGAACAATCCCCAGAAAAGCCTCGGCCATATCCTAAAGGATGCCTCAGTTGTCATTCAAGACGAGACAGACAAACACACTTCCAACATCCTCCCTATCCATAAGGGTCTAACCCTAAATAATTGGAGCAGTGTCCCTTGCCTCAGTCAAAAAGGGTAAAGGGGCAGACAGTCAATCTGCCCTTAATTATGCTTTTATTTACTGCTTACTTTTGATTGCATAGCTGGAGCAGTCACTTTTATCATGCTTTATAAATGCTATGTGTATTTAAGCAGTTGTATATATTAATAAAAGCATTTTTGTTTTCTGGACCCAAGTATTGGATGTGTGTGTCTCTGCTGATGAGATGTCAACCTGTCAACATAACTCCAACCATGATGCAAGATTGAGCTTCAACTTGACGGATCTTGATCAAGAGGAGGAAGATGACTATGAGGTGCCAGAGGAGATCAAGGAATGGGTTAAAGATAAACCCAAACCAAACCTTGACCAAACCTCCACCATCAACATAGGAACCTCCGAAACCATCAAAGAAATCCAAATAGGTTTAGACCTCGCATCGGATCAAAAAGCCGACCTGATCGCGCTCCTGACATAGTACCAGGATGTATTTGCATGGTCGCATGAAGACATGATTGGTCTATCCACAGACATTGTCATCCATCGAATGCCCATCAAAGAAGGGTTCAAACCAGTCAAACAAAAGCTCAGACGATTGAAACCTGAGTGCTGTCTCAAAGTCAAAGAAGAAATCATTAAGCAATTCAAAGCCGGGATCATCATGGTATCAACATATCCCGAATGGCTATCAAACATAGTCCCCGTGCCTAAACCAGAAGGGAAGGTATGAGTCTACATGGATTACTGGGATCTAAACAAAGCCTGCCTCAAGGACAATTTCCTGGTACCTTTTATCCACATCCTGATTGACAATACTGCGCAGTACGTCATGTATTCCTTCGTAGACTGCTTTGCTGGTTACCATCAAATCATGGTTGCTGAAGAAGACCGGGAGAAAATAGCTTTTATCACTCCCTGGGGAACTTTTTGCTATCGACGACTATCCTTCGGCCTCATCAATGCCGGAGCAACGTATCAGCGAGCCATAATGGTTCTCTTTCATGATATAATGCACAAAGAAATAGAAGTCTATGTTAACGACATCATCATCAAGTCCCGGAGGGAGGATGATCACATAGACCATCTCAGGAAGCTGTTCAACAGGTTGCGCAAGTACAACCTCAAGCTAAAGCCAGCCAAATGCGCTTTTGGCGTCAAGGTAGGCAAACTGCTAGGATTCCTGGTGAGCAATCGGGGCATTGAGTTAGACCCTGCTAAGATCAAAGCCATTTTTGAAATGCCCGTGCCTCGTATAAAGAAGGAGATACGAAGATTCCTAGGAAGGATCAACTTCATAAGTCGATTCATTTCCCAGCTCATAGCAACCTATGAGCCCATCTTCAAGCTGTTAAGGAAGAATTCTTCCATCAAATGGAATAAGGATTGTCAACAAGCCTTCCTTGCCATTAAAAAGCAGCTTGTCGAAGCACCTATTTTGGTACCTCCAAGGGATGGAGTCCCCTTATTCATGTACCTATCCGTCAATGCCAATGCCATGGGTTGTATGCTAGGACAGAAGGATGATAGTAGTAAAGAAAGAGCTATCTACTATATAAGCAAAAGATTTAGCAGCAGGGAACAAAAATACACCCTGATTGAAAATACATGCTGTGCATTAGCATGGGCCGCCATTAGGTTGCAACACTACTTGCATGGGCACACAACGTATCTCATATCCCGCATGGATCCACTAAAATACGTCTTCAACAAACTAATGTTAAATTGCCGGCTGTCTAAATGGCAGTTGATTCTACAGCAGTTCGACATTGTCTACGTGACTCAGAAGTCTATCAAAGGCCAAGGCATTGCAGATTAATTAGCAGAAGCACCTTCAGGAGGGTTCGAGCCTCTGGAGACATATTTCCTAGATGATGGGATTATGACAATTCAACAACTCCAGTCAGAGAATATAGTCCAACCATGGAAAATGTATTTCGATGGAGCGGTAAACATGGAAGGTTCCGGAGCTGGGGCAGTCCTTATCTCTGGTACAGGTGATCAATATCCTGTGGCTACCAAACTTCAATTTGGCAACACCAACAACATGACCGAGTACGAAGGCTGTATACTGGGGTTAAAACTAGCCCAATCTATGGGTATCAAACACTTATTAGTCTTTGGAGATTTTGAGTTGGTCATCAGACAAACCATCGGCAAGTATCTCACAAAAGAACTGCATCTGCTGCCATATCATAGGCAAGTCTGCAAAATATCCCAGGAGTTCGTAGCAATAACCTTCGTCCACATTCCTCGGGGTCGAAATGACTTTGCTGATGCACTGGCAACGTTGGCTTCATTAATCTGCATATCCAACAGGAGCGGGTTTCCCAACATCCAGTTCACAAATCAAAAAGGCCCAACATTCGGGAATTACATTGGAGAAGTATCAGATGAAATACCTCCTGTCAAGCAGCCTTGGTTTCAAGACATCAAGGAATATCTTTGTGATGGAGCCAATCAGAGCAAAAATGGATTCTCAGAATGGCCATGAAGTTCTATCTAAGTGAAGATGCAGTTTACAAAAGGGATGCTGGAATAGGCCTGTTAAGATGCCTTGACAAGGAGCAAGCCCAAAGACTAATGGATGAAGTCCATGGCGGAGTCTGTGGTCCACACATGAGCGGCCATCTGTTGGACAAGAAGATAATCAGAATAGGATATTACTGGATCTCGCTCAAAGCTGATTACGATGATCACGCCAAGAGATGCTTTCAATGCCAAATACATGGAAATGCCATCCACGCTCCTCCAAATGAGCTGCACAACATGAGTGCACCATAGCCTTTTTCTATGTGGGGAATGGATGTGATAGGTCCAGTCGAACCCAAAGCCAATAACGGTCATCGGTTAATCTTCACCATGATCGACTACTTCACCAAATGGGTTGAAGCAGCCTCTTTTCCTAAAGTCACAAAAGAGGTCATCATCAGTTTTATCAGAAACAATATCATCTGTCGATATGGACAACCGGAGGTGATCGTATCAGACAATGCTAAAAACCTGAACAATCAAATGATGGTAGAACTGTGCGGCAAGTTCCACATCAAACATCTCAACTCCGTCATCTATCGGCCCAAGATGAACGATGCTATCGAAGCGGCCAACAAAAACATCAAGAAGATCATGTAGAAAATGTCCGCCAATCACAAAGACTGGCCTGACCTGCTACCTCTCAACCTGTTAGCCTACAGGACGTCAATGCGTACCTCTACTGGGGCTACCCCCTATTCACTGGTCTATGGCATGGAAGCAGTCCTCCCTATAAAAGTAGATATGGAGTCTTTACAAGTGTTAATAGATGCTCAATTGGACGAAGATCAATGGTTGCAAGACCGATATCATCAACTGTCCCTGTTAGACGAAAAGAGGGCCACAGCCATTTTCCACGGACGGTTATACCAACAAAGGATCGCCAGGTCCTACAACAAGAAAGTTCGAGTCCGGTAATTCAAAGAAAATGATTTGGTGCTAAAGAAAATCTTGGCCAATCAGGATGAAGCCAAAGGAAAATTTTCCCCAATCTGGGAAGGCCCTTTCATTGTCAAGGAAGTGCTGACAGGGGGAGCCATCAGGCTACAAGAAATGGACGGGAAAGAATTTCTCCAACTCATCAATTCAGACACTGTAAAAAAAGTACTACGTCTGAATCACAGGCATACCCGCATCGGGTCCTACAAATTGAATCAGGTTCGACTTTTCACTAGGGAAGCATGAACTACGAATGACCTGATCTCCCTCAACCCAGGAGTACGTAGGCAACCATCTATGGTGCGGTCAAACAAAGCAAAAATCTAAAGAACTTGTAAATCCCAGCATCAAATTCCAAAGCTCATCGAACCAAATTCAAACAACAGATAAACTCTTTGCCAACCTCTTCAACAAGAACTACGCATGACCTGATCTCCCTCAACCCGGGAGTACGTAGGCAGCCCTCTACGGTGAGGTTTAACCTTTAAGGAAAAACAAAAAAATGGAAGATCAGTTCCAAGACACCGAAAACAAATAAAAGCTAAATGTTGTCAAGCTGTCTGGTTGCCAGACCCATTTGAGGAACTCCCTTGACACCTCAACTGTCAGTCCATCAAGGAGAAGCTCAAAATGCATCAATAACTGCGAGTTATGACGAAAGTGGTAATCACTCAGAGATGATAATATATATCTAAGCAGGTAAGTATCTCAAAAATATATTTCTCTGATATATAAACTACTTTATATACATAGTGTTCTGTACATGACAAAAATGGCTGAGCTAGTCTGTGCAGGAAAAATAAAGTTAGTCTATGGACCCAAGGACAAGCGGGTCAGCAATGCCAGCATGGCATCTCTCTCTGAAGATGGAGGAGCATCTGTCAGAATAGTCCACTCAGCCTCCATACGGCTCAGAACATCCACAGTCATCTGTAAGGTGGCATTGTGGTCATCAATGTAAGCACTCATCTCGGTAACCAAACCATGGGTGTAAGATCGAAGAGCAGTACTATCAGCAATGCGGAAATCACGGGAAGCTATAGCCTCATCCCACTCTGCAAAAGCTGTATCCTGAGAAATCAAAGTCTCCTCAATCTCAGCATATGCTGAATCTCTGGCTGAGCGAACCTCGTCTCGCTCCACAATGGCAGTATCTAAAGTAGAGCGAAGCTCCTCCCGCTTAATCAATCCAGTATCAAAAGAGGTCCTGAGACCATCCCTCTCAGCAAAAGCTAAATCCCTGCCAGAAAGGGCAGCCAACATCTGCGCTCTAGCTGAATCTCTCTCAAAGGTCATTCTGAATAGAGAATTTGACAAAGCTGGATTTATCCCTGTGGGAATAACCGGGGGATCAGTAATCAAAGCTACCGCCAAATCTGTGAACAGCTCATCCTTAGTAGGGGAATCGGGAACCTCCATGGGCTCCTCCTCGTTAGAATCTGCAAGCGGAGGTAAATGAAGCTCTGCTACTGCGACTGCGGTCTCTGCCTCTAACCATGCAGAATATTCCGGAGAACGACCTGGATGTCTACTGGAGAACTCATCCCTCTCCCTGTGAGTCCAACACTCATAAACTCTATCCAAGTCGGCCGATGCCATCTATGAAGCCGACATCGTCTGATCAGCAGAATCCTCAAAATGGTGCATACTCTGCCACTGATCAAACTTCTCCATAACTGCAAAAGGATGATAAGTAGTCATACTCCTCAATCCTGCCAAAGGCAAATAATCCATGCCAGATGCATGAGTAATGAAACTAAACGGAGTCGCCATCCCTAAACATAACAAAACTGCGAACATCCGCTCAATATCCGACAAAAATGCTAACCAGGACTCTGAGTCGACGCAATTAGGCGAACAAAATGAGTAAACTAAGGATATCTCATTGCTAAAATAATAGGCATGAGGTCTAAAGGATCCAATCGGTCGTATGTGTGACATCAACCATATATACAGCACGACCAAGCTACCCTAGAAAAACCCCGCTGGATGGGTACTGTAATAGGTGAGCGACCTCAGAGTCTCCACCAAGATCATAGGGATAATGGTACTACCCTACCTAAGGGCTCTGACTACGACAACCACTCCCACATCAAGGTGATCTAAACATAATAGCATGTAAATATACGCCACGATGCACATCAACAACATATCTATCCTGGCTGTCTGCCACTCCTCTGCAAAAATGACAAAATCTTCGACGTGATGGTCGTAGCTATCAAGCTCACCATAGCGCTCTATCAAGAAGTCAAGGGAGATCACATGCCCTGAAACGATCTCATCATGACTATGCTCTGCCGAAGACCGGACAGCCGAGTAAACGGTCTCCGCATATCACTGATAGTCGTCCGAGCACACGACGACTCTAAATCCAAGCCAGTAAATCTCTGGTACTCCTCCAGAGTAGGCGAAAGCTCACACCACCCAATGCGGAATACTTGTCTCTTCGGTACCCATAAGGGTAGGACGCCATCAATAAAGCCGCCTAGAACCCTGAAATCTACAAGGGCCATCGAATGCCCCAGCATCTGGTCAACTGTCCCCCTAGCTGGAAAGGGAAGACTATCATACCATGACCGCAACGATGCTGCCACCTCTGACAGTGGCAAATGCTCTATACGGCTAAATGTAGACGTCGTCATCTGTAGCACCGTATCACAAGACCGTCTAGAGGTCAAGTCAAATCGCAACTATCTGAATGCATAAACATGATACATGCATGATGACAATGATATAAACATGATGCAGCAGATAAAGACGACAGAAATATCTACAAAAAGCTATCTACAGCATACATCATCCCTATATCCTGGTACAAAGTGAAAGGAAGAATACAGGGAAATGGGCACCACCACCCAGCTAATACAGTGGTCTATCAAAATGATGGCACAGACACCGAATAGCCAAAATAGTGGCTGACCAAAAATATAGCTGCCATAGCTATCACAGGAAGTCGAAAACCTCGGTATCAAACCGATCGACCTGCTCTAGATCCTCTGTCTACACAAAGCTGCTGGGATCAGGCATATCTGGGTGGTATAAGGGAGGATCTGCCCCTGTATAACTGCTACTGAATGGACCTGAAGTGGGGCCTGCTCTAGAGCTGGATGGGTCAAATGAAGATGCCTCTGATGGATCTAGGCCAAGGTGCCTGATAAAGAAACAAGCCTAGTCCAACTCCCTGGTCAGATGTGCTATCTGGTCTGCATGAGTAGGCCCTCTAATACAAGCTATCCAGTCCATCTTCATCACAGACCTCAGCACCATGTCTGCCATAAAATAGGTGGCATGAGTCTGAGCCCCGATACTGCGAGCACTCCACCAACTGTAAAAGGCTGCCTGGCTGTATGGGCCCTCTGATAGATCAAAGTTGTCTATACCCTCCACAAAGGGATGTCTGTCAAAGGCACAGACAATGGCCAATGATGCCAAGTAGGAGGAGCAATGGGAATGCGAATCTCCCTTGTAACGCTCTAAATGGCACGCTCTCCAAGATAGAGCTCCCAGCCTCCCTCCGTCAATATAGGGACTCTGCGGGTCGAAAAGTCAAACTCCCGGCCAGTGGGGAAACCTCCATCAAATTCGACGGTCAAGAGCTCGGATGTGTACGGCGTCTAGGTGATCGAGGCCACCATCAAAAGCTCCAACTGCAGACGAACATGAGTGAATCCCTCAGAAACAGGGACCTCCGTCAAAATGGAGTGATGCCATCTCTGTCCACGTGGATAGGTCTCCAAACCTAATGCTAAAACGGGCCATAGGCAAGGAAGCCTCTCAAATGCCCAAAGTTATCCATGCAAATATCAAAAGTCCTCAGTGACCAAGACTGCAAAAAATAAGTGCAGATATCAAAAAGGTACAGAAAGATGTACTCACCAGCAAAAACTGATGGAATCCTAATCAAGCCTCCGTCACACCCTCCGAAAGTAGGCGCATGCCCCAGAGAAAATAGGCAAAGGTATAGGAGCCCCAATCAAAGTTACTGAGGCACTCTACATGCTGAATGGCGCTGATCAAAGCAAAGGACACCATCAAGGAGTTGTCCGCCACAAACAACCCCTGATGATCGACAAAAATAATCACCTCAGAATGCGATCTCTAGCCCTCCGATCATCAGACGGAGGCAACTGCAAAGTCTCGTCTTGGGCATCTATACTCAAGGGACCAGATCTGACTGCCCGACCCTTGAATGCCGACTGAGGGACTCCCAACAGGGATATAACTGCTGTGGGCAAAATGTCAGAGACGACAAGCACTGTCTCGCCCTCAAACTCAATGCCAGTGATAAACCTCCAGTCCATAGGAGTCATCATCACCTCGCAATCAAGCAGATGAAGAGACTGAATCTGGTGGAACCAGCGCTCAGACAAAGCCCTCATATACCCCCAAGGGTAACAACGGGGTAGGATCGAGAAGAAGGCCTAAAATCCCCAGCCATCTATAATCTCCCTGTAATCCTCGTGCAGAGTCTGATAGAGGGAGTGCACACTAAACCAGTTCCCTCGAGGCTGTGTCAAGTCAGGGACCTGCATCAAAAATCAGCCCATGTCAAAAACTTGTGCCCCGAGAATGGCCAGAAGATGGGAAAAGAGTCCAAAGAGAAGAAAGACTTCAAGTTACCTTGTTGGCCTGAAGATATCTCGAAGGATGGCGACTCAAGTCGCCCAACAACTCCTATTCCTGCACAGCAATGCTCGGGACCTCCACACGTGGAACCTGAGCTGGAACAGGAGCAACAAAAGTAGCCTCCTCGTCATCAATGTCAATGGATTGCTCGTCTTATGCTGGACGTATCCTGCTCTCTACTAATCTGCGAGGCATCCTAGCTGGACGGGCCTATGGGACGGCAGAAGCCCTCCTCCGTCTAACGCCTGATGAAACCCCAATAGAGCTACCGGGTATACCACGATCCATCGCATACACCAGTACTCGAAATCACCTCAGATAGGGTGTGGTAAGCCTAAAACCTATGTCTTATTAATCAATCAATCCAGCATACATATCTAAGTCCTAAAACATGCATGGGTCCATCAAAAATACCCCGTAAAGTTAAAACTGCATGTTTTTAAAATTCCATAAGCTTAAAACCTGCATTGGGTCAGTAAAAAACTCCCCACAGAGTCAAAAAGGCATGCTTTTCAAAAGCTAAGATTTTGGAAAAATTTCTCCAGAGTCTCCTTTGTAAAATGAACTGTCCACTGCACACAGGCATGTCTAGGTGGCCATTCAGTAGCACACCTACCCAAAATATAGAAACAGTTCATATATATCCAAAAAAATCAAAAACCAGCCTCACATGGTCTCCAAAATACCATAGGCATTTTTAGTTGAAAGTCCAGGCTCACTAGGCCTCAAAAAGGATGACTAAACTAATCAAAAAGTGGAAAAATTGACTGTCTCATAACCTGAATTTTCTTACATCCAAACGTGCATTACAGTAAGATATGCATACATATGTAGACAAAAATAATTTCACAGGTCATGTAGACATATATTTTTCATACATTGCATTTGAAAGCACACTAGGTGGTTCGCATGCTTTTAACGGTCAAAAACTGCGAAAGAAGGATGGAAAACGTTACCTGCGCCTCGCTGAACGCGTAGGAATTGACAAATTCAGAATCTGACTGCCAGAACGCCGTATATCTGAAAAAGAAGATCGAAAATACTTCCGTTGCTCAAACGAGAAACTTGCAAAATGAAAAATCACGCAGCACATTAAGTAGCCCAGGCAGTCGCACCTCCACCTGCGGCTGCCGCACCTCCACCTGTGGTAGCCCAAGTGGGTCCCACCTGCCCCGGGCCCGGTTCGGTTTGAGTCAAAACAGAGTTTAAACGGGCCACCGAATTAAATCTGAAGAGAAATCGCTACGCGATTGAGCGGTTTGTCTTGAAATCCTGCGTTCAAGCAGTGCAATCTTGACAAAAAGAGAAACTCCACAGAGACCCTTGACATTCAGCCCAGAGCCATATCTGGGGGTCAATAGATTAAACTACGGAAAAGCTACGCAAAAATTTCGTAAAACTGCCAAAAACTGCCATTTTCAAAGCATCGGGTACTGACCGGTGACAACTCAGCTGTTGGTTCTAGTCCAGCGAAGCATCAGGTACTGACCAGTGACAACTCAGCTATTGGTTCCAGTCCAGCAAAGTTTGGGTACTGGCCGAAGTAGTCTCAGCCGTTGGCGCTGAGCCCCAGCAAAGTTTGGGTTCCGACTGAAGCAGTTTCAGCCGTTGGCTCAGCCCCAGCGAAGCATCGGGTAAGGACCGATGACAACTCAGCCGTTGGTGTAACCCCAGCGAAGTTCGGGTGCCGACCGAAGTCAATTTCAACCTTCAGACTAGTCCCATGAGATGTCGAGAGACGATCTACGGTTAAGAGTCATATAATAATCCATCTTCATAAAGGATAGATGATGGAATCTGTTATACACATCCTCGAAGAAGATCATTGAGGTAGTATCAATCCTGGACACTTCCTCAATACCTACAAAGCTATCGCAGAGGACGTCATCCCCAGCAGATCAAGACGGGAAAATTTGTGATAGCACACCCCCTCAGAATCTACAAAGCTATTGCAGAGGACGTCATCCCCAGCAGATCCAGACGGGAAAATCTGTGATAAATCATCTTCAATAAACTCATCAGAGTCAAATAAATTATCGGGAATGATGTCATCCACCACCGAGAATGACAAAACTGGCTCGCGATAACTTCCTAATACCATCAATGGCTATACCGAATAGCTTCATCCCCATCAAAGTGATAATGCACACAACCAAAAGTAGCCCCATTCTACTCCAAGATGCCCAGCTTCAAAATGGCTCTGGCACTCTCTATTTCTAGTGTCTACTAATCTTTATCCTGACCATTCCACCATGTTATATGGACATGATAAAGAGGGGCATCTGTAGACACTCGAAATTTTCCTTGCCCCAATAATAACCCGGTAGAAGGGCAAAACTAGTCAATCAATCCAAATCCGACCACCGATGCCGGTCCTTCAACCTAAATCTGATTCCCAATATCGGTAATCAAGTTCCGACAGTCAATCGGACCATCAATCAAGTTCCAACAGTCAATCGGACCATCAGTCAAGTTTCGACAGTCAATCGAACCATCAATCAAGTCCCGACAGTCAATTAGACCATCAATCAAGTTCTAAAAGTCAATCGGACCATCAATCAAGTTCTGACAGTCAATCGGACCATCAATCAAATTCTGACAATCAATCAGACCATCAATCAAGCTTCGTCAATCAATCGGACCATCAATCAAGTTCCGAAAGTTAATCGGACCATCAATCAAGTTTTGACAGTCAATCGGACCATCAATCAAGTTTTGACAGTCAATCAGACCATAAATTAAGTTCCGACAATCAATCGGACCATCAATCAAGTTCTGGCAGTCAATCGGACCATCAATCAAGTTCTCACAGTCAATCGGACTATCAATCAAGTTCCGATAGTCAATCGGATCATCAAGTTGAACCCTGATCTCAACCCAGGAGGTATCAATCAACCCCAGTCTCAACACGGGAAGTCAAGATCAACCCCAGTCTCAACCCGGGAAGTTGATTTAACCTCGGCAGCAACCTGGGAAGTCAAACTCAACCCCGATCTCAACCAGGGAAGTGCAAGTCATCCCTGGTCTCAACCCGAGACGTCAGGTCAACTTCAGACATCAACCTGAAGCATCACAACAACTCCAGAGCAAAACCTGGAATGATCACGTCAGCCTTAGAGATAACCCTAAGGTCAAAAGACTCGACTGGGATCCATGTCTTGGAATCAGCTCCTAGAAGTCAACCAGCGACCATGTCGACACTACAGGCAGCCCCGGAAGGGGTACAACGGCCATTTCATCAAATCTCAATCGACTTGGTCAAACTCAAGCCAAATCGATGCCGCCAAAGTCAGAATAAACCCTAACGACGATCCCGAGTGGCAACAATGCAAGATAGCTCAGCGGACAAACTACGAGGAATCGAAGACCTGGTTATGAACTCATCTTCCTGGACCCAGAAAATGTTTTTTCCCATGTCATTGTGACACTCTTGACGAGAGCTATTTAGAAAGGTATCGCACGCCTCAAACGGACGCTCCGATCAAAAGTTAAAAAGTTTTTGACCGAACATCGCATTGCTCGGAGTGCACGTACTTCGAGATAAATAAGTCGGGCATGTGGGCCCCACCTAGGGGAGTCATAGCTCTACCTATGGCTGCCGTAGGTAGAGTGGAGGCTCCCTGGCCTATAAATAAACGTGCCCCCCTTGTTCATTTTTAAAAAATTCAGAAACGCAGCGAAGCCCTGCCAGTTTGATTTTCTGACTTTTACACCTCTTTCAAACTCAAATATTTTCACTCCAACACGTAGATATTCCCATATACTACCACATATCAAAAAACCATCGGTAGATTTGGACGTTTAAAGCCTATAATTTGGCAAAAATCCCATATGGCGGTCCATTGTAAGTATTTTTACGATCAGAAAGTCAATACTACTACTTTGCACTGCTTTACACTTGCACACAAAGTTTCATCTTCTAAATATGTCCGGAACTTAGTTCCGTGGCCGTTTTCATCAAAAAATTGATACATTTTTGTACATAAACTCCGTTTTCAACATTTCTACAACTCGGATTGACGATCCGTCAGCTCTAGTAGCTTCAATGCACTAGCACGCACATTCTGGCAACTTCGCCGGACTAGGTTATCTTCCCAGTCCGGGTTTGGCCCTCTTTTGTATATATTTAACTGCAAATGTACTAACATTTCAATTCTGTCAAGCCCGGATGTCAAATCCGAGGTAGTTTACTGCTTTTATATATATTTACGCATATATAAGTGGCATTCACCATCATTGGTACTCATATCAGTCCTGGTTGACTACATTTCTGTAAATATATATATATATATATATATATATATATATATATATATATATTTTCAGTCGGCCTGGATTATTTCGTGGCCATTTTACTGTTTTTACACACTTCCCCATACTGGGTACTCTCCCCAGTCACTGGGTGACTATTTTTCTGTCAATTTCAATTCCAGTACGAGAACAGGCGTGAAAATCCATCGCCCTTTTTACTGTTTTTCTATATATATATATTATTTCTGTCACAGCTTAGATTATTTCATGGCTATTTACAGTTTGTATATATATATTTCAATTCCAGTCCAGGTTTGGGAGTGAAAACCCATCGCCCTTTATAGCTTGTATATATATATTTAACTATATATATTGCTTTACTCAATTTATTCAACTGTTGCATTTAATATTCATTTGTATATGAATCTGCATTGACATTTTTGCGGGCGAACTAGATTTATCCAAATCTCGCCACTTCTAGCTTTCAACGGTTCAAACAGGTCCTGACAGAACCTGGAAGTTATAATGGCTGAGATTTCTTTAAATTTAGTTATTTTTATAGTTTCAGCTGCAAAAGCAACCTCGCGTCCCTTAGATCGCTATCTAGTGGGAACGAGACGCTTCGGCCATGCAGACCGAGATTTACTGAATGAATCCCTGGTTCTGGCTATCTTGGGATATTTATCTATTTCTGTACAAATTCGAACTGTGCAGGTTTTCTAGCCACTTATATGTGAGCCTAGGAATCGTGGAATTCATGATCAAATTAATCAGAATATGATTCCCACGATGGACAAACTCCAATTTACAGATGTACCCTGCCAGTTTTTCTGTAAAATGTACATACACAGACCTTAAAACGGTTATCTGAATTTAAGGTCTCAACATAGTGAAAATATAGATTGTCGTGTCAGCGTCCCTCCGATGGTTTTCATATCCATGAAGAGACCGACACTTTATATTGCTGTGGTCGAGGATGCTTCGCAGCCCGACAAATCACCATTTGCATGTAGCCTTAAGGCTATAAAGATAAAATTGAGAGTAGCGATATGCTTCAATTCCTATGTCAGCGTAAGGGTTTGATAAAACCAGCTTTCAAAACATCACTGTCAATTCAATTCAAAAGCTTTTGCAAATCAAATTAAACAATGCTTTTTGCAAATCAAATCAAAGATTGATTTTCAAATCAAATCAAACCCTTCGTATATAGGCTTAACGAAGCCTGTCAAAGCTTTCAATCAATCAAAAGGCCCTATTTCCAAACAGCATTCATTCACGCATTCCAGTTTTAAAGGAAATATTGAAAAGATTATGGTACCGTGTTTACACGGGAGTCGTGGGGTGCCTAACACCTTCCCCACACTTAACCAAGTCCCCGAACTCAAAACTCCAATTTCAAAGATCAAGTTTCGACAGTGTTCAACAAATTGGGCCTCTTTTCAAATCAAATTCGGTTGAGTTGGTACAACCATTTTCAGAACTACCAACTGGCGACTTTGTTTAAATCAAATCGTCGACATATACACATGTTGGCCTCTTTCCTAAAAAACCCTTCAAAACCTTTTTTGCAATAAAAAGAATAAGGGTAGAGATAACTTAGGAAGATCGATTTGAGGAAAATCGGGTTATAAACTGACCCGCGGTATTTCTTAAATTTTCCAACGTCGACAGAAGTAGTTTGGCGAAACCACGACGCCAAGGAGGCCATGTGGAAATTTGAAGATAAGATGCGGAGGGATTATCCCCATTTATTAGTGTAACCTTGTACCAATTCCGAGGACAGAATTTTTATAAGGAAGGGATGTAATACCTGCGAATTTTAATAAATAATATTAATATTGAGAATAATAATTGTGTGAATATTTATTTGAATATATATATATATATATATATAGAGAGAGAGATATTACTGGCATGAGTTTGTGATCATTCATTTAATTGAATAAGTATATGATAATTGAGAGATATGGAGAATTTAATGAAAAGCTTCATTTAAGCTTATGTAACATGTCTTGTGTGGCATAATGGTAGATTAAATAATTATTTAATTAAATTAATGAATAAATGATTTAATAGTGGGATTAATTAGTATTATATTATTGATTAATTAATTATTATGTGTAACCATATGTGGTATGTGATCATATAAGTTGTATTGTCATAGAGTGGCTTCATTCATTAAATAATATGAGGTGTGACATTAATATATGAATGGGAACATGTGATATAAATGAATGGAATTATATAATTCACTAAATTGCATAAAGTAGCTCATGTGACATTATGATGTGTGGTGGGACAATTAAAATGAGTATTTTAAATTATGAGTTGTTAGTACCCAACTGAATTATATTCGAACCTATTATAAATATTATTAGGACTGACCCGATGTACATGGATTATATAATAACGTATATATACATCCCCAACTTATCACAATGTGATAATATTATCTCATTAAAGTTACATTTGTAAACCCAAAAGAAATTAAAACCCTAGTGTTCTGGTAACCATTTGCAAATGTTGAGTTTATAAGGGAGTGTCCCATTTTGAGTGTCCCATTCATGTAAATGGCCATTGGCCTATTGTGACACCCCCAAATCCGGATACTTCAATTTCCACGGAATTTGGTGTTCACTGTACAAATATCACATATCTATTTACCCATAATAAATGCAAACCATGAAATAAATAGAAACCATTCCCTTAAAGGGTTATAACATCTGAATACATAAATAAATCCCAGGTTAAACTAACTTTAACATCAAATGAGGAAACGTAAACAAATACATAAGTCTTAACAACATCATAGTCTTAAACATAACATTCTCAAATTAAATAACAAGTCTTCAACACTTGTTAACCTTGCCCTTGCCTTTGTTAGTAGAAGGCTCGTCGGACTTTTTGTTCTTAACTGCAATGTTATTATGCAAGAGTGAGCACGATTGCCCACAAGTATAACAGTAATAATAACATGCAAGTAAATCAAAGGGTTTTGAAAAATAAAAAGCTCGGCTTTTGAATCAAGAATGAATAACAAGAACCAAAAGTATATCTGAGGGTCATAAGACCATGAACTATGTCCCAGGTTGTCAAATATTTCTACTTTAAATCTTTAACACTCATAAGACTATATGGACTCTACTACTCGTACTTGGGGGGATCAACCCTTAGTACCATGAATGTGCACATCATCTCAACACTAACGCATAAAATTCCCCTATAAATGGTTGTTCATCTCAGTTTGACATCAGGGTTTGCACTAAAGGAAGTTTGGTTTAAATAATCTCAATAATAGTTCTAGACTTTAGAACGTTCATCAACTATAGACTAGTCGAATAAAAAGGGTCCACTAGTGTGACGAACAAGATTTTTGTAATTTAAATTGAATATTTATTGAATTAAATAAATATTTTTTTATGATTTAATTATTGAGTTAAATAATTAATTGATGAAATTGTGGTAGATTAATTTAATTATATGTGTCACGTTAGTTAAATTAATGTGGTGAATTTTTATATTCAAAGTATGTATTTAATTGAGCTTATTTGATTAATATATTAATTAATAAGCATAATGTTATTCTAATTAATTTAAATAATTAATTAGAGATTTAATGATTTGGCATAATTAATGAATGAGAATTTTAATTATGTGACTATGTGATTTAATATGGATTTATGCTATTTTATTTAAGTGATTTAAATAACATTATTTGATTTAATTGGGTGTGACATTAAAACTATATTATAAAGCTTTAATTAAATTAATGGGAAAGGAGATTATAAGGGACAAGCAAACAAGGCCCTAAGGGGAGCTGCACCAGTTAACCCATTACAGATTAACTGACGCCACTCACCCATTACTCGTCCACTATACATATTATACGTATTACTCTATACATATATCCTATACACCAGTTTTATATTTTATATATTACAAACGTCAGAGAACTTAGAGAGATTAAGAGAGAAAATTGAGAGAAGAATTGATTTGGAGAAGAAATTGAAGAATTAAAGTTCATATCATCATCAAACAAAGTTAACAAGGGTATAATCCTTCATCTCAAGTTTTATTACGTTAGTTTATTTTTCAAACCCAACTCCAAACTCTCTGTATATGATTTTGGTGACGAATACTTAAGATGTAATCATATATGTGTTATTGTATGATTATAGCATGTTTTGTATTTGGTATGAATGAATTAAAATAATCGAATTCATGTAATTAGGCCTTAATTGGGTTTTTAAAATTTTATAGAGTTTTTTCATTTACGTGCTTTAAAAATTCTCTGTGAATGGAAAAATTGATATTTGTTCATTATATGGCTATATGTGTGTTCATATGTGTTTATAACATATTATATGCCATATATGCATAACTTGCAGTGATCGAATTTTGTTTAAATTGGATTTTCAAAAATTACAGAGTCGTATATATGGCCATACGGCCCTTACGTATAAATTTTATACCATGAATCGATGGTTTAACTTTGAATTAACATTTGCATATGATTGTACACGTTTATACGAACAAAACAGAAGTTAAACGAACGGATTCGGTGTTATAACGAATCCGTAACGTTGAATTTCTTGATTTTCCTTCAAAACTTTACAAAATATTAAAAATAGTGAAAATAGATGCCTTGGATTGTATAAATACGTGATTTAAAATGTTAAGATCATGTTAGAAATGTTATATAATGTTTCTATGGAGTTTTTACATTATGGGTAGCCTTATAATTCATTACGTTAGTTTAATTTGGATTTATTTGGGCTACTCTGTGTGTTCATCGCGAACCAGGGAGTGCACCAGCAGGGGGACCCGCCCCAGTGGGTGTTCATGGGCATTAGGACCCGTCCTAGCGGGTATAAGGGCTGTCCGGGAGCCTTTTTTTTGGTTTTCGAGACTGTTTTGACCTCCTGTAGTAAAATAAGCATAACTTTTTCATACGAACTCTGATTAAGGCGATTCAAGATGATTCGGAAAGATAACGAGTAGACCTACAACTTTCATTCTTTAAGTGTTTCAATTTGAAATTATTAAAATGGGTAAAAATGGTCATCTTTGTGACTGATGCTTATTCAGAGGCAATCGGAGGGCTTCGGACATGCACGCACACAAGTGTAGTGTTCTCGATAATAAAAGATGTTGTTTTAAGTTACATACATGAATATTATATGATTTGAAGTTCATGATTAATAAATTAAGTTATTGACATGTATAAGATAATGTGAAGGTTCAAGTTAACAAACTAAGTGCGAACTTAAATATCGTAATTGTAAAACTTGATTATGATTGTTTAAAGGGCTATACATGTGTGATATGCATGTTGTGAGTTTAAATTCATGTTATGTGGTTAGCCATTGAGTAATATTATAAACCAAGTTGTAAGTCGAACTTAAGTGAATAGTTCAACAGTTAAACATGGTAGTTATGAAAACTAATCGATGTCGTATACATAATGTAATGTGTAGGACGTTGAGGAAGTGAATTGTAATTATATTTGTAGCTTGTGCAAGAGGCAAGTATCCTATCCCTAACTTATTGATTTAGCAAGTTCCCTAAATTCTAATATATTCATTTATTAAGTCTTAGACTTGTGTTTCTATATCGAGTAAGCTCGTGTTCTTAATTGTTCCAGTTCAAAATTCATATTACATATTTTAACTCTTTTAAAAGCATGATTCAGTTATACAATACTTATTCGATTGTATACTCTTGAGATTTATTATTCAAGTTAAATATCGATGTTATTGTTGAACCTTATAGGACTAGTGAACCCTTATTGATTCGACTAGTCCATAGTTGATGAACGTTCTAAATTCTAAAATACTTATTGAGCTTATCCAAACCAAATTTCCTTTGGTGCAGACTCTGATGTCAAAACTGAGATGAACAACCCTGTAAAAGGGGATTATTTATGCTTTAGCGTTGAGATATTGTGCACAGTATGGTACTAAGGGTTGATCCCCCTAAGTACGAGAAGTAGAGTCCATAGTCTTATGACTGTTAAAGGTTTAAAGCATAAAAACTTTACAACCTAGGACATAGTTCAAGGTCTTATGACCCTCAGACGTTCTTTTGATTCTTGTTATTCATTCTTGAGTCAAAAGTTGAGTTTCTTTATTCAGATGTCTTTGATTCACTCGCATATTATTATATTATTGTTGTATTATTATACTTGTGGGCAATCGTGCTCACTCTTGCGTAATAATAACATTGCAGTTAAGAACGAAAGGTCCGACGAGCCTTCTACTAGCAAAGGCAAGGGCAAGGTCAACAAGTGATGAAGACTTGTTGTTTATTTTTATATGTTTATGTTTCAGACTTATGTTAAAGTTATGTAAGACTTATTTATTTGTTTATGTTCCGCACAGATGTTTAAGGTTAGTATGACCTGGGATTGTATTTATTATTCAGATATTGTAACCCCATAAGGGGAGGATTTATTTCTATCTATTGCATGGTTGGCATTTATTATGGGTAGATAGATGGATGATATTTGTACAGTGAACACCAAATCCCGTGGAATTGAAGTACCCGAATTTGGGGGTGTCACAACTAGTCTTATAAAGTTCAACAATAACTGATACTCGAATCAAATAACGAATCTCAAAGTTATACAATCAAATAAATATTGTATAATTGAAATAATACTTTAAAGGAATTATAATATTTCATATGAAATCTTGACTTGAATAAACAAGAATAAGAACTTGCTCAATATAGAAATATCAGCCCTTAGTACTATGAATGTGCACATCATCTCAACACTAACGCGTAAATATTCTCTTATAAATGGTTGTTCATCTCAGTTTGACATCAGGGTCCGTACCAAAGAAAGTTTGATTTGGATAAGCTCAATAATAGTTCTGGAATTTAGAACGTTCATCAACTATGGACTAGTCGAATAAAAAGGGTTCACTAGTCTTATAAAGTTCAACAATAACTGATACTCGAATCAAATAACGAATCTCAAAGTTATACAATCGAATAAGTATTGTATAACTGAAATAATACTCTAAAGGAATTATAATATTTCATATAAAATCTTGAATTGAATAAACAAGAATAAGAACTTCCTCAATATAGAAATATAAGTCTAGGACTTGCTCAATGAATAACTCAGAGTTAAGGAAATTGCATCATGATAATGAATCAAGGATAAGAACTTGCTTAATTAAAAGTAAGGATTAGGAAACTTACCTATTGCACAAGCTACAATTATAATTCTCATTCCTCAATTAATCCTACAGATCATTACATTCACAGTACAAATCAATTGTAAGTCTGATTATACTCATCAAGTTACAAACATCAGCATTTGAACATGTTACACGACTTTCTGAATTACGGTTTACAAAATATATTTAACTTGTCGATTAATCACGTAAAACAAGTTAATACTTTGTTTTAACATCTCAATATATGCTTAACATGACATTATGTTCATTACATTAAGTTTTAAATTACATTTCTGGACTTGAACAATTAAATAAATTTTTTGGGCAAACTGCTCACTGGCACGGTCGCACTCCAATTATGCCTTGGAACAGCGCAGCAGCGCCACATGGCGCGGGCGCAATCTACTTATGCCTTGGAGCGGCGTGGCTACGCCACTGTGCAGACAGAGTTGCTACAGTATGCGAAGAACACAGAGAAAAGCCAAATAAATTCCAAATTAAACTAACACATCAAATTTACTATTACTCATGAACTAATAACTTAACAGATACATTATACAACACTTCTAGCATGTTTTTAACACTTTAGATCACGTAATTACTCAAATTAGAACACTTAAATTTGCTGTTTTTGGTATTTTTCAAAGTTTCAAGGAAAATCATGAAATTTATCATTACAGATTCGTTATAACACCGAATCTGTGCGTTTGAATTTTGTTTTGTTCATTTTAACATGCATAATTATAATCAACCTTTAATTTCAAGTTAAATAAATAATTAAAGCATGCAAATTTGTACGTAAGGGTCATATTCATACTTTTCATACTCTATAACTTTCAAATCTCTAATTAAAGCATAATTACATGGTTTTGATTGTTTTAAAACATATATAAATGATAGAAAATATGTTATGAACATATATTAATATATATATATATATATATATATATGATCATATCTCAAGCATTTATCAAACTTGTTGTTTACAGAGAACTTCAAAATACACGTTAATGGAAAACTATTAAGAACATGAAATACAAAAACTTAGATAAGGGATTACCCTTGCTTTCTTGTTTGATTAGATGAAAGAAATCCTTTGATTCTTCAATTCTTTCAATTCTCTCAACTCCCTTTTAAGTTCTCTGATATGATGAATACAATATATGAAATAATGAATTTAACTGATATATATTATATAAGGTCTAATACATATACGTATAATATATAACTGTCAGGGATAGTGGGGAGCAGTTAAATCAAATTAATTAACACCCACTCCCTTAAGGGCTTATTTGTTTGTCCCCATATTAATTTCTTTTCAAGTATTTTAATTAAAGTGTTTAGTATATAGTTTAATTGTCACACTTTAATTAATCAAATCATCTTATTTAAATCAATTAAATAAAATATGATATGATATTACACATTAAATCACATCATCACGTAATTAAAATTCTCATTTATTAATTATGTCAAATCGTTAAATCTCTAATTAATTATTAAATTAATTAGAATAACATTATGCTTATTAAATAATTTATTTAATTAAATAAACTCAATTAAATACATACTTTAAACTATAAAAATTCTCCACATTAATTTAATCAATGTAACATATATAATTAAATTATTCTACCACAATTCCATCAAATAATTATTTAACTCAATAAATAAATCATTAAAAATATTAATTTAACTCACTAAATATTAAAATTAAATTACAAAATTCTCATTTGTCACATCTTTCCCCCCCCCTAAAAGGATTCTGTCCCCAGAATTATGGTTCAATTAAATTCGTTCCGTAACATACTCCTCGCCTTACAAAGATTCTGTTCCCAGAATTGCTTACACATAGATTAAGCAAATAATTGTGGATAAATCTTCATCATATGTTCTTCGAGTTCCCACATAGCTTCTTCAGCGTTGTGGTTCCTCCAGATTACCTTAATATAAGGTATTAATTTTTTTTTGAGAACTTGTTCTTTTCTGTCAACAATCTGAACAGGAACTTCTTCATAGGATAAGTCTTTCTCAAATTACAGGGTTCATATTCAATAACATGTTTGTAAACGGGTTTGTACGGTCGTAAGACTGAAACATAAAAGACGTTATGGATGTGCTCTAACGCTGGAGGTAGGGCTACCTCATAAGCAACTTCTCCTATTCTTCGCAGCACCTCAAAGGGTCCAATGAACCTCGGGCTCAATTTTCCCTTCTTGCCGAATCTGATCTTTTCCTTCCAGGGAGACACTTTCAAGAAAACAAAGCTACCCGATTCAAATTATACATTCTTGCGGTGTGGATCGGCGTATTTCTTCTGCCTATCCTAAGCAGCTACCAATCTTGTCCGGATCACCTTGACGATCTCGGCTGTCTGTTGTACCAGTTATGGTCCTAGCAATTGTCGTTCGTCGACTTCATCCCAGTATAATGGAGTTCTGCATTTTCTACCGTATAACACTTCGTATGGCAGCATGCCAATACTTATATGGTAACTATTATTGTAACCGAATTTCACAAGCGGTAGGTGATCATCCCAATTTCCTTTGAAATCCATTATGCACACTCTCAATATATCTTCCAATGTCTGGATCGTTCTTTCGCTCTGCCCGTCTGTCTGAGGGTGATATGCTGTACTCATTCTTAATTACGTTCCCATGCATTTCTATAGTCGCTTCCAAAAATTCGATGTGAAGCGCGGATCTTGGTCGAAAATAATCGACACTGGAACTCCGTGCCTTGAAACAATTTCCTTCATATATAACTTTGCCAACTTCTTTAGGTTGAATATGATCTTGATCGGTAGGAAGTGTGCTGATTTCGTCAGTCGATCCACGATAACCCAAAACTGCGTTGAAACCCTTCTGAGTCGTCGAAAGACCTACTACGAAATCCCTCGTAATGTGTTGCCATTTCCATTTTGGGATCTCTAGTGGTCGTAGCAATCCGCTCAGCCTTTGATGTTCTGCTTTCACTTTCTGACACGTTAGGCACTTGGCCACACAATCGGCAACATCTCGTTTCATATTCGACCACTAAAAATGTTATCGGAGATCCTGGTACATTTTCGTACTCCCGGGGTGAATGGAATATCGTGAACTATGAGCCTCACTCAAAATTTCCTCCTTAATCTCTAGCACTGGTGGTACCCAAACTCTGCTCTCGAATCTTAACAGTCCCTCACAGTCCACCTTGAATTTCAGTTCATTCCCTTTGGATATCTTCTTCTTTATCTTTTCACATTCTTCGTCCTGAAGTTGCGCTTCCTTAACCTTATCCAGTAAAGTTGTACCAGCTCCCAACTGGAACCGATTCTCGTCAGACTCCATCGGATATCTTACCTCCAATTCCAAGTTCTCCATTGCTGAAATGAACTCCTCCAGGGTAGTCAACATCATCAATTTCTCTCGACCCATTCTGCTTAAGGCGTCGGTAACCACATTCGCTTTCCCAGGATGGTATAAGATCTCACAATCATAGTCCTTTATTAATTCCAACCATCTCCTCTGGTGCATATTCAAATCCTTCTGTGTAAAAATATATTTTAGACTTTTGTGGTCTGTATATATTTCACACTTCTCTCTATAGAGATAGTGTCTCCAGATCTTCAAAGCAAATACTACCGCAGCCAACTCTAAGTCATGGGTCGGATACCCCTTCTCATAGTCCTTCAGTTGTCGTGATGCATACGCAATGACCTTGTCGTTTTGCATGAGCACACAGCCTAGTCCTTTATGCGACGCATCACTATACACCACAAAATTTCATGTGCTATCTGGAAGAGATAACACAGGTGCCGTACTTAACTTCTTCTTAAGCTCTTGAAAGCTTTCTTCACACTTCTCTATCCAAACAAATTTTATTGTTTTCCTAGTCAAATTCGTCAGCGGAGTTATGATTTTGGAAAAGTCCTGAATGAATCTTCTGTAATAACCGGCTAATCCAAGAAAACTTCTCACTTCTGATAGTGTCTTCAGCTGATCCCAGTTCATCACAGCTTTGACCTTGGAGGGATCTGCCAAAATTTCGTCCTTATCGATCACATGTCTAAGAAATTGCACCTGCTCAATCCAAAATTCGCATTTCAAAAACTTGGCATACAACTTCTCTTTTCTCAACGCCTCTAATGTCACCTCCAGATGCTCTAGGTGTTCCTCCTTGGTCTTCGAATATACCAGAATATCGTCGATAAACACCACTACAAATTTATCCAAAAATGACTTAAACACTCTATTCATTAGGTCCATAAATGCTGCTAGGGCATTCGTTAGACCAAATGACATCACCAAAAATTCGTAGTGACCATATCGAGTCCTGAACGCTGTCTTTGGAACGTCCTCTGTCCTCACTTTCAACTGATGGTAACCACTCTCAGATCTATCTTTGAGAAATATCTCGCTCCCTTCAGTTGGTCAAACAGGTCATCGATCTTAGGCAATGGATACTTATTCTTAATCATAACCTTGTTTAACTCTATGTGGTCAATCCAGAGTCACATCGTTCCATCCTTCTTCTTTACGAATAACACCGGCGCTCCCCACGGTGATACGCTCGGTTGAATATACTTCTTGTCCAAAAGTTCATGCAACTGTACCATCAATTCTTTCATCTCTATCGAAGCCATACGGTACGGTGCCTTCGATATTGGAGCAGTTCCTGGAGAAAAATTGATCACGAATTCTACTTCCCTATCTGGCGAAAGTCCTGGCAAATCATTCGAAAATACGTCCATAAAGTCTCTCACGACTGCTATTTCCTCTAATTTTGGACTATCTTTGCGACTATCGACTATGTAAGCTAAATATCCTACACAACCTTGTCTCAACAACTTCTTGGCCTGCATCATCGTCAGACAACTCGCTTGTCTAGGCAACTTGCTGTCGTAAAACACAACCTTTGACGGAGTCATAAGGTTAATACACTTCTTTTGGCAATCAATTATAGCCCCATAATTGAATAGCCAATCCATCCCCAAAATAACGTCGAATTCCCCAAGTCTAATTGGAATAAGATCTACGTTCATCACATTACCCTTAATGTCCACCTTACAGTTCTTGTGTACGAACCTAATAGGAATCACTTCCTTATTCGCAATCTCTATGTTCATAGGGTATTCTAACTCGTCATTATGCAATTCTAAGTTCTTAGCAAAGTCATCGAATATAAATGAACAAGTAGAACCTGAATCAAATAATACGTAAGCATTAACTTTATTGATCAGAATGATACCTGACACCACATCACTAGACTGCACAGCATTATGCACGGACATATTGAAAGTCCTAGCAGTAGGTCGGTTAGTTGGTGTCAGTCCCGTGATAGTCAGAGCGTTGCCACCGCTGCTTCCCCTATTCCCACCTGCTCCTACCCCTCCTGATACCTTCTTGGGACAATCCCTAGCCAGATGGTCCTTAGATCCACACGTGAAATAGGTGCCCTTCTTAGGGTTAGGGCAGTTAGGTGCTATGTGGCCTTCCTGACCACAATTATAGCAGACTCTTTTTCCCTTCATGCAGACCCCCAGGTGATTCTTCCCGCAGGTCAAACATGCTTCTACTATCTTCTTTTGGCCCCTTGCTGATCCCCGGTCGATGTGCTATCATTCCATCTTCTCTTCTGTTTATTATCTCCCCCAGTGTTACTGCCGCTAGCTTTGTTGTTACCTTCACTTTCACTCTTCTTCTTCTTCTACTCTTTTTTGTACTTGGTCATAGCATCACTCCCACCTTCAGCGATGATTTCCTTCTCCAATACTCCCGCAAAGGTGTTCAGCTGGAACATTGACACCTCGCTATATAACCAGGGCTTCAGTCCCTGTTCAAACCTCCTAGCCTTCCTCTCATCAGTGTGCACTTGCTAAGTTGCAAACCTAGCCAACTAATTAAATCTCACCGCATAGTCTGGCACAGACATATTACACTGCTTTAGCTCCAGAAACTGAACCTCCATTTGGTTTTGTGAGCTCGTCGGGAAGTACATCTTAAAAAATATTTCCTTGAACCTTTCCCAAGTTATCACGCCTTGTCCTCCCCGGACATTGTTTGCCTGCCACCAGTAGCTAGCTTCTGCCTTCAGCATGAAGTTTGCATAAGCGGTCTTCTAATCCTCGCTGACCCTAGCGATGTCAAAAACCTTCTCCATTTCCATAACCCAAGTCTGTGCTTTGATTGGGTTCATAGATCCCTTGAACTCTGGCGGTCCCACTGCCTTAAAGTCTTTAAACGACGTGTTTGGTGGAGCCTGCAGCTGATTGTTAAGTGCTCCAGCCAATAAGTTTACCAACTACTGAACGGGGTTGGCATTGGCGTCGTTATTATTCGTTGACCCTTCCTAGGCTGGTTGATGAATTGGGTGTCTTCTTGGCGGCATATTTTTGTTTAAGATATACGCTTATTAGAACTTCATTCAATTCCTTAAATATTTAAGACTTAACTTAAACATTTTAAGATATTCACTTAACACATATTATCTCAAATAAACTCTGATATTTTATTCAATCAAAAGTTTTAAACAAACAACATAGCATCACTTCTATTTATATCAACTATCCCGAGATAAATAATCTTCAGGATTTAAATTATCATCATATTCCGTTGTTTATAATCACATCAGAATTTACATTATTAACTACTAAAGAAATTTTCACATAATCATGTTGTTCCTATCACGGCCTACAAAGGCGTCGAATAGCTTTCCTGTGCTCTTCTTCCATAATGCGAAACATCATCCAATAGTCCAGCATGTACCAAGGTAGGTCTTCAAATTGAACTGGATAGTAGACCACTCGATCCTGGGCCTTATCATTCGGTGTCTAGAACTTGTAGTTCGTCTTCTCAATCTTTGCCTTCTTGACCCGATCGTCCTCCTCGGCAATATCTGCACGTCGTGAAGCACTCATCCAACCGTCCTCTGCTCTAGCACACTTGGTTGATTCCTCTCGCAATTCATTCTTTAGCTTCTCTATCTCAGCTGACTTTTCTTCATTCTGGCCCTTTTCATGAACCAACTCCCACTCTATGTCTCCAAGACGTGTATCCAGTGTGACGCCCCTAAATCCGGGTCCCCAGAACCTCGGACCTGGTACGTTACGATACATCATTTCTATAACTATTGTGGAAGATATAAACATAAATTGTTTATACAATAACTTTTACAACAAAATTCTCAAGGTCTGTAACCTTAACTTAATACCTGCATTCAATATCCTACACGATATACAATGTCATATGCCTCCAATACTAATACAATTTTAATATTACAATAATCCAATCCTGGAACTTGTCTTTGCCTTTGCCTGTGTCTGAAGTTTCGTCTTAATCTGAAAGTTTTATCATGATATAGCAAGGGTGAGAAACAATTTTGCCCAACAAGTTTAAGTTCAAAAGAAGATATATCATGATTGAAAAGAAAGAATAAGCTTTCGAATTTTCAACAATATAATAATTATGAAAGAGCATAAATCAGAGTTTCAATAAATGATTGACTGAACCAATAATGTTTAATGTCAACAAGGACCATGAACAACTTTAACTGAATCTTAGGGTAATGAAGGTGATCAGCCTTTCATACCTGATGAACATATGCAACATGCACTAAGTGCGAATCAATAATCAGTATAGATGTGGATAATTAACAATAATTATTCACGAACATGCTTTGAAATATAACTCAAAGTTGAGTTAGAGAAAAACTTGCCTGTACCGTCGATTACTACTACGCAATATAATTTAATCGCTTTATTGTAAAGACCTATCAGTTATAAGATTGATCTTTCAATTAGTATAACATACTTTATCTCATCAGTCTATTACTTTAAAAGTAAACTATCTAACACTTAACCACATAGTCAAATATTAGATAACCTTAACACCATATTTATTTACAAGTCTAAACCTAGCACACATCAAGTCTTTAACAATATTCAATATAGTATACTGAGTGATTTCCCACAAACAACTAACAAATTAGTTTCTGTCTCATCTACACTGTTTTCACAGTGAGTTAGATCGGTTACTAATTCGTATATACCTTCCCCATATGAAGGAGTCGTTTAGCCCAGCTACTATACACAACCATTAAAGGGTACGATTACACTATATTAGACTTAACACTTACTCGTTCATTTATAAGTTATTATTATAACTCGGTAAACTATTTACTATTTCAAGAAACTGAAATCAAACTATCTTCCCTTCCTAACATTTTCAGTTTCCATTTCAGCAACCCGAAATGTTCATTTCAGGAAGCTGAAATTCCTTTTTCACGAAAATACCAAAATAGCTTATTATTTTCCTATCCTTTGGCCAATCATATATACATATATTCCATACACAAAAAGTATTTTTCTGGAATTTTTCAACTTCCTTAACTATTTTTCAAAAATTCATTTCTAGTTAATACCTTAAGAAAATCGCTACCTCGCGCTTAACTCCAGAAATTCCCAACTCTTGGCAGGATCTTACACATGTTAACGTGGACATCCATTTTAAATTTCGTGGCCATCGGAGTTATACAACTCTGGTTATAGCAATTTTTGTCAGAAAAATATAAATATTGAAATGGTAATAACTTGCTCAATTTAAGTCGGAATGAACTCATTTTTGGACACAAGCTACTTTATCTCATATATTTTAATGTCCCAAAAGATTGGAATTTTTTTCCAAAATTAAATGCCTGAAATTGCCCTTACAATTTCGGATAGCCAACTTTTCTTCAATTTTCAGATTTTGTTTCCTTTACTAAAATCAGTCCGTACGGAAATCTACAAGGTATTTTTCAGTGATTCCACTTAGAAAAGTTAGAAGACTTATATATCTAACTCCAAAAATTGACCACACTCAAAAAATTTTAATACACTAGGAGATATGGTTGTTTCCATTTGATACTTCGTTTTCCAAAAATCTGATTTTCCAGTTTTTTGGGATTTCTAAGAAAACTTCCGTATTCTCACCTAATCATCAACATAATCCATCATCAAACATCATAATACCTATTAACACCTCATATACTCATGGATCTATCATTATTCATGATCCAATATGTGACACCCCCAAATCCGGGTACTTCGTTTCTACATGATTTGGTGTTCACTTTCTAATATAACATACATCTACCCAATGAATAATGCAAAATAAACTACAATTTAAATTAAAATAAATAAATCTCCCTTACAATAAGGGTTACAACCTTTTTAAAATAATCCCGGGTTACTCTAACCCTGACATGAATATAATAAAGTGCGAAAATAAAAATATAACATTCAAGTCTTAGTACAATCATTCTCAGTTAAATAAAAACAAGTCTTCACTTGCTTTGCTTTCCCTTGCCCTTACTTATAGACGGAGCATCAGCGTTATCAACCTTAACTGAAATTGTTATTTAATGTAAAAGTGAGCAAACCACAGCTCACTAGAGTTTAACAATAATATATACATGAAAGGATATCTTTCAAAGAATCTGAATAATATGATTTGCTTCAACAATAAAGAATTGAATAATAATTCTTTCATCGCAATTACAATTCAAAAATAGAATTTATCTGAGTGTCATAAGACCTTTGAACTTTTGTCCTAGGTTATAAATATTTCTATTTAAACCTTTAACAGTCAATAAGACTATGGACCTTAACTCGTACTTAGGGGGATCAACCCTTTGTACCATGTATTGTGCACAAACATCTTTAACGCTATGCGTAGTAACCTCCCCTAGTAAATAGGGTTGTTCAACTCAGCAATTTGAATTCAAGTCCGCACCAAAGAAAGTTTGGTTTGGATAAGCTTACAAGGATAATTTAGAATTCACGTTCATCAACTAAGGATTAGTTGAATCGACTATCAATAATTCGTAAATAACAGAATTATGAACTAACATATGATTTAGAATCAACTTAAAGCATTTAAAATAATAACTGGATCTTACTTGAACAATAAGTTAAGATCATTTCAATTAAATAAATAATTGTCCAATACAGAAATGGAAAGGACATTCTCAACAATGAATATATGAATTCAAGAATTTGTATATAATTAACAAGTTTAGGGTTAGAAGACTTGCATAAAAATTAATACAAGATCAGGGTCTAGAAAACTTGCATAAAAATTAATACAAGATCAAGGTCTAGAAAACTTGCCTCAAGTGCAAGCTACTTAACTCAATTCACGTACTTTAATACTTCCTACACATATATATTTAATCACAATAACCTAAATTAGTTAACACATAACTAATTCACATAAGTGGTTAACCCTTATGGTTAACTCACTCTAATTAAATAAATAATAATAATCAACTATCACATAGTTAATTACATCACATACATATTCACATAATTAAATCAATTATGTATTTAGCTAAATAATTTTAATTCAACCACTTAATCAAATTATAATTACTTAAATTATAATTACCTTTTAAATTATAAACAAATTATAATTTATAATCAATTAAACTATATCATGCATTATAATTACACAAATGATAATTAATCATAAAATTATCAATTTATAATCCATAATTAAACATGCATTTATTAAATTATAATTACATAAATTATAATTTAAATTAACATCAAATTGATTAAAATAAATCAACTTCTATACCTTATAATTTCACAAAAATTATAATTTAATTTAAACATTTACTCTTAATTATAATTAATCAAATTATAATGAAGTAACTTATTTTACAATTAAACAATTATAGTTTATCATTTAAATACTATACTAAGTTTTCAAAACTTCCTTTTTCTCAAATTATAACACATGTTATAGCAGCTAGATACATGCTCATTGTCATAGAATAATTAAACTAAGCTTAGAAATAACACTGCACAAATAACTAGCATTCACTGCCTCTGAACAGAGCATGGCGCAGCTGCGCAACCAGCTGCCTTGAAACCGACGCAGTTGCGCAGGGAAAGAATCTGGGAAGGCCAAGCGGCGCAGCTGCGCTGCTCCTGGCCTTGCTGCCGGTGCAGCTGCTTAGCAACTCGGCCAGACGCAGACAGCCACGGCTCTCAACTTTATCGATTAACCCAAACAAGCCAACAAACGAAAAATTACAGTAACGTAAACATTGTAAATCATACATATGCAATAATACATATATATATAACATGCTTCTAAAATACAAAACCATCTAAACAACAAAAATCAATGGTTTTAAAAGTCCAATTTGGCTATTTTCATAAAAACACATATTTTAACAAAATAAGTCACTGTAATAAAATTTCTCAAGCAATTCAACTTTATATGCATACATTATTTCTGTTATAGAAGCTAGTAACGTAACAACTACCAATTTGTACAATTCACATATATAATTCATAAATTTCTACTCTAAATCAACCAAATACATGAATTTCCATAAGAACACTATTTTCACATATAAAACTTGTTTTTACAGTACTTTGATTTCTAAAAATCATTTATGGCATATAACCCACTATAAACAACACATGAACACAATCTATATATATACCATTCATGTTTATAAAATTTCATAACAACTTATTTTTTTTTAACAGAGAACGAATATGAAAAATATATAACTGAGTTCTACAACAATTAGAGATTATAGATGATACCTTTTGTTAATAGGTTGAAAGAGAAGGTGATGTGAGTTTAATTCTAATAATTCTTCTTCCTCTTTGTCTCTTTTTCTCTAACTCTTCTCTGCTCTTCCTTCTCTCTGCTTTCTTTTCTTCTTAGTTCTTAGTTAGACTTAGGATTAGAACTAACGTAGTAGATATATTATAACTGATATAATATACGTATATAATAGACATAATAACATGCAATGTAACTGACAAATATATAATGTCTAAATTAAATAATTAGCAGTTATAATTTGTTTTGAATTTTAAAAGCCATAAGGTCATGTTTGGCAAACCTTTTATTTAAAAATAGATTTTAGTTACTAAGGCCATGTTTGGTAGGAATAGGTTTAAAACAAATACATACAAGGGCCTTGTTTAGCAAAACAATTTAAAAATCATTTTCTTTATTTTAATAAATCATTTAACACATACTTTAATGTCACATTTTAATTAATTAAATATCAATCATCTAATTTAATCAATTAAAATCTAATATCAATTAATCACATAAAATTGCCACATAATTATAATTACTCGCTAATTATAATCCATGTAACACTTCATCACATATCTCATCTAATTTAATTATCTCAATTAAATTAGAACAATAATATAAAATTAATATACATTAACTAAATTAAATATTACACATTCATTTAATTAATATATACACTTAATTAAATCACTCCATAAATCACATAATTTATTTATTTAACTCAATAAATAAATCACATAAAATATTTATTTAATTCAATACATATTTAAAATTAAATATAAAATCTCAATCGTTACAATCTTCCCTCCTTAAAAGGATTCTATCCCCAGAATCACACAAAAAAAATTCCGTCTATTATATTTTTCCCTCCGTAAAAGGATTCTGTCCCCAGAATCAGTATATAAAGGGTTACACACAACTAAGCAAATAAATACGGATAAGATTTTATCATAACATCTTTGAGTTCCCACGTAGCTTCTTCAGCACTGTGGTTCCTCCAGATTACCTTAACAGAAGGTATCACTTTATTCCTAAGTACTTTTTCTTTTCTATCATCTATTTGAACAGGCACTTCTTCATGCGTTAAGTCTTTATCAAATAGCAGAGGTTCATATTCTATTACATATTTATAATCGTGCTTGTAAGGTCTTAACACAGAAATATGAAAGACATTATGTATATTCTCGAGCTCCGGAGGTAATGCAATCTCGTAATCAACCTCGCCCACCTTTCGTAGTACCTCGAAAGGTCCAATAAATCTGGGACTTAGTTTTCCCTTCTTACCAAATCGAATCTTCCTCTTCCAGGGAGATACTTTTAGGAACATGAAACTTCCTGGTAAGAATTCTCGGTTCTGTCGATGTAAATCGGCATACTTCTTCTGTCTGTCTTGAGCAGCAACTAATCTCGTTCTGATCAGCTTCACAATTTTGGCTGTTTATTGTACCAATTCTGGTCCCAACAATTGACGTTCACCGACTTCATCCCAGCACAAAGGAGTTCTGCATTTTCTGCCGTATAATGCTTCGTAAGGCGGTATGCCTATACTCTCATGGTAACTATTGTTGTAGGCAAACTCCACCAACGGTAGATGATCCTCCCAGCTTCCTTTGAAGTCCATCACACAAGCTCTCAGCATATCCTCAAGCGTCTGAATCGTTCTTTCGCTCTGGCCATCAGTCTGAGGATGATACGCTGTACTCATTTGCAATTGCGTTCCCATACATTCTTGCAAACGCTTCCAAAAATTAGACGTAAAACGCGGATCTCTATCGGACACAATCGACATCGGAACACCATGTCGAGAAATAATTTCTTTGACGTATAGCTCCGCTAGCTTATCCAGATTGTACTTAACCCTAATCGGCAGAAAGTGGGCTGACTTCGTCAGTCTATCAACTATAACCCATATCGCATCAAATCCCTTCTGAGTTGCTGGAAGGCCTACCATGAAATCCATGGTGATGTGCTCCCACTTCCACTCTGGAATTTCTAACGGTTGCAGCAAACCACTTGGTCTCTGGTGTTCCACTTTAACTTTCTGGCACGTCAAGAATTTCGTAACGCATTCAGCAACGTCCCTCTTTATATTCGACCACCAGAAATGATGCCTGAGATCCTGGTACATCTTCGTACTCCCAGGGTGAATAGAATATTTAGAACTATGAGCTTCGCTCAGAATCTCCTCTTTGACCTCTGGTACTGGTGGTACCCAGGTTCTACCTTCAAATCGTAACAGACCTTCATTATCGATCTTGAACTTAAACTCTTCACCATCAGTTAACCTCTTCCGAATCTTTTCACATTCTTCATCATGAAGTTGTGCTTCTTTCACCTTGTCTACTAGAGTAGAACCAGTGGTTACTTGAAACAACATCTCATCCGATTCCTTCGAAAACTTCACTTCCAACTCCAATCTAGCCATCTGTTCTATCAACCGATCTTTATCAGTTAACACGTTCAGCTTCTCCCGACCTTTCCTGCTCAAAGCGTCGGCAACAACGTTAGCTTTACCAGGATGGTAAAGTATCTCGCAATCGTAGTCTTTAATCAGTTCCAACCATCTTCTTTGACGCATGTTCAAATCCTTCTGGGTAAATATATACTTCAGACTCTTGTGATCTGTGTATATTTCACACTTCTCTCCATATAAGTAGTGCCTCCAAATCTTTAGGGCAAACATTACTGCCGCCAATTCTAGATCATGGGTCGGATACCCCTTCTCGTAATCCTTCAGCTGACGTGACGCATAGGCAATGACTTTGCCACTCTGCATCAACACACAGCCTAATCCTTTATGTGAGGCATCACTATATACTACGAAATTCCCCGAACTATCCGGTAAAGATAAGACAGGCGCAGTACTCAACCTCTTCTTTAGCTCTTGAAACCTATCCTCACACTTCTCCATCCAAACAAACTTAACTATTTTATGAGTCAAATTCGTTAATGGAGTTGCGATTCTAGAAAAGTCTTGGATAAATCTACTATAATAACCTGCCAATCCCAAGAAACCCCTCACTTCAGACGGCATCTTCGGCTGATCCCAACTCATTACGGCCTCAAACTTCGACGGATCCACCAAAATACCATCCTTGTCTATCACGTGGCCAAGAAATTGAACACGTTCCAACCAAAATTCATATTTCAAGAATTTAGCGTAGAGTTTCTCTCATCTCAGGGCTTCTAAGGTTAGTCGTAAGAGTTCAGCATACTCCTCCTCGGTCTTGGAATAAACCAGGATGTCATCTATGAACACTACCACGAACTTGTCTAGAAATGGCTTAAACACCCTGTTCATTAGGTCCATAAATTCATCTGGGCCATTCGTGAGACCAAATGACATTACCAAGAACTCGTAATGACCATATCGAGTTCTAAAAGCTATTTTCGATATATCTTCCTTCCTCACCTTCAACTGATGATACCCGCTTCTCAAATTAATTTTCGAGAAGTACCTCGCACCCTTCAGTTGATCAAACAAGTCATCGATCCTAGGTAAAGGATAACTATTCTTGATCGTAACTTTATTCAACTCCCTATAATCAATGCAAAGACGCATTGATCCATCTTTCTTCTTAACAAACAAAACAGGCGCTCCCCACGGCGAAACGCTCGATTGGATATACTTCTTGTCTAACAGTTCTTATAGTTGAACCATCAGTTCCTTCATCTCAACTGGAGCCATTCTGTACGGAGCCTTTGAAATCGGAGCAGTTCCCGGCGCTAGATCGATCACGAACTCTATCTCCCTATCTGGCGGAAGTCCTGGCAAATCGCTCGGAAAAACATCCACAAACTCCTTAACTACCGATATCTCCTCCACCTTCGGGCTTTCCTTACGCGTATCTACTATGTAGGCTAGATATCCCACACAGCCTTGCATCAGAAGTTTCTTGGCTTGCATAACCGTCAGATAACTCACTTGCCTAGGCGATTTGCTACCATACAACACCAACTTCGACGGAGTCGTAAGGTTCACCGACTTCTTCTAACAGTCGATTATCGCCCCATGGTTGAACAACCAATCCATACCTAGTATAACGTCGAATTCCCCAAGTTTTATCGAAATCAAATCTACTCTAAGCTCCTGTCCCTTAATGTCCAATCTACAATTCCTATAAACGCTCCTAATAGGAATAACCTCCCTATTCGCAATCTCTATGTTCAAAGGGTAAACCAACTCCTCTACAAGTAAGTCTAAGGTTTTAGCAAAATCATCAGATATGAATGAGCATGTAGCACCCGAATCAAATAATACATATGCATTTATACTATTGACCGGAATAATACCTGACACCACGTCTTTTGATTGCACAGCATCCTGCACCGTCATATTGAATGTTCGTGCAGTGGGTCGAACAGCTTGAAATGGTGCAGCAATAGTAACGGTACTGCCTCTTCCATTCCCTCCGCTCCCTGTTGACCCTGCCGTCAGCTTCTTCGGGCAGTTGCGAGCCATGTGATCTTTGGATCCACATGTAAATCAAGCTCCCTTCTTTGGGTTTGGGCAATTAGGCGCGATGTGGCCTTCCTGACCACAGTTGAAGCACACCCGCTTCCCCTTCATGCACACACCAGTGTGATTCTTATCGCATGTAGCACATGCTTCGAACTTCCTCTTCTGCTGGCTTCCTTGCTGACTCCCAGCAGAGGTGTTGTCATTCCATTTCCTCTTCTGGTTCACAGCGCTGCTTCCCCCAGTTTTGGTTTCTACCTCATTCTTCTTCTTCTTATCTTGGTTGTACTTCGTCACTGCTTCGCTTCCTCCCTCAGCAAGTATGGCTTTCTCCAGCATCGCTGCAAAGGTATTCAGCTGGAACATGGAAACCTTGCTGTAGAGCCAGGGCTTCAGTCCCCGCTCAAACCTTCTCGCTTTCCTAGCGTCAGTGCTGACCTGGTATGTAGTGAACCTGGCCAACTCGTTAAACTTAGCGGCATACTCGAACACCGTCATCCCTCCTTGCTTAAGTTCTAGGAACTGGACCTCCATCTGGTCCTGTGAACTTACTGGAAAGTACATCTCGTAGAACATTTCCTTGAAACGTTCCCACGTGATGACTCCCTTTCCCTCTCGGGTCTTGTTAGCCTGCCACCAAAAGCTAGCATCCGACTTCAACATGAAAGCCGCGAACGTTGTCTTCTGGTCTTCACCTACTCGGGCTACGTCGAATACCTTCTCCATTTACATAACCCATGTCTAAGCCTCGATAGGGTTAGTCGATCCTTTGAATTCAGGCGGTCCTACTGCCTTGAATTCCTTGAACGCTGTACCCTGCACCTGCGGCTGATTCGCAAGAGCTCCGGTCAACAGGTTCACCAACTGCTGAATCGAGTTGGGATTCGTCCCATCGTTATTGTTGTTTTTCGTCGAACCCTCGGGGTTTTGACGCGTTGATCTTCTTCTATGAGGCATTTTCTGTTAAGAAAATATTATTATTAGACCCTTTATTCAACTATTAAGTATTCAAGTTCATACTTAAACGTTTAAATGGCTCAATTCACATAGAACACATAGCACGTCAAATAAACTTCTTTTATTCATTAGTCGTAGTTAAAAAAACATCAAACAGATAGCATTTCTGCCATTTACATCATCCTTCCTGAACTGGAAAAGTTACAGGATTACATTATTAACTCATCCCCTTCTTATCTCAAATTATGGGATTTACATTACTTATTACAAAAAGCAATACATAAACAAAACTCTACTACTGCTATTGCCTAAGCATATTAATACGTCGCACAGCCTCTCTGCGTTCATCTTCTATTACCCAAAATGCCGTTCTTTGGTCCACTACATACCAAGGTAAACCTTGGAACTGAGCTGGGTAGTAGAAAATACGGTCCTGAGCTCTCTCTATCGCTGTATGAAAAGCATATTCCGTTTCCCTTAGCTTGGCTCTCTTGGCTTCAGCTTCGCCTTTCAGCTCGATCGGCTCGTTGATTAGCCCTCAAGCTTGACTCTTTAGCTCTAGCACGCTTCCTCGACTCCTTCTGGATGTCTTGCTTCAGCTTTGCCAGTTCAAATCGAGCAGCATCTCTATCAACCTCCATATGTATCAGGTTCCATTGTGCATCTCCTAGGTCACTTGCCATTTCCTCGATCGTCTCGTCTCGCTGCTGGATAGTCTCCTCGAGATCTCCTACTCGTCCATGAAGCTCCACATTGCTATCGTAGACTGCCTCGTACATCTCAGCACTAGTAGAGTGAGGTGGGATTTCCTCTTCGGGATCCTCTTTCTCCTCTTCAGACTCGTCCTCATCCTCATCCTCTGGAATAGGTGTCAGCTCACGCTCCCGACCAGCTACGGTGATCACTAGAGATGGCTCTCTCCTAACCAGCTACTCCCAGACAACATGTATGTCATGGGGCTCCTCCTCTCTAGGCACCTGAGATACATCCTCTCTAGCCTGACTAGGTTCTCCAACATTCGACATCCTGACAAAAGAATTTTAAAGTTCATTATTACGTGATATCGAGTCGTCACTCTTCGAATACTATAATGTAAACACATAGCACATAAGATAGTTTATTATCTTTTACCTATCACATCTATCTTTTCGATCTTACCATAAGGCTACTACCTAAGGTTTTTTCCCATCTAAGGTTTCAAAACCTATGGCTTTGATACCAACCTATGACACCCCCAAATCCGGGTACTTCGTTTCTACATGATTTGGTGTTCACTTTTTAATATAACATACATCTACCCAATGAATAATGCAAAATAAACTACAAATTAAATTAAAATAAATAAATCTCCCTTACAAAAAGTGTTACAACCTTTTTAAAATAATCCCGGGTTACTCTAACCCTGACATGAATATAATAAAGTGCGGAAATAAAAACATAACGTTCAAGTCTTAGTACAATCATTCTCAGTTAAATAAAAACAAGTCTTCACTTGCTTTGCTTTCCCTTGCCCTTACTTGAAGACGGAGCATCAGCGTTATCAACCTTAACTGAAATTGTTATTTAATGCAAGAGTGAGCAAACCACAGCTCACTAGAGTTTAACAATAATATATACATGAAAGGATATCTTTCAAAGAATCTGAATAATATGATTTGCTTCAACAATAAAGAATTGAATAATAATTCTTTCATTGCAATTATAATTCAAAAATAGAATTTATCTGAGTGTCATAAGACCTTTAAACTCTTGTCCTAGGTTATAAATATTTTTATTTAAACCTTTAACAGTCAATAAGACTATGGACCTTAACTCGTACTTAGGGGGATCAACCCTTTGTACCATGTATTGTGCATAAACATCTTAACGCTATGCGTAGTAACCTCCCCTAGTAAATAGAGTTGTTCAACTCAGCAATTTGAATTCAAGTCCGCACCAAAGAAAGTTTGGTTTGGATAAGCTTACAAGGGTAATTTAGAATTCACGTTCATCAACTAAGGATTAGTTGAATCGACTATCAATAATTCGTAAATAACAGAATTATGAACTAAAATATGATTTAGAATCAACTTAAAGCATTTAAAATAATAACTGGATCTTACTTGAACAATAAGTTAAGATCATTTCAATTAAATAAATAATTGTCCAATACAGAAATGGAAAGGACATTCTCAACAATGAATATATGAATTCAAGAATTTGTATATAATTAACAAGTTTAGGGTTAGAAGACTTGCATAAAAATTAATACAAGATCAGGGTCTAGAAAACTTGCATAAAAATTAATACAAGATCAGGGTCTAGAAAACTTGCATAAAAATTAATACAAGATCAGGGTCTAGAAAACTTGCCTCAAGCGCAAGCTACTTAACTCAATTCACGTACTTTAATACTTCCTACACATATATATTTAATCACAATAACCTAAATTAGTTAACACATAACTAATTCACATAAGTGGTTAACCCTCATGGTTAACTCACTCTAATTAAATAAATAATAACAATCAACTATCACATAGTTAATTACATCACATACATATTCACATAATTAAATCAATTATGCATTTAGCTAAACAATTTTAATTCAACCACTTAATCAAATTATAATTACTTAAATTATAATTACCTTTTAAATTATAAACAAATTATAATTTATAATCAATTAAACTATATCATGCATTATAATTACACAAATTATAATTAATCATGAAATTATCAATTTATAATCCATAATTAAACATGCAATTATTAAATTATAATTACATAAATTATAATTTAAATTAACATCTAATTGATTAAAATAAATCAACTTCTATACCTTATAATTTCACAAAAAATATAATTTAATTTAAACATTTACTCTTAATTATAATTAATCAAATTATAATGAAGTAACTTATTTTATAATTAAACAATTATAGTTTATCATTTAAATATTATACTAAGTTTTCAAAACTTCCTTTTTCTCAAATTATAACACATGTTATAGCAGCTAGATACATGCTCTTTGTCATAGAATAATTAAACTAAGCTTAGAAATAACACTGCACAAATAACTAGCATTCACTGCCTCTGAACAGAGCATGGCGCAGCTGCGCAACCAGTTGCCTTAGAAACCGACACAGCTGCGCAGGGAAAGAATCTGGGAAGGCCAAGCGGCGCAGCTGCGCTGCTCCTGGCCTTGCTGCCGGTGCAGCTGCTTAGCAACTCGGCCAGACGCAGACAGCCACGGCTCTCAACTTTATCGATTAACCCAAACAAGCCAACAAACGAAAAATTACAGTAACGTAAACATTGTAAATCATACATATGCAATAATACATATATATATAGCATGCTTCTAAAATACAAAACCATCTAAACAACAAAAATCAATGGTTTTAAAAGTCCAATTTGGCTATTTTCATAAAAACACATATTTTAACAAAATAAGTCACTGTAATAAAATTTCTCAAGCAATTCAACTTTATATACATACATTATTTCTGTTATAGAAGCTAGTAACGTAAAAACTGCCAATTTGTACAATTCACATATATAATTCATAAATTTCTACTCTAAATCAACCAAATACATGAATTTCTATAAGAACACTATTTTCACATATAAAACTTGTTTTTACAGTACTTTGATTTCTGAAAATCATTTATAGAATATAACCCACTATAAACAACACATGAACACAATCTATATATATACCATTCATGTTTATACAATTTCATAACAACTTATTTTTTTAACAGAGAACGAATATGAAAAATATATAACTGAGTTCTATAACAATTAGAGATTATAGATGATACATTTTGTTAATAGGTTGAAAGAGAAGGTGATGTGAGTTTAATTCTAGAAATTCTTTTTCCTTTTTTCTCTTTTTCTCTAACTCTTCTCTGCTCTTCCTTCTCTCTGCTTTCTTTTCTTCTTAGCTCTTAGCTTGACTTAGGATTAGAACTAACGTAGTATATATATTATAACTGTTATAATATACGTATATAATAGACATAATAACATGCAACGTAACTGACAAATATATAATGTCTAAATTAAATAATTAGCAGTTATAATTTGTTTTGAATTTTAAAAGCTATAAGGTCATGTTTGGCAAACCTTTTATTTAAAAACAGATTTTAGTTACTAAGTCCATGTTTGGTAGGAATAGGTTTAAAACAAATACATACAAGGGCCTTGTTTAGCAAAACAATTTAAAAATCCTTTTTTTTATTTTAACAAATCAATTAACACATACTTTAATGTCACATTTTAATTAATTAAATATCAATCATCTAATTTAATCAATTAAAATTTAACATCAATTAATCACATAAAATTGTCACATAATTATAATTACTCGCTAATTATAATCGATGTGACACTTCATCACATATCTCATCTAATTTAATTATCTCAATTAAATTAGAACAATAATATAAAATTAATATACGTTAATTAAATTAAATATTAAATATTCATTTAATTAATATATACACTTAATTAAATCACTCCATAAATCGCATAATTTATTTATTTAACTCAATAAATAAATCACATAAAATATTTATTTATTTCAATAAATATTTAAAATTAAATATAAAATCTCAATCGTTACATAATACATCAAACCATCACCAATCATAAGATAAACACAATAAAGGCTAATAAAATTAAGTTTTTTCACTTTTGAAAAATATGGTTTCCATTTCTTTGTTTAGATCCAACTTTTGACCCATAAAAGGGTTAGATATAAACTTGAAACACTATAAAAACACATAGATCTAAGGTTTTTAACCTCAAGATCAAAACTTAAATCAAACAAAGAAGAAAAATAGATTATATGAGTATGATTTCTTTATACCTTCTCTTGATTTTCCTTCCTTTTTCTTCCTAGACCTTGATTTAAGAACTTATGAAACCTCACAACCCTCCTTCTCTCCTCTCCCTATCCCACCGAACTCTCTCCTTTTCTCTCTCTTGGTTCTCTTTTGTTCTTTCTATTTCTCTTTCTAGTTGATAGCTTAGGAAATAAAACAAATGATGTACTTACATTTGTTTATTAAAAAAAGGTGTAGAGATATAATGTTTATCTAATGAAATCTTCCATCCACTCTCTCTCTCTCCTTATCATAATGGAAGTTGATGCTTTCAAGTAATTATAATTGTGTTGGCTCCTTAGTTTAAGTAACACCTAGCATTACTGGTTGAACCACTAAAGTGCTATCATTATTACATACATTTCCTTTCTCCTCCACTTCCTCCTTCCTCCCAAAATCGGCCAAGTGGCCTTGTTCTCACATCAAGTTTGTTTTTATTATATACTTTATTTAATGACTAGTATACCCCTCCTTGATTTGGGCTTAAGTCTTGAGCTTCCATTTAATTCTTTGGGCTTACCTTTTTCATAACTTTGCTTACTAACAAAATGAACTTGGGCCTTCCTCTATAAATTAAATTGGCCCACCATAAAACTTGTCCCATACTTGATATATTGGGCTAGCTTAATAACTTAATTGCTATTAAATCAATTAGCTACAAGTCCAATGATTAAATAAACAATTGGGCTACTAATTTAAATCTTTGGGCCATAATACCAACTTAGTTCCATATTCATTAATTTTTATCTTACTCTAATCATTTAGTTAGGGTTTCCACTACACGCCTTTATAAATAAATTCCTTACTTATATATCTTTAATTTCATAACCCAATTAGACTTGCTATAATTAAATTATAAAATAAATCTCTTAGTTAATTACCCTACCTAATATATATATTAGGTTATATTTCTTTATTCTTATTCAAATAGTAAACCTTATAAGTTATTCTTAAAAAATTTAAATTATTCCTCAAATTCCCATCTAAGTTTTATTCTTTTAATCTTTATTTAAATCATTTAAAATCTTATAAATTTTTGGATTGTCACATCCAGAGTCTCGATCTCGCCATCTTTCTGCTCAATAGTAGTCTGCTGTGCAATTGTCTGCTTCTTCAGTTCCCAAACAGTATCCTGTAACTCTATGTTACGCTCATACAGCTCATCGTACATCTCGGCACTGATAGAGTTCAGTGGGAACTCATCAGGGTCCTCATCCTCCTCCTCAGCTGCCTCAGCCTCAACCTCAATCTCCTCAGAGTCCTCCTCTAAATCAAACACTAGCTTATGCTCCTGACCAACAATAGTGATCAAAGGAGATGGCTCTCTCTGAACCAACTGCTCCCAGATTGTGTGAATGTATTGGGGCTCCTCCTCAATAGCCACTCGGGGTACAACCTCCCTAGGCTGACTGGATCCTCCAACATCTGACATCCTGACAATCAAAATTTTAAGTCTTAGTTATTACGTGATGCTAATCGATACTCGGGAGTACATAAATATAAACACATAGCACATAAGGTAATTTATTATCTTTCTTAGAACTCGATAAGAGTTTATCACCACTATGTTATCGATATCTTAAAAAGGCTACTACCCTAAGGTTTTTCCACACCTAAGGTTCATAACCTACAGCTCTGATACCAACTTATGACACCCCTAAATCGGGGTACTTCAATTTTCATGGGATTTGGTGGTCACTGTACAAATATCACATATCTATCTACCCATAATAAATGCAAACCGTGAAATAAACAGAAATCATCCCCTTAAAGGGTTACAACATCTGAATACATAAATAAATCCCAAGTTAAACTAACCTTAACATCAAATGCGGAAACGTAAACAAATACATAAGTCTTAACAACATCATAGTCTTAAATATAACATTCTCAAATTAAATAACAAGTCTTCAAAACTTGTTAACCTTGCCCTTGCCTTTGCTAGTGGAAGGCTCGTCGGACCTTTCATTTTAACTGCAATGTTATTATGCAAGAGTGAGCACGATTGCTCACAAGTATAACAGTATAACAATAATAATAACATGCGAGTAAATCAAAGGGTTCTGAATAATAGAAAGCTCAGCTTTTGAATCAATAATAAAGAACAAAAATCAAAAGTATATCTGAGGGTCATAAGACCATGAATTATATCCCATGTTGTCAAGTATTTCTACTTTAAACCTTTAACAGTCATAAGACTATATGGACTCTACTACTCGTACTTAAGGGGATCAGCCCTTATACCACGAATGTGCACATCATCTCAACGCTAACGCGTAAATATTCCCCTATAAAGGGTTGTTCATCTCATTTTGACATTAAGGGTCCGCACCAAAGGAAGTTTGGTTTTGATAAGCTCAATAATAGTTTTAGAATTTAGAACGTTCATCAACTATGGACTAGTCGAATAAAAAGGGTCCACTAGTCTTATAAAGTTCAACAATAGCTGATACTCGAATCAAATAAAGAAGCTCAAAGTTATATAATCGAATAAGTATTGTATAACTGAAATAATACTGTGACGCCCCCAAAATCGCTACATTCCCTGTAGCAGATTTAGTACTCACGTAAATATTTCATAAGATAATAATTCCTGTCAATCCAAGATTCACAGTATTCCACAACGAACAGTAGTTCTCGTCAGAACATTTACTATGTTGGGATACCCTCACATGGATGGATAAGTTTATAATCTCATGGATATTTTTTTCATATCAATAATTCCTATCTATCTGACATGCACAGTACAAATGATAAGATTGTTCCTAGAACTAATGTAACACCCCCTTCCCGAAATAGAAAGGGAGGTTACTTAGAACACAACAGAACTAAAGAAAATAATACTAAAGCTCTAAACCACAAAAGAATAGTATTTAAAACTAATAAATATCAACAAGGTCAAACCAAATACATGTCAAACTGGCTCAAACCATAATCTGAAATAATTATTACAACTCCAAAGAAATTAATATGTCCAGCCTAAACAGAATATTCCTAGACCATTGGATAGAATGGAGCTCTCATCACACTTGCCCTTGATCCCCCTGATTACTTGCCGGAAGAAAAACACAGCATGAGCCAAACGCCCAGTACGGATATAGAATACAAGAATAATGAAACGAAATAACTAACTCAACAAATGAACTAAACTGAAACGAACAAAACTAACACAATGAAATAATAGGCTGAATCAAATGGCTGAGTGTTATTTCATACCGAGCTCAAAATAAAATAAAGATATATCTTGCCACACAGGCAAGGTCAAATAATGCCACACAGGCAAGTCACACACATTGGACCGCGAATCCAACGTATGCAAAATCGGAAAGCGTGTTTGGCACAAACATCGCCACTCCGCAGAACAGAACAAAAAACTAGGGTCGACCCATACGCCTCCCACAACAAAACACCAAATGGCCAACTCCCACCGGAGCACAAAACGGAGACGCCGTGGACTGATCACACCGCCACGGAAGGTGTCATGCCTCTCGTGCCAAGACGACATGCCTGTGGTACCCCCACAGGTGGTTATAGCTCAGGTATACCCTACGGTATAATCTAATAATAATATCATGTCACAACACATGCGACACAATATTAACACAAGGGGTTCTAGTATGTACATGTAACAACGAAACAAATCGACAACAAATTCTCCAAAATATATCAACATGTACATTACTACAAATATCGAAATAAGCTCTAGACATGATACACTAGTCTAAAGAGTACAAATATGAGTCCCGAATATCAACGTCAAAACAAAACCATCACATGAATTTGAGAACGAACGATAATGTGAAACAGTAAACGAATTCTAAATGAAAAGTAAAACGAATATAATAAAATTAAAAGGATTATCGCTGAAGGAGTACGGAATCCGTACCTGAATTAAGCAATGTAATACTCAAATTATACTCCAATTGTAACTCCTTAAATCCTCTTCGTTCAAACTAATTAGGCAAAATTAATAATAATAAAAAAATTAATTAATAATTGAATGAATTATACGTTAACTGTTAATTATTTTCTTTTTTCTTTTTTTTGAACCATTCTGCATATCATGTACTTAACAAAATGGTATACAACGAAAAAAAAATTACTGCCTACATATAATGCCCACGTGATGCATTTATTATCAATAAATGATTAATCCATGACCAAACCTTATATATATGTTAACTGCAAGCATTCATATATACTGCATGCCCACACACCCACACATTATATATATATATATATATATATATATATATATAATATACACATGCTTTATTAATTTTTAAGACTTACTGAAATAAACAGCACACCAAAGAAAAATTGCAAGGCTTCGCCTTCTCCCAATTTGCAACGCCGAAACTCCTTTTTCTTGTGCCGCCTCTGTTTCCCTTTTCTTCTTCTCTCGTTTGTATAGATATAATAAAGTAATTAGGTTTTGTTTATTATTTATATCTCTTATTGTTTATCCAAATTTTAATAGGATTTTAATATTACACAATTATAAATTAGACCCAATAAGTTTTAAGGCCCAATTAATGTAGTCCACATACTTAAATACATTATTGACCCAAACACAAGAAAGGCCCAATTAAAATATTTAAAATAAAATTTTAAAATGTCATTTATTTATTTTTCCGGGTATTACATCACCTACCCCTTAAAAGGATTCCGTCCCCGGAATCAAAAGAAAAGAACGAACCTAATTGTCAAAAAGATGCGGATACTCCGCTCGAATAGACTCTTCCATCTCCCATGTAGCTTCTCGCTCCGAATGGTTTCTCCACAAAACCTTAACAAACGGAATTGTCTTCCTCCTCATAACCCGCTCTTGACGATCCAAAATCGCCTCGGCTTGCTCCACACAAGTAAGATCATCACTAATCTTATCAAACGGATATTGCACCACATGCAACGGATGATATTTATAACTCCTCAATACCGACACATGGAACACATTGTGCACAGCTAGTTGTGGAGGCAAAGCTAACCGATATGCAACCTCACCAACCCTCTCCAAAATCTCGAATGGGCCAATATAACGCGGACTAAGCTTCCCTTTCAGACCAAATCGCCGAATACCCTTCCAAGGAGAAACTTTTAGGAACACATGCTCACCAGGTTCAAACTCTAAGGTCCTCCTATGCTTATCAGCATAACTCTTCTGCCGTGATCGAGCCGACTTCAATTTTTCCTTAGCCACTGCTACCTTCTCTGTAGTGATTTGAACTAACTCAGGCCCTTCAATGGCTCTCTCGCCAACCTCATCCCAACAAGTTGGTGCCCGACACTTTCTACCATACAATGCCTCAAATGGGGCCATCCCAATACTCGCATGCCAACTGTTGTTATAAGCAAACTCAACTAGGCTCAAGTAATCATCCCAGTTACCCGACCACTCAAGTGCACAAGACCTCAACATGTCCTCCAACGTTTGAATGGTCCGTTCGGATTGCCCATCAGTCTGCCGATGAAAAGAAGTACTAAAGTTAAGCCGAGTACCCCAAGCTCGTTGAAACCCTTTCCAGAACCGTGAAGTGAATCGTGGGTCTCGATCCGAAATAATTGACACCGGAGTACCATGAAGTCTAACAATCTCCTGCTGAAAGATCTGTGCCAACCTATCCACCGAGTAACCCTCGTGGATCGCCAAAAAGTGTGCCGATTTAGTCAACCGGTCCACCACAACCCAAATGGCATCATTCTTCCTGAAAGTCTTCGGCAAACCAGTTACAAAATCCATCGTGATATCCTCCCATTTCCACACTGGAATGTCTAACTGTTGCAGCAACCCACTAGCTCGTTGATGTTCTATCTTCACTTGTTGACAAGTGAGGCACTTCCCAACATATTCAGCCACATCTCGCTTCATCCCATTCCATCAAAAATTTTCCTTCAAATCCTTGTACATCTTTGTAGAACCTGGATGAATAGAAAATGGCGAACTATGAGCCTCCGCCAAAATCGCCTTCCGAATGATTGGATCAGATGGTACACACAACCGCTCACCCAACCAAATCACACCATGGTCATCAATACGAAAGTCGGGCTGCTTGCCCTCTTCCATATTCTGTGCCATACTCCACAATTCCCCATCTTCCTTTTGAGCTTCCTTAACCCTTGAAATAAGAGAGGGCTCCACTCTCATACCTGCCAAATGCCCATCTGAACCTTGGACATACAACTCCAACTCTAGTCGCTCCATATCCGAACTAAGCTGAGGTTGTGTAATAAGAGCTGCTACACTTCCTGAACTTTTTCTGCTAAGAGCGTCTGCAACCACATTTGCCTTCCCCGGGTGATATTGAATCCTCGCATCATAATCTTTTAGAAGCTCCAACCAACGCCTCTGCCTCATGTTAAGCTCTTTTTGAGTGAAAATGTATTTAAGACTTTTGTGATCGGTGAAGATATCACAAGTCTCTCCATACAAATAGTGCCTCCAAATCTTTAGAGCAAAGATTACCGCTGCCAACTCCAAATCATGTGTGGGGTAATTCACCTCATAAGGTTTAAGTTGCCTAGACGCGTAAGAAATCACCTTACTGTGTTGCATAAAAACACACCCCAAACCCTTCTTAGAAGCATCACTATAAATCTGGAAACCTCCAGTCCCTGACGGCAATGCAAGTATAGGAGCTGTCACAAGCCGTTTCTTCAACTCCTTGAAACTTTTCTCGCGCTCCTCATTCCACACAAACTTCGTGCCCTTTTTCATCAACTGAGTTAATGGCAAAGCAAGCAAAGAGAATCCTTCCACAAATCTCCTATAATACCCTGCTAAACCCAAGAAACTTCTAATCTCTGTCACAGTAGTAGGTCTCGGCCATTTAGTGATAGCCTCAACCTTCGTAGGATCCACCTTAATGCCTTCAGCAGAAATAACATGGCCCAAAAATGCAATCTGCTCCAACCAAAACTCGCATTTAGAGAATTTAGCATACAGTTTATCTTTCTGCAAAATCCCCAACACTGTGAGAAGATGCTCCTCATGCTCCTCCCTAGACTTGGAGTAAACCAAAATGTCATCAATAAAGACAATAACAAATTGGTCCAAGTACTCCTTGAACACTCGATTCATCAAATCCATAAACACCGCCAGAGCGTTAATCAACCCGAATGGCATCACCAGAAACTCATAATGCCCATAGCGAGTACGAAAAGCTATTTTAGAGACATCCTCATCTCTCACCCTCAACTGATGATAACCCGACCTCAAGTCTATCTTCGAAAAATACTTCGCCCCCTGAAGTTGGTCAAACAAGTCTTCAATCCTAGGCAATGGATACCGATTCCTGATAGTAATCTTGTTCAACTCTCTGTAGTCTATGCACAACCTCATAGACCCATCTTTCTTTTTCACAAATAAAACCGGAGCACCCCATGGCGAAACACTCGGCCGAATCACACCACGATCTAACAGCTCTTGCAACTGCTCCTTCAACTCTTGCAACTCCAATGGTGCCATTCGATACGGCGCTTTAGAAATAGGTCCCGCCCCAGGAACGAGCTCAATAGTGAACTCAACTTCCCGTTGCGGTGGTAACCCTGACAACTCCTCAGGAAACACATCATGAAAGTCACGAACCACTGAAATATCCTCAATACGAGACTCGCCCTTAGAGGTATCCTTCACAAATGCCAAATACCCCTCACAACCCTTTGCCACTAACTTCCTAGCCTTCAAGGCTGAGATCAATTTCACCACTCTACTTGGCTGTGAACCCTGAAATACGAATTTCGGAGACTTTACATCTCCAAATATAACCTTCTTCGCCTGGCAGTCAATAGTGGCCTGGTGCTTATCCAACCAGTCCATCCCGAGAATAACATCAAAATCGTGCGTACACATTGGAAGAAGATTAGCACTACGAATCTTATCCCCAAAACTGATCGGACACCCTCGATATAAATCAGAAATAATAACAGAAGTCCCCATAGGGGTAGCAATAGACATAACAGAATCTAAAGACCGAGATGGCACACCCAGGTGCCGAACAAAAGACTGAGCCACAACAGAATGAGTAGAACCAGTATCAAATAAAATAGAAGCCTCACGACTACCAACTAAAAGAGTGCCAGAAACAGTACCTGGCGCACCTGCTGCCTGATTATGTGTCAAGGCAAACACTCGACCACCTTGACGCTGACCACCATTGCCACCATGATCACCGCCTCCACCATTACCACGTGGCCCGGTACAATCTCTAGCCATGTGACCCATCTGTCCACACAAGAAGCATGCACCAGTAACTCTATGACACTGTCTCCCCGGATGATTAGCCCCACATATGGCACAAGGAACTATCGGAATAAGATTTGGGTTACCCCCACCAGCTGGTCCCGGATAACGACCCTGATTCTGCCCCTGCTGACGATTCTGCCCTTGCTGCGGATTCTGTCCATACCAAGGTAGCTGAAGCTGACGATTCTATCCTTGCTGAGGCATCTGCTGATTACCCCTGTTCTGATTTTGACCACGCCACTGCCCTTGCTGGACACCACGGTTTCTATTCCACTGACCACCTTGATTTCTCCTATGCTGACCCGAAGCTTGACCCTGTTGGTCATCTCTATCCCTTTTTCGATTCCCTTCCGGTTTAGAAGACTGAAAGTCCTATCGCTCCATCTCAATGTTCTTGGCCGCATTAGCCACAGCCGATACATCCGCAAACTTGGTGTTAATGAGATGTTGCCGATACCTATAATGAATCCGCCACTTGAACTTCTCCGCCTGTTCCGCTGCAGTCCCTGCAGAGGTTCCCGCAAAACCTGCCAACCTGGTGAACCTCGTCATAAAATCTGTGATGGACTCATCATCTTTCTGTCGAATAGACAGATACTCTCTAGCATAGGCCTCTTTATCAGCAGCTGGAAAGAACTGCTGATAAAAGACTTCACAAAACTCTGCCCATCGAAGTGTTTCCACGTACCCATCACCCTTGGTTATTTTCAGCGCTTTCCACCACCTCTGTGCATCCCCCTCCAGCTTATAAGCAGCAAGCAACACTCTCTGATTATCTGAGCAGCCCAACACATCAAAAATCTTCTCTAGGTGTGCAATCCAATTCTCTGCATCAATTGGAGTTGGAGCTGAACTGAAAGACTGTGGCTTCTGCTTCTGAAACCTCTCCAACCATATGTACATTGGAACCACCTGTTGATCAAGACCATCCGCATTCCCTTCCTCTTCGTTTGCCTGTGGACCATTATTCCCCGAGTTCCCCTACTCAGGAATTTCTGGCGGCTGCTGCATTGCTTGTACCACCTGTGCCACCAACTGTGGTAAAGCCTGATTAACCGCCTGATTCACCAAGTTAGCCAATTGAGCATTAATTTGGTCATTAGGTTGCTCATCGGGCTGACCATCACCTCTTCCCCTATTGTTACCTCGCCTCCCAGCAACTCTAGCGGATCTACGAGCCATCTAAGAAAGAGATCAACGAATATCAGCAAAATAGATTAGAGACAGATTTGAATATAGCTGAACAGAAAATCAAACTGAATAAAACCTAACCCAGAATTCTACCCATAACTCACAGGTCAAACCTAAATAAGTTTTCTACAAGAAAGAACCTAAGCTTTGATACCAACTCTGTAACACCCCCTTCCCGAAATAGAAAGGGAGGTTACTCAGAACACAACAGAACTAAAGAAAATAATACTAAAGCTCTAAACCACAAAAGAATAGTATTTAAAACTAATAAATATCAACAAGGTCAAACCAGAATACATGCCAAACTGGCTCAAACCATAATCTGAAATAATTATTACAACTCCAAAGAAATTAATATGGCCAGCCTAAACAGAATATTCCTAGACCATTGGATCGAATGGAGCTCTCATCACACTTGCCCTTGATCCCCCTGATTACCTGCCGAAAGAAAAACACAGCATGAGCCAAACGCCCAGTACGGATATAGAATACAAGAATAATGAAACGAAATAACTAACTCAACAAATGAACTAAACTGAAACGAACAAAACTAACACAATGAAATAATAGGCTGAATCAAATGGCTGAGTGTTATTTCATACCGAGCTCAAAATAAAACAAAGATATATCTTGCCACACAGGCAAGGTCAAATAATGCCACACAGGCAAGTCACACACATTGGACCGCGAATCCAACGTATGCAAAATCGAAAAGCGTGTTTGGCACAAACATCGCCACTCCGCAGAACAGAACAGAAAACTAGGGTCGACCCATACGCCTCCCACAACAAAACACCAAATGGCCAACTCCCACCGGAGCACAAAACGGAGACGCCGTGGACTGATCACACCGCCACGGAAGGTGTCATGCCTCTCGTGCCAAGACGACATGCCTGTGGTACCCCCACAGGTGGTTATAGCTCAGGTATACCCTACGGTATAATCTAATAATAATATCATGTCACAACACATGCGACACAATATTAACACAAGGGGTTCTAGTATGTACATGTAACAACGAAACAAATCGACAATAAATTCTCCAAAATATATCAACATGTACATTACTACAAATATCGAAATAAGCTCTAGACATGATACACTAGTCTAAAGAGTACAAATATGAGTCCCGAATATCAACATCAAAACAAAACCATCACATGAATTTGAGAACGAACGATCATGTGAAACAGTAAACGAAATCTAAATGAAAAGTAAAACGAATATAATAAAATTAAAAGGATTATCGCTGAAGGAGTACGGAATCCGTACCTGAATTAAGCAATGTAATACTCAAATTATACTCCAATTGTAACTCCTTAAATCCTCTCCGTTCAAACTAATTAGGCAAAATTAATAATAAAAAAAAATTAATTAATAATTGAATGAATTATACGTTAACTGTTAATTTTTTTCTTTTCTTTTTTTTGAACCATTCTGCATATCATGTACTTAACAAAATGGTATACAACGAAAAAAAAATTACTGCCTACATATAATGCCCACGTGATGCATTTATTATCAATAAATGATTAATCCATGACCAACCCTTATATATATGTTAACTGCAAGCATTCATATATACTGCATGCCCACACACCCACACATTATATATATATATATATATATATATATATATATATATATAATATACACATGCTTTATTAATTTTTAAGACTTACTGAAATAAACAGCACACCAAAGAAAAATTGCAAGGCTTCGCCTTCTCCCAATTTGCAACGCCGAAACTCCTTTTTCTTGTGCCGCCTCTGTTTCCCTTTTCTTCTTCTCTCATTTGTATAGATATAATAAAGTAATTAGGTTTTGTTTATTATTTATATCTCTTATTGTTTATCCAAATTTTAATAGGATTTTAATATTACACAATTATAAATTAGACCCAATAAGTTTTAAGGCCCAATTAATGTAGTCCACATACTTAAATACATTATTGACCCAAACACAAGAAAGGCCCAATTAAAATATTTAAAATAAAATTTTAAAATGTCATTTATTTATTTTTCCGGGTATTACAACTAAGGAGCGACCTCAGTGCTTACAGAACTTTCATGATCATTCAATACCCTCATTCAGATGTATAGTTCATATAGATACTGTATTTTTTTCTATGTTCTAGAAAGGTAAAAACTATGCAATTGTTAAAAATAATAATATAATATTATATATTCTTAAATTGTCTTTCAATAAATCCTAACTTACTATTACACCAGAGTAGAGTTCCCGAGAATATAAACAAATTTACATTGACTAAGTTCTTCCATCCATATTACTGAACTCCAGAACCTTTGACATTTTAGCTAAAGCTGCAAAGGAAAAGAATAATTGCAAGGATGAGCTACAGAAAGCTCAGCAAGTTTTAAACAAATTGTATATTATACTCACACTTGATCTGAATTGAATGAACATATAGTTCAGAGATTTTTAACATATTTATATATATATATATATATACTAAGGTTTGATCTGCCCAAACCACGCACATTATGAGTTACTATCAGTCATATAGACTTAGCCACCCGAGTTGATTGTTCAACCACACCTATTACGAGTTACTGTCAGTCACATAGACTTAGTCACCCGGGTTAATCTGTTCAACCACACCTATGACGAGGTACTGTCAGTCATATAGACTTAGCACCACGAGTTGATTTGTTCAACCACAACTTCTAACAGTCATAAAGACTTATAGGAGTTTTATTTGGATATCTCATATGTGATCATCCTAATCATATCCTAAGAGTATGCATATCATCCTACCAATTTAACAAGGTCAGTATTTATTTAACTGCCAGTAATTGAAATCCAGGGTCAGTATTATAACTACCCATAAATGTAAACCAAGGTCAGTACTATGACTGCCAATATAATCTCGGGACAAGTATCAGTATATATATGTACCAAACAATATTGATTTTTTCACATTTTATGCTTTGATATCAAATCAAACAAATTTTACGCAAACAACAGCTCATATGGTTTGTTATACTTGAACAATAAGCAATAACCCTTTTCAAATCACAGATATCACGAATAATGTTGCTAACAATTTCATATATCAATTCACAAGACTTACATTTATTATTAAAATTAAATGAAGTTAGAAAAACTTGCCTTTATAGGTTATCTAATATCACTCACGTAATTAAATTACTGAACGAAATAGTTATCTGCCATCATCTCCTGTGTAGCTACTGCATCTTGCACCGTCATATCGAACGTATGTGCCGTTGGTCTTCCCGGCTTAGCAGATCCTCTAATCGTCAGGGTTCCGCTACTAGGTCCCTTGTTGATACTTCCCTTATCCACATTCTTCTTTGGACAATTCCGAACCAAATGATCTGTTGATCCACATGAAAAACAACCTTGTATCTTCTTCGGACTTGTTACTAGATTGGGTATTCTCACTCCATTTCCTCTTTGTTAACTAACATGGTTCAACAATTTACGTACCTACTTTCCTTTTCTTATCAAAATATATTTACACTTCCAAAGTAACACTTCTAAGAATCCCCTTATCCTCTCATTGTTTTCTATTGAGTCTTAACTGTTTGAAATCTTTCACATAAAATCCTAATACCAATGTGTTATATATTTTATACCGTCCAAAGCGTTATTCTTATGCTAGCATGATAACTATGGTATACAACTTCTGAAAAGGCTTCCATTTTCTTTGAAGTCTGAATCACAAGTCCTTAATCTATTCTTTAAGGTCTGAATGATTATCTTACTTTGTTTATCTGCTTATGGGTGGTATACTGTACTTGCCCTTCACTAAGTCCCTAAATGTATTTAATAACTCATTTCCTAGAGTTCGAAATAAACCGTATATCCTTGAATCTAACCTTATAGAAATAAAACTACCCACCTCATGATAATGGTGATAGTTATCAACTTCAATAAGCTCCTAGTTTCTGTTATATAGTTTCAAAAGTTCCTTGAGAACTGGTTTCACAGTTTCTGCAACAATACCTAGGCCCCTTATTGCACTAAAAGTCGTCGCAACCCTTGGGTCTAACACCATTTCCATAAATTTGAAATTTTTCCTATTAATGTTAATTATGTGCCATGTAATACTTTCTTTGTATTTTAGTGTCTTATCTCTATCTATTCTGAATTCAATATTTCTTTTATAAATTATCTTGTCTTATACTTCGAAAAAAAATCTTTAACCACCTCCTGTATTTCTTTGACTCTATTAAATAAAGTTGGACTATTATCCCTAGATATAGTTAGTTGAAACTCTTATCTAAATCCCAATTTATTAAAATCTTTTATCAGTACCTCGTTGTTTTATTATTACTTCTAACTTTTCTTGATTCTTTTAACTTTTAAAATGTTTATAATGATATTGATTATTAATGGAATAGTAATACAATTTTCAGTAAAAAAAATTTCTATCTCTTCACCTCGATAAAAGACTTTTCTAGCTTTTCTAGGAAATTTCTCCGTTTAGATAACAGTTATACCCTATAGTTGTTTTTAATGAACAATCCCCGTTGTACACTACTTTTGTATTTTATAATTTTTTTTTCTTCTAATTGCAATCAATCTTTAACTTATGATTAACCAATTTATCCCTAAATTTCATTAAACTCTCTTAACTGAAACTTTATATCATCAAAAAAATTATATGATTTTAACAAAACTTTTTCTTTATGAAAAGTTTTTATATTCATGTTTTCACCTAACATTTTCTATGTTTTTAGAAAAACCACTAGACGTGAATGAATACTTTGTACTAGAGTTAAATATTTCATGAAGATTTTAAATATCGATTTGGGATAATACCTGTTACTACGTCTTGTGCAACAACATCCCTCATCATCATGTTAAAGGTTTTAACTCTTCTGGACGACTCTGACCAACCTCTCCGGCTACTACTGGTTTGAAGTTTTGGTTTTTCTCTTTGTTTGGATCTCTAGGCTTTGGACAAAACTTAGCAATGTGTCCCTCCACTCCACAGTTAAAACATGCGATTCCATTCTTATTACCATTTCTCTTTTGGGGACACCCTTTTGAGTAATGTCCATATCTCCCACAAGTAAAACACTTGGCCCCACTAAAATAACATACCCCTCCGTGCTTTTTCTTACAAATAGTACAACCTTCATTCCTCTGACTAGCTTTGTTAGAAAGAGTGGCATTCCACTTCCTTTTGTTATTTCTCTTTGCTTGACATTTCCTAATTCCTTCATTTTTTGGTTTATCAGCCCTTTTTTCCTCAGGTGGTCCGGTTAACTTAAAGTCTAAGATAATCCTTAGAGTATTGGGTTCAATTGGTGGTGGGTACTCTGGTCTCCCCTGTAAAGCTCCTCGCAATAGGTTTACCAACTGTTGAGTTGGATTTGCCTCTATTTGTTCCGCATTAATTTCTGCTTGTGTTCTCCCGTATGATGCCATTTACCTAACAATAACAAATAACTCTATTAAACGGATAGAGTTCGCACGTCACATACTTGACTAGTGTTTTATATATATATTATAACTAACGCATTGGAAAAATTTATAAATTCGTAAGGTACAGTTCACCTCTTAGCTGCTACTATTTATCTTATATATCCCTTTGTTATCGTTGGAAAAATTAGGATCTACTATTATATTTTCCTTAACTTATGTCCAAGTTTAGAATTTACACATTACGCACATAGATATATTCATGTATATACATATAAATTCATTCATAAAGTATTATCTTATCTTCCTTACCCTTACTAAATTACTAATACTCAATCTTCGTCTTGTATCGTTTTACTTCTTTACCCTATCTTTTCATTATAACAATACCTTCTGCCTTTCCTATATACATCTGCATGCATCTTTCCATAGTTATTCTATCTTCCTTTGTTTACTTCATGAGCCTCTTAGGTCACTGTTATTCCATACTTCCATTCCCATTATTTCTCTGAGTTTTACATTGCCACTCAACTCTCATCTTCTCAACCAGTTTCCTAAACATGTCATGCTCTTCTGCTTAATATAATTCTATATGGAATATAAGTCTCCTTCTTCATTTAGTTCCAACTCTGGTACTCTTCATGAGCACTTTCTAAATTTATCCTAGGTTTATCTTCTATAGCTTCAATACTATTCCGTAAGCTACTTCAATTGGCACTCCTCGTATCCTTCCCTACGGATCATTCCCTTTTAGCTCAACTGATTCTGGTTCAGACACCGGTTCAAACAGAACGACCAGTTCCTCACTCTCTTATTTAACATCCTTAAATTCTAAAGTTTCGATCAACTATATTACTAGACTAACACCTAATATACATTGTATACACATAGCAAACAATAATTTTCTTTAAGTTAGTTTTTATCTTATTTTACGATGAATTTCCTCAATTCATATCCTATAAACTCTTTTTGAGTTTATGTTTTCACTAACTTTTCTGCCACTCCTATTCCTCCAAGGTTATAGCCTAAGGTAACCCTACCTAAGGTTTATAACCTACAGCTCTGATACCAAATTGTGACGCCCCAAAAATCTCTACATTCCCTGTAGCAGATTTGGTGCTCACATAAATATTCCATAAGATAATAATTCCTATCAATCCAAGATTCACAGTATTCCACAACGAACAGTAGTTCTCGTCAGAACATTTACTATGTTGGGATACCCTCACATGGATGGATAAGTTTATAATCTCATGGATATTTCTTTCATATCAATAATTCCTATCTATCTGACATTCACAGTACAAATGATAAGATTGTTCCTGGAACTGAGGAGCGACCTCAGTGCTTACAGAACTTTCATGATCATTCAATACCCTTATTCAGATGTATAGTTCATATAGATACTGTATTTTTTTGTCTATGTTCTAGAAAGGTAAAAACTAAGCAATTGTTAAAAATAATAATACAATATTATATATTCTTAAATTGTCTTTCAATAAATCCTAACTTATTATTACACCAGAGTAGAGTTCCTGAGGATATAAACAAATTTACATTGACTGTGTTCTTCCATCCACATTACTGAACTCCAGAACCTTTGACATTTCAGCTAAAGCTGCAAATGAAAAGAATAATTGCAATGATGAGCTACAGAAAACTCAGCAAGTTTTAAACAAATTGTATATTATACTCACATTAGATCTGAATTTAATGAATATATAGTTCAGAGATTTTCAACATATATATATACTGAGGTTTGATATGCCCAAACCCCGCACATTACGAGTTACTATCAGTCATATAGACTTAGCCACCCGAGTTGATTGTTCAACCACACCTATTACAAGTTACTGTCAGTCACATAGACTTAGCCACCCGGGTTAATTTGTTCAACCACACCTATGACGAGGTACTGTCAGTCATATAGACTTAGCACCATGTGTTGATTTGTTCAACCACAACTTCTAACAGTTATAAAGACTTATAGGAGTTATATTTGGATATCTCATAGGTGATCAGCCTAATCATATCCTAAGAGTATGCATATTATCCTACCAATTTAACAAGGTCAGTATTTTTTTAACTACCTGTAATTGAAATCCAGGGTCAGTATTATAACTATCCATAAATGTAAACCAAGGTCAGTACTATGACTGCCAATATAATCTCGGGACAAGTATCAGTATATATATATACCAAACAATATTGGGTTTTCCACATTTTATGCTTTGATATCAAATCAAACAAATTTTACGCAAACAACAGCTTATATGGTTTGTAATGTTTGAACAATAAGCAATAACCCTTTTCAAATCACAGATATCACGAATAATATTGCTAACAATTTCATATATCAATTCACAAGACTTACATTTAATATTAAAATTAAATGAAGTTAGAAAAACTTGCATTTATCACGATCGGCTACTTAAGCTATTGAAAAGTATACACGCAACCTATATAGGTTTATAACAGTCATTAGAAATAATAACAACTAATAACTAGTCCAATTATTAGTGTCTGGGTTGATTTTGGAGTCCGTTCGGTATTTTATAGCTTTATTGAATAGCTATCGAATTAGTTTTTCGATAAACTTTATTTAAAAGTTTTAATATCATATTTAGATATTTTAGTTATTATTTATAAAAATTTCAAATCCTCAGAATAATTTTTAAATGATTTAATATCATTTAAAAATGATTTTTAAGTTATTAATATTATTTTTAAATATTTAATAACCATTTAAAATAATTTTTAAATCATCAATATTATTTTTAAATAATTTATTTTATTTGATTTTTAAAACATTAAAATTATTTTTACATAATTTATTTAATTTAATTATTAAATAAATTTATTATCATTAATATTAATTTATTAATGAAATTCCATCCCAAAATATTAAAAGTTCTTCAATATAACTTAAAATATTTCCTAATACTTAAATATCATTTTAAATCATTTTTAAAATATTAAAATTATTTTTAAGTAATTTATTTAATATAATTATTAAATAAATTAAATATCATTAATATTTAAATAAATTGAGTATTATAAATGCTTGTAAAAATGAATATTCGTGTACTATATTTGAAATAAATCGAGCATTATAACTGCTTTATAAAATAAATATTCTACTATTCTATTTGAGATAATTTCAGCATTATAACTGCTTATAACATGAGTATTCTTACTAAATAATTGAAGAAAATCGGGCATAGCAACTGCTTATAAAAGTATATTTTCTACTTTATAAGAGAAATAAATCAGACATTATAACTGCTTATAAATAGGACTTTTGTACTATTTACTTAAAATAATTTTGGCATTATAACTGTTTGTAAAAGTATATTTTTTACTAAATATATAAAGAATAATGAATAAAATAACCACAAGAGTAAATACCTCTTGGAATTGCAAGCTCTAACTAATCCTTTGAAATCTTGAAACTCACCAAAAACTTTTCTCTTTCTCTCTCTACCAAAATTCTCCTCTCTCTCTAATCATTTTTTTTGTTTTGAAAAAAATGAAGAGAATGGCTCCTATTTATAAAAAAATATAGTTTCAATAATTGCACGTTAGGGGCTCGATTTTTTACAGTTTGCCCCCGGCTTATTATAGTTTAGTACCCTGGTTAATTACACTTTAGTACCTCATTAATTGCACTTTAGTCCCTCGATGACATCATGATGACATCACCTTTTGTGTTTCTTTAATGTTGATGTCATGCTTGCATCATCTGTGTTTCTTTAAGGATGATGTCATGCTTGCATCATGCTTGCATCATCTCTTCTCTGATTGGTTGATTTATGTTCACATGGATTGGAGGGTATTTTGGTCATTTCATATATAATAATTTTCCACACAATTTTAAGGATAGTTCGGTCATTTCGCCTCCAAAAGGGTATTCTAATAATTTTTCACATGATTTTAAGGGTAGTTCGGTCATTTCCTATGTTTCCTTTAAAATTTAACTTTTAAGGTTTGGATAAATAACATTAGGATTTGCTAATCACCATTAAGGTTTATAAATTAGGGTTTAGGATTCCCGAATAAGAAATTATGGTTTCTAATCTACCATTAGGGTTTACTAAGGTTATACCTAATCTGATCAACATTTGATCATTAATCCCTTACTATACACACACGCAATCATAGATATAATTATAATAACTGTATTATCTATCGAATCCCTATCCGTAACTAGGGTTAGAGTTTTCAATATCTGTTAACTATATCTCCACTCATATTTCTCAGTCAATACCCAGTTTGACCATCTTACTAAACTCATATCACAGATACTCAGCACAATATTGATAATCAATACCAATAAAAAAAATTATTCATAAAATTTGAATTGTTTAAAATTCTGGGTCCTCACAAATATCTTAAAGGAATTATAATATTTCATATGAAATCTTGACTTGAATAAACAAGAATAAGAACTTGCTCAATATATAAATAAAAGTCTAGGACTTGCTCAATGAATAACTCAGAGTTAAGGAACTTGTATCATGATAATGAATCAAGGATAAGAACTTGCTTAATTAAAAGTAAGGATTAGGAAACTTGCCTTTTTGCACAAGCTACAATTATAATTCTCGTTCCTCAATTAATCCTACATATCATTACATTCACAATACAAATCAATTCTAAGTCTGATTATACTCATCAAGTTACAAACATCAGCGTTTGAACACGTTACACGACTTTCTGAATAACGGTTTACAAAATGTATTTAACTTGCCAATTAATCACATAAACAAGTTAATACTTTGTTTTAACATCTCAATATATGCTTAACATGTCATCATGATCATTACATTAAGTTTTAAATTACATTTCTGGACTTGAACACGTAAATAAATTTTTTGGGCAAACTGCTCAACGGCTCGGTCGCTCTAGAATTATGCCTTGGAACGGCGCAGCAGCGCCACATGGCGTGGGCGCGCTCCACTTATGCCTTGGAGCTGCGCGGCCGCGCCACTGCGCAGACAGAGTTGCTACAGCACTCGAAGAACACAGAGAAAAGCCAAATAAATCCCAAATTAAACTAACACAACAAATTTACTTTTACTCATGAACTAATAACTTAACAGATACATCATACAACACTTCTAGCATGTTTTTAACACTTTAGATCACGTAATTACTCAAATTAGAACACCTAAATTTGTTGTTTTTTGTACTTTTTAAAGTTTCAAGGAAAATCATGAAATTCATCATTACAGATTCGTTATAACACCGAATCTGTCCGTTTAAATTTTGTTTTGTTCGTTTTTGATAGTAGTGTGCATACAAGCCAATCATGTATGATGATAAAGCACATACTTTGTAAACAGTCTTATTAATTTATTAATAAAATATTCATGTAAGGCATTTAATTATCTATATGGTGCTGTTTTTAATAATATGTAAATAACCCATAGTTTTAAGCAATAATTTTAGAATCATGATGAGATTATGCTAATGAGATCTAAATTCTTAGAAAGCTTAAAAACTAAAATAGTTCCCAATTGTGGGATTACTAAAATGGGGATTAGTAAATCCGGATAGATTGGTACATATGTTGCTTGCTCATTGGATGAGAATGACTGATCTCATGGTCATTTGTGTGGAGACACTAAAGCAAGTATGTAGGTGCTTATTGGAGAATAAGTTCACTGAACGTGACTCGCTATGGAATACCTAATGGAGTTTTACTCGCCTATCAATAGGAATTCTTAATGTGATAGTAGTACAAGTGATCCTTGGACTTGAGATCATCATAGTATCTTGTATGTAACAAATTATACTTTGACTTATTCCTTAAGGCCTTTTAAGGCATATATAGGGTATACTTGGGTATAATGAGTTGTATATGGAGATAATGTATGATCAATAAAAATCTACCACCTCTAGTAAAAGAGGAGATATGTCCTATGTGATTCATTAAATGACAACCCAGGAATCCTTGGCCAAGGTAGAATGAAATTAGAAAGAGGTTTCTAATTTGCATTATTTGGAGTTGTGCGTTTTCTAATCGAAATACATATGATTAAATAAATTAATACTTGATAGTAAATCCATGTCCTATATTTAATTGGGACATTGTATGGTGGAAGGATTGAATTGTATGGTAACTATTAACTCACAGGTTCTTTTATGATTAATGTTGAAATCTATATTATCTGGAAAGTCGTTGATCGCTAGGGAGGCTTATCCCTATTGTAGAATAAATGTAATTTATTTAAATAGATTATTAGTTTAATTTATTTATTTAAATAAGATTAGAATTGTTCTAATTGATTTATTCACAACCGGTTTAATATGAAAAACCTAAAGGGTCACACCATAAAAAGAAAAATAATTATTTAAGAAGGTAATGGCATAATCGTAATAATGCATTAAGTATAATTAATTTAATCTATGGCGATAAAATAAATTAAATAGCTTAATGTTTAATATTTAATATTTTGGAAATATTAAATATAAATTAATAAGAGATATCTTATTAATCTTATTACAATTATTATTATTTTAATTTCTAAAAAAGTTTAGTAATTAATTTAATATAAGTATTCTCATTTATTCCTAATAAGATTAGGAGACAAATTAATTAAATGAATTTAATTAATTATTTCCAATGTGGTGGAAAACCTAAATTAATTAAAGGAGTTTAATTAATTAAATAAAATTTCATGTCTAATAGGATTAGAAGGGTTGACCAATATTTATATAAGAGGAGTCGTATAATAGATATTAGATTAATGCAATTCCAATTATTGAAGAGTACTCCTTTTCTATAAAGGATAGAAAATTAAGCCAATCACCCTCCTTCTTGATGATTCATCTTCCTTGGTGGATCACCTCTAGAGGTCAAACACTTGGGTGGCTAACGTTGATCAAAGGAAGGAATCTAACTCGAAAATTCAAGATCACGAAGACCAAGGAGTTGAACTCGTACCTGTGGAAGCTTCGTTCTACAAGGGTATGATTTCATAACTTCTTATTTATCGTTTTAAATTAATATTTTGCATAAAGGATGATCCGGGTAATGGTTTTGTAATTTTTTTTTTAAACTCTGAAATACCATGCTTCTGCTAATTTTTGCAATTTGATTGCGTCGCAATTTCGTACAAACCCAACAGTGGTTTAAAAGCCAAACCTTTATGCAATTATTAATTATTTTGATTCCATATTATATGAGTATGTATTTAGAATAATTTATTGGGCATAATTAATTGTATAAAATTAATATTTTTTTTTAAAGAAATAAAACGGAAAGCACTCTTTTTTTTGAAGCATTCACGTTACAGTAACACAAGGGAGATTTGCGTTGACCATGTTATTTTTTCAAAGAAAAGTGGCCTGTTAAGTGATTCATTTTACAAGTTAAAAAAAAAGTGACCCAGGAATTCCTAACAAAAAGGAAGCTTAGTCACTTTATGCAGAATCAGGATTCTAAGACTTAATAAGTACGGATCAGATTATATGTTATATATATACCCGTTATTATTATATATATAATATAATACATATTCAGATTATATATATATATATATATATATATAATATTATTAATAATTTTATAATTAAAATAAAGAGTTTATTTTAATTTTGAAATTAGATTTCATGCAATTTAAAATTGCTGATTAAATGATACTCATATATATATGGAATATTTTAATTCATGAGATGGATATTTATTTATTGATATATATGGTGATATGTATGATAATAAATAGGGATTGATTATGAACTATTTGACCAATGTGATTGGATTTTATTTTAGTTGAATGCTTGAATGAATGAGTTTTATAAAATGGGGTCTGCGTACCTCGTCTTCTGTAGTTTTATTTTCGATATAAATTCTATCTCCCTCCTATGTGCTTCCCCTTGACTGCTGATCAAGGTTTCTATTGAAATTAATAGTTTAATGTAATAGAAATAGTTAGAATTATATTGAAGAATATGAAGATCAAGGAGCAAGGAGCGCGTGAAGACCCGTTTGTATGGAGCCCGGGTTTAAATGTAATATTTATATTTAAATTTAAATTCTTGCACTCCTAGGTTTGACATTTTGGTTCACTTGGTGGCTCTAGTGAACCAAACTATAATAAAAGTCCATAATCAGTCCGGGTAGAATATAGTATTCTATATTTCATGCTAAATATTATATATATTATATTTTATGCAAACATGCTTCGCATGTTTAATAAAATGATTCGTATTTTATATATATATATGTGCATGCGCGCTAAACAAGATGAGACAAATAATAACAAACCCCTCAAAGAAATAATATTAAGTCCGAAGCGTTCAAATGATATTTGGAATATCGAACTTCACCTTCTAGCATGATTAATTGATAGAGTATTAAATATTTAATATGAGCTTGTTGTGTTATCCACAAGGCGAGTATTGAGTATTTAAGATGTTAATTAATCACATTTGATGCTTATCAAGAAAATTGAACGATCTAGTCTTGTTGTGCTATCCACAAAGACGAACATTTTTCTTTTTTGAATTTATGAAAGTGCTAGGCTGGACTTAACTTAAATCATTTTAGTTCGGATGTGCACACACTTGACCATTATGATTTAAGAGGCAAAATAAAAGGAATTACATGGTGATGTAATTGACAAGAGTTGTCTACTTATTTATTTGTATATCGCTTGTTGTGTTATCCACAAGGTTATATACATTTGAAATGGGATCCTTATTCTCACTAGCAAATCTTTAATTAGATGTTGCCGAACTATATAAGTGAGGGTAATATAGTTTGATGAAAATAGTGGGAGATACCAATTTAAAATAAAGTCCAAAATTTATTTTGGTATGCAAAGTTAATAAAATGAATGTTTGCTAAAATGTTATTTTCTTTCGCATGCAGAATTTAAAAAATGTCTAAATCACTAATCTCACTACGAAGCATACTTGATGCAAACAAGCTTACCGGGCCGAATTATGAGGACTGGCTAAGAAATCTGAGAATTGTTCTCACTGCTGAAAAGATTTCTTATGTCCTAAATTCAACTATCCCTGAATCTGTTTCAAAAACAGCCTCTGAGGAAAAGATTGCCACTTTCAATAAGTGGCAAGATGATGCATCTGTGGCTCAATGCATCATGCTCGCATCCATGAATAATGAGCTTCAGCATCAGCACGTAAACATGGATGCTCCTACTATGCTGCTTCACCTCAAGGAGTTGTATGGTGAACAGAGTAGGACTGCTAGATATGAGATATCTAAGTAGCTCTTTCGATATCGGATGACCGAGGGTACTGCCATTGAGACTCATGTCCTAAAGGTGATCAATTTGATTGAATGCCTTGGACAGCTGAGGTTCGTCATGGATGGGGAGCTGAGTCAAGACTTGGTTTTGCAGTCACTGCCTGAGGCCTTCTCGCAGTTTGTGGTTAATTTTCACATGAATAAGCTAGATGTCAGCTTGCCTGAGCTGCTTAACATGCTGAAAATTGCAGAAGGTCACTTCCCATCCAAGAAGAACCATGTCTTGATGGTGGATTCTTCCAATAAAAGGAGGAGGCCCAAGGTATCTTCTGAAAAGAAGAAATCCAAGAAGGCTAAGGGAAAGGGGAAAGAAAAGGAACAAAAGAAACCTAAACCAGCTAAAGGAATGTGCTTTCATTGCAATGAGCCGGGACATTGGAAGAGGAACTGCAAGAAGTTTCTAGCAGAGAAGAAGCTTGGAGAAGCTTCTTCGACTTCCAATCAAGGTTTGTTTATGATTGAAATTAATTTTTTTGAAAGTCATAATTCTACTTGGGTATTGGATACCGGTTGTGGTTCTCACATATGTAACACTGTGCAGGGACTGGTCAGAAGTAGAAAGCTGAACAATGATGAGGTGATCCTACGAGTGGAGAATAGAGCAAAGGTTGCTGCATTAGCTGTAGGAACTTATTGTTTAGCAATGCCCTCGGGCAAGACCATTTATCTTAATAATTGTTATTATGTTCCGAATATTATTAAAAATATTATTTCAATTTCTGTATTAGATATGGAAGGATTTGACGTTATTATAAAGAACAATGGTTGTTCTATTTATAAAGATGATATTTTATATGGTATTAGAAATTTGCGAAATGGACTTTATATACTTGACTTGCAAGAAAATATATTGCAAATTAAACAAACTAAGAAAAGGAAAAGAGATTATATTAATTATATCTATATGTGGCACTGTAGACTCGGTCATATCAATGAAACAAGATTATCTAAGTTGTATAAGGATGGGCTCCTAGAGCTATCCGATTATGAATCATATCCAACTTGTGAATCTTGTCTCATGGGTAAAATGATTAAATCTCCTTTTAGTGGAAAAGGAGAAAGAGTTATAGAGTTGTTGGCATTGATTCACACAGACGTTTGTGGACCTATGACAACAAGTGCACGGGGAGGGTATTCTTATTTTATTACTTTCACTGATGATCACTCAAGATTTGGATATGTGTATTTGATGAAATACAAATCAGAATCATTTGAAAAGTTCAAAGAGTTCAGAAGTGAAGTAGAGAAACAAATGGGCAAGAGTATTAAGATACTTTGATCAGATCGAGGTGGAGAATACTTAAGCGGTGAGTTTCTCAATTGTCTCAAAGAAAATGGTATAATCTCACAATGGACTCCTCCAGGTACACCACAGTTAAATGGAGTATCTGAAAGGAGAAATCGAACACTATTGGACATGGTTTGATCTATGATGAGTTTTACCAACCTTCCAATTTTCTTCTGGGGATATGCCCTAGAAACGGCTGCATACCTACTTAACAAGGTACCTACCAAATCCGCCCCAAAGACTCCATATGAGATGTGGAAGGGGAGGAAACCAAATCTTAAGCATGTTAAGACTTAGGGTTGTCCAGCTCATGTCAAAAAGTTTGAAAATGATAAGCTACAGACTAAATCCGATAAGTGTAGATTTGTGGGATACCCTAAAGAAACTTTAGGGTATTATTTCTATCATCCAACTGATCAAAAGGTGTTTGTTGCGAAATATGCTGCCTTCTTGGAAAAGGAGTTTATCCATGAAGGGGCCAGTGGGAGTAAGATATATCTTGAAAAAGTTCAAGAACCACAAGTTACCACGGATCAAAGTCAGGTACCTGAACAAGTAGAAGAACCTATTGTACAACACCCTATTCGTAAATCTGGAAGAGTACCGAAGATACCTGAGAGGTATGGATTCGTTATAGAGGATGACGATGAGGTACACATCATGAATGATGATGATCCATTGAATTACAAACAGACTATGAGTAATAAAGACTCAGGAAAATGGCTTGAAGCCATGAAATCCAAAATGGACTCCATGTATGAAAATAAAGTATCGACTTTGGTTTCACCACCTGAAGGCATTAAGCCTATTGGGTGTAAATGGGTCTTTAAAAGAAAGACGGGAGCGGACGGCAAGGTAGAGACCTATAAAGCCCGACTGGTTGCAAAAGGTTTCAAACAAAGACAAGGAATTGACTATGATGAAACCTTCTCACCAGTAGCTATGCTCAAGTCCATTCGGATTTTGCTTGCGATTGTAGCTTATAACGACTATGAGATCTGGCAGATGGACGTGAAAACGGTCTTCCTTAATGGGAAACTTGAGGAGGATGTGTATATGACACAGCCAGAGGGATTTGTTTCAAAGGTTGGAACAATCTAGTCTGTAAGCTACAACGATCCATTTATGGATTGAAGCAAGATTCTCGTAGATGGAACATTCGTTTTGATGAGACAATCAAAGAGTTTGATTTTATCAAAAATGACGATGAACCATGTGTGTACAAGAAGGTTAGTGGGAGCGCAGTTTCATTCCTTGTATTATATGTTGATGATATATTACTGATAGGGAATGACATTCCTATGCTACAATCGATTAAAATCTGGTTATCTAAACACTTCTCCATGAAGGACTTGGGAGAATTATCCTATATTTTGGGGATAAAGATCTATAGAGATAGATCTAAAAGGATGCTTGGTTTATCCCAAGGAACGTACATTGATGCGATGCTAAAGAGGTTTAGCATGGAAGAATCCAAAAGAGGTCTCATGCCGATGGGCCATGGAATACATCTCTCCAAGAAACAAGCCCCAAAGACACCTGGGGAGAGAGACCGTATGAGTAAGATCCTTTATGCTTTTGTAATAGGATCTATCATGTACGGTATGATATGTACTAGATCGAATGTTGCTCATGCACTTAGTGTAACAAGCAGATACCAGTCAAATCCTGGAGAAGAGCACTGGAAGGTAGTGAAGAATATCCTAAAGTACTTGAGAAGGACTAAAGATATTTTTCTTGTCTACGGTGGGTCTGAATTAAAACTCGAGGGATTCACAGACTCAAGTTTTCAAACAGACCAAGATGACAGTAAATCTATTTTGGGGTATGTGTTTACCTTGAACGGAGGCGCAGTGAGTTGGAAGAGTTCCAAGCAACAAACAGTTGCTGATTCAGTGACAGAGGCAGAGTATATAGCTGCAAGTGAAGCTGCAAAGGAAGCTGTTTAGATGAAGAAGTTCATAACTGAACTTGGTATGGTTCCTAGCATTAGAGAAGCAGTTCCCGTTTACTGTGACAACACAGGAGTAGTTGCACAGGCTAAGGAACCCAGGTCTCATCAGAAATCTAAACACGTGTTGCGGCGATTTCATTTGATCAGGGAGATCATTGAAAGAGGAGACGTCACCTTGGAGCATGTGGACTCTCAAGACAATATTGCAGATCCATTTACTAAAGCTCTAACACAACAACAATTTGATTATCACTTAGAGAATATGGGTATGAGATACCATGGCGATTGGCTTTAGTGCAAGTGGGAGATTGATAGTAGTGTGCATACAAGCCAATCATGTATGATGATAAAGCACATACTTTGTAAACAATCTTATTTATTTATTAATAAAATATTCATTTAAGGCATTTAATTATCTACATGGTGCTATTTTTAATAATATGTAAATAACCCATAGTTTTAACAATGATTTTAGAATCATAATGAGATTATGCTAATGAGATCTAAATTCTTAGAAAGCTTAAACACTAAAATAGTTTCCAATTGTGGGATTACTAAAATGGAGATTAGTAAATCCGGATAGATTGGTACATATATTGCTTGCTCATTGGATGAGGATGACTGATCTCATGGTCATTTGTGTGGAGACACTAAAGCAAGTATGTAGGTGCTTATTGGAGAATAAGTTCACTGAACGTGACTCGCTATGGAATACCTAATGGAGTTTTACTCGCCTATCAATAGGAATTCTTAATGTGATAGTAGTACAAGTGATCCTTGGACTTGAGATCATCATAGTATCTTGTATGTAACAAATTATATTTTGACTTATTCCTTAAGTCCTTTTAAGGCATTTATAGGGTATGCTTGGGTATAATGAGTTGCATATGGAGATAATGTATGATCAATAAAGAATCTACCACCTCTAGTAAAAGAGGAGATATGTCTTATGTGATTCGTTAAATGACAACTCAGGAATCCTTGGCCAAGGTAGAATGAAATTAGAAAGAGGTTTCTAATTTGCATTATTTGGAGTTGTGCGTTTTCTAATCGAAATACATATGATTAAATAAATTAAGACTTGATAGTAAATCCATGTCCTATATTTAATTGGGACATTGTATGGTGGAAGGATTGAATTGTATGGTAACTATTAACTCACAGGTTCTTTTATGATTAATGTTGAAATCTATATTATCTGGAAAGTCGTTGATCGCTAGGGAGGCTTATCCCTATTGTAGAATAAATGTTATTTATTTAAATAGATTATTAGTTTAATTTATTTATTTAAATAAGATTAGAATTGTTCTAATTGATTTATTCACAACCTGTTTAATATGGAGAACCTAAAGGGTCATATCATAAAAAGAAGAATAATTATTTAAGAAGGTAATGGCATAATCGTAATAATGCATTAAGTATAATTAATTTAAGCTATGGCAATAGAATAAATTAAATATCTTAATGTTTAATATTTAATATTTTAGAAATATTAAATATAAATTAATAAGAGATGTCTTATTAATATTATTACAATTATTATTATTTTAATTTCTAAAAGAGTTTAGTAATTAATTTAATATTAGTACTCTCATTTATTCCTAATAAGATTAGGAGACAAATTAATTAAATAAATTTAATTAATTATTCCCAATGTGATGGGAAGCCTAAATTAATTAAAGGAGTTTAATTAATTAAATGAAATTTCATGTCTAATAGGATTAGAAGGGTTGACCAATATTTATATAAGAGGAGTCTTATAATAGATATTAGATTGATGCAATTCCAATTATTGAAGAGTACTCCTTTTCTATAGAGGATAGAAAATTAAGCCAACCACCCTCCTTCTTTATAATTCATCTTCCTTGGTGGATCACCTCTAGAGGCCAAACACTTGGGTGGCTAACGTTGATCAAAGGAAGGAATCTAACCCGAAAATTCAAGGAGATCACGAAGAACAAGGAGTTGAACTCGTACCTGTGGAAGCTTCGTTCTACAAGAGTATGATTTCATAACTTCTTATTTATCGTTTTAAATTAATATTTTGCATAAAGAATGATCCGGGTAATGGTTTTGTAGAAATTTTTTTTAAACTCTGATATACCATGCTTCCGCTAATTTTTGCAATTTGATTGCGTCACAATTTCGTACAAACCCAACAGTTTTAACATACATAATTATAATCAACCTTCAATTTCAAGTTAAATAAATAATTAAAGTATGCAAATTTGTAAATAAGGGTCATATTCATACTTTTCATACTTTGTAACTTTCAAATATATAATTGAAGCATAATTATATGGTTTTGATTGTTTTAAAACATACATAAATGATAGAAAACATGTTATGAACATATATTAACATATATATGATCATATCTCAAGCATTTATCAAACTTGTTGTTTACAGAGAACTTCAAAATACACGTTAATGAAATACTATTAAGAACATGAAATACAAAAACTTAGATAAGGGATTACCCTTGCTTTCTTGTTTGATTAGATGAAATAAATCCTTTGATTCTTCAATTATTTCAATTCTCTCAACTCTCTTTTAAGTTCTCTGATATGATGAATACAGTATATGAAATAATGAATTTAACTGATATATATTATATAAGGTCTAGTACATATACATATAATATATAACTGTCAGGGATAGTGGGGAGCAGTTAAATCAAATTAACTGACACCCACTCCCTTAAGGGCTTGTTTGTTTGTCCCATATTAATTCATTTCCCATTATTTTAATTAAAGTGTTTAGTATATAGTTTAATTGTCACACTTTAATTAATCAAATAATCTTATTTAAATAATTAAATAAAATATGATATTACACATTAAATCACATCATCACATAATTAAAATTCTCATTTATTAATTATGTCAAATCGTTAAATCTCTAATTAATTATTAAATTAATTAGAATAATATTATGCTTATTAAATAATTTATTTAATTAAATAAACTCAATTAAATACATACTTTGAACTATAAAAATTCCCCACATTAATTTAATTAATGTAACACATATAATTAAATTATTTTATTATAATTTTATCAAATAATTATTTAACACAATAAATAAATCATTAAAAATATTTATTTAACTCAATAAATATTTAAATTAAATTATAAAATTCTCGTTTGTCACACCTATGCTACCCCTACATTGTCAAACTCAGAGAAATGCCAATGATGGTGATGATGGAGAAGGGTATGGCCTCAACAGTGTTCCACCAACTCTTCATTGCCCAACATCTTCTTCCATCTTCCATTAGATTCAATCCTTGAGGTAAAGGCTTGGCATGGTCATTAAAATCTATATAAATTGAGCTCTCCTCTTCTGAATTCACTTTGCTACATCTTCTGATAAGTTCAATTAGAGATAGGGTTGTTAATTTGAGTAAGTTATCTGAAATTTGGAAGCAAGCTTGGTAATTCAACTTCAACAGAGGTAATACTACTATTTTATGTTCTTAATTTCAAGCTAGCGAATTTCTAGAATTATCATAAAATCTTTGTTAGATTGATTATAAGTTGGTATCGAAGTGTTATCTGAGTTTATATACATGTATGGAAGCAACGTGGTTGCTTGTAAGCATGTTAATGTAGAAGATTTCTTGGTTGGGTTTGAATTCTGTAGAAGTAGAGGCTGATCTGTGCCTGTACCATAGTGGCGCGGTCGCGCTACTTCCCAGTACAAACACGGCGCGGCCGCGCCGTCTGTCAATTTTGAAATCCAACTTTTGTTGTTTCTGTTATGTTGAGCATGTTAGTTTGACTTGATTCTAGTTATAAATGTCCCTGACTTGCTAACTTAGGTTGCCTTACTTGTAGTCACTCACCTTAACTTATTTTAGTTTGAATTTTAAAGGAAAACTTAGAATGTTGAGAACAATCCTTAACGAACCTTGTGTATCTTAACCTCTAACCTTGTGAGCATGTGTGCATACCCTAGATATACATGTAAATAAGTCTAACATGTGGTTTAAAGTTGCTTTGCGTAAAATGAGTATGTTAGCTTGGTTTTAATGATTTTCTAAAAGAAACTTAAAGTTTGAAAATAAAACTTGGTGGATCTTGTGACCCTTGAATTCTAAACTTTTGAGCATGCTTATGTGACTTAGTTATATATATACATGTGTATGAAATGTGAATTCAAATTTGTCTCGCATACTTAGTTGGTTTGACATGAGATTTTCACGAAAACTTTAGGAGTTTGAAAACCAACTTTGTTGAAAACTACCCAACTTACATTCTTGACTTTTGAACAATCATAATAAGATACTTTATGCCTCTAGACGTAATTGATATATGCACTCTTTTAGCTAAGCATGTTATGGACTAGTCAAGCATGGCTTTCAAGTGAGTTTTCAATAGCTAAGCTATGTTGACTTGAGTACATGAGTTAGATAATATAAAGCATGCGTGTTAAAGGTTTATTAGCATCATTATGTGATATAGTGGGTAATATGGTTACTCTTTTGTACAAACTCTCTTAGCCTTGTCGAATGGAAATTTTTTGAGGAAAATTGCATGAAGTAAAAGTAATCTTGAAATGAGCATAAGGAACTTAATTCCTAGTCCAACACCTATTAATATGTGTGTATATAATGTATACTAGTACCCCTGCATGCTAAGATTGAAACTGAATAAGTGAAAAACTCAGGTCTGGATTTGACATGGAGAAGCGCGGCCGCACCACTCCCAAGTCAATATCCAGCGCGGCCGCGCCGCCCTGCAGTTTAATCTGACTATTTTATTTGTAATCTAAAATTTGATGCATGTTTAAATTAATGTCCTAAACTGTAATACATGACTAAACGAATGTTTTAAGTGTTCAAGCATATGTTGACTATAGGAAACCAAGATTTGATACGTGTTTTCAAAAGTTAAGTCAACGATGATTACAAAACGTTGTAGTTTGATTATTGTAGTAATGTATAGTGTAATTATGTAACTAAGATAGAAATTAATGTATGTGCTTAAGGTACATAATGGAGTATATGTAGAATCGTCTGTTTATGAATTGAGCTTGTATAACTAATGTGTATATATACATACATAAATAGGATACTATAAGACTTTGCAGTGACGTTAAGCTTTAAGATTTGTAAACTACGCTAAAGGCAAGTTCCCTAACTTCATTCTTACATTGAATGCAAATATCTAAACCTTATCACATATTGTGCAAACTTCGAATCATTGTTATGCCAACTATATTCATATTGAGTAAATTTCTATATTCAGTATGAATCATTATTTATATTCAAAAATTAATTGTATATCTTGATTCATATTACAAGCATTGAATTTATTGTTCTAAAATGTATTGTAAAAGTTGTCTAAGCCATTTGACTCGGCTAGACTAATATCATGTGTTAGAAAGCTATCTAAACCAATTGTCTTGGTACGGACTCTTATAAATCTACTTAGATTAACAACCCTCATCGAAGGGGAAATTATATATTGTTGGGGAACCGACGTACGCACAAACAGCATGTTTAAATGTTATGCATAACGTAGGGTACTTCAGGCTGATCACATATTGTACTTGTTTATATTAGATTATCGGTTTAATACTGTTAATTCTAGTAAAGAGTCCTTGGTCCATAGTGACTACTCAGTGTTGAAACCTTTGAATTCTGTTAAAATCTTTCGGTCTATAATGACTCATCGTTTAAAATTCCAAGGATTGTCTTGAAACTATTGATATTTCCTTATTTACAGCATTATTCATTAATTCTTGAGCTATCTTTGATCATTATACCCTTGAGATTATTAACTTCATATTATGCCTGTTCATCCTTATTATATACTTGCTGAGCAAATTTGTTGCTCATTCTTGCTTTCTTTAAACCTTAAGGTAGAACGTAGTGAACCCTCAAGACAAGATAAGAGAAAAGGCAAGGCTACGGTATAGTTTTGTTCTTTCCATAAGAAGAAGTTATCTATTATGTTATTTTAAGTTTAGCTATGATTATGTATTAAGACTTGATTATGTTTATGTATTAAGTTATGTTTGGATTTAAGTTATGTATTATGTCAGTAACGGTTGCGAGACTTTGGGACGGGAATATTTATATTAAATCAATGTAAATTATTCTATTATTCTGCTGTATAAGTTATTAGTATGTTATTAGAGTTCGATCGTGAAGAACCGAATTCGAGATATAAGTGTCTTAATTTGGGGGCGTCACAGTAATTCCTTATACGTTGAGTGACAAGGGTGACTTATAACATTCCGATGTTATAATGTCATAATGAAAGTTAAGTGTAAAGCGTATAAACTTTGTAAACGCATTGTAGTTGCGATAAAAGATCTGTCTTAGCATACAACGAACAGTATGTCTTAGACATTATAAGATGGCGATGAATGTGATGTTCATGTAACAGTTAATGAACGAGAGCAATTAAAAACTTAAGTAAAGGTTGAATGGAGGTTTAAAAGATTAACCATGTGAACGCAGAATACGTAAACGATCCTCGTGAATCGTATTCGCGTCAGGCGAACGTACTAAGTGTACATTGGTTGTATGACTTAGACAGTAATGAATAGTCCTGAGGTATGACATTTATTTTTCAGAAAGCCATAAGGAATGACGATGGACTTAACGAACATTATAGTTTTAATGGTTCGGTTAAGCTAAGTTTAAGTTGTGGTACAATCGTACTATTTGGTGGTTGAGGTATGGTATCTGGGCTAAATGATTCCGTTAGAGAGCAACGGTTAATATGAACCATCAACCGATTTAACTCGCTATGAAAGACAATGTAGACGAGATGGGAAACTAGTTTGTTGATTGTTTATGGGAAACCACTCAGCGTACTATATTGAACAGCTGTTAGAGACTCGATGTGTGCTAGGTGTAAAGTTGTGGATGCGTATGCTGAAAGGGTGATTCTTTTCATATATGTAGAAGTATAGGACGAGTTAAGTCCTAAAAATGTTATAAGAAGAAGATGAGATTGTAAATCTATCGTAAAAGATGATTTTAAGGTTTATGCCATCTCCGTATGTCATAATACTGAAGGAACGAAAGTAAAGTTGGTCGCGTAAACTTAGATTACAAGAACGCTGAACTTGGTAAACTTTCCTTAAGCACAACTACACCTTAATATGAATGTTAGTTTACGCGTAAACTTAGTTCAGTTTCCTAACCTCATTCATTTTTAATATGAATGTTAGTCTCTTAAACTTTCTCAGATGTTGAACTTGGGAAGTTTTACCTATGTGCACATGTGTGATATTTGTACAAGGTGTTAGTATGTATGAGGCCTTGTGCATCAATTTTAACACTTCAGTGTTTCTATGAGATAAATTGTTCTGTGATTGAACTGTTCAATGTAAAAGAGTTTTGTTTATTCATGAACCATTATTGTTAAGTTTGTGCTAATGATTCTAGCCAGACCGAATGTTATTTAAAGAATAGAAGAATGAAAGTATGTCAAAGTGAATGTGACTAATGTTTGAAAATGATAGGAATCAGAATATATTCCTGTTATTTGAGCTGCTTCATAACCTTTGTTCGGTTATCGAAGTCTTAAAATAATTTTGATACTTGCTTTGGTTTTTATTCAACTGCTATGACTTACTGAGCAATTGAATGCTCACACTTGCTTTAAATAAAAATATTTTCAGTGAACGATGGTAGAATGAACTTAAGGATCCCGAAAAGATCAAGCTGACCGGTGTCTTGCTGAAGTGTTGTTTATTATATGAACAAGCGTGAAGACTAAGCCAAGACTTATAATGTATAATAGTTAATTAAACTATAGAGTAGTTGTGACGCCCCCAAATTCGGGTACCTTCAAACCCTGGATATGGTCCTATACGGTACTACAATCCACTCATACATTTAATGGAAGACTTCAATAACATGCATGAGTTTACTAAGTATTACATTCTATTAATCCTTTCCCAAGTTCTTTGTAACCAATACATTTATGCTGTGTTATAATATCAGTTATTACAATACCAATACTATGCTATTACAAGGATCACTATTTGTCCATCTTGGACTTGCCCTTATCTTTACCGGATCCTTCGGTCCGTTCGCTCTTAGCTGAAATCATTTAGTTTTAAGCAAGAATGAGCATAAATAGCTCAGCAAGTTCAACAACATATCTTCAAACCACAAAATCAAGAATCATATGACTTTGTCTTTAATAACTGTACAATAGTCATGAAGTACTTAAGAATAATCAAAATAACATTTTGATTCCTTTAAAACCATTCCCAAGGACTTATAGCCTCTTCGGAATCTGTGTTGGTCAACGACCATGAGCCATCATTTAGTTCTCATTCATGAAAGGAATAACCCGGCACTAAGGACGTAAGTTTGATATAGCTTACGAGCACATCCAGGTGATCAGCCTGTAGTACTCTATGTTGATCAACACTCATACATTAAATGTATTTACGTTTAATTGGTGGCAACCTCACGTGCCTGTCAAATTAACGACGTAAAACATTTGTTTATTCATACTCAGGTTTACCTGAGAATCCGTACCAAGAAATTGGCATAGGATAACCACAATGTAAATATTCTGGAAAGATTTGTGGAAAACCAACCAAAATATTCTAAGTCTTTGTCTAGCCGAATCAAATGGCATCGACTATTCAATAACAATTTATGCATAAGAAATCATGTATAATGACAGCTTGTCCAACACAAGGTATAGATAAGAGTTTAGAAAACTTGCCTTTGCGTCTTTAAACCTTTATGTTTACTCTACTCGGTCTTTACAACTTCTACAAAGCATAACACATAGCATACCAATGAGAATTCACAATTGATATACAATTTATAACCTATCTTCTTCTTCTTATAGAACTTAAACGAATTGTTAAGCTAATAACATTCGTTCAAGTTATGTAACGCTTATTACGGCTTATTAACATCTATATGTCATAAATCAGCTCTCATCGATCATCATTAAGCACAATGACGGATGAAACCCTAACCGATTCGTTAAGTTAATCGCATTCCCTTTGGATTCCCATTATCGGACTTCGTATAGAATTTGCATGAGTTTAAACTTCATTTAATGCCATTCATGCATCACGCACCTCTATTACACGTTATATAACCTCAAGGCACGCTCACAACTCGATTACGATTCATAGTTCACATTATCGAATTTCGAGTTTTAAATTTAAATATGTATTGTCAACGTTTAATTCATAAAACCATTCTTAAACATGTTGTTTAAATGATTTCTCTTCATGAATATTAACCATATAGAAAGCTAGGTTAAGAAACTTTCACGTCAGAAATTTTTCCCTTAAGAGCGTGGTTGCGCCAGCCAAAGGCTTAAAGCCGGCACCACGGCCCTGCCTCGCAGTGTCTGAGCCCTTCCTCGACGCTGCAATGCTGGGAACAAGGGTCGGGGCAGCCCATAGATTTAAAAAAAAATTAAATTTCCACGAGCTCGTAACACAATCGTTATAACTCAGAATTGGCTCGTTCTAAAGCCAATAGTTCATAAATTCTATGTTCTATGATTTCATAAAGTCAGAATTCATTTTTGAATCCGTTGGCAAGAAATTCGCCGATTAGTCTATTTTTACGTGTTCGTTAAACGTTCGTGAACGTTCGAAGCTCAATTCTTCATTTTAAGTCTGGATTGGTTCGTTCTTGCTCGTGCAAGTCTTGTTTACCTAATTACACGTTATGCCATCGAAAACCATCGTTTTCGAATCAAACGGCGACTTTTGACTTCTATTCCGAGATAATTCACGGTTTCAACGATTAACATCTAATTGCGTAACTTTCGTCGAATCTTCGTTATTCGATATATATACTTTGAACCAAATGGAATCAATCCCTTGATTGTTCATTAGTGATTCTAACCATTCTAAACATTTAAGTTTTAATGGTTTCTCATGCTTATCATGCAAATTCTCAAGAATTCTGATAAGTTCTTTATTAGTTCCTTAATCACTTAATATGATTTCATTACCCATGGCTTATTAGTGTTTTTAATTCACCATTTAGCCAACCTTATGACTTCTTATTAATCATGCACCACCAATTCACGTCTCTATCAATTCTATTATTGGAAGACAATGAATTATCATATTTTTCTTATCATTTAACCTTTGTTGATCTTTGGTGATTGAATATGAAGATTCAATTACTTCTTAGCTCCTTGGTTTGCTTGATTCTTATCAAAGACACAAGCTAGCTTCTTTTCTCTCTCTATAAAGATGTTGGTGATTTTGATCAAACAACCAAAATGAAGACCAAAGCCCCTTATTTATAGAATTACAAGGCTTAGGGTACTTTGGTTATTAGGACCAAACCTCCTCATGCTTATGTCTTGCCATGTGAAGCCATGTGCTAGCATGTGCCCCACATGCCCACCTTGTCATCTCATATGCCCATGGGTTGGCCTATGGGTTGTCCCATGGGTTTAACCCACCCGTTAACCCATCGGTTCGACCCATAATTTTAATTAATAAATTTAATTCAAATTAAATGTATTTACTTCATATAAAATTCGTATTATACGACATATTAATTACCATAGCCTCTTCGTATTATACTCATACAATATCTCGTATCATACTCATATTCATTCCGTATAATGATCATTTATTATTATACATAAATAATTATTCTTAGATTTTACTTTTCCTAACCCTAAGGGTTTTAAGTCCGCAAGCGAAAACTTCGTGAGCCACATATAAAATATTATTACATATTCCATCTCGTCTTGAAATCCCATTATTATGCGTTTCTCAGAATTTCAATACTAATTTTCGAGCAAAAATGGATGAATAGTGATTTCCTTCTGAGAAAACTTTTCTCGGCTAACTTAACTTTTCACGATATAATACTGTCCAATCTTTAGACAGAATGTCATTCCGATATCCCTATCTCCCAGAAAGACTTAGGGTTCTCAAACCCTAACTCTTAGGGTTGCATCATGTGAATAGTGCCTATTTCGTCTTTTTCTCAAAAATATTTTATTTTCATCTTATAAATTCACATCAATTATTCCTAGCATGTAGCCAGAATCCTAACCATTTCTGCATTCTCTAGGTCATAGAACGACCTTCGATTAGCTTACTCAGTTTAATAAACTAAATAATCAAATTTTATTCAATAAATCAAATAAAATTCATTTACATAAACGTTCGATTTTCTAGGGCAGTTACAGTAGTTTAATGAACTGTTATGAATCCTTTGTGGCAGATAAAAGTCACTCTTGCAAGATGTAAAAATAATGTAATTACCATTATTTGTAATGAACGAGGTTTTAAGGTAATAGAACTTGGGAATTGAATAGATATGTCATTATTCTTTATGATATAATGATGTATGTATGATGTATGTATGGAACGAGAAGTACTCGTGATGTACGAAATTCGGGTGTGAAGATAGACCAGGGCGTCACAAAAAGAACCTCTAAGGGTCATAAGACCATGAACTATGTCCTAGGTTATCAAGTATTTCTACTTTAAACCTTTAACAGTCATAAGACTATATGGACCTTACTTCTCGTACTTAGGGGGATCAGCCATTCGTAACATGTATTGTGCACAAACATCTTAACGCTAACGCATAATATAATCTCCTATAATAGGGTTGTTCATCTCAGTTTTGACATAAGAGTCCGCACCAATGGAAGTTTGGTTTGGATAAGCTTCAACAATAGTTCTAAAATTTAGAACGCTCATCAACTATGAACTAGTCGAATCAATAAGGGTTCGCTAGTCATTCAAGGGTTCGATATAATAATATAATCGATATTCAAATCAAATATTAAATCTCAAATGTATACAACTGAATAAACATTGTATAACCGAAGTATTACTTCAAAATAATTAGAACATCTCATTTGGAATCATGAATTTGAATAAACAATAGTAAGAAACTTGCTCAATATAAGAATAGGATTTAAGAATTTGATCAATGAAAGTTTAGAGTTAGGGAACTTGCATAATTGTAATCAAAATAAGGTAAGGAAACTTGCCTCGTGCGTAAGTTATAAATTATAATTCACGTTATCCAATTAATCCTACATACCATTTAAAGTCACAATACTAATTAATTATAACACAACTAGCATCATGAGTATACTTTCTTTTAACTTAACTTAACTCTAAATCTGATTATATTAACCACATCCAGAAATCTTAACTCTTAAACACATTATTGAACTTCACGAATAATGAGTTTAAGTACACATTTGACTTATCGATTAATCACGTAAAACCATCATTAACATGTTACTAATCTGTTTTAACATCTCATTATATGATTAATACATTTTCATGTTCATTAGATTAGGTTTAAATTATATTTTATGGACTTGAACAATTAAATAAAAATTTCTGGGCAAATCTGCCAAGTGGCGTTGCGGCACCGCCCCATAGCCTATAATCCGGTGTTGCGGCGCGGCAAAAAGGCCTGGCGACCGGCGCTGCAGGCGCTGTGACGCGGCCAAAAGGCCTAGCGACCGGCGCTACGGCACGTCGAATAGCCTGCTAAGGGGCGCTGCAGCATTACGTATGTGACGAACGAGAATTTTGTACATTTATTTGAATATTTATTGAAATAAATAAATATTTTTAATGATTTAATTATTAAGTTAAATAATTAATTCATGAATTAGTGGTAGATTAATTTAATTATATTTGTTACATTGATTAAATTAATGTCTAGTAATTTAATAGTTCAAAGTATTTAATTAATTTGATTTATTTGATTAAATGAATTAATTAAATAAGTATAATGTTATTTTAATTAATTTAATAATTAATTAAAGAATTAATGAATTGACATAATTAATAAATAAAAATATTAATTATGTGACAATGTGATTAAATGTAAATTTATTATATTTTATTTAATTAATTTAAATAAAATTAATTGGTTAATTAGTAATGTGACAACTAACTATATACTCCCTCCGTTCCAAAATAATTGCTCAATTTTGACTATTTTTAGACAAATTGACTATTTTTTAAAACTATTTTTTGTACCATTTTTGTCAAAATATAGGTGAAGAGGTTATAACAAAAAAATATATATACAATTTACTACTAATACCAAATTTTATAATGTTAAAAATATATTTATACATACTTAATTATAATTTTAAAAATAGTCAATTTGACTAAAAAAGTCAAAACTGAGCAATTAATTTAGGACGGAGAGAGTAATAAGGAAGTATTAAAATAAATAGAAAAGAAGAATTAAGGTGCTAGCCAAACAAGACCCTTGTGGGAGTTATTTAATGCAACGGATATAATTATACGTATATTACCCATATCATATCAGACATTTGTTATTCATATTAGAGTTCGGAAGAAATTATCAGAGAGAAGATAGAGGGTTGAGAGAACAATTTACATAAAAAAGAGATTTGAGAAGGAATTGAGAGATATTGAGAGATCATTGATATTATATGTGATTGTTTCATCTTCACTACTAAGGGTAATCTTCCTTTTTAGTTTTTAAAATATAACTTTCTCAAAGTTTTTCATATACGTATTTTAATGTTCTGTAACAAAATGGGTTTCATAATTGGTTATGATATGGCTTTATCTATATGGGTCTGTGTTTAAATCATGTTTTATACTTGGTATGAATGATTTAAAATGATCAATATTGTATAATTAGGCCTTAATTGGGTTTTTGGAAAATCACAGAGTTTTATTTAACGTATGTTCAAAATTTCTCTGTTACGTATTATTTTGGAAAATTAAACCAAGATATGATCATATATGTAATCATATATGTTAGTATTATGTGTTAAATCATGAATACATAATTTACACTGATCACACCATGTAATTTTGTTAAGAATCGGGTTTCTTGAAAAGACAGAGTATAAATGTTGTGAGAATAACTCATATGGGTTAAATTAATGTTTGAATCATACGTTTGTATTAAAATTGTCAACTGAATATGATTGTGCATGTTAAAACAAAGAAAATGTAATTGGAATGAGTGGATTCGGTGTAGTAATGAATTCGTAATGAGAAATTTTGAGTTTTTCATTAAACTTTATAAAATTTATGAAGAACAGTGAAATTGATGGTTTTAATTTGTGTAATTACATGAGTTAAAATGTTGGAAACATGTTAGTAGTAATTTGTGATGTTCCTATGAAGTTTATACTTCATGGGTAACATTATAAATCAGTATATTGGTATTAATTGGGAGAAAATGGCCAAGTTTCTGTGTTCGTTTGCGAACTTCAGATTCTGGAAATCGTAGTCACACGGCCGCGCCGTTCCCAAGTGTTATTGCCGTGCGGCCGCGCCTACCTTGAAATTTCAAAAAAATTCTAAGTGTTGAATTTTTGAGTAATGTGTTTTAAATCTAATAAACATGAAGACATGTTATGTATGTGATAAGATGTTAATACAAGATTAATAACTTAAGTTATGCGATTAATTAATAAGTTAATTAATTAACGTAAACCATTATTTGACAAACCTAATAATGAGTTCGGAGAACACAGTTGTGAATCGATAAACATATCAAACCCGTGATTAATTAATTTTGTAAATGTGTTGATAGGTAAGAGTAATTAAAGAAGTGAGTTATAATTGTAGCTTTTGCACGAGGCAAGTTTCCTAAACTCAAATCTTTACATTTGAGCAAGTTTATAAACCCTACTTTTAAATTGCGCAAGTTATAGACCTAATTTTTTTATCGAGCAAAGTATTTATTCTTGATTATTCAAGTTCAGAATTTCATATAAGATGCCATGATTCTTTTAAAAGTATCATTTCAGTATACAATATTTATTCGATTGTATACCCTTGAGAAGTTAATATTCAATTTGAATATCATATATTGTTTAATCCTTTAAGACTAACAAACCCTTATTGATTCGACTAGTCCATAGTTGATGAGCGTTCTAAATTCTAGAACTATTATTGAGTTTATCCAAACCAAACTTTATTTGGTGCGGACTCTGATGTCAAACTGAGATGAACAACCCTATTAAAGGGAAATTGATGATGCTTTAAGCGTTGAGGTATTGTGCACAGTATCGGTACGAAGGGCTATCTCCCTAAGTACGAGAAGTGAAGTTCATAGTCTTATGACTGTTAAAAGTTTAAAGGTTAATATACTTGACAACCTAGGACATAGTTCGAGGTCTACCCTCAGAAGTAATTTTGACTCTCGATTATTGTTCTTGATTCAAAAGTTGAGCTTTCTGTTATTCAGATTTCTTTAATTTCACTCGCATGTTATTACTATCTTATTTTTATACTTGCGGGCATTCGTGCTCACTCTTGCATAATAACATTGCAGCTAAGAATGAACGAAGTGATGAACCTTCTAGTAGCAAGGGCAAAGGAAAAGCTAACAAGTGTTGAAGACTTGTGTTGATATTAAGAATGTTAAAGTTCAAGACTTATGTGTGTGATTAAAACTTATTTATTTACGTTTTCGCAACAGAGATTTAAGGTTAAGTATGACCTGGGATTTATTATGTATTATTATTTCAGATGATGGATTATTTATCTATTTAATGAATTTCTATTATTATGGGTAGATAGTCTTATGATATTTGAACAGTGAACACCAAATTCTGTGAAAATTAAGATACCGAATTTGGGAGTGTCACAAGTTGGTATCAAAGCTAGTTTATGAACCTTAGGTGGGGGAAAACCTTAGGATAGTAGCCTTCGAGAACATAGAAATTATAACTATTGCTGAGTTCTAAGAAAGATAATAAAACTTCCTTATGTGCTATGTGTTTATGTGTTCATACCTATTAGAGTATCGATTCTAAGACTTAAAATTTATTTTGTTAGGATGTCAGATACTGGAGGAGCTAGTCAGCCCAGGGATGTTGTACCTCTAGAGATTAGAGACGAGGAGCCCCGAGACATACATATAGTCTGGGAGCAGTTAGTATAGCCAGAGCCATCTCCTTTGATCGCAGTCATTGGTCAAGAGCATGAGCCAGAGATTGACTCAGAGGTGGACCCTGAGGAATTTGAGATCCCGGCTAAGGCAGCCGAGGAGGAGGAGGAAGAGGAAGACCTTGAGGAGTTCCCACCGAACTCTGTCAGCGCTGATATGTACGATTTATTGTATGATCGCAACATAGAGTTACAAGATACGATTCAGGAGTTGAGGGAGCAGACAGTCACTCAACGGTCTACCATCGAGCAGAAGGATGGTGAGGTTGAGACACTCCACAACCGTCTTGGAAATGTGAAGTGGGATTTGGTTCATGAGAAGGGCCAAAGTGAGAAGAAGTCAGAGGAGATAGAAAGGTTGAAGAATGAGATAAAAGAGAAATCAGAAAGACTCGCCATAGTAGAGGAAGCTTGGGTGAGCAATGCACGACGTGCAGATCTGGCAGAAGATGATGCGCGTGCAAAGAGAATTAAGGTTGCAGAGACGTGCTACACATTTCTGAGGGCAATTGATGAGGCCCAGGACCGAGTTATGAGATATCCAATTCAGTTCGAGGGACTGCCTGGGTGTATGTTAGATCGCAGGACTATGTCCCGCATTATGGAGGAAAAGCGTAGCGAAGCTGTCCGACGTCTTAGCAGGCCGTAATAGGACAGTATGATTATGTGAATGCTTAACTAATAGTTAATAATGTAAATTTCGATGTGATTACAAACAAAGGAATTTTATGACATTTTAAATCCTGTAGATACTTTATCTCGGGATAGTTGATGTAAATGGCAGAAATGCTATCGTCTGTGTTAGAAACATTTGATTTTAATAAAATATCAAAGTTTATTTGAGATGATGTGAATTAAAGTGATTATGTTAAATATTTGAGTTAAGTCTTAAGTATTTAAGAGATGGAATAAAGATCTAATGAGCGTATATCTTAAAGGAAATATGCCGCCAAGAAGAAGACAAAATCGTCGACAAGCCCAAGAAGGGTCAACGAATAACAATAACAACAATGATGCCAATGCGAACCCCGTTCAGCAGTTGGTAAATCTGTTAGCTGGAGCGATGAATAATCAGTCTCAAACTCCACCGAACACTTGGTTTAAGGACTTTAAGGTAGTGGGACCGCCGGAGTTTAAAGGCTCCACAAACCCGGTAGACGCTCAGACTTGGGTTATGGCCTTAACTGATCCTATGTTCTCAAGGCCATGTTTAGCTAGCCTTTAAAAGGCTCCTTTTTAGTTTATTTTAATTAACTCGCTTATTATATAGTTTATTTGTCACGCCTTAATTAATCAAATTCTAATATTTAAAATTTAATTAAATTAAAGCCAATATAACTCATTAAATCAATTTACTACATAACTAAAATTCTTATTTATTAATTATAACAAATCATTAAATTTATAATTAATTAGAACAACATTATAATTATTTAACAACGCATTTAATTAAATTATTCCAATTAAATTAGAACTTGGAACCATAAAATTATTCAACATTTATTTAATTAATGTAACACATTTAATTAAATTAATCTACAATAATTCAATCAAATATTTATTTAACTCAATACATAAATTAATAAAAATATTTATTTAATTTAATAAATATTTAAAATTAATTACAAAAATCTCGTTCGTCACAATTTCTACCGGTTAAAACTTGATATGTTAAAGTTTATATGTATATAAGTGTTTATAACATAGATTTACAGAGTTTAAACGCAAGAAATAGCCTTTTTCTCTCTCTAAAATCGCCTCTCTCTCTAGCTTCCTCATCTCGCTCTCTCTTCCTAAATAAGCTTCTGGCCGGATTTTTATAGAGGAAAAAGGGGGAGCCGCAGGTCTACCTGCGACAGTCGCGGGTACACCTGCGGCAGCCCAAAAGTGGGCCCCCTTGCTCGATATTCATCCCGAGAGGTTAGGTTTTCATGTTGTGCGCTGGAACGGCCATAACTCTCAATCAGGGAGGAGTTAGGAGACGTGCCATATCAATTCGAAATCTCTTTCTGATAACGTCGCAATGGTTTATCATTTTCCCAATTATGAGTTCGGGAAGATAGGCAAAAAGAGGAAAAACCATCCCTAGGAAGATGCCAGCTAGCCATTCGCCTTGTTGTGTGTTGGAAAACTTGCTCCTTTCAATCCAGGAATAGTTGAGAGACGTGCCATACCAGTCTAGAAAGATTTTTACGAGGGCTATACAATGACACTGGACTTGCCCTTTTTCGAATCCTGGAAGATGGGTCCATGACCACAATAGCATCTCCAGGTCTCCGCAGGTATTTCGTTGAGCTGTCTTACACAGTTTGCACTTGGGAATGTTGCGGTGGTTCCTTGTGAACTTATATGTAGCTGGACAGCTGTTGTTTATGTTGTGATTGGCAAAATGACCTCTTTGCCCTCCCGAGGTTATTTCCGGGCTTAAAGTGACTGTTGCTGTCCCTCGGGGTTATTTCTTTGGCTTTGACTGTTATTGTCTCTGTCTTTCCTCGGGGTTATCTCCGTGGTTAATTTGATATACCACGGGGCTATCTCTGGGGTTTGATTTGATGTTGTAATCCTCCAAGGCTATCTCTGGAGTGTGAAAAGATATTTTTGCCCTCTTGCAAGGTTAGTACAAGGGAAGCAAAATTTCGAGTGTCTACATTGGGAAATTAAATGCTCACTCTTGCAAAACTCTAAAACTTTTGCAGCTAGAGCAGATGAACTTGATTAATCAGATGACATTAAGCAAAAGGATATTGTTAAAGAAGAAGGCTTAGAGGATTACATATTGTGATGTAATAGTTGTTGTAATTGTAATATTTTTATGATGTAATATTCATTAATATTATAATTTGAAGATGTAAAGGTCTTAGAACTTGGGATTAGCAGTGATGTGTTGTAATAATATATTAATTACATTCATGTCTTAAGAATATACCAGATGGGTAGTACCATGAAGCACCAGACCCGTCATGGAGGCAGACCCGGGGTTTAGGGGCTTTACAGATATGAGATCTGCAACCGACTGTACGACAATCTTGCCAAAAGATAACCCACTGTACGTTCTCAGGAGAGTAATGAAGCTAACGACCAAGCCCGCGAGAAAGGTGCCAGATGGAGGAAGTCCAAGTCAGCTATGTGGGTGACGAAACTCAAAAAGGAGCAGTATCCTGAGTACATCACAATCTGAAAAGGGTCCTCGATGGCATCCAAGAACTCTGTCCAATAAGCGACGTCAACACACAAAGTCAGATGAAAAAAGTAAAAAGTGTCATGTTGCGACAAAGTAAAATCCATATCGGCAAAACCGGCCAATTGGCCTCAAATGGGTCATGAACCTGACGTACAAGAGAACTGAGCTACCTCAAAACTCCCTGTCCCCAAACTTCCGGCAGTAGGAATCCGATATCAAGATCTTTGCCAATATCAACGGGAGTATAGTAAAGTCGTCACGAAGAGCCCAGACGACCATCGACATTTTAACGTCCATATGGTCAGCATAAAAGAGCATGTATAAGTAGGCCAGGACACACATCACCAGGGCGTCCACCCGCGTCGTCTGCTACCTATTCACAAAGATAGCAAAATCCCCCTGGTAAACGGTAAAGCTATCAGCCAAGGAAAAGCGATCTATCAAGAAGCACATCAGCACAATATGCGCATCGGCAACCTCCATAAAAAAATTGACCCCCTCAAACCAGTCTTAGTAATAAACTGGTGACGCATATGACCCACCGCTACTCTGGCATATGGGTCGGCCATCGACAGACCTGAGATACGGTGATACTCCTCCAGCGTAGGGGTTAACTCATCCGACCCAAACCTGAAGACGTGTCGATCTGGGATTCAATGGGACAGCATCCCATCCACAAACCCATCTGGCACCTGAAAGAATAAGAAGGACATAGATAGGTCCAGCATCCGATCCACTGTAATACAGTCAGGAGCCGACAAGCTATCATACCAATATCTCAAACGAGAGGCCGTCCGACTCGATTGAGAATGATCTATACGAGCGACTGATGATGAAGCCATCTATAAAAATAGTATCACAAAGACTATACAGGGGTTTTAATTCTAATTAACCATTCACAAACATATAAAGCGTGCATCGTATATAAGGCATGCATCATAATAAGAAATAATATAACATGTGTGATAAATAAATGGAAAGCCACCATCATACATATACCTCTGCGAAATACATTAAGTTCTTATTTATACATCAACATCATCTCTATGATGCACGAGAAAATAAAAATAAGAAGTAAAGGAAAATGGGGCACAGACGCCCAACAACTAACAAAGGCCTATCAGATAAACTCTACACCATCCATAAAAGCATCATCAAACCAACTAACCCGGGCCAGGTCCTCTTGAGTAAGAATATCTCTACTAAAATGTGTATCTGAGCGGTATAATGACGGGTCTCCTCCTCCAGCGAAGCCAGCAGCACCTGGATTAGCAGACGAACCAACCCCGAACCCAGAAGGATCAAAAGTGTCAACCTCAGATGGATCCCTACCCAAATGGAAAATAAAGAGGGATAACTGGTCCACCTACTGGGTAGCACGGGTCTGAGCGCCAATGGTACGGAGAACCCACCAAAGTGAAAAAATAGCTGAAGTATTGGGGCCATCCGATAATAGGAACCCATCATGACCCTCCAAAGGGATCTCTGAGATCGGCTGAACTAAGGGCCAAAAACGCTGAGTAATGGGAAGAAAAGGGATACAGATCTCCCTTGAGGCACACCAAAAGGCATGGTCCCGAAGGTAGAGCTCCCAGACTCCGTCAAACAACAAGGGAACCTGATGTGTGGATAAAGAATACTCATGCCCCATCGAAAAAACTCTATAAACTCCACTAGATGCTCCAAGGTATACGGGACCTACATCACATCCACAGCAAATAGCAACTCCAATTCGAGGCGACAATGGGCAAAACCCTCAGAAACAGGGACATCCTCTAAAGTGGAATAATGCCACTGGTGGCCCCACGAATAAGTATATAGGCCCAAGGTAGTAACTGGACGAAGGCAAAGAAACCTCTCGTAAGCCCAAAACTCAAAGTCCAAAAGAAAGATACATCAGTCAAGAAAAGGGACAACCCAAGGAAAAAGAATCAAAGATAGCCAGGAGACTCACTAGCAGAAAAGGGTAAAAGTCGAGCAAAGTATTGATCACGCCCTCTGAGCGTAAGCGCATCCCGTGAAGAAAATAGACAAAAGTAAAAGAGCCCCAGTCATAGTCTCCTATGTGGTCCACATTGTAGAGAGCCACAACTAGGCTAAAGGGGACAGTAGAGGAGTTGTTCGCAAGAAAATAACCCCTCATAATGGTAAAAAATAAGCGCTTCAGAATAAGATCCCGCTCTACTAAGTCCTCTCAAAACGTCTCCGACAAGGTGCCTCGAGCAGCATCAACACTCAAAGGTCTTGAACGAATGCTACGGGCCTTAAAGGCCCGCTCCTGAGGAAAAAGTCCGAGAAGAGGGCGAATGGCAGCTGGAGTGATGTTAGCCTTCAAAGGCACCCTGGCTCTAGAAAATTCCATGCCTGTAATGTATAGCCAACCTATAGGCATCATCATCACCTCATAATCCAGAAGATGAAGGAAATGGCTTATGTGAAACCATCTCTCTGATAAAGCGCGAAGATAGCTCCACGGGCAGCGACGGGGAGCAATAGTGAAGAAGGACTCTAAACCCTAAGAATCTACCTGAGGCCGGTAGTTGGAATGAAGGGACTTATACAAAGCAAAAACACTAAACAAGTTCCCCCTCGGCTGGGTGAACTCTGGAACCTGCATTACACCAAGGTTAAAAACTAACTCTTACCAAAAATGGGGAAGTGAGATGAATCAATGTAAAAACCTCCTATACCTCGTTAGTATGCAAGTGAACCGATGGGTGATAGCTCAGATCAACACCCAAAAGGTCGAGAATGACCACCTAAATGCCAGGAAGAACTCGACCGAAGCAGACTGGGGAGGGACCTCGGGATCGAGAAGATCATCCTCCACATCAGGTATATCATCCATGTCAACTCCAATAGGGAGAATCACCGACTCTATAAGACGGCGAACCTGATGAGTCACTCGCAGCGCAGGAACGGTCGAAGCGGTCCTGTGAAGACGAACTCCGAAAGAGGCCCTATGGGACGCGGAGCGACTAGGTCTATCTGAATCCAAGCCTAGACAACAACATTATGGCGTTCAAAATGAGACAAATTATATCCCTATCTTATCATATTTAAATCTACATCTACGCTGGCCTAGAGACAATAGACTCCTAAAGATAGAATTTTAAGTCATAGCATCATGCATGTCATGCACGTGCCTTAACATAAGTCTACATTATTTCTGCGTATATCCTAGCATAGCTAAACATACATATACGTTCTTACCCCGACCCATGAAAAAATTTCGCCAGAGTCCCCTTATAATATAGACTATCCCCATGCACATAGGCATGCATAAAACGGCCGTCTATATACACCCAAGCACAACCCAACAGCCAAACATAAGTTTTTCAATGACAAATATATATAGCAAGATTAAGAACTTACTCTAATGAAACAATAGTCTAACACTTATCAAAATGTGCACCGAAAATGATTTCTAAAAATGAAATTTCTACATCCGGGCGTTCCATATAATAAGATGTAAACATACATAGAAGCAAAGATTTTTTATCAAGTCATCTATGCATACATTTTTAATACATTGCGTTTAACAAAGAAAATGCGGTAAAACATTGGAAAAATCTGAAAGAAGAGAGAGTACACGTTACCTCAAGTGCACTGATCGAGTGTACGGTGACGTAATCCGTGAAATCAAGCCTCACAAAGGGTGGATCTTAGAAGAAAGCTCGAAAATACTAGAGAAAAGGCAAGAAATGTGACGCCCCAAAATAGGTCTACACAACCCATTTTGAGTCGCCAAATACATGGTACAGAATTCAAATACAAACTTCCTATTTACAACTATTAAACTGTCGTGCAAATACGACAAAATATATGCTGTGAGTTTCAATACAAATATTGTCTTGCAGACAATATCCAAACTCAAATAAAGTCCTCATTATAACTATTTTCACACTATTTTATAGAATAGTGAGGACTACTATAGTAACCATCTTGGGTCATTACTCCACTCCCCGACTAGTCCCAGTTACACTCTCGCTTCCTGAGAAGAACAATGGAACTAAAAGAAAAAGGGTGAGCTCAATTAGCCCAGTAAAGAATATTATGACTAAGATAATGTAGAACAAATTATCCTTTGTCCTCAACAGGGAAAAATCTGATAGAATACAATAGACAACAAGTTTTAGATCAACAACTACAACAGAAATAACAATCCATTAGAAAAGTCAAGTAAAGCATGATGTCTACTATCTTCTATGATTTAAAAGTTCATCATCAATATTTTATCCCTGTAACACCAATCAATAATTATTTCTAATCAACGAATTATTTATGCACTACGGGCCAAAGATATTTATTTGTATCACTAGTGGTCATGATCATGTCAAACACCTGTCCATCTTTGCACTACGGACCAAAGAGAACTTTCATCGCAAGCATTTTTCTGTAACACCAAAGGTCATGATTATACTAAAACACAATTCCTGGTCATAATCATACCAATCAACAATTCATCTTTGCACTACGGTCAAAGATAATTTTTCACCACAAATTTAAGCATTAGGATGATGACAATGATATAAAGAATGAATCAAGTGAGATTAAGAACAAATATTAAAGATTTGTAATTTAATTCTAACAAAGTTCAAGAATGTTCAAATTGTCAACATGATAACTAATTGTGGAGTAAAATTTAAAAATGAGATTTATAAAAGATAACTTGGACAAAGAAAAGAAAATTTAATTTCTTTGTGAATTGTACTCATAAATAGTACCGTATGAAGAGTACCCCGAATGAATAGTATCCCGACATGAAAAGATCAAAATTTAATAAAAAAGTTCAAACCAATATTCTAATGAAATGATATTAGATGGAGCGCAAACTATTAAGGATATTCTACTAATTTCAAGGATTTTCACCATTTAATAATATGGTTATGGAAACAAAAGTTAATTTTGTACCATAAATAGAGAAATATGAAAGAAAACGATATCCCTTGGCGAGTACAAAAGAAATGATATCCCATACGAGTATGAAAAATATACGAAACTACAAATGGATTTTCACCCGTCATGCAGTAATTCGCGTAGACAGATCATTTTCACAACTTAATAAAGAATGAATACGAAGGGTTATTCATCATGTATGCGGTAGTCCACGTAGACAGGTTATTCTCACAGATTAATAAGGAATAGAATGACATCCCTTACGAGTATTGAAAGAAAATAATATCATTTATCTTAGTAGGAGACTAAATCTGACTGGTATAACGGAGATTATCTTGAAAAAATCTTTCACTATAAGCTACACTCAAAGTATCCTTATACTCAAAAGAAATACGCACAATATTATAGAAGAAGAATTTTTTGATTTTGATGTGATTTTCATTTCTTAACTAAGCATCCTATTTATAGGAAAATGACAGGGCACTATTTAAATGAAAATCACAGACCAACAGTAAGAAAATCATAGACGAATTCACGAGCGAAAATTTTATTTTACTATCCAGCACTATGCAATAAAATATTCTAATAAAACAAAAACTTTATATATAATATAATATATTCTATTTATATTCTAATAAAATAAATAACTTTATATATATTATAAAAAGTTTTCTTGTTTTATATAAAAAGTTTTCTACTTTATTACAATTATAATAATAATAAAATAAAAACTAAAATAATTTTCTGCCGACGGTTTGAATAATTTGGCACGTAGGAGTCAATGGAATAATAAGACAAACTTACAACAACTTTTCTATTTATATCAAAAATTGAATAAATAACCACCACAAATCACTTATCTTTAATTAGCACAATCTTTCAATAATTAGTCATCATTAATATTATAACTCACAATATTGACAACTAGATTATTCCTAGGAAAGAGGGGGTTTCCGATAAGGATTTCTTCTTACTGGCGCGCAATTAAATAACCTAACCTCTTTCTTCGACAGAATTTTCTAGACATTGCCAATAATGCTAATAATAATATGATTAACTGTGTCGTGTCAATTATTAATTTAATAATATAAAGTATTATGCATATGATACTGTGACAGTAATTGAATCAATAATATGAGATACTATGCAGCAACTACTATGACAATTATTGAATGAAACTGAGTGACTTCTTACGTAAGCATCAATAATCAGAGATACTTTACAATATCGTGTGCTACTGTGCAATACCGCGTACCACTGTAGAACAACGCATATTACTTTACTTTTCTCACTGGGTATTTCAACAGTTTAACGGTAAAAGTCTTACTGTTATTTTTATAAAAAGGTTATTTTTTTCGCTTTCTTTAACCGATAATTATTTCGTTGTGGGGTCCACCAATTATTGCGCCGTCGTACGAATATTCCCCGACAAAAAGAATATTCCCCGACCAAACGAATATTTCCAGACACAACGAATATTTTATGACAACTTGCTTACTTTGTAAAATTTGCACATATCACCCATAATTATAGCATTTATTAAATTATCACCTTACTATTTATAATAATATTTAGAGAAAATTAAACCTTTATTCATATAAGTTGGGGTCTTACAACCTCCCCTCCTTATAAAATTTCATCCTCGAAATTGATGTACATACCTGGTATTTCAAAGAGGTGGGGATACCTTTCTTTCATTTTAGATTCTAACTCCCAGGTCATTTCCTTAACATCGTGGTTTCTCCATAAAACTTTGACTTGAGGTATAACCTTTGAGCGTAGAATCTACTCCTTATCCAAGATCTTAACAGGTACCTCCTCATACGTTAAATCCTCTGCTATCTCATCTGGATCTAGTTCAATAATGTGTTTTGGGTCTTTCACATATTTACGTAGCATGGATATGTGAAAAACGTTATGAACACGAGACATGTTTGACGGTAAGACGAGTCTATAAGCCATAGTTCCTACTCAATCGAGGATTTCAAATAGACCAATAAATCGTGGATTGCGCTTTTCTCTCTTTTTGAATCTCGTAAATCCTTTCTATGGAGCAACACACAACAATACATGGTCTCCGACATTAAATTCCACATCCCTTCGATGAAGATCAGCATAACTCTTTTGTCGATCTTATGCTGTTTGTATACGTTGCCGGATAATTTGAATCTTTTCCGTAGTCATGTGTACCAACTCTGGTCCCAACAATGTTGTTTCACCCACCTCGTCCCAGCATACTGGAGAACGACTCTTTCGTCAATACAATGTCTCGAATGGAGCCATGCCTATACTTGCTTGATAACTGTTGTTGTAGGAGAATTCCACCAATGGTAAGTACTTGTCCCAACTTCCTTTGAAGTCTAGAATGTAGAGTCTCAATAGATCTTCAAGAGTTTGAATAGTCCTTTTTGATTGCCCTTCCGTTTGAGGATGATATGCAGAACTGAATCATAAATCAGTGCACATAGCTTTCTGCAAGCTGACCCAAAATCGTGAAGTGAATCTTGGGTCTCGATCAGAAATTATGGATACTGGCATACTATGCAGTCTTACAATCTTATTTATGTACATACGAGCAAGACGTTCAAGTGAATAAGTTTCTCGTATAGGCAAGAACTGAGCAGACTTGGTTAATCTATTAACAATGACCTAAATTGCATCTATGCCTTGAAAAACCTTAGCAAGACCCGTAACGAAATCCATGTTGATGTGTTCCCACTTCCATTTTGGAATTTCAAGTGGTTACAATGGACCTTTTGGTACTTGATGCTCTGCCTTGACACGTTGACACGTTAAATACCTCGAGATAAACTCTGCGATCTTTCTCTTCATATTGTTCCACCAAAATGTATGTCGAAGATCACGATACATTTTGGTACTTCCAAGATGGATTGCAAACGGTGTGTTGTGTGCTTCCATCATGATTTTATTCTTCAAATCAGAGTCGTTAGGAACATAAAGTATGGAGTTGACTCAAAGTATTCCCTCTTCATCGATTCTTGCTTCTTAAATAGCACCTTCTTCCACCTTCTTCTTCATATTCATCAACTCCGGGTCTGTAGCTTGAGCAGCTTTAACTTTATCAATTAAAGTTGGTTCTACGCGTTTATTTGACATTTTCACGTGGATCCCTAGAGTATTTAACTCTATCTTCATCCTTTGTAAGTCATACAAAATTGTTCTTTGTGTAGATAGCATCGCACTCGTTCCCGCATATGATCTTCTACTCAACGCATCAACTGCCACGTTCGCTTTTCCAAGATGGTATTGGATGGTATGGTCGTAATCTTTCAAAAGCTCGAGCCAACGTCGTTGCAGCATGTTGAGTTCCTTTTGGGTGAAGAAATATTTAAGGCTCTTATAATCTGTATACATCTCCACTTTCTCCTCATACAGGTAGCGTCTCCAGATCTTTAGCGCAAAAATGACTGATGCAAACTCTAGATCATGAGAAGGATAATTCCTCTCATATTCTTTGAGTTATTGTGAGGCATAGGCTATGACTTTCCTATGTTGGATGAGAACACATCCTAACCCTTTGCCTGACGCATCGCTGTAGATGACAAATCCTTCTGAACCTGATGGTATTGTCAGAACAGGTGCTAAAATGAGTCTCCTCTTGAGTTCTTAGAAACTCTTCTCACATTCCTCGCTCCATCTTAATTTTGTATCTTTTCAATTCAGTTGACTTAATGGAGTGGCGATTCGAGAAAATCCTTTCACGAATTTCCGATAATAACCAGCTAAGCCCAGAAAGCTACGTATTTCTGTTACTGACTTAAGTTGCTCCCAACTTGGTATTGCTTTAATTTTTGCCAAGTCAACTGATATTACATGCTTCGATACCACGTGCCCAATAAATGTTACTTCCTCAAGTCAGAACTCGCATTTCTTCAACTTGGCATATAGTTTGTTTTCACGAAACTTTTGGAGTATCAGCCTCAAGTGTTGCTCATGATCTTCACGGATTTTGGAGTAAATGAGGATTTCATCAATAAAGACAACCACAAAATGATCCAAATATTCTTTGAATATCCGGTTCATCATATCCATGAAGGCAGCAGGAGCATTAGTCAATCCAAAAGACATGACTAAGAATTCATAATGCCCGTATCGAGTTCTGAAGGCAGTCTTTCGAATGTCATCAGTTTTAATCTTTAATTAATGATATCCAGAACGAAGATCGATCTTTGAGAAGAATTTAGCACCTTGCAACTGGTCAAACAAGTCATCAATGCGAGGTAACGGATACCTATTTTTGATGGTGACATGGTTCAACTCCCGATAGTCAATACAAAGTCGCAAACTCCCATCTTTCTTTTTTATAAATAAAACAGAAGCACCCCAAGGCGATGTACTAGGACATATAAAGTCGATGTCTAACAACTTCTGTAGTTGGACCTTTAACTCCTGAAGTTCAATAGGAGCCATTCGATATAGGTTTTTAGAAATAGGTTTTGTACTGGGTTCAAGGTCAATAAAAAATTCAACTTCACGTTCTGGGGGTAGGCCAGGAAGTTCTTCAGGAAATACATCAGAAAATTTATTAACCACAGAAATATCATTCAAATCTGACGTATTTTTGTTTAAATTAGTGACATGGGCTAAGAAAGCTTGACATCCATTTTTCAATAAACGAATTGCTTTATGACTTAAAATGATAGTGATTGATTTTAGTGGTTTGATTGCTGGAATTCACATAACAGGTTGGTTAGGAATATGAAAGCTAACAACCTTACAGAAACAATCAATTTTAGCATGATGAGTGGTTAACCAGTTGATTCTTAAAATCACATCAAATGTAAGTAAAAAAGATGAGATCAACATGTAATGTGAGGGTGCCAATTTGAATCAAACAACATTTGTAAACTGTGGATGTAACGAAGGTTTCTCCCAACGGAGTTTCAACAGATAAGTCAAAGTCTAATTTCTCAAGGGTCAAGTTCAAACGTTGAGCACAAGTAGATGAAATAAAAGAGTAGGTAGAATTGGTATCTAATAAGGTATAGACTTCGCAAGAGTTTATGATTAGCTTACTCGTGATAAATTTGTTCGATTTCCTCAATTTTTGGGAAGTCACGACAAAAGCTCTCCCCTGAACCACCGACTTTGACTTGTCTAGGACAGCCTTAGGTGTAGTGTCACCATCCCAGCAGGGCTTGACTTCGCTATAGGGCACACTCGAGCTATGCGACCTTCCTTTCAGCAATTGTAACACACTTTGGATTTGTACAATTTGGGCTGATGTACCCCTCTTGTCCGCATTTGTAACATACGACTGCTGATCGTTCTCCTCCCCTAGAAACGGTTGTTGGTGTTGGTGCTGCTGCCGATGTCTTTTCGTTGTCATTGTTGAATCTTCTCTTTTTGAAATTTCCACCTGACTCACTTCTTTTATTATCTTGGCCATGATTACCACCGAAGTGGTTACCATTTCTAGCATGATAATTTCCTCCACGCTGGTTATCATTGTTCCGATAACTATTGCCACCGGTACGACTATTATCGTGTTGTCAGTTGTTGTCCTTTTGTTGAACAGTCTCATTATCTCGCTCCAATAATTGAGCCCTATTCACAACATCTGAATACAAACAAAGTTTATGAGAAATGAGGTATTGACGAATTTTAAGTTTCAAACCTCTCAAAAATATTTGTGTCATTCTTTCCTCATTATCCACCAAATGGGATGTAAACCTGGATAATTCTGCATACTTGGCCTCGTATTGTGATACAGTCATATTGTTCTGTTCTAGTTTGATGAATTCCAACTCCTTCATAAGACGAATACTTTCTGGAAAATACTTTTCGTTAAACAATTCCTGGAACTTCACCCAAGACATCTTAAGTGCGGAAAGATTAGTACGTTTCACATATTCCCACCAGTAATCTGCCTCTCTATGGAACATAAAGGTGGTGAAGGGAACCTTTTGCTCCTCTGTGCATCCTAGGACATCAAATATTTTGGTGATCGGCTTAATCCAAGCTTCTGCCTTGAGTGGCTTTGACTTCCCCAAAAACTTCGGCAGTCCCAACTCCTTGAGTTGCTTAGCAGTGACCAGCCGTGAGTTACCATTGTTTCCACCTACATTTTGAACAGGAGTCTCTGTCGTCTAGTTTTGCATGAATTGTAGAAAGATCCTAAACACCCCATCGTTTATCATTTGGTCGGTGGAGTTGTGTTACAGGAGTATTATTGCCTTCCTGATGTACATTATCCTGGTTATTGATTGGTGGTGTCTCAATGGTCTCATATGCCCCATTGCTTATCTCTCGATTTTTAGATGTCATTCTCAAATACTGCCATAAAACAAGGGTTAATTAAAGAAATTGACATATCACATATTATCCCTATATTTTGACCTACTAATTAAATAACAAGTAAGCTTAGGTAGGACACACTAGCGAAGGTTTTACTCGTCTCTCCCCTCCTAGTTCTAGCCTCAGATCTCCGCCAGAGATCATATCCCTAAGATCTGATACCAACTGTGACGCCCCCAAAATAGGTCCACACAACCCATTATGAGTCGCCAAATACATGGTACAGAATCTAAATACAAACTTCCTATTTACAACTATTAAACTGTCGTGAAAATACGATAAAACATATGTTGTGAGTTTCAATATAAATATTGTCTTGAAGACAATATCCAAACTCAAATAAAGTCCTCATTACAATTATTGTCACACTATTTTACAGAATAGTGAGGACTACTATAGTAACCATCTTGGACCATTACTCCACTCCCCGACTAGTCCCAGCTACACTCTGACTTCCTGAGAAGACCAATGGAACCAAAAGGAAAAGGGTGAGCTCAATTAGCCCAGTAAAGAATATTATGACTAAGATAATGTAGAACAAATTATCCTTAGTCCTCAACAGGGAAAAATTTGATAGAATACAATAGACAACAAGTTTTAGATCAATAACTATAACGAAAATAACAATTCATTAGAAGAGTCAAGTAAAGTATGATGTCTACTATCTTCTATGATTTAAAAGTTCATCATCAATATTTTATCCCTGTAACACCAATCAATAATTATTTCTAATCAACGAATTATCTATGCACTATGGGCCAAAGATATTTGTTTGTATCACTAGTGGTCATGATCATGTCAAACACCTGTCCATCTTTGCACTACGGACCAAAGAGAACTTTCATCACAAGCATTTTTCTGTAACACCAAAGGTCATGATTATACCAAAAAATAATTCCTGGTCATAATCATACCAATCAACAGTTCATCTTTGCACTACGGTCAAAGATAACTTTTCACCACAAATTTAAGCATGAGGATGATGACAATGATATAAAGAATGAATCAAGTGAGATTAAGAACAAATATTAAAGATTTGTAATTTAATTTTAACAAAGTTCAAGAATGTTCAAATTATCAACATGATAACTAATTGTGGAGTAAAATTTAAAAATGAGATTCATAAAAGATAACTTGGACAAAGAAAAGAAAATTTAATTTCGTTGTGAATTGTACTCATGAATAGTACCGTATGAATAATACCGTATGAATAGTACCCTGAATGAATAGTATCCCGACATGAAAAGATCAAAATTTAATAAAAAAAAAGTTCAAACCAATATTCTAGTGAAATGATATTAGATGGAGCGCAAACTATTAAGGATATTCTACTAATTTCAGGGATTTTCACCATTTAATAATAAGGTTATGGAAACAAAAGTTAATTTTGTACCATAAATGGAGAAATATGAAAGAAAACGATATCCCTTGGCGAGTACAAAAGAAATGATATCCCATACGAGTTTGAAAGAATATACGAAACTACAAATAGATTTTCACCCGTCATGCAGTAATCCGCGTAGACAGATCATTTTCACAACTTAATAAAGAATGAATACGAAGGGTTATTCATCATGTATGCGGTAGTCCGAGTAGACAGGTTATTCCCACAGATTAATAAGGAATAGAATGACATCTCTTACGAGTATTGAAAGAAAATAACATCATTTACCTTAGTAAGAGAATAAATCTGACTGGTATAACGGAGATTATCTTGAGAAAATCTTTCACAATAAGCTACACTCAAAGTATCCTTATACTCAAAAGAAATACGCACTATATTACAGAAGAAGAATTTTTTAATTCTGGTGTGATTTTCATTTCTTAACTAAGCATCCTATTTATACGAGAATGGCAGAACACTATTTAAATGAAAATCACGGGCCAACAGTAAGAAAATCATATATGAAGTCACCGGCGAAAATTTAATTTTTCTATGCAGCACTATGCAATAAAATATTCTAATAAAATAAAAACTTTATATATAATATAATATATTCTATTTATGTTCTAATAAAACAAATAACGTTATATATATTATAAAAAGTTTTTTTTATATAAAAAGTTTTCTATTTTATTACTATTATAATAATAATAAAACAAAAACTGAAATAATTTTCTGCCGACGGATTTAATAATTTGGCACGTAGGAGTCCATGGAATAATAAGACAAACTTACAACATCTCCTCTATTTAAATCAAAAATTGAATAAATAACCACCACAAATCACTTATCTTTAATTAACACAAACTTTCAATAATTTGTCATCATTAATATTATAACTCACAATATTGACAACCAGATTGTTCCCAGGAAATAGGGGGCTTTCCAATAAGGATTTCTTCTTACTGGCGCGCAATTAAATAACCTAACCCCTTTCCTCGACAGAACTTTCTAAGCATTGCCAATAATGCTAATAATAATATAAGTAACTGTGTCGTGTCAATTATTGATTTAATAATATAAAGTATTGTGTAGATGATACTGTGACAATAATTGAATCCATAATATGAGATACTATGCAACAACTACTGTGACAATTATTGAATGAAACTGAGTGACTTCTTACGTAAGCATCAATAATCAGATATACTGTGCAATACCGCGTACCACTGTGAAACAATGCATATTACTGTACTTTTCTCGCTGGCTAATTTCAACAGTTTAACGGTAAAAGTCTTGCCGTTATTTTTATAAAAAGGTTATTTTTGTCGCTTTCTTTATCCGACAATTATTCTGTTGTAGGGTCCATCAATGATTTCGCCGTCGTACAAATATTCCCCAACAAAAAGAATATTCCCCGACCAAATAAATATTCTCCGACACAACGAATATTTTATGACAACTTGCTTACTTTATAAAATTTGCACATATCACCCATAACTATAGCATTTATTAAATTATCACCTTACTATTTAGAATAATATTTAGAGAAAATAAAATCTTTATTCATAAAAGTTGGGGTCTTACAAGAAAACTCAAGAGAAATAAGAGAAAATGAAGGAGGCAGAGGGTATCAACCTACCTACGACTGGACCAGGTGGGTCCCACGCCACCTTTTTTGTAAAATTAAATTCAAAACGCATCTTCCTTGGTCCTAAAAAATGTATTCGCAAAGAGAAAGGCATGATCGGCTCATAAAATTACCCATTTTCAAACAATTAAATCCCAAAAAACCCTAAAAATGGGTTGCTTAGTTAAAAAATGAAAATCACACCAGAATCAAAAAATTCTTCTATAATATTGTGCGTATTTCTTTTGAGTATAAGAATACTTTGAGTGTAGCTTATAATGAAAGATTTTCTCAAGATAATCTTCGTTATACCAGTAAGATTTAGTCTCCTACTAAGGTAAAGGATATTATTTTCTTTCAATACTCGTAAGGGTTGTCATTCTATTTCTTATTAATATGTGGGAATTGTAACAAACGATATTTTTATATTTAAATTTAAATATTTATTGAGTTAAATAAATATTTTAGTTGATTTATTTATTGATTTGAATAAATAATTGATGTGATTATGTGGTGGAGTAATTTAATTAAGTATGATATATTAATTAAATTGATGTTTAATAATTTTGTGGTTAAAGTTTTAATTTAATTGAGATAATTAAATTAGATGATTAATGTGGTAATTTGGTAGTAATGATTTAATGAATTGATGAATAATTATAGTGGTGTCTAATTTAATTTAATAATTAAATTAGAGATTTACTAGTTTGTTACATGGAATTGTGATTAATAAATAAATTATAATTGTGTGGCAATTTGATTTTTGTGGCAATTTTATTTAATGAGTTGATATTAACAATTATTTAATTAAATTGAAATATTAGAATTTAATTGAATAAAGAGTGATATTTAAATTATATAGTAAAGGAGTTATTAAAATAAATTAAAGAATTTTAATTTAGTTTTACCAAACAAGGCTTAAGACTTTTAAAATTTTATTTTTAATCCAGTTTTGCCAAACAAGTCTTAGTGGCTTTTGATTTTTAAAAATAAAGTAACTGACATATTTAATAAAGAGATTAAGTATTTGTCAGTTTATATTATGTATTACATGTATTATATTAGTTTTATATTACGTTAAGTTAGAAAGAACATAGTTAGAAAGAACAGAGAAGGCTAGAGAGAAAAGAGAGAAAAAGGAAGAAGAAAACTCTGTGAATTAAGAAATCAAAAAGGGGATTGCTATCATCTTTGTTGGCTAACAAGCAAATTAAAGGTAGTAATCTAACTCTAGAATTACTAATTATTGTTCTTCATTGTTCTTCATAAAAAAAATATGTTTTTACTTCTCTGTGTTTGAGTTTTTCATGATGTTTTGTGTAAATATGATTTATACATGTTAATTGTATATATAAATTGTTTATATATGATTTGTATGAGAGTTTAAGTTGTTTAATTCATGTAAATATGATGAATACGAAAAAAATCATGTTCATATCAATTTACAGTGAAGTATTTTGAAAAATAGCTTCTTTGATACAAAATTGATGTCTAATTTATGCTATTAGATGTAAATTGATTATAGTTTGTGATAATATGTTAAGAAACGAAAACAACATTGTCGACGTTGGAAAATTTAAGAAATACCGCGGGTCGGTTTATAACCCGGTTTTCCTCAAATCGATCTTCCTAAGTTATCTCTACCCTTATTCTTTTTATTGCAAAAAAGGTTTTGAAGAATTTTTTAGGAAAGAGGCCAACATGTGTATATGTCGACGATTTGATTTAAACAGAGTCGCCAGTTGGTAGTTCTGAAAATGGTTGTGCCAACTCAACCGAATTTGATTAGAAAAGAGGCCCAATTTATGGGACACTATCAAAACTTGATCTTTGAAATTGGAGTTTTGAGTTCGGGGGCTTGGTTAAGTGTGGGGAAGGTGTTAGGCACCCCACGACTCCCGTGTAAACACGATAACGCAAAATTTTCAATATTTTCCTTAAAACTGGAATGCGTGAGTGAATGCTGTTTAAAAATTGGGCCTTTGGATTGATTGAAAGTTTTGACAGGCTTCGTTGAGCCTATATACGAAGGGTTTGATTTGATTTGAAAATCAATCTTTGATTTGCAAAAAAGCATTATTTAATTTGATTTGCAAGAGCTTTTGAATTGAATTGACAATAATATTTTGAAAGCTGGTTTTATCAAACCCTTACGCTGACATAGGAATTGAAGTATATCGCTACTCTCAATTTTATCTTTATAGCCTTAAGGCTGCATGCAAATGGTAATTTTGTCTGGCTGCGAAGCATCCTCGACTACAGAAATATAAAGTGTCAGTCTCCTCATGGGTATGAAAACCATCGGAGGGACGCTGACACGACAATTCATATTTTCACTATATTGAGACCTTAAATCCGGATAACCGTTTTAAGGTCTGTGCATGTATATTTTACAGGAAAAAAAACTGGCAGGGTACATCTGTAAATCGGAGTTTGTCCATTGTGGGAATCAGATTCTGATCAGTTTGATCAAGAATCCCACGATTCCTAGGCTCACATATGAGTAGCTAGAAAACCTGCACAGTTCAAATTTGTACAGAAGCAGATAAATATCCCAAGATAGCCAGAACCAGGGATTCATTCAGTAAATCCCAGTCCGCACGGCCGAAGCTTCTCGTTCCCACTAGATAGCGATCTAAGGGACGCGAGGTTACTTTTGAAGCTGAAACTATAAAAATAACTAGATTTAAAGAAATCTCAGCCATTATAGCTTCCCTGTTCTGTAGGGACCTGTTTGAACCGTTGAAAGCTAGAAGTGGCGAGATTTGGATAAATCTAGTTCGCCTACAGATATGTCAGTGCAAATTCATATACAAATGAATGTTAAATGCAGCAGTTGAATAAATTGAATAAAGCAATATATATAATTATATATATATAAAAGCTGTAAAAGGGCGATGGGTTTTCACTCGCAAGCCCGGACTGGAATTGAAATATATATATATATATATATATATATATATATATATATAAACTATAAATAGCCATGAAATGATCCAGGCTGTGATAGAAATAAAATATATATATATATATATATGAAAGCAGTAAAAAGGGCGATGGGTTTTCACGCCGGTGCCCGTACTGTAATTGAAATTGACAGAAAAGTAGTCACCTGGTGACTAGGGAGAGCACCTAGTATGGGAAAGTGTACAAAAGCAGTAAAATAACCACAAAATAGTCCCAGGCCGATTGAAAAAAAAAAAATATATATATATATATATATTGACAGAAATGTAGTCAACCAGGACTGATATGAGTACCAGTGATGGTGAATGTCGCTTATATATGCGTAAATATATATAAAAGCGGTAAACTACCTCAGATTTAAAATCCGGGCTTGACAGAATTGAAATGTTAGTACATTTGTAGTTAAATAAACACAAAAAAGGGCCAAACCCGGACTAGGAAGATAACCCAGTCCGATGAAGTTGCCAAACTGCGTGTGCTAGTGTATTGAAGCTGCTGGAGCTGACGGATCGTCAATCCGAGTTGTAGAAATGTTGAAAATGAAGTTTATATACAAAAATGTATCAATTTTTGACGAAAACGGCCACGGAACTAAGTTCCGGGCATATTTAGAAGATGAAACTTCGTGTGTAAGTGAAAAACAGTGCAAAGTAGTAGTATTGACTTTCTGATCGTAAAAATACTTATAATGGACTGCAATACGGGATTTTTGCCAAATCGTAGGCTCTATACGTCCAAATCTACTGGTGGTTTTTTGATATGTGGTAGTATATGGGTATATCTATATGTTGGAGTAAAAATATTTGGGTTTGGAAGAGGTGTTAAAAGTCAGAAAATCGAACGGGCAGAGCTTCGCTGCGTTTCCCAATTCTTGAAAATGAACGTGGGGGCACGTTTATTTATAGGTCGGGGAGCCTCCACTCTACCTGCGACAGCTGTAGGTAGAGCTGCGGCTCCCCTAAGTGGGGCCCACATGCCCGGTTTGGTCGTCTCGAGGTGCGTGCATGTCGGGCGACACGATGTCAGGTTCGGAACTTCATAACTTTTGATCGGAGCGTTCATTTGGGACGTGCTATAGCTTTCCGAAAATCCCTCGCTGAGAGTATAGCAATGACATTGGTTTTAACCCTTTTTAAGTCCCCAAAGATGGGTTCATGATCGGGTCTTCGTTTCCCCATACTTTACCCAATGAGCCGTCTGGTGCTGTTTTCACCCGGAATCACCGTTATGGTTCTTTCTGACCTTGGCGGCATCAATTCAGCTTGAGTTTGACTAAATCAGATAAGAGTTGGTAAAATGACCATTTTTCCCCTCCCGGGGTTACCCTTGGTGTCGGCATAACCTCTGGTTGACTTCCGGGAGCTGTTTCCAAGACTTGGATCTCATTCGAGTCTGTTTGTCCCCAGTGTTGCCTCTATGGCTGACGTGGTCATTCTAGGTTTTCTTCTAGAGGTGTTGTGATGCTTCAGGTTTATTTCTGAAGTCGACCTGACTTCCCGGACTGATGTCGGGGCTGAGCTGTATTTCTCAGGTTGCTGTTGGGGCTGATTTGTACCTCTCGGGTTGCTGCCGGGGCTGATTTGTACATCCCGGGTTGCTGTCGGGGTTGCTTTGACATCCTGATATGGTTTATCGATGATGTGGTTATCCCGATATCGATGACCGGGATTGAGCTGATGTCCCGATATTGAGATCGGGGATGATTTGACGGTCTGATTGACGATCGGAGTTGGCTGGAGTACCGATATTGGTGATCGAATTTGACTGGAATTGACCAACATTGGGGATCAAATTTAGGTTGAAGGACCGGCATTGATGGATGGATTTGGATTGAATGTCTGGTGTCGAGACCGAGGTTGGCTTGATTGACGGTTTTGCCCTCCTACAGTGTTAGTATTGGGCAAGAAAAATTTTGAGTGTCTACAAACTTGATTTAAACAAAGTGATTTGGTTTAAAAACGAAGTCACAGTGTTTGTTTTTGTCAAGAACGCTTAACAATGGAGTTTTTTCAAAAATATGGAATTAAAAGGTTTTAAAATAGGTTATTATGATGTTTATATGTGTAAAATCATGTTAGAAGCATTAGTTTATGTTTCTGTAAAGTTTTGTAAAAATTATGTGAGTCAAAATTTTTGTTTGAGCAAAGTTAATAAGCCAAATTGGCTTTTCTTGTATTTTTTGCGAGGTTGTCTGCGTCCCACTGTGTCGTGGCGCCTGTTCTGTGAGTAAATAGAGCGCTGCAGCGCCATAGCAGAGTCGGGTGATGTGTCACGGCGCTGCAACGCCAGTTCTGTGTGTTAACTGGAGCGCTGCATCGCCGAGACCGGACTGCAGAGCCCTGCTAATGTGGTACGGCGCTGCAGCGCCGGCTGCAGTTCATTATGTGGCACTTCCATTGAAAGTAGTATGCATACAAGCCAATCATGTATGATGATAAAGCATATACTTTGTAAACGATCTTATTTAATTATTAATAAAAGTATTCATTTATTAAAGGCATTTAATTATCTACATGATGTTGTTTTTATAATATGTAAATAACCCATAGTTTTAAGCAATGCTTTTAGAATCATGAGGTTGATCATGCTAATGAGATTTAAATTCTTATAAAGATTAAAACTAAAATAGTTCCCAATCGTTGGATTATTAAAAAAGAGATTAGTAATTCGGATAGATTTGTACATATGTTGCTTGCTCATTAGATGAAGATGATTGATCTCATGATCATTTGTGTGGAGACACTAAAGCAAGTATGTAGGTGCTTATTAGAGAATAAGTTCACTGAACGTGACTCGCTAAGAAATACTTAATGGAGTTTTACTTGCCTGTTAATAGAAATTCCTAATGTGATAGTAGTACAAGTGATTCTTGGACTTGAGATCATCAAAGTATCTTGTGTGTAATGAATTATACTTTGACTTATTCCTTAAGACCCTTAGGGTATATCAAAGGGTATGCTTGGGTATAATGAGTTATATATGGAAATAATGAATGATTAATAAAGAATTTACCATTTCTAGTAAAAGAAGAGATATATCCTATGTGATTCTTTAAATGACAACCCAGTAGTCCTTGGCCAAGGCAGAATGAAATTAGAAAGGAATTTTTAATTTATATTATTTGGAGTTGTGCATTTTCTAATCAAAATATATATAATTAAATAAAATAAGACTTGACAGTAATTTCATGTCTTATATTTAATTGGGACACTGTATGGTGGAGATTGAATTATACGATAACTATTTACTCACAGGTTCTTTTATAATTGATATTGAAATCTATATTATTTGGAAAGTCATTGATTGCTAGGGAGGCTTATCCCTATTGTAGAATAAATATTATTTATTTAAATAGATTATTAGTTTAATTTATTTATTTAAATAAGATTAGAATTGTTCTAATTGATTTATTCTCAACCGATTTAATATGGAGAACCTCCATAAAAGAATAATAATTATTTAAGAAGATAATGGCATAATCGTAATAATACATTAAGTGTAATTAATTTAATATATGGTGATAGAATAAATTAAATAGCTTAATGTTTATTATTTAATATTTTGGAAATATTAAATATAAATTAATAAGAGGAGTCTTATTAATATTATTACAATTATTATTATTTTAATTTCTAAAAGAGTTTAGGAATTAATTTAATATTAGTACTCTCATTTATTCCTAATAAGATTAGGAGGCAAATTAATTAAAGGAGTTTAATTAATTAATCCCAATATGTTGGGAAGCCTAATTAATTAAAGGAGTTTAATTAAATTAAAAGAGACCCTATTTCTAATAGGATTAGAAGGGTTGACCAATATTTATATAAAAGGAGTCTTATGTTAGATATCAGTTGATGAAATTTTAATTGTTGGAGAGTACTCCTTTTCTATAGAGGATAGAAAACTAGGGTTTAGCCAACCACCCTCCTTCTTGAACAATTTCTCTTTCTTGGTGGATCACCTCTAGAGGCCAAACACTTGGGCGGCTAACGTTGATCAAAGGAAAGAATCAATCCCAAAAATTCAAGGAGATCACGAATAACAAGGAGTTGAACTCGTTCCTGTGGAAGATTAGCTTTACAAGGGTATGATTTCTTAACTTCTTATTTATCGTTTTAAATTAATAATTTGCATAAAGGATTATCCGGGTAATTAGTTTGTAAAAAATTTCAAACTCTGATTTTACCATGCTTCCGCTAATTTTTGTAATTTGATTGCGGCATGATTTCTTACAAACCTAACAGTGGTATCAGAGCCAAACCTTTACGTAATTATTAATTGTTTTGATTCTATATATGTATGGGTATGTATTTAGAATAATTTATTCGACATAATTTATTGTAAAAAATTATTTTTTTTATGAAAAACAAAATCAATTTCCAAAAGCTTTTATAAAATCCTTGGCCAAGGCAGAATGAAATTAGAAAATGACAACCCATTAGTCTTTGGCCAAGGCAGAATGAAATTAGAAAGGAGTTTTTAATTTGCATTATTTGGAGTTGTGCATTTTCTAATCGAAATACATATAATTAAATAAAATAAGACTTGACAGTAATTCAATGTCTTATATTTAATTGGGACATTGTATGGTGGAATGATTGAATTGTACGGTAACTGTGACGCCCCCCAAAATGGGTTCAATACCAACCCATTCTGAGTCGCCAAATACATAGTACAGAATTCCAAATACAAATCTTTTATAACAAAAGGTCGTGAGAAATACGACCATACAACTGTGAGTGTCAATACAGACGTATATAATACGAAATATAAATACTCAAATTCAGTCCTCACTAATTACAATTATTATCACATTATTTTACAAAAATAGTGAGGACTACTACTGCTCTACTCTGACCATCACACTGTTCCTCGACTAGTTCCCGCAACATTCTCATTCCCTGAAGAGGACAATAGATAAAAAAGGTGAGCTCAACTAGCTCAGTAAAGAATATTATGACTAAGATAATGAAATATAAATTATCGTTAGTCTTCAATAAATCAGATAAAATATTATGGACAACAAGTTTTAGATCAATATTCGCAGCGGAAATAACAATTCATTAGAAGAGTTAAGTAGAAAATGAAGTCTACTATCTTCTATGATTTAAAAGTCCATCATCAATATTTTATCCCTGTAACATCAATCAATATACATCTTGAATCAAATATTCATCTTTGTACTACGGGCCAAAGATATTCATTTGTATCACTAGTTGGTCATGTTCATCTCAACACATGTCCATCTTTACACTACGGGCCAAAAATATTCATCAGGTAATCATTCATCTTTGCTCTACAGGCCAAAGATATTTAGTTATATCACCATTTAGGACTGAGAATGATGAAAAACAATATAAATAACGAATTCAGTGAGATAAAGGACAAAGATTAGGGATTCATAATTTAGTTTTTTCAAGTTCAAGAATACTCCATAATAATCAATTGTGGAGCAAAATTCAAAAATGAAGTTCAAAAAATGGATACAATCAAAGATAATAACCATAACAGACAACTTGGACAAATAAAAGAAAATTTAATTTTTTAGTAAATAGTGTCGTATACGTGAATAGTGCCGTATACGTGAATAGTGTCGTATACGTGAATAGTAACCCTGACATGAAAAGGTAAAAATTTTATAATAAAATTCATACCAACATTCCAATGAAATGATACTAGATGAAACACAAAATTCGAAGAATTTCTGATCATTTCAAGAACAATAGAAGCAATACTTACCATAGTAAGTTTTAATTTAGGTATATGAAATGAAATATTATCGCTTTCATAATATAGAATATGAAAGAAAATAATATTCTTCATGAATATTGAAAGAAAGTAACATTATTTACGAGAAAAATAATATCCCTTACCATTAAAAGAGAGTATTTCTGACTGGGATGGCGGGGATATTCTTGAAGAAAACTTATACTGTTTTCTACACTCAAAGCATTCTTAAACTCAAAAGAAATACGCTCAATATTATAGAAGAAGAATTCTCTGATTCTGGTGTGATTTTCATTTCTAAACTAAGCATCCTATTTATAGGAGAATGGCAGGGCACTATTTGAATAAAAATCACGAGTGCACAGGAGAAAATTTTCACGGGCGAAATTCGGCGAGAAATCTGATTTTTACTATTCATTACTGTGCAATAAAATATTCTAATAAAATGAAAACTTTAAATAAAATATAATATACTCTATTTATATATATATATATATATATATATATATATATATATATATATACCCCTCACCCCACGGCACTTACTAATATATATAATATATACTCCCTCTTTCCTACGGCATCACTATATATATATATATATATATATATATATATATATATATATATATATATATATATATATATATATATAACTAAGATAACTTTCTATCGCTAACTTTAAAAAAAGAGTAAGTGGGGGTCCATATAATAAGCCAAATTTACAATAAATACTTCATAAAAAACCCCTCTATTTATTTCAATTCACTTGGCTTCACCAAACATTTTTTTTTAATAACAATTAATCATCATTAATATTATAACTCACAATATTAACAACCAGATCATTCCCAGGAAAGAGAGGGCTTTCCGATAAGGACTTCTCCTTATTGGCGCGCAATTAAATAACCTAACCCCTTTCCTCGACAGAATTTTCTAGACATTGTCAATAATGTAAATAATAATATGAATAACTGTGTCGTCTCAATTATTGATTTAATAATATAAAATATTGTGCAGATGATACTGTGACAATAATTGAATCAATAATATGAGATACTATGCATCAACTACTGTAGCAGTAATTGAATAAAACTGAGTGACTTCTCACGTAAGCATCAATAATCAAAGATACTGTACAATACCGTGTGCTACTGTGCAACCACACGTATTACTGTTCTTTTATCATCGGGTATTTCAACAGTTTTAACGGTAAAAGTTTTGTCGTTATTTATAGAAAACTTATTCTTGTCGTTTTCTTCATCCGACAATTTTCTATTATGGGGCCCACAAATGATTGCGCCGTCGTACGAATATTCCCCGACAAAAAGAATATTCTCCGACTAAACGAATATTCTCCGACACAATGAATATTTTATGACCACTTGCTTACTTTGCAAAATTTGCACATTTCACCCATAACTAAAGCATTCTATCAAATCAAAACCTTACTATTTCAAAATAATATATAAAGGAAATTCAATTTTATTCATAAAAGTTGGGGTCTTACAACCTCCCCTCTTTATGAAATTTTGTTCTCGAAATTGACGTACATACCTGGTATGTCGAAGAGGTGAGGATACCTTGCTTTCATTTCCGATTCTAACTCCCAGGTCATTTCCTCAATAGCATGGTTCCTCCATAAAACTTTGACTTGTGGTATAACCTTTGTGCGTAGGACATGTTCCTTCATATCCAAGATCTTGACAGGTACCTTCTCGTACGTTAAATCTTCGGCTATCTCGTCTAGTTCTAACTCAATAATATAGTTTGGGTCTTTCACATATTTACGAAGCACGGATGTTATGAACACGAGATATGCTTGGAGGTAAGGAGAGTCTATAGGCCACCTTTCCTACTCGGTCAAGAATTTCAAATGGACCAGTGAATCGTGGGTTGAGCTTTCCTCTCTTCCCGAATCTCGTAACTCCCTTCCATGTAGCAACACGTAACAATATGTGATCCCCAACAATAAATTCCACGTCCTTTCGATGAATATCCGCATAACTCTTTTGTCGATCCTGTGCCGTTTGTATACGTTGCCGAATCATTTGGATCTTTTCTGTAGTCATACGTACTAACTCCGGTCCCAGCAATGTTGCTTCAGCCACCTCGTTCCAGCATACTGGAGAACGACACTTTCTCCCATACAACGCCTCGAATGGAGCCATGCCTACACTTGCCTGATAACTGTTGTTGTAAGAGAATTCCACCAATGGTAGGTACTTATCCCAACTCCCTTTGAAGTCTATAACACAGAGTCTCAATAGATCTTCAAGAGTTTGAATAGTCCTTTCCGATTGCCCGTCTGTTTGAGGATGATATGCCAAACTGAATCGTAAATCCGTTCCCATAGCTTTCTGCAAACTGACCCAAAATCGTGAAGTAAATCTTGGGTCACGATCCGAAACTATGGATGCTGGCATGCCATGTAACCTCACAATCTCATTTATGTACATACGAGCAAGACATTCCAGTGAATAAGTCTCTCGTATAGGCAAGAAATGAGAAGACTTAGTTAATCTATCAACAATAACCCAAATCGCATCTATGCCTTGAGAAACCTTGGGAAGACTCGTAACGAAATCCATGGTAATGTGTTCCCACTTCCATTTTGGAATCTCAAGTGGTTGCAATGGACCCTTTGGCACTTGATGCTCCGCCTTGGCATATTGACACATTAAACACCTCGAGATAAACTCCGCGATCTCTCTCTTCATATTACTCCACCAAAATGTATGTCAAAGATCACTATACATTTTGGTACTCCCAGGATGGATTGCAAACGGTGTGTTGTGTGCCTCCATCATGATTCTATACTTCAAATCAGAATCGTTAGGAACACAAAGTCTGGACTTGACTCGAAGTATTCCTTCTTCATCGATTCTTGCTTCTGGAATAGCACCTTCTTGTACCTTCTTCTTCATCTTCATCAGCTCCGGGTCTGTAGCTTGAGCAACTTTAACTTTATCAATTAAAGCTAGTTCTACACGTATACTTGACATCATTGCAGTCGTTCCCGCATATGATCTTTTACTCGACGCGTCAGCTACCACGTTCGCTTTTTCAGGATGGTATTGGATGGTACAATTGTAACCTATCAAGATGACAAGATGATGATGGAGAGGAGACACATGCATGAGGAAGGTCCAAGGAAGCTACTATTTTGTAGATCTTTTACCACCTTAGACTGACCTTCAATCTTTTCATTAGCTTGAAAAGATTGACATAGGGTTGGGCCATAACTGTGACACATTTAATTTTGCACTTTATTTATGCTTGTATACGATATGATATGATAAATAATGTGCATGTTTAATAAGATTAAAATTGGTGAGATCTAAATTAATTAATAAAACCCCTCATAAAATTATTAAGTCTAAATCAGATGCCTTCCAATGAATAACACTCATCAAGACCTTGACCGATGGATGTAGGTTTGCCAAAGCAAAGTACCCCATTTATCTTGGTAAGATGCGATAGGATAATTGTGATATCCAAACTATTAAAATCATTGGGCCTAACTTAACTAAGTTATCTCAATAGGATTGTGGACTTAGAGGCATAGAGTTTTGTAGGTACCATTAGATGGACAAGAAACAAATGTTGTTCACCAAACTATCTACGAGTTATATATAATATAATTGACAAAGGGTTGTCTACCTAAATAACTATATTTTGAGAGAATATCCAAAGCTAACTTAAGGCATAATAAAATATGGATCTTAGCTCACTAGAAAGATTTAATAGAAAATGCTTTCTGAATTAATGGTGAGGGCTATTAATTTGAATAAAATAGTGGGAGGTATATTTTGAATGTACTATTATCAATTACATAATATCAAAACTCTGCAATTTGACTTATTATTTTTGCACTTATAAATTGTAGATATCAATGGCAAACAACAACACAAATAGTCTTTCACTACAATCAGTCCTTGAGAAGGAAAAACTGAGTGGAATTAATTTCCTAGACTGGCATAGGAACTTGAGGATTATCCTCAAACATGAGCGCAAGCTATATGTCCTTGATGGGCCCATTCATGCAGCACTAGCTAACACTGCACCACGTGTAGAGCATAGTGCTTACAAGAAGCATCAAGTTGATGCTCTGGACGTGAGTTGTCTCATGCTAGCAACTATGAACTCTAAGCTTCAGAAGCAACATGAGTTAATGGATGCTTATGAGATGATCGAGCATCTCAAGAAATTGTTCGAAGGACATGCTCGACAGGAAAGGTATGATACAAGCAAGGCGTTGTATCACTGCAAGATGGGTGAACGTGATACAGTTGGTCCACATGTGCTGAAAATGATTGGGTATATTGAGTACCTTGGTAGGTTGGGTTTTTCGATTACTCCGGAAGCCCAAACTGATCTTGTTTTGCAATCTTTGAACAGCAACTACTCTGAATTTGTTATGAATTACCTCATGAATGAATTTGCGAAACCACTTACTGAGTTGTTGAGCATGTTAAGAACTGTCAAGAACAACATGAAAAAGGCAGGACCCGCTCCCATAATGATGGTGCAAAAGGGGAACGCTAAGGGAATGGGGAAAGGCAAGAAGAAAATAGGATCTAAATCTGGTGCCAAACCCAATTCTAAAATCAAATAGGTATCAAACCTAAAGGTGGGGTGGCTAAAGAAGGTGATTGTCACTTCTGTGGAAAACCTAGACACTGGAAGAGGAATTTTCATGCTTATTTGGAAGAAATGAAAAAAAAAAGGAAGTATGACTTCTGATTCAGGCATATATGTTATAGAAGTCAATTTATCTACTTCTACATCATGGGTATTGGATACTGGATGTGGTTCTCACATTTGTGTTAATGTGCAGGAACTCCGAAGGAGTAGGACTTTGGCGAAAGGAGAGGTTGACCTACGAGTTGGGAATGGAGCAAAAGTTGCTGCATTAGCCGTAGGAACTTATCATTTATCTTTGCCCACTGGGCTGGTATTAGAATTAGAGGATTGTTATTATGTGCCTGCTATGAGCAAAAACATTATTTCTGTTTCTTGTTTGGACAAGAAAGGTTTTTCATTTTTAATAAAAAACAACAGTTGTTCGTTTTACTTAAATGAAATATGTTATGGTGTTGCACAATTGTTTAATGGTCTTTATATTCTTAATTTAGAAATGCCTATCTATAACATAAATACAAAACGATTTAAATCAAATGATTCAAATCCGACATATCTCTGGCACTGTCGTTTAGGCCATATAAATGAGAAACGCATATCCAAACTCCATAAAGATGGGTTTTTGGATTCATTTGATTTTGAATCATATGAGAAATGCGAGTCTTGTTTATTAGGCAAGATGACTAAAGCCCATTTCACTAGACACAGTGAACAGGCTAGCAATGTATTAGGACTTATACATAGTGATGTATGCGAACCCATGAGTTCGTTAGCAAGAGGTGGAATTTATTACTTCATTACATTTACTGACGACTTCAGTAGATATGGATATGTGTATCTTATGAGACACAAATCCGAGTCCTTTGAAAAGTTCAAGGAATTCAAGAATGAAGTTCAAAACCAATTTGGCAAAAGCATAAAAGCCCTTCGATCCAATCGAGGAGGTGAATACTTAAGCCAAGACTTTGATGACCTTCTAAAGGAGTGTGGTATTATATCACAGCTCACTCCACCTGGAACACCACAATGGAATGGTGTGTCTGAGAGCAGGAATCGCACCTTGTTGGACATGGTACGATCGATGATGAGTCATGCAGATCTTTCAATAAGCTTCTGGGGTCATGCCCTAGAGACAGCTGCATTCACACTCAACCGTGTTCCTACAAAGACGGTTCAGAAGACACCATATGAGATGTGGACTGGGAAACGTCCTAGTATGTCGTTCATGAAGATTTGGGGTTGCGAGGCGTTTGTAAAACGTCTGGCTTCTGACAAGCTCGGACCCAAATTTGACAAATGTAATTTTGTGGGATACCCAAAAGAAACAAAAAGGTATTATTTCTACAAACCTTCTGAGAACAAAATATTTGTTGCTCGAACTGGTATTTTTCTAGAAAGAGAATTTGTCTCTAAAGGAAACAGTGGGAGGAAAGTAAAACTCGAAGAAATTAGAGAACCACAAAATATCATTGAACCTGAGTTGGAACATGAGCAGGAACCACAAGATATTGTGGAAAGTGAACCTGCTCAAATTACACGAGGCATTCGTAGATCTGGTAGGACACGCCAAGAGCCCGAGAGATATTATGGATTTCTTGTGACTCAAAACGGCGATGTTATGCTCATAGATCATGATGAGCCTGCTTCCTACCAAGAAGCTATGAATGGACCAGATTCTGAGAGATGGCTTGAAGTCATGAAATTTGAGATGGACTCTATGTATACTAACCAAGTATGGATTTTGGTTGATCCACCCGAAGGGGTAAAACCAATCGGGTGCAAGTGGGTTTTCAAGAAGAAAACCGACATGGATGGTAATGTACAAACCTATAAAGGCCGACTGGTAGAAAAAGGTTTCAAACAAGTTCAAGGTGTTGACTATGATGAAACCTTCTCTCCAGTGGCAATGGTTAAATCCAGCAGGATCTTACTTGCTATTGCAGCCTTTTATGATTACGAAATCTGGTAGATGGATGTCAAAACAGCTTTCCTTAATGAAAATCTCCTTGAGGATGTGTATGACACAACCTGAGGGTTTTGTCAATCCAAAGGATGCTGGAAAGGTGTGTAAGCTGCAGTGATCCATTTATGGATTGAAGCAAGCCTCTCGGAGTTGGAATCTTCGATTTGATGAAGCAGTCAAAGTGTTTGGCTTTATAAAAAATGAAGATGAACCTTGTGTATATAAGAAGGTTAGTGGGAGTCACATTGTATTCCTGGTATTATATGTTGACGACATATTAATTATTGGGAATGACATTCCTTCCTTACAGGCTGTAAAAACATGGTTAGGAAAATGTTTCTCCATGAAAGATTTGGGCGATGCAACCTACATTTTAGGTATCAAGATCTATCAAGATAGATCGAGAAAAATGTTCGGCCTAAGTCAAAGTATATATATTGATAAAGTGCTGAAACGGTTCAGCATGCAAGAGGCAAAAAGAGGACACTTACCCATGTCTCATGGTGTTAAGATCTCTAAGGCCCAATGTCCTAAATCACATGATGATGAGGAGCGTATGAGAAAGATCCCTTATGCTTTGGCAATTGGATCTATCATATATGAAATGATATGTACTCGTCTGGATGTCTCGTATGCTTTGAGCAGACACTAGTCGAATCCAGGTGAAAGTCACTGGATAGCAGTCAAGAATATCCTCAAGTACCTGAAAAGGACTAAGGATTCATTCTTGGTATATGGAGGTGAAGACGAACTGGCAGTAAAGGGTTACACAGATGCTAGTTTCCAGACTGACACAGATGACTATAAGTCTCAGTCAGGTTTTATATTTTGCCTTAATGATGGTGCTGTTAGGTGGAAAAGTTTGAAGCAAGAGACAATAGCCGGTTCTACGACAGAGGCTGAGTATATTGCTGCTTCTAGTGCGGCCAAGGAGGCTGTATGGATTAAAAAGTTCGTCACTGAACTTGGTGTTGTTCCAACCATTGTTGATCCGGTTGAGCTATACTGTGATAATAATGGAGCCATTGCACAGGCTAAAGAACCCAGATCTCACCAACGATCCAAGCATATACTTAGGCAGTACCATCTCATTCGTGAAATCATTGATAGAGGAGTTGTACATATAAGCAGAGTGCCAACAGATGATAATGTAACAGATCCACTGACCAAGGCTTTGTCACAGCAGAAGCACGAAGGTCACACTAGTTCCATGGGTATTAGATACATGAGTGATTGGCTCTAGTGTAAGTGGGAGGCTGTTAGAGTTTATGCCCTAGAGGCCAATTCTTTGATGTAATTGCTTAACATTTTTTATATTATATTTGATTGAATAAATGAATTATTTTATTATGGTTTTACTTACTACGTTATATAAATGTTAGCATAATAAAAGTCCTTAGAATAGTGATACAAATTATATGGCTTCAAGTATGTGACTTGAACATGAGATCATATAATTACAATTAGTATCATTATTCTTAAATGTCCCTAGTCGATTGTCATTGTTAATGGGACAACAATGATACATTGAGACTAGTATGTGGATTGACTGATGGTTAAATCTCATTGGTCATAAATATATAAGATATTGAGTCAATGCATAGGTACATGTTAGAGAACAATGTACTGGACAGACCCACCATAAGAATTCTACGTGGAGCATTATGCAAAAGTGTTATAAGCAATTCTCATAGTGACAATGATGTAATGATCCTCCGACCTGAAATCACTATATTACTACACGGGAATTTATGTACTTTGATATCATCAAAGGTCACCTTTAATAGAGTGGACAATAAAGGTGATTATTGGGTACATCATGAATCGTGTGAGGAATATGAGTGATCTAGATGGAATTTAACCCTTCTATATATTAGGGGTGATATCCATAGGCCTCTTGATTGAGTAGGACTATGAAATGCATGGCCATACTCAAATAGTGATTTGTTTCATATAGTCTACTCATTGATCAAGAAAACTCAGATTAAATTATGAAGAGTATGCCACATTCCATGACTCGAGTTTAATCTAGGATGTCAAGGTTAAAAGAATTAAATTACATTGAAACATTGGTCACGAAAAGGTTGCATCGAATCACCGATCTTATTATTATTTGGGTAGCAGTGATGCATTACTAGATGCCGTTAACTGTTTATAATTTTATAATATGACTTTAAAATTATTGCCAACATAATAATAACCTATAGGGTCACACACTTAAAACATAATTAAAAGGGAATTAATTTAAATTGTAAGTATTTAAATATGTCAATATGATTGATAGTATTTAAAATTACAAATTTAAATTAATAGGATAATTTGTATATATATGTATATTAATTAAGTAAGACTTAATTAAGATATAATATATATATATATATATATAAATTTGGATTTTACTTTTCTAATAGAATTAGGTTTTGAATAATTCCTTTAATTGCTATATATATTATATATCAGCCATTATTAGGATATTCATTATAAACCCAAACCTAGTCGCCCTTAGAGAGAGACTAGAGAAAAACACGAGAAAGTCTAGATCCTTGGTGGCTAGTACCGTAGTTCTCTTCACTGCAGATCGTGTGACGGTTCGCGGGGCGTTCGTGTGGATACCGTAGAGACGCAGTTCCTTTGGATTGCGTTGAAGATTCGAAGTTGTTCCAGAATTTCCATCGTCTCTATTCAAGCTTGGATAATCGGTAAAATAAATCTAAACCTCTGAATTAATATGTTTTCGCATGGATCCTGTTTTAGGGTTTTGAAAAATTTTAATTTTCGCTGCTTTTATGTGCCGAAAACCCTACAGTATTGTCGTAATCTTTCAACAGCTCAAGCCAACGTCGTTGTCTCATGTTGAGTTCCTTTTGAGTGAAGAAATATTTAAGGCTCTTATGATTCGTATAAATCTCCACTTTCTCTCCATACAGGTAGTGTCTCCAGATCTTCAACGCGAAAACGACAGCTGCCAACTCTAGATCATGAGTAGGATAATTCCTCTCATATTCTTTGAGCTGCTGTGAGGCATAGGCTATGACTTTCCCATGTTGCATGAGAACACATCCTAACCCTTTGCCCGAAGCATCGCTGTAGATGACAAATCCATCCGAACCAGATGGTATTGTCAGAACAGGTGCTGAAATGAGTCTCCTCTTGAGCTCTTGGAAGCTCTTCTCGCATTCCTCGTTCCATACGAATTTTGTATCTTTTCGAGTTAGCTGAGTTAATGGAGTAGCGAATATAGAAAATCCTTCCACGAATCTCCGATAATAACCAGCTAAACCCAAAAAGCTACGTACTTCGATCACCGACTTAGGTTGCTTCCAACTTTGTATTGCTTCAATCTTCGCCGGATCAACAGATACTCTATGTTTTGATACCACGTGCCCAAGGAATGCTACTTCCTCAAGCCAGAACTCGTATTTCTTCAACTTGGCATAAAGCTTGTTATCACGAAGCCTTTGAAGTACCAGCTTCAGGTGGTGCTCATGATCTTCACGGCTTTTGAAATAGATGAGGATGTCATCAATAAAGACAACCACAAACTGATCCAAATATTTCTTGAATACACGGTTCATCATATCCATGAAAGCAGCAGGAGCATTAGTCAATCTAAAAGATATGACTAAGAATTCATAATGCCCGTATCGAGTTCTAAAAGCAGTCTTTGGAATATCCTCAGTTTTAATCTTTAACTGATGATATCAAGAACGAAGATCGATCTTTCAAAAGAATTGTTGCAACTGGTTGAACAGGTCATCAATACGAGGTAGCGGATACCTATTCTTGATGGTGACATGGTTAAACTCCCAATAGTCAATACAAAGTTGCATACTCCCGTCTTTCTTCTTTACTAATAGAACAGGAGCACCCCAAGGAGATGTACTAGGATGAATGAAACCAATGTCTAACAACTCCTGTAGTTGGGCCTTTAACTCCTGAAGTTCAATAGGAGCCATTAGATATGGGGTTTTAGAAATGGGTTTTGTACCGGGTTCAAGGTCAATAAAGAATTCAACTTCACGTTCTAGGGGTAGACTGGGAAGTTCTTCAGGAAATACATCAGAAAACTCATTAACAACAGAAATATCATTCAAACCTGACGTATTCTGGTTTAGATCAGTGACATGGGCTAAGAAAGCTTGACATCCATTTTTCAATAAACGAATAGCTTTATGACTTGAAATGACATTGATTGGATTTAGGGGTTTGGTTGTTTGAATTCGCACAACAGGTTGGTTAGGAATATAAAAAGTAACAACCCTACGAAAACAATCAATTTTGGCATGATAAGTGGTTAACCAGTCAATTCCTAAAATCATATTATATGCAAGTATTTTTAAAGATATAATATCAATATGTAGGGTGAGGGTACCAATTTGAATCAAGCAAGATTTGTAAACCGTGGATGTAACGAAGGTTTCTCCCAACGGAGTTTCAACAGATAAGTCAAAGTCTAATTTCTCAGGAGTCAAGTTCAAACGTTGAGCACAAGCAGGTGAAATAAAAGAATGGGTAGCACCGGTGTCTAATAAGGTATAAACTTCGCAAGTGTTTATGATTAGCTTATCCGTGATCACCTCGTTTGGGTTCCTTGCGGTTACGACGGTCACGACAAACGCTCTTCCAGGAACCATCGACTTTGACTTGTCCGGGACGGCCTTTAGAGTCACCATCCCCGCTGGACTTGGTTTCGTTACAGGACACACTCGAGCAATGTGACCTTCCTTTCCACAGTTATAGCACACCTTGGATTGCTATGTTCAGTTAGGGCTGATGTGTCCCTCTTGCCCGCATTTATATCATACGACCGGTGGTCGTTCTCCTCCCCTAGAAACAGTTAATGCTGGTGCTGTTGTCGATGTTTTCACGTTGTCATTGTTGTACCTTCTCTTCTTGAAATCTCCCCCCGACTCACTTCTTCTATTATCACATCCATGATTACCACCGGAGTGATTACCGCTTCTGTCATGATACTTTCCTCCCCGTTGGTTGTCATTGTTCTGATGACTGCTGCCACCGGTACGACCTTGGTTGTTGTCCCTTAGTTGAACATAATCATTATCTCGTTCTAATAATTGGGCCCTGTTCACCACATTTGAATACAAATAAAGTTTGTGAGAAATGAGTTACTGACGAATTTCGGGTTTCAAACCTCTCAGAAACATCCGCGTCATACGTTCCTCATTATCCACCAAATGAGATGCGAACCGGGATAACTCCGCGAACTTAGCCTCATACTGGGACACAGTCATGTTGTTCTGTTCCAGTTTAATAAACTCTACCTCCTTCATATGACGAATACTTTCTGGAAAGTACTTGTCATTGAACAGTTTCTGAAATTCCTCCCATGACATCTTGAGTGCGGCAGGCTGGGTACGTTTCACAGATTCCCACCAGTAATCTGCCTCTCCGCGGAACATAAACGTGGCGAATGAAACCTTCTGTTCCTCCGTGCATCCCAAGACATCAAATATCTTGGTAATTTACTTAACCCACGTCTCTGCCTTGATTGGATCTTGCTTTCCCTGAAATTCTGGTGGTCCCAACTCTTTGAACTGCTTGGCAGTGACAAGCCGTAAGTTGCTATTATTTCCACCCGTATTTTGCACACGAGTCTCCCTCGTCTGATTTTGCATGAACTATAAAAAGCTTCTAAACATCCCATCGCTCATCGTCTGATCAGTGGTATTGCCTTCCTGTTGCACGTTCTCCTGGTTGGTGATTAAAGGTGTCTCAACGGTCTCATTCACTCCATTGCTTAAATTTTCAGCTGACATTCTCAAATACTGCCACAAAACAAGGGTTAATTAAACAAATTAACATATCACATATTAACCCTATACTCCGACTGACCAATTAAATACCAGATAAGCTTAGGTAGGACACACTAGTGAAGGATTTACTCGTCTCTCTCTTCCTAGTTCTATTCCCCGATCTCCGCCAGAGATCATATCCCTATGCTCTGATACCAACTGTGACGCCCCCCAAAATAGGTTCAATACCAATCCATTCTAAGTCGCCAAATACATGGTACAGAATTCCAAATACAAATCTTTTATAAGAAAAGGTCGTGAGAAATACGACCATACAATTGTGAGTGTCAATACAGACGTATATAATACGAAATATAAACACTCAAATTCAGTCCTCACTAATTACAATTATTATCACACTATTTTACAAAAATAGTGAGGACTACTAATGCTCTACTCTGAACATCACACTGTTCCCCGACTAGTTCCCGCAACATTCTCATTCCCTGAAGGGACAATAGATAAAAAGGGTGAGCTCAACTAGCCCAGTAAAGAATATTATGACTAAGATAATGAAAAATAAATTATCGTTAGCCTTCAATAAATCAGATAAAATATTATGGATAACAAGTTTTAGATCAATATTCGCAGCGAAAATAACAATTCATTAGAAGAGTTAAGTAGAGAATAAAGTCTACTATCTTCTATGATTTAAAAGTCCATCATCAATATTTTATCCCTGTAACATCAATCAATATACATCTTGAATCAAATATTCATCTTTGTACTACGGGCCAAAGATATTCATTTGTATCACTAGTTGGTCATGTTCATCTCAACACCTGTCCATCTTTACACTACGGGCTAAAGATATTCATCAGATAATCATTCATCTTTGCTCTACAGGCCAAAGATATTCAGTTATATCACCATTTAGGACTCAGGATGATGAAAAATAATATAAATAACGAATCCAGTGAGATAAAGGACAAAGATTAGGGATTCATAATTTAGTTTATCCAAGTTCAAAAATACTCCATAATAATCAATTTTGGAACAAAATTCAAGAATGAAGTTCAAAACATGGATACAATCAAAGATAGTAACCATAACAGACAACTTGGACAAATAAAAGAAAATTTAATTTTTCTGTGAATAGTGTCGTATACGTGAATAGTAACCCCGACATGAAAAGGTAAAAATTTTATAATAAAATTCATACCAACATTCCAATGAAATGATACTAGATGAAACGCAAAATTCGAAGAATTTTTGATCATTTCAAGAATTATAGAAGCAATACTTACCGTAGTAAGTTTTAATTTGGGCATATGAAATGAAATATTATCACTTTCATAATATGGAATATGAAAAAAAAAATTCTTTATGAATATTGAAAGAAAGTGACATTATTTACGAGAAAAATAATATCCCTTACCTTAAAAGGAGAGTATTTCTGACTGGTATGGCTGAAATATTCTTGAAGAAAACTTATATTGTTTTCTACACTCAAAGTTTCCTTAAACTCAAAAAAAATACGCTCAATATTATAAAAGAATTCTCTGATTCTGATGTGATTTTTATTTTTAAACTAAGTATCCTATTTATAGGAGAATGGCAGGGCACTATTTGAATAAAAATCACGGGTGCACAGAAGAAACTTTTCACGGGTGAAATTCATCGAGAAACCTGATTTTTACTATTCATTACTGTGCAATAAAATATTCTAATAAAACGAAAACTTTAAATAAAATATAATATATTCTATTTATATATATATATATATATATAACTGACATAACTTTTTACCGATAATTTTAAAAAAAAGAGTAAGTGGGGGTCTATATAATAAGCCGAATTTACAACAAATACTTCATAAAAAACCTCTCTATTTATCTCAATTCACTTGGCTTCACCAAACATATTTTTTTAAATAACAATTAATCATTATTAATATTATAACTCACAATATTAACAACAAGATCATTCCCAAGAAAAAGTGGACTTTTCGATAAAGACTTCTCCTTATTGGCGCGCAATTAAATAACCTAACCCCTTTTCTCGACAAAATTTTTTAGACATTGTCAATAATGTAAATAATAATATGAATAAATGTGTCGTCTCAATTATTAATTTAATAATATAAAATATTGTGCAGATGATACTGTGACAATAATTGAATCAATAATATGAGATATTATGCATCAACTACTATGGCAATAATTGAATAAAACTGAGTGACTTCTCACGTAAGCATCAATAATCAAAGATACTGTATAATACCGTGTGCTACTGTGCAACAACATGTATTACTGTCCTTTTATCACCGGGTATTTCAACAGTTTTAAATGTAAAAGTTTTGTCGTTGTTTATAGAAAACTTATTCTTATAGTTTTCTTCATCCGACAATTTTTTGTTATGGGGCCCACAAATGATTGCGCCGTCATAGGAATATTTCCCGACAAAAAGAATATTTTCCGACCAAACGAATATTCTCCGACACAATGAATATTTTATGACCACTTGCTTACTTTGCAAAATTTGCACATTTCACCCATAACTAAAGCATTATATCAAATCAACACCTTACTATTTCAAAATAATATATAGAGAAAATTCAATTTTATTCATAAAAGTTGGGGTCTTACAGTAACTATTAACTCACAAGTTCTTTTATGATTAATGTTGAAATCTATATTATCTAGAAAGTCATTGATCGCTAGGGAGGCTTATCCCTATTGTAAAATAAATATTATTTATTTAAATAAATTATTAGTTTAATTTATTTATTTAAATAAGATTAGAATAATTCTAATTGATTTATTCACAACTGGTTTAATATGGAGAACCTAAAGGGTCACACCCTAAAAGAAAGAATAATTATTTAAGAAGGTAATGGCATAATCGTAATAATGCATTAAGTGTAATTAATTTAATCTTTGGTGATAGAATAAATTAAATAGCTTAATGTTTATTATTTAATATTTTGAAAATATTAAATATAAATTAATAAGAGGAGTCTTATTAATATTATTACAATTATTATTATTTTAATTTCTAAAAGAGTTTAGGAATTAATTTAATATTAGTACTCTCATTTATTCCTAATAAAATTAGGAGATAAATTAATTAAAGGAGTTTAATTAATTAATTCCAATATATTGGGAAGCCTAATTAATTAAAGGAGTTTAATTAAACTGAAAGAGACCCTATTTCTAATAGGATTAAAAGGGTTGGCCAATATCTATATAAGAGGAGTCTTATGTTAGATATCAGTTGATGAAATTTCAATTGTTGGAGAGTACTCCTTTTCTATAGAGGATAGAAAACTAGGGTTTAGCCAACCACCCTCCTTCTTGAACAATTCATCTTTCTTGGTGGATCACCACTAGAAGCAAAACACTTGAGTGACTAACGTTGATCAAAGGAAGAAATCAATCCCGAAAATTCAAGGAGATTGCGAAGAACAAGGAGTTGAACTCGTACCTGTGGAAGCTTAGTTCTACAAGGGTATGATTTCATAACTTCTTATTTATCGTTTTAAATTAATAATTTGCATAAAGGATGATCCAGGTAATTGGTTTGTAAAAAAATTTAAACTCTGATTTTATCATGCTTTTGCTAATTTTTGCAATTTGATTGCACAATAATTTCTTACAAACCTAACAGCCGCGCCGCCTGTGCAGTGTAGCCAAATTTTTCTATTTAACTGTACAAATGTTTGGAATGTTAATCTAATGGATATAAAAGCATGTTAATGAAATTATATGTTAACTAAACAGTATGTAATCATATGTGTAATATGAGATTGATGATTTTAGATTATAACTTGATTGATTATTAATAAGTTTAAGTTTGACTTGGATGTATGATTTGATCATGTTATGAACTAACTAATGATTAAACCTAATGACTAAGAGTTTTGAGTTAACTTAGATTGATTAACTAGTTATGTGACTTAGCTATGTGGTAACTAATTCATGTTGCTATTGTTAATAACATGTACGTAGGATAATTATGGAACAAATTATTATTTGCTAGCTTACGCACGAGGCAAGTTTCTTAACTCTACTTTTTAATTATGCAAGTTTCTAATCCTGACTTGTTATAATTTACACAAGTTCTTTAATTCCATAATGGACAAGTATCTTATTTAATTTCCTTATTGAAAATAATGTAACCTTGGCTTAATTATTCAAGCAAGGTTTTATTGTATCTTTCAAATGCTTTAAGTTTACTTCTAAAGCATGACTTTTAAGTATGATGTCTATTATTTGTGATTAATAACTATGTCATAACTCTTTTGTTATCGAACTCTTAAGTTATTGTAAGTTTGATTCAACTACTCCTTAGTTGATGATAGTTGAACTCTAAAATACCCATTGAGCTAATCCAAACCAAACTTTTTTTGGTGCGAACTCGTTAATTAAAGCTGAGATGAACAACCCTATTATAGGAGATTATCATGCGAAAATGTTAAGATGTTTGTGCACAATACATGGTACGAAGGGATGATCTCCCTAAGTACGAGTTAGAAGGTCCATATAGTCTAACGACTATTAAAGGTTTAAGTAGAAATATTTATAACCTGGGACATAGTTCAAGGTCTTGTGACCCTCAGATGAATTCTAAATCTTGTATTCAATTCTTGATTATCGATGATAGCGAATGTTAGTCAATTCAATTGAACTTATTCAGTGACATGTTATCATTATTGATTGTTATTTCAAGTGAGCTTTTGTTTGCTCACTCTTGCATATATATATAACCATTGCAGCCAAAGTTGAGAAAGTTGACGAACCTTCAACCAGTAAGGTCAAGGGAAAGATGAACAAGTAGCGAAGACTTGTTCAAAGATATTATGTGGTTTTGTAATAAGACTTAAATTGTTATATGATGTTTAATTTATGCACTGTTTGATGATTGTTTAAGGTTAGAAACCTAGGAACGTTTAACGATTTTGTAATCCTTTTATAAGAAAGATTTTGAGAAGATTTTAATTAAAGGTTGTAATTTATTTTGCATTCCTTTGCTTATGGGAAATTAGTTATGTTTTATTTAGATAGTGAACACCAAATCCCGTGAAAGTGAAGTACCTGGATTTGGGGGTGTCACAGGAATAACCTGTCTACGCAGACTACCGCGTGCATGGTGAATAATCCTTCGTATTCATTCTTTATTAAGTAGTGGAAATGATCTGTCTACGCGGATTACAGCATGACAGGTGAAAATCCATTTGCAGTTTCGTATATTCTTTCATACTCGTATGGGATATCATTTCTTTTGTACTCGTCAAGGGATATCGTTTTCTTTCATATTTCTTTATTTATGGTACGAAATTATTGTTTGTTTCCACAACCTTATTATTAAATGGTAAAAATCCCTGAAATTAGTAGAATATCCTTAATAGTTTGCGCTCCATCTAATATCATTTTACTGGAATATTGGTTTGAACTTTTTTATTAAATTTTGATCTTTTTATATCGGGGTACTATTCATTCAGGGTAATATTCATACGGTACTATTCACAATGAAATTAAATTTTCTTTTCTTTGTCCAAGTTATCTTTTATGAATCTCATTCTTGAATTTTACTCCACAATTGGTTATCATGTTGACAATTTGAAAATTCTTAAACTTCAATGAATTAAATTACAAATCTTTAATATGTGTCCTTGAGCTCACTTGATTCATTCTTTATATCATTGTCATCATCCTCATGCTTAAATTATGATGAAAAGTTATCTTTGGCCCGTAGTGCAAAGATAAACTTTTGATTGGTATGATTATGACCAATAATTGTGTATTGATATAATCATGACCTTTGGTGTCACAGAAAAATGCTTGCGGTGAAAGTTTTCTTTGGCCCGTAGTGCAAAGATGGACAGGTGTTTGGCATGATCATGACCACTGGTGATACAAACGAATATCTTTGGCCCGTAGTGCATAGATAATTCGTTGATTAGAAATAATTATTGATTGGTGTTACAGGGATAAAATATTGATGATGAACTTTTAAATCATAGAAGATAGTAGACATCATGCTCTACTTGATGCTTCTAATGGATTGTTATTTCTGCTGCAGTTGTTGATCTAAAACTTGTTGTCTATTATATTCTATTAGATTTTTCCCTGTTGAGGACTAAGGATAATTTGTTCTACATTATCTTAGTCATAATATTCTTTACTGGGCTAATTGAGCTCACCCTTTTCCTTTTGGTTCCATTGTTCTTCTCAAGAAAAAAGATTGTAGCTGGGACTAGTAGGGGAGTGAAGTAACGGTCCAAGATGGTTACTATAGTAGTCCTCACTATTCTATAAAATAGTGTGACAACAATTGTAATGAGGACTTTATTTTAGTTTGGATATTGTCTGCAAGACAATATTTGTATTGAAACTCACAGCATATGTTTTGTCGTATTTGCACGACAGTTTAATAGTTGTAAATAGGAAGTTTGTATTTGGATTCTATACCATGTACTGGGCGACTCAAAATGGGTTGTGTGGACCTATTTTGGGGGCGTCACAGTTGGTATCAGAGCTTAGGGATATGATCTTTGGTGGAGATCTGAGGCTAGAACTAGGAGGGGAGAGACGAGTAAAACCTTCGCTAGTGTGTCCTATTGAAGCTTACTTGTTATTTAATTGGTAGGTCGGAATATAGGGATAATATATGACATGTCAATTTCTTTAATTAACCCTTATTTTATGGCAGTATTTGAGAATGGCATCTGAAAATCAAAAGATAAGCAATGGAGCATATGAGACCATTGAGACACTGCCAATCAATAATCTGGATAATGTGCATCAAGAAGGTAATAATACTCCTATAAACAACACCACTGACCAAATGATGAACGATGGGGTGTTTAGGAGCTTTCTACAATTCATGCAAAACCAGATGAGAGAGACTCGTGTTCAAAATGCAGGTGAAAATAATGGTAACTCACGGCTGGTCACTGCTAAGCAATTCAAGGAGTTGGGACCGCTGGAGTTTTTGGGGAAATCAGAGCCACTCAAGGGAGGAGGTTGGATTAAGCAGATCACCAAAATATTTGATGTCCTAGGATGCACAGAGGAGCAAAAGGTTCCCTTCGCCACCTTTATATTCCGTGGAGAGGCAGATTACTGGTGGAAATTTGTGAAACGTACTAATCTTTCTGCACTTAAGATGTCTTGGGTGAAGTTCCAAGAATTGTTCAACGAAAAGTATTTTCCAGAAAGTATTCGTCATATGAAGGAGGTGGAATTCATCAAACTAGAACAGAACAATATGACTGTATCACAATACGAGGCCAAGTTTGCGTAATTATCCCGGTTTGCATCCCATTTGGTGGATAATGAGGAACGAATGACATGAACGTTTTTGAGAGGTTTGAAACCTGAAATTCGTCAATACCTCATTTCTCATAAACTTTGTTTGTATTCAGATGTTGTGAATAGGGCTCAATTATTGGAGCGAGATAATGAGACTGTTCAACTAAAGGACAACAACCGACAACACAATAATAGTCATACCGGTGGCAACAATCATCGGAACAATGATAACCAGCGTGGAGGAAATTATCATGCCAAAAATGGTAACCACTTCGGTGGTAATCATGGACAAGATAATAGAAGAAGTGAGTCAGGTGAAAATTTCAAAAAGAGAATATTCAACAATGACAACGGAAAGACATCGGCAGCAGCAACAGCACCAGCAACCGTTTCTAGGGGAGGAGAACGACCACCAGTCGTATGTTACAAATGCGGACAAGAGAGGCACATCAGTCTAAATTGTACACATCAATCCAAAGTGTGTTATAATTGCAGAAAGGAAGGTCACATAGCTCGACTGTGCCCTATAGCGAAGTCAAGTCCAGCTGGGATGGTGACACCTAAGGCTGTCCCAGACAAGTCAAAGTCGGTGGTTCAGGAGAGAGCTTTTGTCGTGACTTAACAAAAAGCGAGGAACCTGAACAAAGTTATCACAGGTAAGCTAATCATAAACTCTTGCAAAGTCTATACCTTATTAGATACCAGTTCTACCCACTCTTTTATTTTACCTACTTTTGCTCAACGTTTGAACTTGACCCCTGAGAAATTAGACTTTGACTTATCTGTTGAAACTCCGTTGGGAGAAACTTTCGTTACATCCACCATTTACAAATCTTGTTTGATTCAAATTGGCACCCTCACATTACCTGTTGATCTCATCTCTTTCAAAATACTTGCATTTGATGTAATTTTAGGAATCGACTGGTTAACCACTCATCATACTAAAATTGATTATTTTCGTAATGTTGTTAGCTTTCATATTCCTAACCAACCTGTTATGCGAATTCAAGCAACCGAACCACTAAAATCAATCACTGTCATTTCAAGTCATAAAGTCATTCGTTTATTGAAAAACGGATGTCAAGTTTTCTTAGCCCATGTTACCGATTTAAACAAAAAAAACGTCAAATTTGAATGATATTTCTGTGGTTAATAAATTTTCTGATGTATTTCCTGAAGAACTTCCTGGCCTATCCCCAGAACGTGAAGTTGAATTTTTTATTGACCTTGAACCCGGTACAAAACCCATTTCCAAAACCCCATATCGAATGGCTCCTATTAAACATCAGGAGTTAAAGGTCCAACTACAGGAGTTGTTAGACATCGGATTTATACGTCCTAGTACATCGCCTTGGGGTGCTCCTGTTTTATTCGTAAAGAAGAAAGACGGGAGTATGCGACTTTGTATTGACTATCGGGAGTTGAACCATGCCACCATCAAAAAATAGGAATATGTTACCTCGCATTGATGACTTGTTTGACCAGTTGCAAGGTGCTAAATTCTTCTCAAAGATCGATCTTCGTTCTGGATATCATCAGTTAAAGATTAAAACTAATGACATTCCAAAGACTGCCTTCAGAACTCGATACGGGCATTATAAATTCTTAGTCATGTCTTTTGGATTGACTAATGCTCCTGCTACCTTCATGGATATGATGAACCGGATATTCAAGGAATATTTGGATTATTATGTGGTTGTCTTTATTGATGACATCCTCATTTACTCCAAAAGCCGTGAAGATCATGAGCAACACTTGAGGCTGATACTCCAAAAGCTTTGTGAAAACAAACTATATGCCAAGTTGAAGAAATGCGAGTTCTGGCTTGAGGAAGTAGCATTCCTTGGGCACGTGGTATCGAAGCATGAAATATCAATTGACTCGACAAAAATTTAAGCAATACAAAGTTGGGAGCAACAAAAGTCAGTAACCGAAATACGTAGCTTTCAGGGCTTAGCTAGTTATTATCGGAGATTCGTGGAAAGATTTTCTCGAATTGCCACTCCATTAACTCAGCTGACTTGAAAAGATACAAAATTCAGATTAAGCGAGGAATGTGAGAAGAGTTTCTAGGAACTCAAGAGGAGACTCATTTCAGCACCTGCTCTGACAATACCATAGGTTCGAAGGGATTTGTCATCTACAGCGATGCGTCAGGCAAAGGGTTAGGATGTGTTCTCATGCAACATAGGAAAGTCATAGCCTATGCCTCACGATAACTCAAAGAATATGAGAGGAATTATCTTTCTCATGATCTAGAGTTGGCAGCAGTCGTTTTCGAGCTAAAGATCTGGAGACACTACCTATATGGGGAGAAAGTGGAGATATATACAGATAATAAGAGCCTTAAATATTTCTTCACCAAAAATGAACTCAACATGCGGCAACGACGTTGGCTCGAGCTGTTGAAAGATTACGACCATACCATCCAATACCATCTTGGAAAAGCAAACGTGGTAGCTGACGCGTTGAGTAGAAGATCATCATATGCGGGAATGAGTGAGATGCCGTCAACACAAAGACCCATTTTGTAAGACTTACAAATAATGAAGATAGAGTTGAAGACTCCAAGGACCCACATGAAGATGTCAACTATACGCGTAGAACCAGCTTTAATTAATAAAGTTAAAGCTGCTCAAGCTACAGACCAGAAGCTGATGAATATGAAGAAGAAAGTGATATTCCTGAAGCAAGAATCGACGAAGAGGGAATACTTCGAGTCAACTTCAGACTTTGTGTTCCTAACGAATCTGATTTGAAGTATAAAATCATGATGGAAGCACACAACACACCGCTTGCAATCCATCCTGGAAGTACAAAAATGTATCATGATCTTCGACATACATTTTGGTGGAGCAACATGAAAAAATAGATCGCAGAGTTTATCTCGAAGTGTTTAACATGTCAACGTGTCAAGGCAGAGCATCAAGTGCCAAACGGTCCATTGCAACCACTTGAAATTCTAGAATGGAAGTGGGAACACATCAACATGGATTTCGTTATGGTTCTTTCTAAGGTTTCTCAAGGCATAGATGCAATTTGGGTCATTGTCGATAGATTAACCAAGTCTGCTCATTTCTTGCCTATACTAGAAACTTATTCTCTTGAACGTCTTGCTCGTATGTACATAAATAAGATTGTAAGACTGCATGACATGCCAGTATCCATAGTTTCTGATCGAAACCCAAGATTCACTTCACGATTTTGGGTCAGCTTGCAGAAAGCTATGGGCACTGATTTACGATTCAGTTCTGCATATCATCCTCAAATAGACGAGCAATCGGAAAGGAATATTCAAACTCTTGAAGATCTATTGAGACTCTGCGTTCTAAACTTCAAAGGAAGTTGGGACAAGTACTTACAATTGGTGGAATTCTCCTACAACAATAGTTATCAAGCAAGTATAGGCATGGCTCTATTCGAGGCGTTGTATGGACGAAAATGTCGTTCTCCAGTATGCTGGGGCGAGGTGGGTGAAGCAACATTGTTGGGACCAGAGTTGGTACGCATGACTGCGGAAAAGATTCAAATAATTCGGCAACGTATATAAACAGCACAAGATCGACAAAAGAGTTATGTTGATTTTCATCGAAGGGACGTGGAGTTTAATGTCGGAGACCATGTATTGTTACGTGTTGCTCCATGGAAAAGAGTTACGAGATTCAAAAATAAAGGAAAGCTCAGCCAACGATTTATTGTTCCATTTGAAATCCTTGATCGAGTAAGAATTGTGGCCTATAGACTCGCCTTACCGCCAAGCATGTCTCGTGTTCATAACTTTTTTCACATATCCATACTACGTTAATATGTGAAAGACCCAAACAACATTATTGAACTAGAACCAGACGAGATAGCAGAGGATTTAATGTATGAAGAGGTACCTGTCAAGATCATGGATAAGAATGAGTAGATTCTACGCTCAAAGGTTATACCTCAAGTCAAAGTTTTATGGAGAAACCACGATGTTGAGGAAATAACCTGGGAGTTAGAATCTGAAATGAAATCAAGGTATTCTCACCTCTTCGAAATACCAGGTACGCACATCAATTTTGAGAACGAAATTTCATAAGGAGGGGAGGTTATAAGACCCCAATTTTTTATGAATAAAGATTTAATTCTCTCTAAATATTATTCTAAATAGTAAGTTGATAATTTAATAAATGTTATAGTTATGGGTAATAGGTGCAAATTTTACAAAGTAAGCAAGTTGTTATAAAATATTCATTGTGTCGAGAAATATTCGTTTGGTCGGGGAATATTCTTTTTGTCAGGGAATATTCGTACGACGACACAATCATTAGTGGACCCTACAACGGAATAATTGTCGGATATATAAAGTGACAAAAATAATCTTTTTATAAAAATAACGGTAACACTTTTACCGTTAAACTGTTGGAATATCCGGTGAGAAAAGTACAGTAATACGCATTGTTCCACAGTGATACGCGGTATTGCACAGTAACACATGGTATTGCACAGTATCTCTGATTATTGATGCTTACGTAAGAAGTCACTCAGTTTTATTTAATAATTGTCACAGTAGTTGCTGCATAGTATCTCATATTATTGATTCAATTATTATCACAGTATCATCTGCACAATACTTTATATAATTAAATCAATAATTGACACGACACAGTTATTCATATTATTATTAGCATTATTAGCAATGTCTTGAAAGTTCTGTCGAGGAAATGGGTTAAGTTATTTAATTGCGCTCCAGTAAGGAGAAATCCTTATCGAAAACCCCCTCTTTCCTGGGAACGATCTGATTGTCAATATTGTGAGTTATAATATTAATGATGAATAATTGCTGAGAGATTGTGTTGATTAAAGATAAGTATAATAATTGATGAGTGAAAAATATTTGTTCAATTTGTGATATAAATAGAGGAGTTTATTGTAAGTTTGACTTTTTATTCCATGGACCCCCACGTACCAATTTGTCAAATCGTCGATAGAAAGTTATCTCAGTTTTATTTTATTATTATTATAATAGTAATAAAACATATAACTTTTTGTAATATATATAAAGTTATTTGTTTTATTACAATATAAATAGAATATATTATATTATATATAAAGTTTTTATTTTATTAGAATATTTTATTCCATAGTGCTGCATAGTAAATTCAAATTTTCACCCATGAATTCGTCTGTGATTTTCTTGTTGTTGGTCTGTGATATGCATTTAAATAGTGCCCTGCCATTCTCCTGTAAATAAGTTTCTTAGTTAAGAAATGAAAATTACACCAGAATTAGAAAATTCTTCTATAATATTGTGTGTATTTCTTTTGAATATAAGGATACTTTGAGTGCAGCTTATAGTGAAAGATTTTCTCAAGATAATCTCCGTTATATCAGTTAGATTTAGTCTCCTACTAAGATAAATGATGTTATTTTCTTTCAATACTCATAATGGTTGTCATTCTATTTCTTATTAATATGTGAGAATTGTAACAAACGAGATTTTTATATTTAATTTTAAATATTTATTAAGTTAAATAAATATTTTTGTTGATTTATTTATTGAGTTGAATAAATAATTGATGTAATTATGTGGTGGAGTAATTTAATTATGTGTGATATATTAATTAAATTGATGATTAATAATTTTGTAGTTGAAGTTTTAATTTAATTGAGATAATTAAATTAGATGATTTATTATTTGGTAATTTGGTAGTAATGATTTAATGAATTGATGAATAATTATAATGGTGTCTAATTTAATTTAATAACTAAATTAGAGATTTACTAGTTTGTTACATGAAATTGTGATTAATAAATAAATTATAATTGTGTGGTAATTTGATTTATGTGACAATTTTATTTAATGAGTTGATATTAACTTTTATTTAATTAAATTAGAATATTGGAATTTAATTGAATAAATTATGACATTTATTAAATTTTGATCTTTTCATGTCAGTGTACTATTTATTCGGGGTACTATTCATACGGTACTATTCATGAGTACTATTCACAACGAAATCAAATTTTCTTTTCTTTGTCCAAGTTATCTTTTATGAATCTCATTCTTAAATTTTACTACCACAATTGGTTATCATGTTGACAATTTGAACATTCTTGAACTTTGATGAATTAAATTACAAATCTCTAATATTTGTCCTTGATCTCACTTGATTCATTCTTTATATCATTGTCATCATCCTCATTCTTAAATTGTGGTGAAAAGTTATCTTTGACCTATAGTGCAAAGATGAACTGTTGATTGGTATGATTATGATCAGGAATTGTGTATTGGTATAATCATGACCTTTAGTGTTATGGAAAAATATTTGTGGTGAAAGTTCTCTTTGGCCCGAAGTACAAAGATGGATTTGTGTTTGGCATGATCATGACCACTGGTGATACAAACGAATATCTTTGGCCCGTAGTGTATAGATAATTCGTTGATTGGAAATAATTATTTATTGATGTTACAAGGATAAAATATTGATGATGGGATTTTAAATCATAGAAGATAGTAGACATCATGCTCTACTTGACTCTTCTAATGGATTGCTATTTCCGTTGCAGTTGTTGATCTAAAACTTGTTGTCTATTATATTCTATCAGGTTTTTCCTTGTTGAGGACTAAGGATAATTTGTTCTACATTATCTTAGTCATAATATTCTTTACTGGGCTAATTGAGCTCACCCTTTTCCTTTTGGTTCCATTGTTCTTCTCAGGAAGTCAGAGTGTAGCTAGGACTAGTCGGGGAGTGGAGTAATGGTCCAAGATGATTACTATAGTAGTCCTCACTATTCTATAAAATAGTGTGACAATAATTGTATTGAGGACTTTATTTGATTTTTGATATTGTCAGCAAGACAATATTTGTATTGAAACTCACAGCATATGTTTTGTCGTATTTGCACAACAGTTTCATAGTTGTAAATAGGAAGTTTGTATTTGGATTTTGTACCATTATTTGGCGACTCAAAATGGGTTGTGTGGACCTATTTTGGGGGCGTCACAATTAATCAATCTGTTGGAGTCAATACCCGGCAAAGGCATCGACCATATTCACCGATGATTAATCAATCCGTTGGAGTCAATACCCAATGAAGGCATCAAAGAATATACCCGGTAGCGGCAAATACGACCATCAATCCTCCCCAACCGAAGGGAAGCCTTAAAATCTAGCACTCATAATCACTGAATATTTTACAAATATCATTGCATCACTTGATATACCCTGTCATGCATCAGGTGTCTAGTATCTTTGTCGTGTTAATTTTATTGCATTGCATAAACATGATAAAGAGGAGCATCTGTAGACACCCAAAATTTTGCTTTCCTTTAACTAACCTTGTAAGAGGGTAAAAACGTAATCTCACCCTGGAGAAAACCTCGCGGAAAGGCAAACATATAACTTCACCCCAGAGACAACCCCGCGGAAAGGAAAATTATAAATTGGCCCCAACCACTACACGATTCGAGTGAGGATCGCAAAACCGAGGATGAGGACATAAGAAGCCACCACAGCAATCCTGAGACGCAAACTACCCAAGACGAGCCATCTAACTACCTTTGGATACCAGAAGATACCTCTCGGCTTGTTGTTTCATCTTCCCGTACCCAGAATTGGTAAGATCCGACTTCATTGTATAGCACTCGACAAAAGCCTTCAAGGATAGTTAGGCACATCTCCCAACTTTTCTTGGATTGAAAGACACGGACGACCGAAGGAACAAACTTCGTGATTTCAGGACCCATGGAGCCCAACCGCAAGTGCAACTGCGACTGGCCGTAGGTACACCTGCGACTGTCTTCGGGGCCTATATGAAGGCATCAACAACTCATTTTGAGAAGAAATGGCTCATTTTAGAGAGAGAAAATGGTATTTAGAGAGAAGGAGCTCGAAATCACTCCAAAAAATCACTAGATCTAGGTTATATCTAGTATTATATAGTTAGATCTTATACATATAGAGTGATATAGCATAGATCCAAGTCAAAGGAAGCTTGTTACTACATTCCCCAAGGTGAAAATTTGAATATTTGTCCATTTCCTTGTAAATCTAGTTAGATCTATTAGATCTAGTTCAATATTGTGCTTATACATAGTTAAAGTTTTAATCTTTATACATATATTGGTTGTTTATCTATAGATCTATCTATTCTACAGGTTATTTTGCTTGTATATAGTTAAAGATCAAAATTTTTACTAGATCTACCCTAGGTGTAGTCAGATCTAGCCCTTAACCGGTTATAAAGCTTTGAAACTTGAACCTTTATGCTAGATTGGATCGGATCTATGTTAGATCTAGTCATTTTCAATGGTTTCAATCGATTTTAAACATTCTGCAAAACTCTATATCCATATCTAGTGGGGGGAGGTCCTAACTAATCGCGCTAGGGATTTTAATCAATGAATCACCTGATAGCGGTTTTAAGATATATTTTTTATATACTTTTGTTCAAATTCCGATTGTGTTATTGTATGGATCTTTGGATACCCTAGATCTATGGATTCATATCCTAGATTCGGGGATCCTTCGATAGATCTCATCATACACTTAGTCCCTCGAGTGATGGTTTCGATATTGCGATCTAAAAGCTAGGGTTGTGGGAGCCCCTTTTAGATATTTCCAAGTTATGTTCAAGCATATTGATGTGAGCCTAGGAATCCCAAGGTCGAGATCCACTAATTGGATCTTGACTAGATTACCATGATGGACCTTTTTTTATTAAAATGTAATATTAAACCGTGTAAATCATTATACATATAATTTTGGGACTTAAAACAACTTCGAGGGCTTTGTCCCGAGAGACCGGATTTAAGGCCCCGTGTTAGTGAAAATTATGACTGTGGGTGTCGGGTCTATCGAGATGTCTTTCATGCCCGAGGATGGTCTGACCCTTTTTAATGCTTTATTTCATATATTATCATCAAAATTGATTTTCAAAACAAAACAATGAAGATCTTGTAAAATAAATTGCCCGGGGATAGACAAACATAAGGCTAAAACCAAGCGACAACATAGGGCAAGAACACCAAAGTTCTCTAAATCCTCAAAAAGCCCATTCTTCAAAACTAAAATTAAAATCAAACAATCGTGCTCCTAGGCTAAAACAAGACTTAGAACAACTTACAAAAGCAAGAAACTTAACATGATTCAAAGATATCAAAGGCTTTCTCAATATCACACACACACACACACACGGACACACACTTCATGCTTAGTAAACAACAAGATGCGATCACCATGTTTTCACGGAAGTCGGGGGGTACCTAACACCTTCCCCTCGGTCAAGCAAGCCCCCGAACTCTATAAATCTCGGGTTCCATTCCAATTTTACAGAGTCACATATTGGGACATATTACACAAACCTCAAAAATTCGGATGAGTTGGTACTTCTATTTAAACTTATACCTGTTGGGTTTGTACGAAATCGTGACGCAATTAAATTGCAAAATAAGTGGAAGCATGGTATATCAGAGTTTAAAAAAATTTCTACAACCATAACCCGGATCATCCTTTATGCAAATTATTAATTTAAAACGATAAATAAGAAATTATGGAATCATACCCTTGTAGAACTAAGCTTTTACAGGTACGAGTTCAACTCCTTGTTCTTCGTGATCTCCTTGAATTTTTGGGTTAGATTTCTTCCTTTGATCAACGTTAGCCACCCAAATGCTTGGCCTTTAGAGGTGATCCACCAAAGAAATGGAATTATTCAAGGAGGGTGGTTGGCTAAACCCTAGTTTTTTATCTTCTATAGAAAAGGAGTACTCTCCAACAATTGAAATTGCATCAACTGATATCTAATATAAGACTCCTCTTATATAGATATTGGTCAACCCTTCTAATCCTATTAGACATAGGTTTTCATTTAATTAATTAAACTCTTTTAATTAATTAGGCTTCCCAACATATAGGGATTTAATTAATTAAATTCTTTAATTAATTTGTCTCCTAATCTTATTAGGAATAAATGAGAGTACTAATATTAAATTAATTCCTAAACTCCTTTAAAAATTAAAATAATAATAATTGTAATAATATTAATAAGACTCCTCTTATTAATTTATATTTAATATTTCTAAAATATTAAATAATAAATATTAAGCTATTTAATTTATTCTATCACCATAGATTAAATTAATTACACTTAATGCATTATTACGATTATGTCATTACCTTCTTAAATAAGTATTCTTCCTTTTATGGTGTGACCCTTTAGGTTCTCCATATTAAACCGATTGTGAATAAATTAATTAGAACAATTCTAATCTTATTTAAATAAATAAATTAAACTAATAATCTATTTAAATAAATAATATTTATTCTACAATAGGGATAAGTCTCCCTAGCGATCAACGACTTTCCAGATAATATAGATTTCAACATTAATCATAAAAGAACCTATGAGTAAATAGTTACCATACAATTCAATCCTTCCACCATACAATGTCCTAATGAAATATAAGACATGGAATTACTGTCAAGTCTTATTTTATTTAATTATATGTATTTCGATTAGAAAATGCAAAACTCCAAATAATGCAAATTAGAAACTCCTTTCTAATTTTATTCTGCCTTGGCCAAGGACTACTAGGTTGTCATTTAACGAATCACATAGGATATATCTTTTCTTTTACTAGAAGTGATAGATTCTTTATTGATCATTCATTTTCTCCATATGTAACTCATTATACCCAGGCATACCCTTTGATATACACTAAGGGTTTTTAAGGAATAAGTCAAAGTATAATTCATTACATACAAGATACTATGATGATCTCAAGTCCAAGGATCACTTGTACTACTATCACATTAGGAATTTATATTGACAGGCAAGTAAAACTCCATTAGGTATTCCATAGCTAGTCACGTTCAGTGAACTTATTCTCCAATAAGCACCTACATACTTGCTTTAGTGTCTGCACACAAATGATCATGAGATCAATCATCCTCATCCAATGAGCAAGCAACAAATGTACCAATCTATCCGAATTTACTAATCTTCTTTTTAGTAATCGCACGATTGGAAACTATTTTAGTTTTAAGCTTTCTAAGAATTTAGATCTCATTAGCATGATCATAATCATGATTCTAAAAGTATTATTTAAAACTATGGGTTATTTACATATTATAAAAACAGCATCATGTAGATAATTAAATGCCTTTAAAAAGTTAATACTTTTATTAATAAATAAATAAGATCGTCTCCAAAGTAGATGCTTTATCATCATACATGATTGTCTTTTATGCATACTACTTTCAATCTCCCACTTGCACTAAAGCCAATCGCCATGGTATCTCATACCATCTTCTCTAAGTGACAATCAAACTGCTGTTGTGTTAAAGATTTAGTAAATGGATTTGCATTGTTGTCTTGAGAGTCTACACGCTCTAAGGTGATGTCTCTTTTTCAATTATTTCTTTAATCAAAGTGCCGTAAAGTTTGGATTCAAGATGAGACTTTGGAACTATTCCTCGTTCTGTAATGAACTTTTCATCTGAAACATCAACTTGCAGCTTCACTTACAGTTATATACTTTATCTTTGTTACTAAACCAGCAACCTTTTGCTATTTGGAACCTTTCCAATTCATTGCACCACCTTTCAAGGTAACGACTTACCCTAAAGTGGATTTGTTGTCGTCTTGGTTAGTCTGAAAACTTGAGTCTGTTTAGTCCTCTAGTTTAATTCAGACCCATCATGTGTCATGATGACATCCTTAGTGTCATTTAAGTACTTTAAGATGTTCATCACTGTCCTACAGTGATCTTCTACAGAATATGACTGATCAACATCAAGTCTCGTATATTTCATTGCATACATGATAGTAACTCATGCGATCTCTCATTTATTGAGGATAATTTTAGAGAGATTCACTACATGGCTAATCATCATGAGACACCCTTTGGAGTTTGCCATGCTAAACGCCTTTGGCATCTAATGAATATACGTTCCTTGGGTCAAGCCGAACATCCTTTTAAATCAATCTATACAGATTTATATCCCCAATATAGGATGTTCTACCCAAATCATTCATGGAGGAATGTTTAGACAACTTTATTTTGATCGATTGTAGCATAGGAATGTCATTCACTATCAGTAATATATCATCAATATATAATACAAGAATGAAACAGCGCTCCCACTAACCTTCTTGTACACACAAGGTTCATTCTCGTTTTTGATAAAATCAAACTCTTTGATTATCGCATCAAAATGAATGTTCCATCTTTGAGAATCTTGCTACAACCCAAAAATGGATTGTTATAGCTCATATACATGATTTGCTTCAACCATTGAAACAAAACCATCTGGCTGTATCATACATACATTCTCCTCTAATAATGTATATTTGAGGAAGAGCGCCTCCACGTCCATTTTGCCAAATTTAGTAATAATAAGCTACAATAGCAAATAAAAATCCAAATGGTCTTGCGCATTACTTTAAAAATCCATTTTAGATTGTATGGTCATCTACCATTTCTCTGAGTCTTAATTACTCATAGTCTGTTCGTAATTCAATGGATCATCATCATTCATGATGTGTACCTCATCGTCATCCTCTATGACGAATCCATACCTTTCAGGTATCTTCGGTACTCTTCCAGATTTACGAATAGGGTGTTGTACAGTAGGTGTTCTACTTGGACAGGTTCATCCAATTAATCTGTAGTGTTTTGTGGTTCTTAAATTTCTTCAAGATCTAATTTTCTTCCCACTAACCCCTTCAAGGATAAACTCCTTTTCCAAGAAGGCAGCTTATTTCGCAACAAACACCTTTTGCTAAATAAGATTGTAGAAATAGTATTCCAAACTTTCTTTAGGATATCCCATAAACGTGCACTTATCAGATATTGTCCCAAGCTTATCATTTTAAAACCTTTTCACATAAGCTGAACATTCCCAAATCTTAACATGCTTAAGATCAGATTTCCTCCCTGTCCACATCTCATATGGAGTCTTAGGGACGAATTTTGAGAGGACCTTATTTAGTAGATATTCAGTCGCTTCTAGGGTATAACCCCAGAATAATACTGGAAGAACGGTAAAACTCATCATGGAACGAACCATGTCCAACAATGTTTGATTTCTCCTTTCAGATACTCCAGTTAAGTGTGGTGTACCTGGTGGAGTCCATTGTGAGATTATACCATTTTCTTTGAGACAATTGAGAAAACTCACCGCTTAAGTATTCACCACCTCGATCTGATCAAAGAATCTTAATACTTTTGCCAATTTGTTTCTCTACTTCACTTCTGAACTCTTTGAACTTTTCAAATGATTCAAATTTGTATTTCATTAAATACACATATCCATATCTTGAGTGATCATCAGTGAAAGTAATAAAATAAGAATACCCTCCCCATGCATTCGTTGTCATAGGTCCACAAACGTCTGTGTGAACCAAAGCTAACAACTCTATAACTCTTTTTTCTTTTCCACTAAAAGGAGATTTAGTCATTTTATCCATGAGACAAGATTCACAAGTTGGATATGATTCAGAATCGGATAGCTCTAAGAGTCCATCCTTATACAACTTGGATAATCTTATTTCATTGATATGACAGAGTCTACAATGCCACATATAGGTACAATTAACATTATCTCTTTTCCTTTTCTTAGTTTATTCTATTTGAAGTATATTTTCATGCAAGTCAAGTATATAATGTCCATTTCTCTGATTACCAACACTATATAAAACATTGTCTTTATAAATAGAACAACTGTTGTTCTTTATTATAATGTCAAATCCATCCATATCTAATACGAAAATAAAAATAATGTTTCTAATGATATTCGGAACAAAATAATAATTATTTAAATAAATGGACTTGCCCGTAGGCAGTGCTAAACAATAAGTGCCTACAGCTAATGCAGCAACCTTTGCTCCATTTCTCACTCGAAGGACAACCTCATCCTTGTTCAGCTTTTTACTTCTGACCAGTCCCTGCACAATATTACATATATGAGAACCACAGCCGGTATCAAATACCCAAGTAGAATTTTGACTTTTTGAAAAATTAATTTCAATCATGAACAAACCTTGATTAGAAGTCAAAGCTTCTCCAAGCTTCTTCTCTGCCAGAAACTTCTTGCAGTTCCTCTTCCAATGACCCGGCTCGTTGCAATGGTAGCACATTCCTTTGTTAGCTGGATCAGGTTTCTTTTGATCCTTCATATTCACTTTACCCTTAACCTTCTTAGATTTCTTCTTTTCAGAAGATACCTTGGGCTTCTTCTTTTTCTTAGAAGAATCCATCATTAAGACATGATTTTTCTTGGATGGGAAATGACCTTCTGCAGTTTTCAACATGTTAAGTAATTCAGGCAAGCTGATGTGACAACCTGGATTTTCAAGAATTAATAAATGAGAATTTAATAAATAAAATTCTTATTATGAGATGTTTCGAGTACGAGTACGTATATATGTATTATATTCTGAAATGTGTGATTTGGTATGCAGAGAATTATATATTCATATATTGGGAAAAAAAGAGGTTTAATATTTAATTAAACTATTGAAAAAAATAAATGAAGTTGTTTCGAAAAGGAAATTAACTGAACAATATTAGTTAATTTAATTAAGTTAAAATTATATTACGAGATAGTATAATTTGATTATTATTGTGACAATGAAAATTATTATGAACTAAGTTTCATAAATAATGTGAGTTCATTGAACTTAGCCGCATATTGCTCCACCGTCATATCACCTTGTTTTAACTCTAAGAATTTCACCTCCATTCGGTTCTTCATGCTCTTCGGGAAGTAGTTCTCGAAGAACAGCGTCTTAAATCTATCCCATGTTATCGTCCCTTCTCCAGCTCTCTGCTGATTTGCCTCCCACCAATAGTTCACCTCTCCTCTCATCATGTAAGTAGCAAATACCGTCTTCTGGTCTTCGCCCACGCGAGCTATAGTGAAAGCCTTCTCGATCTCCTTGATCCATATTTGTGCAACTATCGGTTCAGTAGTACCCTCGAACTCTGGGGGTCCTACACTCCTAAAGTCTTTGAAGTTTGTTACTGGGACAGCTTGAGGGTTGGGGCAAACGGGTTCGTTGTTCCTTCCCCTAAGAGCCTCTCCTAACAGATCAACTAGCTTCTGGATGAGATCTACTTGCTCCCTCTCGTTATTAACTAATTCTTCGGGTGCAGTCAGTCTACGTCTTGGTGCCATGATCTGCATCACAAATTTTTATTTTATTATTATTCATTTATATCACTTAAGTATTTTTTTTAATACAAAAGAATAAATTTATAACACGTTTTCTGAAATAAGCTCCATTTATATTCATATGCCAAATCATTTCATTACATGATTATCCTAGCATATTTCTATAAATGTTATCGCATATCCCCTAATATCACAAAAGACGGGAAACCTACTAACATACTACCATACTACCCCTCTATCAAAAGCTTACTCGGGGTTTACATCACTATCCCACACTTTACACAAAAAGTTGGGATTACAATATAGTATATACATCACATAAAGTAAATACTACTATAAGATTGACTAAGGGTCTCATCCCATCATCCCACGCTCTACAGTGCTCTTGTACTCGATCTGTGCTATATATGCTACCAGCTCTCGACTCATAGTATGTACGGTCTGTCCCTGCTCCGCTGGGTAGTGGTACACACCATCAATCATCCTCTCGAAAGCTAAACGGAACACATACCCCATCTTGTTCATCTTCCTCTTCTTGCATCTTACCTCATCCTCTACGTCGTCAGCTCTCTCATTGACCGCCTCCCACTTCTCCTCGAAGTGTATCCTATCCATCACTTCCAACTCTAGCTGAGTACGGAGTGCTTCTTTCTCAGTCTTCTCACTTATTTCCCTTTGTTCTACCTCTTCCAGCTTTCCTGCCAGATCTACATTTCTGGATACCGACCTGTGGAATAAGGTTCCCATCTGGATCCCCGCCTCTCTGCGATAGACAATCTCCACCTCTAACTCCTACATGTCTAACTTCCTTTGGTGGTCCTCATCCCTCAATTTTTGGAACTCAGACTCTCTCTCCTAGGCCTTGGCCTCCAGCTCCTGTACTCGACAGTCTAACTCTAGAATACGCTCCTCGTACTCTCCCAACATATGCTCCTCCAGGTTAGGCTCGTAGGAGTCCTCCATGGGCTCGTCCTCGGTAGGCTCGTCCCCCATAGGCTCCTCCTCGGGGTCGAACTCCACCTCAATCTCATCCTCGTCGTCAGACTTGGATGGTGCAATAGCCTGCACTGGCACAGCCTCTAAAGGTGCCTCGTATACTACATGTATATCTCTGGGCTCCTCCTCGGCCACTCTACTAGGTACTCCCATATCTGCCATCCTACAATCACAAACACAAGATAAACAAACAGCAACTCCATTAGAATGTTAAATAAAACATAAGTTCATTGTATAGAATAAAGTTACATTTCATAACACACTAAGTCTCTCTAGGAAAACTCTATATGAGTTTTATCTCCTTCTAACTTTCTAAATTCTCCTAAGTTATAATCTAAGGACACTCGCTCCTAAGGTTTATAACTACAGCTCTGATACCAACCTGTGACGCCCCCAAATTCGGACCGCCACTTGGTCACTCGAATTCGGTTCGTCACGTTCTCATGGTAATAAGATAATAACTAAACTCACACATTCACAGCGGAAGATCTAAACTAGGATAATATACAATGATTTATTATAATTATTCCCCAAGTCTCGCAACCTACAGTACTTAAGAGATTACATAATAATATCGAATAAAGACTTATTACATAATCATACTTAAGCTTAAACATAGTCCGAAGACAGTCTTAATACAACATTAGAAATTTTAAACATAAAGGAACAAGCTAGTCGGTAGTCTTGCCCTTGCCCTTATCTTTTCCAGAGACACTTCCCTGTTCCACCTTAACTGAAAGGTTTTAAATAAGCAAGAATGAGCACAAATTGCCTAGCAAGTATTATACAACAAGGGTGAAGGGTGTAATATCACGAGTTCAAAATATCAAAGTATAATCTCTAAGATAGTTCAGAGTTTCAGAATAATATCATGAACAACGAGTATCAACAATTCTCAAATCAAATGTGATAGTTCAATATAGATCAACAAATATATATGAATTCAAAGGCTATCAACGTATCCAACTGGATAAAATAATTTATACAGCGCAGTCACTAAGGACTATTGAACATCTACTAGAATTACCAATACTAAACTGATAACCCAAAAGAATTAAGTACGATAGATGATCAGTCTACAATACTCTATGTTATGCATAACGCCACAGTAATATTCACGCGTGTGTTGGGGCTTCCAACAATATACACTCCCCTTACCATAAGGGTTGTTCAACTCAGTTTTCAAGATTTTTGCACCAGTCAATTGGTTTGGACAGTTTTATAAACATGTATATAGTCTAGCCGAATCAAATGGCATAGACACTTTCACAATATTCAAGAACAGTACCAAGTTCAACATGAATAATAGCTTTCATAAGACTTAATGAAATAAGAGTTCAAGTTAGAGAATTTGCATTCAAGAGATAAGGTTTAGATACTTGCTTACAATATCCGTTGAATAAAGTAATGCAAGGGTTTAGGATACTTGCCTTAAGCGTAGTCTATCCACGTAAATTAATCAACACTTTTTGAATTCCTATTATCACATAGTTATGTATATAGGACCTTCATTAGCCATGTATATTCAAATCACCAATTTCAATAAGTAAGTTGAATGTAGACGTAAATAGACCATATGAGAATGCTCAAGGTCATAAGTCAAGGCTATTAAGTTCGTTTGCTTTTGTTTATCAAGTTAAGGTTCCCTTGTAATGTCGTCAACCAAGCTAAGGTAGGTGTTAACATGCAAGGTTACCTCTGTCAGCGTGTTATGGACAGAAATAAGCATAATGAAGTCATACTAGCACGCTACATATTTCAGAAATCACAAAAGTCATTATCCAAGTCTGCAGAAGGGCGCGGCCGCGCCTGATTTGAACTAGGGAGTGGCGCGACCGCGTGGCTCCCAGTTCAAACTAGGGCTGAGCAATCAGCTTGCTTGGCCTAGCTTGTCCACCCTCCAACTCTAATGGTAATACGTACAGAAACATACACAAACGTATATGTTACAATGGGTTTGATTCTTATACGATGCTTTCAATATAATCTTAACACTTTGCAATTAACGAGGCTTAACGTGCTTGATTACAAGGTTTCTCACTTCTTTCCAATATACACATGTAATGAGGGCAATAAGCTTTATATACACATGCTCAAGTGATTTTGGTCATGCATTTCAAGTTATATAGTTCTATCTCATTTAGACACGTCCTAACCATGCTCAACTAGTTTACTAGGCATACATGGCAATCATGTTTAGAGGCATACAATATCTATCATGATGGTTATGAATTTTAGAATGTTCATAATATAGTTATTAACAACTAGATTTCAAACTCTTAAGGTTTTTCTTGAAAATCTCATATTAAGCCACCAAGCATGCAAAGCTACTACATATCATATTTAATGCTTGTACATACATAATCATACCACCTAAGCATGCTCACAAGTTTGGAATTTAAAAAGGGCATATAATTCATCAAGTTCGTATTTAAAACTCTACGCTTCCTTTTAGAAGGTTGTCAAAATTATTCAAGTATGTAAGGTAAGTCTATACACCTCATATCATGTTTCATATACATATAAATGGATCATATATCATGCTTGAAATCTCGGAACTCAAAGCGTTCTAATTTGACAAACCTGTTTCTTTGAAAGCTTTAAGTTTTCTTTGAAATACTCAACTAAAACAACTAGCATGGCTTACTATAAACATAGTAACCTTATTCCACATGTTAGGGTGAGTTATATGCATATTTTAACTAACACAACATGCTCAATACGTTAGAAGATATAACAAAACTGTCAACAGAATCTGCAGAAGGGAGCGGTCGCGCCCCATTTGTACTAGGGAGTGGCGCGGCCGCGCCACTCCGGTTCCAGACCAAGAAATGTCCTGCTATTGCAGAGCTTTAGGCCATCACTTAGTTTGCTCAGCTAGCATGCTTTCCTACTATCTTACAACATATACACTCACTTTAATAATCATGCTAGCACCTTATCACATATCAATTCCAACTATATCATGCTAATTACTATGAATTGGAAATGCTACACTATAAGATATATTCAAGCATTATACCTTCTTGAGTTTTTAGTTGGGTAGAGCTTCCCTTCAATCTCAGAATTTTCACTCAACTCACTTTATAGCAACTTAGCAATTAATTAAGCAACATAGAAAATGAAGAGGGATGCTCAATTTATAGAAAACTCAAAACCCATGCCAAGCCTTTGTCCATGAAAACAAACCAAGAGATGGAAGGAGAGTTCTTTGGACAAGGGTTAGTTGGTGAGATAGTTGGTAGATGAAATCATGAATCCCACTCCCCATGAATGATGAGCTAGAATAAATCTTGGGAGAAGAATGAGGGAGTAGACTCTAGCCTTTGTTGTTTACACGTGAATGGGAAATGGGGGAGCAATTGGACACTCAATATGGGACATCCAATTATATCACAGCATTTGCAAGTTGGAGAATGAAATATCAGATACTATATGCTCAATACACATATGTACACCTTAGCTTTTATTCATTTAGGGCATACATGGACTAAAATATCATAACAATATTACATGGTAGCACATGGGGATATATATCTATACACATCATATAATCCATGTACATTTTAATAATATTACATTATAAGTTAATAGAATGGTGACATACTACATTATCACAAATCTCATTATTATTATTATTATTTCAATTATGTACTTATTGAAATAGTGGTTCACATACTTTAATATTCCATATAATAGACATTAATATATTATACCTACCACATGGTCACATAGGCATTACTTATGTAACACATATGATATAGTTTCCATATTGTATATTCTCAGTAGAGTGTCACACTACACTTCATATACCATAGTTTGGTCTCATATGGTATAATGTACATACAACATATATTCTTATAAGTTCACCCATGTGGCTCACTTTCTTTTATAATATAATTTATATATATATATTACATAGTCATGCCAAAATGTCACATTATACATTATATTATATAGTTGCAGTTACTATACAATATACGATTACATAACTTTACACTAAACAATTAATAGAATAAATATTAACCTCAATCATTAATTACCCATTAATATGCTATCACCCTTAATTAATAATATATTATTAATTAATCATCCACTTATTAATTCTTTCTTTAATGAATTACATACTTTTCATCACTGTGCCACACAAGGCATTCCTCGAGCTTATAATAAACTCCACATTTTCTTCTCAATTATCATCATTTCAATTTGAAGTAATTAAGTTAACTCATCCCATATCACAAAAATATTTATATTCAAATAAATATCCAACTTTCATTAATATATTCCTTTAAAAATATTTGGAAATTCTCGGGTATTACATGTGACATTTGTAAACTATATAATAAGTAAATGATTAAAATAAATTAAAAGGGTTGTATAGCGTACTAGCCAAACAAGGTCTTATGACCCTTGGTGGGTTGTAACTGCTGATACCCATGTTTATATCAGCTATCTCTTTTTACGTATATTTTTCCTAAGACTAAGAAAGAAGAACAAACACAGAGAAGAGAGGAAGATAGAAAAATTGGGAGAGAAAGAGAAGAAATTCTCTTTGTATTGAGAAGGACTTTGTGAGAATCAAAGAAGGAAGAAAACAAGAAGATTGTTCAAGTTTTATAACGAATCAAAGGTAATAATTTGATTATAAAATCTATTTTGGTGTTCTTGAGTTGTTCATCTAAATATGGATTTCTAGGGTTGATTTGTTCAAGTTTGGTTATGTATGTTTATGGGTTCATGTAATCCATTTTATATCAGTTAAAAGTGGTTTTAGGGTGATAAAAATCATGAAAGTGTGATTAAACAAAAAGAAATTGAGTTTTATTGTAATATATGTATTTTAATCTATTTTGAGATTAAAATTGGATAACAATTCATGTGTAAAATCTGAAATTGATAATAGATGTTATTAGTATGTTGAAAAACGAAAACAACGCAAGTTGAACGAACTAAAACGGATCTAAAATGAAGTCATAGTGTTCGGTCTCGCTAAATACATTAAAATATGAAAATATAGCTTGAACATTGAATTGAAATCCTTAAAATGATTTTTTAAAGTTTTTGAAATGTTATAATCATTTTGGAGATGAGTAGTTCAGTGTTTAACGAGTTCATAGAGTCGAAAACCAACTAATTCTTACTTAAAATGAAGAAGTTATGAAGATTTTATGTATATGCATCAAAAAAATTGCAAAATCTGGAAAAGTTGGACATTTGGGCAAAATGGCCGAGCAACCTGCTGCCTCCTAGCGCCTAGTGCGCTGGCCTAGGCTTATTTGGGGCGCCTAGTGCGCTGGCCAAGTGTTAGCAAAAGACAGCTCGGACATGCTTCAGTAAAATGGGCATAACTTTTTCATACGAACTCCGATTGAGGCGATTCAAGATGATCCGAAACGAGGAAGAGTAGACCTACAATTGTCATTCAAAAGTTTTTAAATTTGAGGTCTTTAGAAGGGTTGAAAATGGATATCTTTCAGACTAATGTGTATTTAGAGGCAATCGGAGAGTGACGGACATGCACGTATACAAGTGAAGTGCTTCCAATGATAAAAGATGTTGTTCTAAGTTATAAAACATGATTATTATGAAATATAATGATTCTTAGCATTAATCAATGATGTAATGATAACTATATCGACTTAACCAAACGTTAAGTGTTAATTAAAAGAGAAGTATAAAGTAATATGAAACGAATGTTAACTTAATTAATGTTAACAAACATTATACATCTAATGTGATGTAAAGACAAGGTTTAATACTTAAATAAATGTTAAGTGTATTAAAGTGGAACGTAATAAGAAGTAAAAGGAAGTTTAACGTAAATAAATCGAATGGACAATGAGGAGCCCTAACAGGACTTAACCACATAAATTGAACATTATGTATCAAACCTAAAGAAGATGATAGTAGATCGTAAAGTAGAGTTACTTAAACGATTACTAAGCGTTGCTATGTGACTAATAAATGACGTGCATGATTATATAATTGTGTAGAATTCATGAAGTACATATAACTGTAAGCTATTTTTTTGTAATTGGTAATCTACAAACCAGGCAAGTCTTTCAGTTCCTATTTGCTTTATAAATTTGGTAACTGATTGTTGTAATTCAGACTGTTGAATGTATGTGAAATTATAAATGATGTTTTATACTGTGAAAGTCAATTTATGACTAAACTGATTGAGTTATGAAACTCAATCTTTAATTGAGATATGAAGTACAACATATATGATATTTTTAGTTAAACAATTATGATGTATGATCTGAGGATGATATTATGTGCTATGTGATGCATAAAACTGTTAGATTTGTTGACTTGTCGAGCTCATTCTTGCAAAATAACCATTTTTGCAGGTCAATGATTCAAGGTAATGATACGTGCTAGTTGAATGTTAGAGATCAATAGCGATTCAAGAAAATTATTTATTCTAGATGAGTATTGTATTTAATGCTTTTGATGTATCATAATGGTTGAGTTGTAAAGTTGAGTTGTCCGATGTAATATAGATATTAATTTGTAATGTAAGATTTTGTTTATACCTCTGATGAAGCGAGTCATAAAAGTAAATTTGATTCAAAGATATGTAAATGATAAAGGTTGAGATTCAGGGTAATGAAGAAAGAAAAATATAAAAGTTTTAATTATTCCACATTTTATTAAGTTTAATACCGATTAATGATGTAAAGTTAGAAGTTCGATGCATTGTTAACGACCGATGTCGAGAGTTGTATTGTATGAATTTTGGGGTCGTTACAACTGACATCTAACTTATTCATGTGAAAATTTACAACGAACTGTGAGAAGGTCTTAGGGAGTGACTGCAAGACTAAGTTTTGACTCAACTCCCCATTCATGACGAACCCAAGCTGTGACACCCCCAAAATAGGTTCAATACCAACCCATTCTGAGTCGCCAAATACATGGTACAGAATTCAAATACAATCTTTTATAACATACTGTCATGCAAACTACGACCACACAAACTATGAATTTCAATACAAATCGTATATAATACGAAATATAAACATTCAAATTCAATCCTTATTAATTACAATCATTATCCCACTATTTTATAGAATAGTGAGGACTTCTACTGATCTAACTCTGACCATCACTCTGATCCCCGACTAGTCCCCGCGATATTCCCATTTCCTGAAGAGAACAATGAAAGAAAAGGGTGAGCTCAACTAGCCCAGTAAAGAATATTATGACTAAGATAATGAATAATAAATTATCGTTAGTCTTTAATAAATCAGATAAAATATAATGGACAACAAGTTTTAGATCAATATTCGCAGCGAAAATAACAATTCATTAGAAGAGTTAAGTAGAGAATGAAGTCTACTATCTTCTATGATTTAAAAGTCCATCATCAATATTTTATCCCTGTAACATCAATCAATATATATCTCAAATCAATATTCATCTTTGCACTACGGCCAAAGATATTCATTTGTATCACCAGTTAGTCATGTTCATCTCAACACCTGTTCATCTTTGCACTACGGGCCAAAAATATTCATCAAGTAATCATTCATCTTTGCACTACAGGCCAAAGATATTCATCAAGTAATCTTTCATCTTTGCACTACAGGCCAAAGATATTTAGTTATATCACCATTTAGGACTGAGGATGATGAAATACAATATAAGGAACGAATCTAGTGAGATAAAGGACAAGGATTAGGAATTCGTAATTTAGTTTATCCAAGTTCAATAATACTCCGTAATAATCAATTGTGGAGCAAAATTCAAGAATGAAGTTTAAAACTTGGATACAATAAAAAAAATATTTTTTTACCATGAATAGTAACTCGTGAATAGTAACTATGAATAGTAACTCGACATGAAAAGATAAGAATTTCACGAGAAAGTTCAGAAAATTATTCCGGTGAAATGATACTAGATGAAGCGCAAAACTCAAGAAATTTCTGATCATTTCAGGAATTCTAGAAGCAATTCTTACCGTAGTAAATTTAGAGTTAGGAATCTGAAATGAAACAATATACAAAACTGCAATTGGATTTTCACCCGGCTGGCGGTAGTCCGCTCAGACGGATTATTTTCACAATTTAATAACAACTGAATACGAAAGGTTATTCACCAGGAATGCGGTAGTCCACGTAGACAGGTTATTCCCACAGAATAATAAAGAATAAAATAACAAGAAGATTTTACCATGCATGCGGTAGTCCACGTAGACAGGTTATTCCAACAGAATAATAAAGAATGGAATAACAACCCTTACGAATATTGAAAGAAAATAACTCTCTTCATGAATACGAAAGAAATAATACCCCTTACCTTAAAAATTTGGAGACTGCACTAGTGTAATAGCAAAATACTCTTCTTCTTTCTCTCTTATTCTCTCTATACTTTCTCTCTCTATAGCTTTAGTGAATTGGTGGGAAATAATGAAGAAATGAGCTTCTATTTATAGGCTGGCAGAGTAAGGGTAAAATAATCTTTTCGTCATAATTTATGACATCATCGCTTACATCATCGATCCTATGACATCATTGCTTACCTCATCGCTCCGATGACATCCTTGCTTACCTCATCGCTCCGATGACATCATTGTTTGCATCATAAGAGTTCAAATTCAATTTGCACTCTTCCACCTTGTTTAACTTTTATACCATGAATTTACTATAATAATGTTACCATTCAAATTATAAAAATCATACTATTATATAATCACATCATACTACTATAATGTAATATTATAATAATATATTTGAATGAATTATTTTATCGGACAAAATAAAATACCAACTTTCAACAAATGTCACATGTTAAAAATTCCTCCGTTTAAATCCACATTGAATAAATATTTTCTTATCATATATATCAAAAATTAATTATTCACAAATAATATTACAGAACTACAATATTGACAACCAGGTCGTTCCCAGGAAAGAGGGGGCCTTCCGATAAGGATTTCTCCTTACTGGCGCGCAATTAATCAACCCCTTTCCTAGACAGAATTTTCTTAGACATTGTCAATAATGCTATCTAATAATATTATTCAAATAATATGAATTATTGATTTGATAATTTGAAATAATGTGCAATGACAATTATTAAATCAATAATATAAAATAACAAAGTAGCACTTATTGATATAAAATATCAACGTAGCAAATATTGAACCAATAAAATATTATGCAATTATTGAATCAATAATATAAAATATTGAACAGTAATTACTGTAACAATAATTGAGTAAGTGTCTTCCTACGTAAGAATCAATAATTCAAAATACTGTGCAATACGTGTGCTACTGTGCAACACCACGTATTACTGTATTTTAACCACTGGGTATTTCAACAATACTAACGGTAATAGTTTTGCTGTTATTTTTATAAAAAGGTTACTTCTGTCACTTTCTATATCCAACATTCATTCCGTTGTGGGGTCCACCAATGACTACGCCGTCGTATAAATATTCTCCGACAAAAAGAATATTCCTCGACCAAACGAATATTCCCCGACACAACGAATATTTTATAACCACTTGCTTACTTTGTAAACTTTGCACGTTTCACCCATAACCTATCACATTTATCAAATCAACACATTACTATTTCAAAATAATATATAAAGAAAATTAAACCTTATTCATAAAATTTGGGGTCTTACAACCTCCCATCCTTATGAAATTTCGTCCTTGAAATTGACGTACGTACCTGGTATGTCGAAAAGGTAAGGATACCTCGTTTTCATTTCCGATTCTAACTCCCAGATCATTTCCTCGATATCATGGTTCCTCCACAAAACTTTAACTTGAGGTATAACCTTTGAGCGTAGGACATGTTCCTTCCTATCTAAGATCTTAACAGGTACCTCCTCGTATGTTAAATCTTCGGCTATCTCGTCTGGTTCTAACTCAATAATGTGGTTTGGGTCTTTCACATATTTACGAAGCACAGATATGTGAAAAACGTTATGAACACGAGACATGCTTGGAGGTAAGGCGAGTTTATAGGCCACATTTCCTACTCGGTCAAGGATTTCAAATGGACCAATGAATCGTGGGTTGAGCTTTCCTCTCTTTCCGAATCTCATAACTCCTTTCCATGGAGCAACACGTAATAATACATGATCTCCGACATTAAACTCCACGTCCCTTCGATGAAGATCAGCATAACTCTTTTGTTGATCTTGTGCAGTTTGTATACGTTGCCGGATCATTTAAATCTTTTCCGTAGTCATACAGACTAACTCCGGTCCCAATAATGTTGTTTCACCCACCTCGTCCCAGCATACTGGAGAACGACATTTTCGTCCATACAACGCCTCGAATGGAGCCATGCCTATACTTGCCTGATAACTGTTGTTGTAGGAGAATTCCACCAATGGTAGGTACTTATCCCAACTCCCTTTGAAGTCTAGAACACAGAGTCTCAATAGATCTTCAAGAGTTTGGATAGCCCTTTCCGATTGCCCGTCCGTTTGTGGATGATATGCCGAACTGAATCGTAAATTTGTGCCCATAGCTTTCTGCAAGCTGACCCAAAATCGTGAAGTGAATCTTGGGTCACGATCCAAAACTATGGATACTGGCATGCCATGCAATCTCACAATCTCATTCATGTACATACGAGCAAGACGTTCAAGGGAATAAGTCTCTCGTATAGGCAAGAAATGAGCAGACTTGGTTAATCTATCAACAATAACCCAAATCACATCTATGCCTTGAGAAACCTTGGGAAGACCCGTAACGAAATCCATGGTAATGTGTTTCCACTTCCACTTTGGAATATCAAGTGGTTGCAATGGACCCTTTGGCACTTGATGCTCCGCCTTGACACGTTGACACGTTAAACACCTCGAGATAAACTCCGCGATCTCTCTCTTCATATTGCTCCACCAAAATGTATGTCGAAGATCACGATACATTTTGGTACTCCCAGGATGGATTGCAAATGGTGTGTTGTGTGCCTCCATCATGATTCTATACTTCAAATCAGAATTGTTAGGAACACAAAGTCTGGAGTTGACTCAAAGTATTCCTTCTTCATCAATTCTTGCTTCTGGAATAGTACCTTCTTGCACCTTCTTCCTCATATTCATCAACTCCGGGTCTGTAGCTTGAGCAGCTTTAACTTTATCAATCAAAGCTGGTTCTACGCGTATACTTGACATCATCGCATGGGCCCCCGGAGTCTTGAACTCTATCTCCATCTTTTATAAATCACACAAAATAGGCTTTAAAAGTGTCACAATCGTTCCCGCATATGATCTTCTACTCAACGCGTCAGCTACCACGTTCGCTTTACTAGGATGGTATTGGATGGTATGGTCGTAATCTTTCAACAGCTCAAGCCAATGTCGTTGCCGCATGTTAAGTTCCTTCTGGATGAAGAAATACTTGAGGCTCTTATGATCCGTATAGATCTCCACTTTCTCCCCATACAGATAGTGTCTCCAGATCTTTAACGCAAAAATGACTGCTGCCAACTCTAGATCATGAGTAGGATAATTCCTCTCATATTTCTTGAGTTGTCGCGAGGCATAGGCTATGACTTTCCCATGTTGCATGAGAACGCATCCTAACCCTTTGCCCGAAGCATCGCTGTAAATGACAAATCCATCCGAACCAGATGGTATCGTCAGAACAAGTGCCGAAATGAGTCTCCTCTTGAGCTCTTGAAAGCTCTTCTCGCATTCCTCGTTCCATACGAATTTTGTATCTTTACGAGTCAGCTGAGTTAATGGAGTAGCGATTCGAGAAAATCCTTCCACGAATCTCCGATAATAACCAGCTAAGCCCAGAAAGCTACGTACTTTGGTCACCGACTTCGGTTGCTCCCAACTTTGTATTGCTTCAATCTTTGTCGGGTCTCAATACTCCACATTTTGATACTACGTGCCCAAGGAATGCTACCTCCTCAAGCCAGAACTCGCATTTCTTCAGCTTGGCATATAGCTTGTTTTCACGAAGCCTTTAAAGTACCAGCTTGAAGTGGTGCTCATGATCTTCACAGCTTTTGGAATAGATGAGGATGTCATCAATAAAGACAACCACGAACTGATCCAAATATTCCTTGAATACACGGTTCATCATATCTATAAAAGCAGCAGGAGCATTAGTCAATCCAAAAGACATAACTAAGAATTCATAATGCCCGTATCGAGTTTTGAAAGTAGTCTTCGGAATATCCTCAGTTTTAATCTTCAGCTGATGATATCCAGAACGAAGATCGATCTTTGAAAAGAATTGTTCACCTTGCAACTGGTCGAACAGGTCATCAATACGAGGTAACGGATACCTATTCTTGATGGTGACATGGTTCAACTCCCGATAGTCAATACAAAGTCGCATACTCCCGTCTTTCTTCTTTATGAATAGAACAGGAGCACCCCAAGGAGATGTACTAGGACGTATAAAACCGATGTCTAACAGCTCCTGTAGTTGGACCTTTAACTCCTGAAGTTCTATAGGAGCCATTCGATATGGGGTTTTAAAAATGTGTTTTGTACCGGGTTCAAGGTCAATAAAAAATTCAACTTCACGTTTCGGGGGTAGACCGGGAAGTTCTTCGGGAAATACATCAGGAAACTCATTAACAACAGAAATATCATTCAAACCTGACGTATTCTGGTTTAGATCAGTGACATGGGCTAAGAAAGCCTTACATCCGTTTTTCAATAAATGAATAGCTTTATGACTTGAAATAACATTGATTGATTTTAGTTGTTTGCTTGTTTGAATTCGCACAATAGATTGGTTAGGAATATGAAAACTAACAACCTTACGAAAACAATCAATTTTGGCATGATAAGTGGTCAACCAGTCAATTTCTAAAATCACATCAAATGCAAGTATTTTTAACGATATAAGATCAACAGGTAGGATGAGGGTACCAATTTGAATCGAGCAAGATTTGTAAACTATAGATGTAATGAAGGTTTGTCCCAACGGAGTTTCAACAGATAAGTCAAAGTCTAATTCTCAAGTGTCAAGTTCAAATGTTGAGCACAAGCAGGTGAAATAAAAGAATGGGTAGCACCAGTATCTAATAAAGTATAAACTTCACAAGAGTTTATTATCAGCTTACCCGTAATAACCTCGTTCGGGTTCCTTACTTGTTGGGCAGTCACGACAAAAGCTCTTCCAGGAACCACTGACTTTGACTTGTCAGGGATAGCCTTTGGAGTAACCATCCCTGCTGAACTTGGTTTCGCTACAGGACACAATTGAGCTATGTGCCCTTTCTTTCCACAGTTATAACACACCTTGGATTGTTGTGTGCAGTTGGGGTTGATGTGTCCCTCTTGCCCGCATTTATAGCATACGACCGGCGGTCGTTCTCCTCCCCTAGAAACAGTTGATGTTGGTGCTGCTGTCGATGCTTTCACATTCTCATTGTTGTACCTTCTCTTCTTGAAATCTTCCCCTGACTCACTTCTTCTATTATCATGGCCACGATTACCACCGGAGTGGTTACCGCTTCTGGCATGATACTTTCCTCCCTGCTGGTTGTCATTGTTACTATGAATGCTGCCACCGGTACGACCTTGGTTGTCGTCTCTTGGTTGAACATAATCATTATCTCGTTCTAATAACTGGGCCCTGTTCACTACATCCGAATATAGAGAAAATTTGTGAGAAATGAGGTATTGACGAATCTCAGGTTTCAAACCTCTTAGAAACATCCGCGTCATACGTTCCTCATTCTCTACCAAATGAAGTGCAAACCGGGATAACTCCGCGAACTTAGCCTCGTACTGGGACACAGTCATGTTGTTCTGTTCCAGTCTGATAAACTCTACCTCTTTCATGTGATGAATACTTTCTGAAAAGTACTTGTCATTGAACAGTTTCTGGAACGCCCCCCAAGACATCTTGAGTGCGGCAGGCTGGGTACGCTTCACAGATTCCCACCAGTAATCTGCCTCTCCACGGAACATAAAGGTGACAAATGGAACCTTCTGTTCCTCCGTCCATCCCAAGACATCAAATATCTTGGTAATTTACTTAATCCAATTTTCTGCCTTGATTGGATCTGGCTTTCCCTAAAACTCTGGTGGTCCCAACTCTTTAAACTGCTTGGCAGTGACAAGCCGCGAGTTGTTATTTCCACCTGTATTATGAACACGAGTCTCCCTCGTCTGGTTTTGTATTAACTGCAAAAAGCTTCTAAACATCCCGTCATTTATTATTTCTTCGGTAGGGTTGTTTACAAGAGAATTGTTGTCTTCCTGTTGCACGTTCTCTTGGTTGGTGATTAAAGGTGTCTCAACGGTCTCATTCACTCCATTGTTTAGATTTTCAGCTGCCATTCTCAAATACTGCCACAAAACAAGGGTTAATCAAATAAATTAACATATCATATATTAACCCTATGTTCCAACCGACCAATTAAATAATAATTAAGCTTAGGTAGGACACACTAGCGAAGGTTTTACTCGTCTCTCCCCTCCTAGTTCTATTCTCAGATCTCTGCCAGAGATCATGTCCCTAAGCTCTGATACCAACTGTGATGCCCCCAAAATAGGTTCAATACCAACCCATTCTGAGTGGCCAAATACATGATACAGAATTCAAATATAATATTTTATAATATAAGGTCGTGCAAACTACGACCACACAAACTGTGAATTTCAATACAAATCATATATAATACGAAATATAAACATTCAAATTCACTCCTTATTAATTACAATCATTATCCCACTATTTTATAGAATAGTGAGGACTTCTACTGATCTAACTCTGACCATCACTCTGATCCCCGACTAGTCCCCGCGATATTCCTATTTCCTGAAGAGAACAATGGAAGAAAAGGGTGAGCTCAACTAGCCCAGTAAACAATATTATGACTAAGATAATGAATAATAAATTATCGTTTGTCTTCAATAAATCATATAAAATATAATGGACAACAAGTTTTAGATCAATATTCGCTGCGAAAATAACAATTCATTAGAAGAGTTAAGTAGAGAATGAAGTCTACTAACTTCTATGATTTAAAAGTCCATCATCAATATTTTATCCCTGTAACATCAATCAATATATATCTCAAATCAATATTCATCTTTGCACTACGGCCAAAGATATTCATTTGTATCACCAGTTGGTCATATTCATCTCAACACCTGTTCATCTTTGCACTACGGGCCAAAAATATTCATCAAGTAATCATTCATCTTTGCACTACAGGCCAAAGATATTCATCAAGTAATCTTTCATCTTTGCACTACAGGCCAAAGATATTCAGTTATATCATCATTTAGGATTGAGGATGATAAAATACAATATAAGGAACGAATTTAGTAAGATAAAGGACAAGAATTAGGAATTCGTAATTTAGTTTATCCAAGTTCAATAATACTCCGTAATAATCAATTGTGGAGCAAAATTCAAGAATGAAGTTCAAAACTTGGATACAATAAAAAAATATTTTTTTTACCATGAATAGTAACTCGACATGAAAAGATAAGAATTTCACGAGAAAGTTCAGAAAATTATTCCGATGAAATAATACTAGATGAAGCGCAAAACTCAAGAAATTTCTGATCATTTCAGGAATTCTAGAAGCAATACTTACCGTAGTAAGTTTAGAGTTAGGAATCTGAAATGAAACAATATACGAAACTGCAATTGGATTTTTACCCGGCTGGCGGTAGTCCGCTCAGAAAGATTATTTCCATAATTTAATAACAACTGAATACGAAAGGTTATTCACCAGGCATGCGGTAGTCCGCATAGACAGGTTATTCCCACAGAATAATAAAGAATGGAATGACAACAGGATTTTACCATGCATGTGGTAGTCCGCGTAGACAAGTTATTCCAACAGAATAATAAAGAATGGAATAACAACCCTTACGAATATTGAAAGAAAATAATTATCTTCATAAATACGAAAGAAATAATACCCCTTACCTTAAAAATTTAGAGACTACACTAGTGTAATAGCAGAATACTCTTCTTCTTTTTATCTTATTCTCTCTATACTTTCTCTCTCTATAGCTTTAGTGAATTAGTGAGAAATAATGAAGAAGTGAGCTTCTATTTATAGGCTCGGCAGAGTAAAGGTAAAATAATTTAGGACATCATCGCTTACATCATTGATCCTATGACATCATTGCTTACCTCATCGCTCCGATGACATCCTTGCTTACCTCATTGCTCCGGTGACATCATTGTTTGCATCATAAGAGTTCAAATTCAATTTGCACTCTTCCATCTCGTTTAACTTTTATACCATGAATTTACTATAATAATGTTACCATTCAAATTATAAAAATTATACTATTATATAATCACATCATACTACTATAAAGTAATATTATAATAATATATTTGAATGAATTATTTTATCGGACAAGATAAAATACCAACTTTCAACAAATGTCACATGTTAAAAATTCCTCCGTTTAAATCCACATTGAATAAATATTTCCTTATCATATATATTAAAAATTAATTATTCACAAATAATATTACAGAACTACATTATTGACAATCAGGTCCTTCCCAAGAAAGAGGGGGCCTTCTGATAAGGATTTCTCCTTACTGGCGCGCAATTAATCAGCCTCTTTCCTAGACAGAACTTCCTTAGACATTGCCAATAATGCTATCTATTAATATTATCAAATAATATGAATTATTGATTTGATAATTTAAAATAATGTGCAATGACAATTATTGAATCAATAATATAAAATAACAAAGTAGCACTTATTGATATAAAATATCAACGTAGCAAATATTAAACAAATAAAATATTATGTAATTATTGAATCAATAATATAAAATATTGAACAGTAATTACTGTAACAATAATTGAGTAAGTGTCTTCCTACGTAAGAATCAATAATTCGAAATATTGTGCAATACCGTATGCTACTGTGCAACACCACGTATTACTGTATTTTAACCACCGGGTATTTCAACAGTACGAACGGTAACAGTTTTGCCGTTATTTTTATAAAAAAGTTACTTCTGTCGCTTTCTATATCCGACATTCATTCCGTTGTGGGGTCCACCAATGACTGCGCCGTCGTACGAATATTCTCCGACAAAAAGAATATTCCTCGACCAAACGAATATTCTCCGACACAACGAATATTTTATAACACTTGCTTACTTTGTAAATTTTGCACATTTCACCCATAACTTATCACATTTATCAAATCAACACCTTACTATTTCAAAATAATATATAAAAAAAATTAAATCTTATTCATAAAATTTGGGGTCTTACACAAGCTATCCAAGGCGTTCAATCAGATTGATCACCCTTAGGACATGAGTCTCAATAGCAGTGCCCTCGGTCATTCGAGATCGGAAGAGCTTTTTAGATATCTCATATCTAGCAGTCCTACTTTGTTCACCATACAACTCCTTGAGGTGAAGCAACATAGTAGGAGCATTCATATTTTTATGCTGACGCTGAAACTCGTTATTCATGGATGCGAGCATGATGCAATGAGCCCAAGATGCATCATTTTGCCACTTTATAATGGTGACAATCTCTTCCTCAAAGGCTGATTCTGGAACAGTTCAAGGGACAAGTGAATTTAAGACATAAGAAATCTTTTCAGCAGTGAGAACTATTCTCAGATTTCTTAACCAGTCCGTATAATTCGGTTAGGTTAGTTTGTTAGCATCAAGTATGCTACGTTTTGAGATTAGTGATTTCGACATTTTAAATTTCTCTATGTGAAAAGATAACATTTTAGCAAATATTCATTTAATTAATTTTATATACCAAAATAAATTAAGTCTTATTTTAGATTGGTATCTCCCACTATTTTTTTCAAACTATATTACCCTTACGTATATAGTTCGGCAACATCTAATTAAAGATTTACTAGTGAGAATAAGGATCCCATTTCAAATGTATATAGCTTTGTGTGTGCACAATAAACGATATATAAATAAATAGGTAGACAACTCTTGTCAATTACATCGATTTGTAACTCCTTGTAATCTGTCTCTTAGATCATAATGGTCAAGTGTGTACACATCCGAATTAAAATAATTTAAGTTAAGTTCAACCTAGCACTCCATATATTTAAAAAAAAAAATATTGTCCATGTGTGTGCACAACAAAATAATATTGTTCAATTAACTTTATAAGTATCAAATGTGATTAAATTAATATCCTAAATACTTAATACTTGTCTTGTGTGTGCACAACAAACTCATATTAAATATTTAATACTCTATTACTTTATCATGCTAGAAGGCGACGTTCGATATTCCAAATATCATTGAACGCTTTAGACTTAATATAATTTCTTTGAGGGGTTTGTTATTATTTGTCTCATCTTGTTTAGCGCGCATGCACACACACACACACACACACACACACACACACACATATATATAATACGCATCATTTTATTAAACATACGAAGCATGTCTGCATAAAATATAATATATATAATACTTAGCATGCACATATAGAATACTATATTCTACCCGGATTGCTTATGGACTTTTATTCTAGTTTGGTTCACTAGAGCCATCAAGTGAACCAAAAGGTCAAACTTAGGAATGCAATAATTTAAATTTAAACGTAACTATTACATTTAAATCCGGGCTCCATATAAACGGGTCTTCACGCGCTCTTTGTTTCTTGGTCTCCAATTTCTTCAAGATAATTCTAACTATTTCGATTACATTAAACTATTTAAATTAAATAGAAACCTTGATCAGCAGTCAAAGAAAAGTACATAGAAAGAAGATAGAATTTTACATCAAAAAAAAATCAGAGAAGACGAGGTATGCAGACTCCATTTAATAAAACTCATTCATTCAAGTATTCAACTAAAATAAAATTCAATCACATTGGTTAATAGTCCCATAATCAATCTCATTTATTATCATACATATCACCATATGTATCAATAAATAAATATTCATCTCATGAATTAAAATCATTCTATATATATATGAGTATCATTTAATGGGCAATTTTAAATTGCATGAAATTCAATTTTAAGATTAAAATAAACTCTTTATTTTAATTATAACATTATTAAAAATATTTTATATATATATATAACCTGAAACTATCTGATTCATAATCATCATGCTAAACCTCCTTTTTGAAAAAATCAAATTCGCCCATTTTGAAATTATGCTGCAGGTTCACGGAATCCCTTTTTTTTTTTCCGATCCATGGGTCTCTTTTTCTAATGAAATTGAAATTGAATCACTTTTATGAAATCCTTCCTGTATAAGGTTACTATATATAATATACCCACGAAGCATCTTTATGCAATCCTGATTCGTCCCAAAAAAAAAATCGCCATTTCTTTTATAGTTCACGAATTAAAAGCTTTTTTTCATAAAAAAAATAATTTTATATAATTAATTATGCCCAATAAATTATTCTAAATACATACTCATACATATATATGGAATCAAAATAATTAATAATTGCATAAAGATTTGGTTCTGATGCCACTGTTGGGTTTGTACGAAATCGTGATACAATTAAATTCCAAAATAAGCGGAAGCAAGGTATATCAGAGTTTAAAAAAATTTCTACAAAATCATAACCCGGATCATCCTTTATGCAAATTATTAATTTAAAATGATAAATAAGAAGTTATGGAATAATACCTTTGTAGAACTAAGCTTCCACAGGTACGAGTTCAACTCCTTGTTCTTCGTGATCTCCTTGAATTTTCGGGTTAGATTCCTTCCTTTGATCAACGTTAACCACCCAAATGTTTGGCCTCTAGAGATGATCCACCAAGGAAATGAAATTATTCAAGGAGGGAGGTTGGCTAAACCCTAGTTTTTTATCCTCTATAGAAAAGGAGTACTCTCCAACAATTAAAATTGCATCAACTGATATCTAACATAAGACTCCTCTTATATAGATATTGGTCAACCCTTCTAATCCTATTAGACATAGGTTTTTATTTAATTAATTAAACTCCTTTAATTAATTAGGCTTCCCAACATATAGGGATTTAATTAATTAAAATTCTTTAATTAATTTGTCTCCTAATCTTATTAGGAATAAATGAGAATACTAATATTAAATTAATTCTTAAACTCCATTAGAAATTAAAATAATAATAATGGTAATAATATTAATAAGACTCCTCTTATTAATTTATATTTAATATTTCCAAAATATTAAATAATAAATATTAAGCTATTTAATTTATTCTATCACCATAAATTAAATTAATTACACTTAATGCATTATTACGATTATGCCATTACCTTCTTAAATAAGTATTCTTCATTTTATGGTGTGACCCTTTAGGTTCTCCATCTTAAATCGATTGTGAATAAATCAATTAGAACAATTCTAATCTTATTTAAATAAATAAATTAAACTAATAATCTTTTTAAATAAATAATATTTATTCTACAATAGGGATAAGTCTCCCTAGCGATCAACGACTTTTCAGATAATAGAGATTTCAACATTAATCATAAAAGAACCTATGAGTAAATAGTTACCATACAATTCAATCCTTCCACCATACAATGTCCCAATTAAATATAAGACATGGAATTACTGTCAAGTCTTATTTTATTTAATTATATGTATTTTGATTAGAAAATGCGCAACTTCAAATAATGCAAATTAGAAACTCCTTTCTAATTTTATTCTGCCTTGGCCAAGGACTACTGGGTTGTCATTTAACGAATCACATAGGACATATCTCTTCTTTTACTAGAAGTGGTAGATTCTTTATTGATCATTCATTTTCTCCATATATAACTCATGATACCCAAACATACCCTTTGATATACCATAAGGGTTTTTAAGGAATAAGTCAAAGTATAATTCATTACATACAAGATACTATGATGATCTCAAGTCCAATGATCACTTGTACTACTATCACATTAGGAATTTCTATTGACAGGCAAGCAAAACTCCATTAGGTATTCCATAGCGACTCACGTTCAGTGAACTTATTCTCCAATAAGCACCTACATACTTGATTTAGTGTCTCCACACAAATAATCATGAGATCAAACATCCTCATCCAATGAGCAAGCAACATATGTATAAATATATCCGAATTTACTAATCTTCTTTTTAGTAATCGCACGATTGGAAACTATTTTAGTTTTAAGCTTTCTAAGAATTTAGATCTCATTAGCATGATCATAATCATGATTCTAAAAGTATTATTTAAAACTATGGGTTATTTACATATTATAAAAACAGCATCATGTAGATAATTAAATGCCTTTAAAAAGTTAATACTTTTATTAATAAATAAATAAGATCGTCTCCAAAGTAGATGCTTTATCATCATATATGATTGGTTTTTATGCGTACTACTTTCAATACCAACTGACAACTCTGTCTAATGCGGCCCAATTATCAAAAGCGACCTTTTCAAATTTGTCGGCATTTATGTCTACCTTTTCCCAAAACCCTGACCTTTAAATAAGCAGAAAAAATAGAAATCTTAAAAAGGGTGGAAACAACTTATTCGGATAGTAACCAGCTTGTTTCGTTGCTTAAACTCAAGTAATCCTGTGTTTTTAATGTGTTTTTGCTTTGTTTTGCAGTTTCCCTATTTTGGAACTCTCTCGGCGCATATTGAGCTTAAAAGGATGAAATGATGCAAAAAGGGCATGAATGGAATGATGGCATGATAAGGTTAGGAGTCAAGCAGCTGGATGGGTATGTGGTGATGCAAAAAGGATCAAAGGACGCAAGGAGGCATGATGTGCAAATGAAAGCTTGAAAGAAAGCATGTGGCAGCCTGCCTTGCACCAGCAGAAAAACCAGATTTTCATGCCCCCGCTGCCGCGCCGTGTCAAGGCAGCCAGCCTGCGTGCCCGCGCTGATATGCAGGAATCAGAGGACTTGACTAGGGGAACCGTGCGGCCGCGCCAGGTCCAAGGTAAACAGCCACGCGGCCGCGCCAGCTCGTGTCTTGACCAGAGTTGACTTTCACTTAGCAGACGGGAGGAAGGTTATAATTAGGGCTTTTGCCCTCATTTGCTAAAAAATCTGGAGGAGGGAGTTCATTTGGCCCTAAGCCCTAGCTTAGTTTACTATTCCATTTTCCTTTCCTTTCCTTTTCTTGTATAGATTAGGAGTAGTTTAGTGTTAGATTAGGGTTAGTTAGTGTAGTTTCTAGGGTTAGATTAGTTAAAGAAGATTGAAGCAAGTGTGTACACCAAGATCCAAGCTCAGAGAAACGAACGAAGATTTGCATTTCTCTATCTCTTACTCTTCTTGCTATCATTTGTATTTGGATAATGTATACTAAACTTGTGGATAATATATTTGGGTTGTCTATGCCTTAAATTATATTTTGAGGTTCCAATGGAACCTAATGAGTAGTTGATTGTTGGTTTTCCTTCCATGATGGTCTTATTTGATTACTATGTGCTTGTCTATTGCGATGTATGCTTTAATTGCTTAATTGATTAGCTACCAATTACTGTGATAGCCTATGTGGGATCGGAAGACAAAATGTAGGTTTAGATCGAATCGTGATAGCGGGCGATTGTAGGTTCACATGGCGTTGGACTTATGATTTGTGCTTAGGATAGAAATATACCAAAGCGCCGCTCGTAGTCAATAGAGGACTTGACCTTAACCCCTATTTATTTGTAAATCACATAGGAATATAGTGGTTTAGGTAATGTGGGTGTCCACGTGTGTCTATCACCTGTGAATTGCACGTGGTATGGTTTAGGTACATCGGAAGATGGCCTTCTCTTACTCTCGTGTTCTCGGCTAGCACATATAATGATTAATTTGACCTAATTAGAAGTGAATCGACTTAGATGAATCATTAGGGGAAATTGGAATCTCTTATCTTCATTATCTAATTCGACCCTAGGATTAATTAGTTTAACTTCAATTCTTGCCTAGTTAACTTAGTTTAATTCCTTCTCTATTCCATCCGTTTAAATAAGACCGAGATGATTACGGACTAGTGCTTGGCGACTGTTTATCTGTTAATTCCTCGTGGGAACGATATCTTACTTTCACTTTATTACTCGTTGGCCGCGTATACTTGCGCGTAAATTATGTCATCTAAATCGGACCAATAGTAGTTTAAAACCTCTTTGAGCCTATGCACGAATGATTTGATTTAAAGAAAAGTTTGTTTTAAATTTAGTTTTGATAAAGCATTTTTGGGGGTGACGTGTTGGAAAACATGGTTTTCAAACCCCTTGTTAAATAGGAATCGAGATTCTTTGATACTTTCAATTTTTTAAAGTTAAGTAGTCTAATAACCCGAATCTGTTGATTTTAGAAGATCTTCGTTACTTTATTTGTAAGTCATTTTTTGATGATAATATACGAAATCAAACATTGAAAAAGGTCGAGACTACCCGTGGGCATGAAAGCCATCTCAACAGTCCCGAGTATCCGCAATCACAATTCTTTCACTATCACGAGGCCTTAAATTCGGCTATCTTGGGAACCCTCAATATCGTTTTAACACCCAAATTTACATGTATAATGATTGGATATTAACTTTTACAATCGAAATTATGTCCATCATATGAATTTAGCCAAGATCCGATTTATGGATTCTCAACTCCAATATTCCTAGGCTCACATTGCGAATAAACGATACATCGAAATCTGAAAACAAAGAAAAGATCTATGAAAGGTCTCCCGAAGACCTTGTCTCATAGATCGCAAAACTGAATCCAACCACTACTAGAAAATTAACCTATAGCGACGGTCGCCGACCTATAGCGATAGGCTAAAAGACCGTCGCTATAGGCTATAGCGACGGTTGCCGACCCTCGCCTTAGCTGCCGTCGCTAAACCCTATTGCGACGGTCATACATATCTATACCGACGGTCGGACCGTAGCTAAAAAGCAACCTAAAAACGCATTTTGAAGGTTTTTACCGACGGTCAATACATATCAATAGCGACGGTCCCGACCGTCGTTATAGGATGGAGCTATAGTGACGATCGCCGACCCTCGCTATAGCCTTTTTAGATTTAAAAATAAATAAATAGTGCTGCAAATATTTATTGAACAAACATAATACAATATAAAATAAAACACAAAAAAATTATATATATCAATAGCTCTAAAGAAGTGTAGATATCACACTAATCGTATATTTTCAGTAATTGTTGTTTACATCTCATCCAAACACAAACACCATGAAACTAAATTCCTAACATGAGAAGAGCCTAAAAGTCCAACTGCAATTAAGTTCTTGAAACTCAGAAGCAACATCAGCTACCCTTAGATTTCTCCAGAGCTGCAAAAGAAATCAATGTCATCAACAAAAAAAGAGCAACTCTATAGATAATGGTAACAAGAAGGGGAAAAACAAAAATAAAACAAACACTCAGGTGAAATTAACAAACACTCAAGTGAAACAAAACCATGTCCTTAAAATTACTTATAATAAACAACTGGATACTTGGATGCCGGTACTTGTTGTCCATCTACAAGGGTCAGAATAGCCCATATCAGTTTCAAAATTACGTTGCATTAATTAGTTTGACGAGCGGATTCTTAAGTACCACACTAGATACGAGACAAATATTAACAATGGACCCAATAACATGTCTTTGCCAGATAATTTTGGACACCAAACTAAGGTTCCTCTATATCTACTATAAAAGCATTAAATTGTGGTAAATTCTACCACAAAGCTCTTTCAGGTAAAATACTACTCCGTGCTGGCATTCTATTATGCACACTTGCAAATAACATGAAATTGGAAAAGTTAAATACGTTAGCATATCAAGTCAAAAGTTCTGCTGAAGCAACATGTACCTTTGCTCTAGGAACATTTTTCACTTCAAAGTTTCTCTTCCACAATTGAAGCATTTGTTCATGGACACTTGTAGAACATATTTCATACCCAATCTGCGCCCAAAAGCGAATAAAAAAATTACTAACAACCCTATGCATTCACTATTAGTGTTGACTGTAGAAGAGAGTGGGGCACACGTGCTATTGACGCATTACCAAAATCGAAGTTTTGGGTCCTGAGAGTGCAAGAATTGTTTGCAGAAGTGGTTCCAAGAGATGCTCTGCATAAACCTTGTCAACAATAGAGTAGAATATTATTTGCTTAGATATATAATAGCAGAAAAACATTGCAACATCAAACTCTTCTTTATTTTCACTACATGACGGAAAAACATTGACATGCCTGAAAAAGGAAGCCATATGCCACACTAAGAAGTACTCCACACAATAAATACATTGAAATATATAATTATATATACACACACACACACATTTATATATAATTATATATATATATTGAAATAATAGCATTTGATGGTCACCTTGAGCTGACAAAGATTTCATAGTCAATTATAAAAAATTAATAGAACAAAGTCGGTATCCATTTAGGTTGATGCAATCCTTAAAATTCTAAATTTAATAGATGAATTTCAAAGAAGATCCAAAATCCATGACTAGTAAATAATTCATACTTTAGTAACTACTACCTCAAACTAGAAAGGCAGTAACAAAATTTCCACCAAATAAGAAATATGGTCTTGTGAACTTATATTTTGGAAAGGAGGTAGAGGTAGTATATTGCGAGGAGAATCACTTGTACATGTGAATCGTTTTGGCCCCCAGAAGATTAGACAATAGAATTAATGCAAGAAAAAGTAAAGCAAATGCTAAATGAGCAACGAAAACATTCCATTTGTTGTTAAACATTCCATTTAATCAGCTTTCTTTTGTCTTGCTTTTGATATGACAAAACATTCCATTTGTTGTTTACTACAATTATATTACTTTGACAAATTAAAATTAATATCAGATCTCAGGTCTCTTGAACAAGTGTAGGCAAGTGATAATAATGATGACTTGTGATTGTGAATTAACATGCTCAACAAAACAAGATAATTCAATTATAGACTCTAACATCCTAAGCCCCCAAGAATTAGCTACCTTGCAGTTTGCAGCAGCATGCTTCTCAAGAGCAGAAGCTTGGGACTTGTAAATGGACACATTCTTTGTCATCACGTCTATCCTTTCCATGCCTTCTTTCCTAGGGAAATCGCCAACCATAACTGCAACATTGACGCCAGTACATGCCTCAACAACATCAGTTGTAGCAACAACACCTGATACAAATATCATTACATGAAAAATACTGTCAAACTCCACTAATAGTCCCAATTATTGGATGACAAGATATGCTGTTTTTTTGAAGTATTTAACTAATATTTATGTGGACAAGATACTGACCTTTAAGGAGAGGAAATGCAGCATCCACCAACTCCATTTTCACTCCATTCTCACTCCATTCAATGCCTCTGCAGCAGGTGGAATATCAAGCATGGGCACAAGAGTATACCAATTTGTCCTATAAATCCAACATCGTCCGTTAATATATGTAACTTTAGTTTAAGGTGTGAGCATATATCCATGTGTTGTGATCATGCATTCGGAGAAATCAAAGATTAACAAGTAGTAACCACTTGGTCTACAAATATCATCAATTCTTATAGAAGCATTGCTACAATTATTATATAATCACATATATAAACTAAAGTTGGGAATTCTCAAACAAACTTTTCACACAAATCTCATTAAATTATGCTTGCATCTTGTAAGATACTTAGAAACTATAAAAAGTAGAATAAAATTTAGCCTTTTATCATATGAATTAAAAAACTCTATAATTACAACAAGTTGAATATCTGACACAAACAAATTACAAAAATTACTTTTCACACACTTACAAATTGCACCAACTGCAAGCTTATTAAATATGAAATTTAATATTATTAAAATGCATTTATTATAAAATGTAAAAACATAGGCAATCAAATTCCTATACAACACTGAACCTAAACCACTATTTGGTCTAATTGAGTATATGAGATGCACAAATTGTGAAAACCTTGTACACAATCTTACGGATTGCACCATACCAGGGCCAGTAAATATAAAATTTGTATAAATGTAATGTGTCTATCATAAATCAAACAGCATACTGCCTTTGTCCAAGTTTATGCAGGCAAGGTAATAATTTGCATATATTTTAAGGTGAGTCAGAAACACATATAGATATATCTGTACTCTGCATCCCTCCTATCACTCACTACAACTAGTAAGCATGTAAAATGTTCAAAAAGATTACTTAAACCCCTTGTAGAAATGAAATCAATCTAAAACTATGAAACTTGAACAAAAAAACTTCAAACACAACTTGAAAGCCAATTCATCATCCTAACATCATAATCATTTATGGTAAATAAAGGACTATACTATCTAGCCCCCTACAAATAATCAATTACAAACTCTCATAATTAACAGGCATTGAAGTATAACAAACAGTAAAATATCTTACTCGTACATTAATCAATAAACTGTACCACCTTTATTAGTCAAAATTAACTCCATTCCAATTTAAGTATCATGATTCAAAACCATATTTGTGGCATTAGATATAAAAAAATTACACTTCCTTGTTTAAAATTGGTAAATTGCACGTCAGAGTTCAGATGCTAAAGAATTATAAATAAAAAGTTGCAATATAATATTTCTAAGTATGGCTTTTGAATATCTTAAAATCCAACTATGACACTCATACTGGAATGGAGGAGGAGGAACTACTACAGTGAGTGTAAAAAACAACCCTTCTCTATTTCAGAAACTTGTCTACAGGGCATATAAACATGTGTGTGCATATCCTTATGTAGCTGTAGTGGAGAGAAATTAGTATAGTGGAGAGAAATTAGTATAGTGGTGGGATGGATAACAATTCTATATTTTTTAATCAAAGTGACGTTTGTCATAATAACATTGCAGGAGCTTAAAAAGTAGAGTAACTCTAAACCTCTTGTTCCGTTGTTCACATGTAATCAGTAGTATAAGATATTTCAAATTGTTAAAAACAATATATGGGGAAGAAATTGCATTATGAAACAAAATACATTAAAAAAATTAACATTTAAATAATTCATTAAAATATCATACTTCACCCATGACAACTTTCACATATACCAAATTAGAGGAAGTAAAAGTGTTACAGGTACTATAATATTTGGAGACTGCTGAAAAGGCAGTTTCACAATAGACACTTGGCATTGCACAAACAAGAAATAAACACAGCAAATGCTAAAATTACTTGCAAAATCAAAGCATAAAGATAATTAAAGGAGTAATCAACGAAAAATATAAAAAGAAGGGAAAGTGAAATCAACTATAATCGAAAACCTATGAAGATGAAAACAACAGATGTTTGGAAATTGAAACAAGAACATTAGCAGCATGGATCTAAATTGGGGAAGAAAAATACCTGTTTTGCGGTAGTTGTAGTAGTGGTGGCGTGTTCGGGTGGAATTTGAGAAAGAAAGGAGGAGGTGGAGAGCCGTCGAAGAGTTGTAAGAGCTCTTGAACTGTTCGATGAGATCGATTAGCAAATAATAAGGTTGAGAGAAAGTGTAGATCGAGGATTATGTCTTCATCTTCTTCACTGGTAGTGACGGCTATCGCTTCTTGCCTTACAATCAGAGCGCCTTGTGCTCCGATTTATTCATCTTTGTCGGCTACGGTTTCTTCCTCTTCTCTGTGCTTTGGATCGTTGTTGGCCAATTTAGGGGTTGGGTAAGATGATTTCGTCTTTATGAGATTTATGGTTGGGTATGAGAGATTTAGGGCTGGCTATAAGAGATTTAGGGGAGTTAAAAGGGATTGACTTTTTGGGGAAAAAAATTAGTATGCTGATACCTTTAGCTTTGGAGCCTGAAAATAATACAGGGAGTAAATTTGCTTTATAGCGAAATTCCCATTAGCTACGACAAAATAAAAGGCCTCGGTATAGGGCATATTTTTATATCTATAGCGTGGGTTCCGTCCCGACCGTCGCTATAGGTTAAATTTCTGGTAGTGAACATCGCGATGGACTCTATGTATTGATGAGATCTATTGAAAGAACTTAGAATTTAGGAAATAAATCTGTAGATCTAAGATACACGAGATCCATAAAATGACATAATCGGGAGTTAAAATAAAAAATAAAAAATATATCCCAAACTGACTATCAGGTGATTCAATTGTTAAAATCCCTTGACGGCGAATAGGTGGGACCCCCTCACCACTAGATATAGATCTAGGATTTTTCGAGGTAAACAAAATCAACTTAAAACATTGAAAATAACCAGATCCAGACTAGATCTAAACCAATCTAACATAAAGATTCAAGCTTTAAGCTCTGGAATCGGGAAATGGGCTAGATCTGAGCTAGATCTAGCGAAAATAGTCAATCTTTACAACTTTCGAGCGAAATAACCAGTGCAACGAAGTAAATCTATAGAAAAACAACAAGCATATACACAGAGATCGAAACTTTAACAAGATATAGGCATAATAATATATAAAACACAACACCTTCTTTCTCTAGACTTCCCTCTCTCTCTAAAACTATGGAAATATACTCTCTTTGCAAAATGAGCTGAAATCGTCCTTTTATAGGCCTCAGGGTCCAGCCGCATATGCATATGCGGTTGGACCTGATGGGGCCCACATGACTCGATTTTTGTCCGTGTAGTCAGTTCTTGCGTTGTTCGTTGAAACGTTCGTAACTTTAAATCCGAGAAGAGCTGGGAGATGTATCATACCATTCCAGAAAGCTCTTTCCGAGAGCTACGCAATGACATAGAGTTTCACCAATTTCAGATCCGAGAAGATAGAGCAAAAAAGAAGAAAAGCATCTTCCTTAATCTGTGGGATAATCAACTGTCTTGCCTTGGGTAGTCTGTCGTTCAGGTATTGTTGTGGCGACTTCTATGAACTCATCCTTAGCTACATGATCCTTGCTTGATTATATTGACGTCGGGGTGAAATGATGTTTTTGCCCTCCTGCCAGGGTTAGTGAAAAAGACAAAATTTCGGATGTCTACAATCTATTTTGTGCTTTTATGACTAACACGCACTATTAATGAAGGTATGCCAATTTTGGTATTTATTTTGTGTTTGTGAGTTGAGAGAGAAAAGTAATGAAAATAATTTAAAATTTATGAGAGAAAAGAGAAGAACAGAGGAAGAGAGGAAATTTATTTTATTTCTTTGTGTTTGTGAGTTTTCAGAATGAAATTTACACTTAATTTATTACTATTTTGCCCTTATGAGATTACATTTGAAGACCATTATAAAGATATTTTTGGTATTTTTATTGTATTTTGTATTTTTTAGAAGTTTCTATAGTTTTGGGTGCAAATATTTTTTTTTGGGGTGCAAGTCATTCTTCAGTGTTTTTTTAAATGTTATATTAATAATATTTTAATATTTTTCCTTTTTTACCCCCCATTTTAATGGAAAATTGACAAAAAATAGAGCAGAGGGTACAAATTTATCAATTCGTTCCAAAATATAATATCATTATTGAATTTTTTAAAGTCAATTTAATATATTTTTAAACTTAAAATTAACATGATTTCCTTTTATTTTAAGTCGATACAATGATGAATATTGTAAACTATTTCAAAAATATTATTCATTATAAAATTTATTATTTCATAATTTTTAACAAATCATTTTAATTTAAGTTTAAAAATATTTTATCTTGACTTTCAAAAGTTAATAATAATCTTATAATTATAACTGAGATTATTTGTTTGCTTAAAATCTAGAAATAAATCGATTTTAAATCTAAAGTACTAAACTTTTAATAACTTTTAATTTAGTCCGGAAAATATAATGATGAAATAGGAAAGTGATCTAAAGGTGCATTCCCCAATAATCAAAAATACACAAATTACAAAGATACTGACAGAGTCCGTCACTTGCTGTAGGAGAATACAGGGTTTAAACCGTTCACGATTCGGAACTCCCCAAGCCGCAAGTAAACTTTCTCTCTCTTTCTCCATTAACATACGGTCTCAAATTTGCTAAACAAAAAACCTAAGAACTTGTTTATGGAATCAATTGTGTTTTTTGATTTTATTTGATAGGTAAGTTATCTTCAAGGAATATGAGTTATGCCTGCATAATATATATTGCATTTTCCTGAGTTGTATATTTCTGGGTGTAATGATTTGGCTTAATCAAATCAATTACAGAGCTTAAATTCAGCTCTAATCTCTGAAAACAGTGACTTAGGAAGAAGATTCAGAAAATAGGGAGAGAGAATATTGGGGAAGAAGTAGAGATTCAGAAGAATATAGAGAGAGAACAGCTCATTATCATTCAATATCCTCAGCAATTACAATCTCTCGAGTATATAATACTGAGCTCACTTCTACCACACCTCTCTCAGTAAAGCAACAACAAAAACCACAATAAGCATGACTCACTACTGTTAAAGGAAAAGGCTATATTAGCCTAATTACAATAAAGGAAAAGACAAAAATAACCCTGATCACCAACTAACTATATCAGCATAACAGCATGAAGGTATCCTTACAGTCCACCCTCCATAAGAACAACCTTGTCCTCAAGGTTGGAATTGAGGAAATTGCTTGTGAAACTTGTCCCAAACTTCCCAAGTAGCTTCAGATGGTAAAGTGTTGGACCATTGGACCAAGACTTCAGCTGCTGCTGCATTATTCTTCTTAACCATCTTCCTGTCCAGTATAGCTAATGGCTTTACCAGAAATTGACTATGAACATCCAGTAAAGGGAGGTCTGCAGAGCTTGAACAATTAGAACCAATTTTCTTCTTGAGTAGTGACACATGGAAAACAGGATGGACTCGAGCATGGGAGGGTAACTGAAGTCGATAAGCCACAGTTCCAATCTTTTCTAGTATAGGGAATGGGCCAAAATATTTTGGAGCTAATTTCCCAAGAGTATTCTGAGATAAGGTAGACTGCCTGTAAGGCCTGATTTTTAGATAGACAAGATCCCCAACCATAAATGATCTTTCACTCCTTGCTTTATCTGCATAATGCTTCATCCTGAATTGAGCAGCTACTAAATTGTGCTTAAGGAGCTGAAGTGTTTGAGTTCTATCTTTGCAAAAGGCCTTAGTAGTAGGATCATGGACTTGGCCAAATTGATGGAAGTTGAGATGTGGAGGTTTATAGCAATATAAAGCCTCAAAAGGAGTGGTTTTCAGTCCACTGTGGTAATGAGTGTTGTACCACCACTCAGCCAATGGAAGCCAATTAAGCCACTGTTTAGGTCTTAGAGAGACCATACACCTCAAATAACATTCCAAGACCTGATTAAGCCTTTCAGTCTATCCATTTGATTGGGGGTGGTATGCAGAACTCAATTGTAGTTTGGTACCAACCAGTTTGAAAAGTGACTGCCAGAACAAACTTACAAAGATCTTATCTCTATCAGAAACAATTGTAGATGGAAAACCATGGAGCTTGTAGATATTATTGATGAAGATTTGGGCTAGATCCTGAGCAGTAAAAGGATGATGGAGAGGTATAAAATGACCATACTTAGTGAGCCTATCTACCACCACCCATATAACTGTACATCCTTTAGATTGTGGTAACCCTTCAATGAAATCCATGGAAATATCAATCCATGGTCCTTCTGGTATAGGCAAGGGCTGTAACAGCCCAGGTAAAGCCTTAGAAAATGTTTATGTTTTTGACAAGTGTCATACTCCTGAACAAATTTGACAACATCTGTCTTCATAGTAGTCCAGAAGAAGTAATTTCTCAATCTCTCGTAAGTGCCTTTAATTCCAGAGTGACCCCCCATTGGAGAATCGTGAAATTCATTCAACAATTTGATTCTCAAAGGGAAATCTGGACCAATCACTAACCTGTCTTGGAATTTGAGTCTCCCATGCTTGAAAGAATAACCAGGGAGTGATTGAGGATCAACTTGCAACTGGATAATAAGGTCCTTTAAGCCAGGGTCTGATTCCCAAAACTGGGCTATTTCAGTAATCCATTGAGGAAGGACTGTAGATATAGCAGCACAGTTAAAATCTGTTTCTCCATTCTCAGATTTTCTAGAGAGACAATCTGCAACCACATTCTCTTTTCCTTTCTTATATACTATTTCATAGTCTAATCCCATCAATTTAGTAATCCACTTTTGTTGGTTAGTAGTGGTCACTCTTTGGTCTAAGAGGTACTTTAAACTTTGATGATCAATTTTGATTAGTACCTTGTTGCCAAGCAAGTAGTGCCTCCATTTAGTAGTAGCATAGATGACTGCCATCAACTCTTTTTCATAGGTAGACCAGCCCAGATGTTTTGTTGCTATAGCCTTATTGAGATAGGCTATTGGTCTGCCCTGCTGCATTAATATTGCCCCTAAACCAGTATGAGAAGCATCAGTCTCTAAAACAAAGGGCATAGTGAAATCAGGCATAGCTAACACAGGAGCCCTGACCATAGCTTCTTTAAGACTCAGAAAAGATTGAGTGGCCCCTTCATGCCATTGGAATTTGTCTTTTTTCAACAGTTCAGTAAGAGGCTTACTAATCAATCCATAGTTGTGAATAAATTTCCTATAGTAACCAGTCAATCCCAAAAATCCTCTCAGGCTTTTAATGTTGGTAGGCAGTGGCCACTTGGTAATCCATTCTATTTTGTCAGGATCAGTAGATACCCCATGTTGATTAATGACATGTCCTAAATATTGGACTTGCTCAGTTCCAAACTCACACTTACTTCTTTTAGCAAAAAGTAAATTGTCCTTAAGAATTTGCAATGTTAGCTTCAAATGTACCAAGTGTTCCTCATAGGTTTTGCTGTAGACCAAAATGCCATCAAAGAAGACTAGAATGAACTTCCTGAGATATGGCTTGAATATTTGATTCATTAATGACTGGAAGGTAGCTGGTGCATTAGTGATTCCAAAAGGCATCACCAAAAATTCAAAATAACCTGTGTGTTTTTTAAATGCAGTCTTAGGAATGTCTGGGACATGCGCCCTGATTTGGTGGTAACCAGATCTGAGATCTAATTTGGAATACCATCTAGAGCCATGTAGTTCATCCAACAATTCATCAATGGCTGGAATGAGAAATCTGTCCTTGATTGTCATATCATTTAAGGATCTATAATCCACACATTCTCTAAGAACCATCATGTTTCTTGACCAATAGCATTGGAAAGGCATAAGGACTATTACTTGGTTGTATCACCCCAGAAACCAGCATCTCACTAACAATTTTCTCAATTTCTTCCTTCTGCACATATGGATATTTTTAAGGTCTCAAATTGATAGGTTGGCTTCCTTCCTTCAATTTAATATGATGGTCATGGGACCTGGTAGGAGGTAAACTTTTTGGCTCTTGAAATACCTCTGAGTATGTCTGCAATACTTCCTCCATCTGACAAAAAAGCTGTTTATTCTCATTTCTATTACCAATCACCTGATCTGGTTTTATAACAACAATGTTCTCTGCAGATTCCTGAGCCATTCCAAACAGAAATCCAAAATAACAATGAGTTGTATTATTTAGGGTCTGCTTGAATTCTCCAGAAGACATGAGCTATATTGCAGGAGGGATCATATCAGATTCTCCTTGTAAAACCACTTTCTTACTTCCTTTGTTAATTGAGAGCTGCAATTGTTCAAAGTCAAAGGTTACTGGGTTGTAATTCCTCAACCATTGTACCCCCAATACTGCATCAATTCCCCCTAATGGCAAGATTCTGAAATCAGTAGTGAATGATTCTCCTTGGACTGACCAATTAAAGGACTTACACTCTTGAAAACTAATGACTTTAAAGCCATCAGCTACAGACACTGCTACAGGTTTGGTATCTTACAACACAGTCTTAACTTTCTTAGCTGCTTGGGGGTCTAAGAAATTATTAGTGTTTCCACTATCAATTAAAATTCTCAACACTTTCCCATTAGCCATTCCCAGAATTCTTATCGTATTATTAGCACTATGCCCAGACAAGGCATGAAGGGTGATATGAGCTTCCTGTTGAGTAACATTCTTACCAACTCCTTCTGACTCATTATCCTCACAACATTCCTCATCATCCTCATCTTTATTGATGTCTTCATAAGATGGAATGATCATAAAAAGTTGTGGTTTTCTGCATTGATGTCCCACAATGTATGGTTATCACATGAGAAACATAGTTTCTTCCTTCTTTTTTCAGCAATCTGCTCCCTAGTTAAGCCCCTAATAGGCATTGATTTCCCCACTTCCATGCTTGGGAAACCAGCAGTCTGTATGATAGCAGAACCTCCATCAACAGTTTTGGTGTTAGGCATATGACTGGTCTTTTGGTAACCTCCAATGACTGACTTGATTCCCATTCTACTCCTTTTTAACCAAGCCTCTAGTTTTGCTTCCTCCACTCTGGCTAATCTGATCAAATCCTTTAGAGTGGTAATTTTGAGCTCTTGAATACCTAACCTTATCTCCTCCTTTAAACCTCCCACAAAACAGTCTATAAAAAAAGACTCATTCAACACAGAATTTCTCAACAGTGCCCACCCAGCTCTTTAGTTCCTCAAATTTTCTTCTATATTCATCCATAGATCCAACTTGCTGTAGATTTTTTACTCTCCAATAGGATTAATCTGTACTTCAGGACTGAATCTAGCCGTAATTTCTTCTACAAATCCTTTCCAGGTCAGCTCCTCTCCTTCATTCACAAATCCAAAATACCATCCCTTTGCCTCACCTTCTAAGTTCATAGTAGCTAGGTATAACTTTTGATTTTCAGCAACCATATGGTAAGCAAACAACTTATTACATTTCCTAATCCATGTTCTAAGATTAGATCCATCGAATTTAGGGAATTCAAACTAAATAGTTCTGAAAATGTTGTTACTAGACTCTTCATTACCAATCTCTCCTTCAAACGATCCCAAAACTGACGAATCTGAGCCTTGCGTATTACCTGGTATATCTTTTGGTTGTGGTCCCCTCACTGCAAGAAGAGCTTCAATTCCTTTCATCATCTGCTGCAATTTTTGTTCCATTTTCTGCTCGATTTTATCCTCCAGTCCAACAATTAAATTGGAGTGCTCAGCCATTTGAGTTTCGAGATTCATGAATCGTTGATTATTAGTTGCCATAGTTGGATCGAGTAGCTTTGATACCAATTGTAATGATTTGGCTTAATCAAATCAATTACAGAGCTTAAATTCAGCTCTAATCTCTGAAAACAGTGACTTAGGAAGAAGATTCAGAAAATAGGGAGAGAATATTGGGGAAGAAGTAGAGAGATTCAAAAAAATATAGAGTGAGAACAGCTCATTATCATTCAATATCCTCAGCAATTACAATCTCTCGAGTATATAATACTGAACTCACTTCTACCACACCTCTCTCAGTAAAGCAACAACAAAAACCACAATAAGCATGACTCACTACTGTTAAAGGAAAAGGCTATATTAGCCTTATTAAAATAAAGGAAAAGACAAAAATAACCCTGATCACCAACTAACTATATCAGCATAACAGCATGAAGGTATCCTTACACTGGGTTTGGTGAATTTTTTGTGTATATACTCCCAAATAGACAACTTACTAATTTGGTTTAAATTCTTTAATTTATCAGGGCTTGCTTGGACGTGCTATGAGAAATGATTTTGAATAATCATGTTAACACTTTCAAATCCAATTCATGATATAGACCATTACATTTATAACTTAAAATTAGACTGTCTTGTAAAATCGAAAATCTACGGTGAGCTCTTATGTTGAATCATTTCTTTTGTGGCTGCATTTTTGCTTATTAATTATGGATATGTGCCTTCAGATGTTGTATATAATATGCATTGCGCGAAAATGTATAGGACACCAATATGCACCCGTAGGTTCATTTTGATCTAAAAAAGAAGAATGAAAAGGAATATGGAAAGTACAAGATATGAACATCAGACTTCAGACATTCATTTCAAAACAATATATTACCTCTAAATTCATTTTTCCTGTTTTCTTTTATTCTCCTTAAGAATTTGGGGATCCAAAAATGGGGTTAGGAGTTGTTTGATAAAACTAAATGAAAACTTCTGAATGATTAAAGACTCTGAGTGAGCTGAATAAAATAGAATCTCTGAATAGTGAATAAAAAATTGAGTTTGATAACTGATCGGTCTGAAATACCTGAATGAATTTATTTACAATTTTAACGTTCTGAACTGTTTTGAACAAGTTTGTTTGTTAATTTAAAAAGTTTCAATTTAAGAGTTGTTTGATAAAATTAAATGAAAATGTTTGAATATTTAGAGATTTTGTTTGAAAACCAACATCGAATGAGCAAATATGTTTGATAATTTATTATTACATTGAGTATGCTTTCATATTTTAACCTTTCGAAATATTTCTTTCATAATTACAGATATGCAATCACATCTAAATATTATTAAATGGACGTTTGCTATTATGATAATAAAATAGCAAAAATACATTTTTGCTCTAATGTATAAAATTTAAAGAAATATTAATCTAAATTTAAATTTAAAAGAATAGAGTTAAATTTAACAACTGACAGAATTGACATTGAAGGTTTAACTTTCCACTATGATATACTTAAAATGCAGCAATAGAATAATACTCCCTCCGTTCCGGAAAACTATTTGCCTAAATCTAGGTTAGTACAACACGCAAGTATACGTGGTCAACAAGTAATAAAGAGTAAGTAGAGTATCGTCCCACGGAGAAAAGAACTACAATTTATACTAACAATTACCAATTTTGTATTAACTCGGTTTTATTAAACAAATGATTAAAGTTGAGAAATTTATAAAATTAAATAATTAAATAAATGAAAACTAATTACCACAAGGTTTAAAACAGAAAGGAGACTTAAGACTACAACTTCACTTAATGCTTCACTTAAATCAATACACTTCCTGTTAAGTTATATCATCTATTCCGAATTGTTATTTGAGAATTCATCAATATTTATGACAATCTCTCGATGTATCATAAACGAATCAACTTAAATCCACATATGATAGAATTAAGATGAACACCCTAGTTAACTAATCCATTATATGTCTATGTGAATTTCAATTAAAAATGATTTAATGCACATGTTCCCTATCAGATTATATCGGTGTGTAGGTATATCTTTATCCTAAACACAAATCGTGAATTCCATCGCCATGCAGAAAACACAATCACATGCTTTTATGATCAGATATAAATCTATAATTCGTCTCTCAAGTTCATATAGGTTACCATGGTAATTACTGGCCAGACAATTAAGCAATTAAGCACAAATCATAATAGACTAATAGGATTTGTATGTGTAAACCCACTCATCAAAAACTAGCTTAGTTTTATTTTTCTTGTCAAATTAACCAATTTTTAATTTTAGAATTAAAAATCAAGAATATTTATTTATATTTCAAACTAATGAAAATATGAAAATTGGAGGTAGTAGTAAAGTTGATATAGTTTCTTATGGTTATAATTTCTCTACCTATAATTTATAAGAAAATAGTATAATTTTTATAATAAAAATGGTCAATTTGACTTAAAAAGTCAAACTATGCCAGTTTTTGAGGGGTGGAGGAAGTAATAAAATATACTCTCTCTATTCCATAAAAAGAGTTTTACTTGTCAAATATTTTTATTCTACTAAATAAGTCATCGGAATTGTCTTTTTATCGATAGTAATATAAAAAATAAAATTGCCTCAAAACTTCATTTTAATTTTATTATTATGCCACCAATATTAAACTAAAATATCATTTTTAGCAGAAAACATTAAATAAAAATATATTTTTAATATTTAAAAACTTTTAAATGAAACAAAGTATGTAAAATTTTTCTTTAGAGGCTATTAATCAAAATGGTTCAAAAGATCAGTAGGATTACAATAAGGGTCTATCTGAGGAGCATAATCTTCTATATAGGTTATTTAGCTGACCAAAGGAGTAAGATGGGGATAGCTTTCCCAAAAAGCACTTTTTGTTTTCAATAAGTGCGTTTGATAATCAACTATTAAAGCCTAAAAATCTGATCGAATAATTTATTGATATTAAGTGATTGACAAGTGTTATGAAACAATCTCTTACTTGATCACCACTTGGTTCTTAATAATGACTCCATTCATTTTGATATTGGCTACATGTTAGTTATCTTGGTTATAGCAACTTGTCCAAATGTCTCCAATGATTGAATAATTGATCCATGTTTGGAGCTGAAGTTAGTAAATGTGTTCTTTTTTTTATTCACATAGACTAAAATAATGGGGTTGCCAAGATTCACACGGCCCAGGGCACGGGAAGGTGTGTCGAGTCCTAACCTTTATGTGGCCAATTGTGGGCCAGCTGTGAGACTTACTTTTGACACTATCACATCAGCATTCAGCACTTATGGTACAGTGAAAGGAGTATATCCAGCTGATGAGAGTGGAACTCGTGTTATTGTGTCATATCTTGATAATTGTTCTGCACAAGCGGCCTTTGAGGCATTAGATGGACGTCCTTGTCTTGAACTTGGAGGACGTACTTTGCACATAAAATATTCAGTGTTTCAACCACCTAGCCAGGTACTGAATGGTTAATAAATTTCTTAAGCTTTTTCTGCGTTATTACTTTCAGACTTAAATACACACTTCTTGAAAGCTTTCATATTTGGATTACGGATAAAATTATCTGCAAACTTCTATTTCTGAATTATTATTAACCTTCTATTTGTTTCTCAAATAACCACTGTAGTTTACTCTTTGGTTTGAAAAAGCACGTCATCCAAGAGTAAATGGCTTTTTTTCCTTTTGTATTATTCAAATGATTTTAAATTAATCATTATATTTTTATGCACAAATTCTTTTCTAGGCCATGCTAAATTTATAATGCAAATGAGATTTTCTGGTTCATCTCTCGAAGTGACTGGAAATTTGTGTTTATCGATTTCTTACAGTTTGAAACCAGATATGTGAACTTCAGATAGTGGAAACAATGTGTCACAGCTGCTCATATTCTGATCGTATTATCTGATTTACTTCTATGTTATTGGTATACTTGTTCTTGAATGTGTATTCTATGCTTCCTTGTTTAGGTTCAGGTCAATGACTCAGTTCCAGTATCTTTGTCAGCTTCAGATTTGAACATTGCTGGCATCTACTTGATTCATGACTTTATCAATGCCGATGAAGAGGAGGTAAGGGATCTTTCTTTCATTAACATGGAGCCTTTGCAGGGTTCTTTTTAATTTTACGTAAAAGGAAAACAACAAAAACTAGAAACTAAAGATCACCATTCTAATGATTGTGCGAGAAATTGCTACAATCTTTAGCTTCTCCATGCATAAATATATGTTCAGGTAATGGGTATGTGTTCCATATATGTACGTATGACCTTTGAACTTTTCAGGAACTTCTTGCAGCAGTTGATTGTAGACTTTGGAAAAGTCTTGCAAAAAGAAGGGTTCAGCATTATGGGTATGAGTTTTGCTATGAAGTAAGTTAGTGTGTAACTAGCCTCTTGTTACTTCAACTTTATTTGCAGTAATCTTGAAATACGCCCCCTTTTTTCCCCTTGTCATAATAGGAAAATCAAATAAGTAATTTAAACCGAAGAAGAAATTAGAAGTTGTTTTTTTGGTACTTTGCCCTGATTAACTTATATTCCTAGTTTGTGGAAAACTCTGTTAACTTTAAGTGCCAAAATTGTCTTATAGTTTGTCCTAGAGGTAAGTCAATTCTTGGGCATATCGCATGGGAATAAAACTCACTTACTGAACACCCTTCAATCGTATACTGCATTTTATCAAGTCATTCTTAATAACGAGCATGTATTTTAAACTTTTGAAAATTGCCCTGGCTCTTTAATCTTAATAGTCAATAATATTGTTAATGAAATTTAAGCAATCTGTTCTAATGCTTCCTCATTTTATTCTTTCTGACATTAAGATTTGAATCTATTACCTTTTTGAATTCCCTAATTGTGCCACCAATGGTATTTAGATTATTTGGATGTAGAAGCGGTAGAGTTTTTCACAGTAAATATAATCTATCAATCAAAATGTCTCGCATTCAGCATATATTATGTATAGATGTCATGTTTATGAGCAGTCTCCTGTGTTCTGATAAAGTTTTGTTAGTTATGTCTGTCTGTTTTAAGGTCTTGACTCACATACCGCAGTGTATTCTTGTCAACTCACACAGTCACACATGAACCATATGATGGTCTTGCCATTCACTTGAGCGAGATTATATTTGTCTTCACATTAAGATAATGCAACTCAATGCTGATTCTAAAAGTATGTTTTGTTATTCTATCAGCATAAATTAATACGTTTTTTCCCTTTTGATTATTTTGAATCTCAAAATCCATTATATTTCATTTTGCCTCATCCTGTTTAGAACTCCTATGCTATTATTGATACAAACTGTCAGTTAGATGATCAAGAACTATTTTAAGAGGGGAAAGTGATAACGGCTCTTAGGATTATAACACGAGAGCTAAAAAATTTTGATTGTTAAAAATAGAATTACAAATGTCTCTGTTGGAAGTAGGTTTGAGTAAAATTAGAGTGATACAATAACGTAACATTATTCTTGCTGAGGAAAAGAGCAAAAGAGTTATTTTATCTTTTGATAAAAGAAGAATTTTATTTGAAAGAAGAGGAATTTTATCCTTGTGCTTCTCAAAACCCAAAAATCTTACATGAACCAAATTCTCGACGGGTAAGGGGACACCCAAGCTTTACCAAAAATCCCAAAAAGATAATTCCAAAGGCTACATGCTTTAAAACAATGCAAGGAAAGATGTTCATGACACTCTGAATTTTGCATACACATGACACATATCTGGGCACAAGCGTTTGTATGGCCTTCTCCTTTGCAACAAGGTATTAGTATTAAAGTGATTGAGAACTGCTGACCAAAGAAAAGCTGCAGGTGAGTTATTAATTATCCTTTTTTAATCAAGAGTTCTGACTTCACTTAAGTGACTGAAATTTCTAATAAAAAAAGAAAGGATGTGCTGATGGATACGATAAATTATTGGGATTGTCGGACAAAATGGATCACTGTTTTAAATCCTTTGCTGTTTCTGTTATGGTCATTCGGCACCCAAGAATTGGTTTATTGTGTATAGGTGGTTAAGACTTTAGACAAGGAAGATTGCTGGTACTAGTGTCGATCTGTTATTGCTATTGAAATTGGCTGGCTTTTCGCTGGTGTGACCCTTTTTGTCTTTATCTTAGGATGTCGTTAGGTGGTATTCTTAGATCTATCCTTTTGGGACCCAATTGTGGAGAGGTTGAGTAAGTCACTTGACATGTAGGAGAGCGTTTTTCTCCTTTGGTTGGCGTATTGCTTTGATTAAGTCCGTCTCTCTGGCATCCCAATTTATTATTTGTCCTTTTTTTCAGGTTAGCCGTCAATGTGGTGTATTGTCTAGAGAACTTTATGTGTGACATTTTGTGGTAAGGGAATGAGGTAGGGAATGGTGAATGGTCATTTGATCTCATGGAAGAAGGTTTGCAGGCCTATTATTAATGGGGGATTGAGGCTTGGTAAATTGGTGTCTAAGAACATTTCGCTTGCAGTGAAATGGTTCTGACAATTTCCTTTGGAATCTGATTCATTATGGAATAAGGTGATTAAAAACAAATATGGGCTGGAAGCCAATATTCCAATATACCCTTCTTCCTTGCCTCTTTTTGAAACTAAAAGTTGGGGATGGTCCTTCATTTGGTTTCTAGAGGATACTTGGATAGGTGATGTTCCTTCCTTTCTAGTCAATCCTCATCTTTATTGGCCATCTTTGTTTCATAATGCATCCATCTCCAATATATTTTTTACTTCTTATTTTTCTGCAGCAGTAGATACCTTTTTGTGGAACTTTCAATTTTATAGAAATGGGAACACGACAGGGAGGTTTATCTCGTATGTAAATATTTATCGCATTTCATTCTCACCACTTTTCGTGATGTTTGGTTGTGGAGTTTGCATAATTGTTTTTTTTATCTTCTTAAAGAAGTTTGGTTTTTGTAACATTAGATTTCGAGGGTAGAAGGAAAGATAGCAAGTTGTTGTGGAGTCCATTTTTTTTGTGTGCGTTTGGGTTCTCAAGACTCAGCAGAATGCTTGGTGATAGATGACGGATTCGACTTTGAAAGGATTTGTGGGTGGGGTTGGAAACTTTGGGAGCACGCTTACCTAACTTCGCGCTCTACCTAACTTGTTCTCTTTGGCTGTTCATTCGAATGAAAGTGGTGGTTGTTTACTTCTCAGATGATGGAGTCCAAGCATTATGGCATCAAGTTTTTCAAAGACATTTTGCAGTAAGGAGTCTGAGGAGGTGGAGCAACTGTTGATGGTTGTGACGCCCCCAAATCCGGGTATCTTTAAAACCTGGATATGGTGCTACATGGTACTAAACATTGATATTCATTCATCTACATTATCCTGCCAATATGTTAGTAATTATTAGATATTTCAGACATTATTACATTCCCAGTTTTTATGACCTCTAAATCTTCAAAACATGATACTTTACATAATAATATTACAAGACTCCTAACTTATTACAAGAGTTCGTAATATCTTCTACTCGTTCATCTTGCCCTTCCTTTTGTCTTTACCAGAACCTTCAACACGCTCGTGTTTTGCTGAAAACATTTAATTTCAAAGCAAGAATGAGCATTTACATGCCCAACAGGTATAATAGTTGTATATAAACAACAAATCAAGAATCATACTTTCATACTTTTAAACCTTCAACAACTGAACAAAAGTTATGAAGAGATCTCGAATAAGAGGAATAATACTTCCTTCTAGTTCAAAACCATTTTTGAAACAACATACAAACTTATGCTGAGCGGTCATAAGACCTAGAACAGTCTTTTTCATTTGAAAATGTTTGAACAACTATTCCGCTGTAAATCGTCATGGCTTACGGGCACGCTGGGTGATCAACCCTTTGTACCATGTGTTGATCAATACTACATGGTGAACGACTTATTTTGTGTTCTTTCCGTCATCCGACATGATATGTCGGCATAGAAATTTTCCCAATATTAGGGTAGTTCTTCTCAGACTAGAGTCCAAACCCCAAAGCAATTTGAGTGGACAACTCTACTTAATCTCAATAACGTTTCAGAAAATTATATTCAAATTCATACAACATTAGCCTACCATTGCTGATTCACCTTCGACATTGGATTAGAAGCCATTGAAAGTTTCCCCTAGAGGAGTACATTTAAAGAGTACTGTGACATAGCGAATAAACGCTTGTCACTTCGGCTATTGAGATTGACCGAGTGACTGGTGAGATCCTAGGCGTGGTATTCGAAATCAGCTTTTCGTCCTTCAAGTCAGAACCTACTTCTTTGAAATACCTTCTTTCTTATCCAGTTCAAAGCATAAGAAGCGTCGATTCACCAACCTCCGCAACATCGAAACTGCGTATGTATTAGGAGCGCAACGAATGGGGCATGATGTCCCAGCTGGAGAGTAAGCCTTGTAATCTGAATGCCTTTCCTTTATTCTTTCCTCTAGCAGGCTTTGTCTCATATCACATTCATGCGTCTAGCCGGTACAATTGACATTGACATAACTCTTAAACAATTCATGCATATCAGAACTTGAAAGCTTGAACAATTAATGCATTATAGCAAAACTTGAACACTTATACAATTTCGAAAGATTTGCATAAGTTTGGAATATACACATTGTATAAGTATTGTGTAAACCAAAGCGTTCCTACGGGATATTCGTAAGAATATAATCCCACATTCATAAAGCTGACATTCAATACAAAGTTGAATGGAGTTAGCATACTTGCTTTATGCGTTCTTTAAAACTCGACGTTAATCGTCCTTCGAAAGTCCTACACATTTAGTGCACATTGACACACCAATTAGACACATAAACGTCGATTATGGTTTACATTAACCTTATTCCATGTTTTGTACTGTCTGTTTGATTAGAATTAGGACACTTTCCAAGTTTATTAACATTCAACTCTGCGTTTTGATGTTCGTACGTCACTTGCCTAACTTCTCTTGTGCGAACGCGCAATCAATACGCCTTTGCGTATGATTAGCACGCTCATATCATTTGTGTAATACTTATTGATTATTGATAAGTATTTTACATCTCATATAGTTTGGCTTTGCATTAGCATTTAGACACGTACACGTTTACAACCACTTGTTACGGCGTTACAACGTTTGCATGTTCGTACGCCCGGATTGCTTATGCAAACACCCAACGCTGCACGACAAAACCACATGACAACCCACATTTCTTGGCATTTCTGGCGTCGGGCGCTGCAGCGCCCATAAGTGGTGCGGCCGCACCTGACCGGCAGAAACACAATTCAACTTTTCGCCATTTTTGGTTTCGAACAATTTCAACGCACCTACTTTGAAATATTATAACTTGCTCGTCCGATATCGGAATGAGCTCGTTTTTACGTCATTTTCTTCCTTGTAACATCCTCTACACATCCCCCGGACGAAATAATTTTTAAGGTTCTTTAACTGGTCGGAAAATTGGCTCAAAAATCCTTCGGAAACGTTTTCAACGTCTAATTTTCAAATCTTCATAACTTGCCTATTCGAATTCGGATTAAGCTCGTTCTTGAGCCTACGACTCACTTTTTCAATTAATTACAAAACCCCCAGAAAGACAGAACTTTTCGGAAGCGTTAACCACTTGTAAACTCGACCCGAAAATGGTACTAAGCTAGGGTTTTTAGCGTTTTACGTCTTTTATTGAAAATTTCACCATAACATCGTTATGGCATATTTTTCATCCGTTCCACTTGGAGCATCTTTGTAACTCCCTTATCTATGATTCCTTCTTTTCGGAATCCAAAAACAACACAGATAAACAGTTATAGAAGTCCGTTTACAGTCATCTACTTTGTTATTTTCTTCCTCACGCTTAGGCTTATGGTTTTAGTTATTCGTTTACTTGACATGCATTTTACCGATAGTTTTACAAGGGTTTACTCCTTCATTAACAATCTTATATCTTCAAGATCATTCACGATCTTCCATTAATCAAAAACCACCCACAACTAATCAACTCAAAAGAAAAATCAAAGAGATGAAGAGTTTTAGGGTTATAGGCTTACCTCTTGTGTTCTTATTCTTCTTAAAGCTTTAATGGACAAAGCTAGCTTCTTGATCTTCTCTTCCTCTTTGGTCCGACCCTCTCTCTATCTTCTCTCAAGCTCTTGCTTTTTCTCTCTTTAAACACTTAGCAAATAATGAGAAGTGAAAAGAGATGATGGTTGGTTTTGTATATATAAAACCTACTTTTCTCTTCTTACAAGTTCGTCACCCAACTAAAGTCTTGCAAGGTCTCCTTCCTTACCTTTCAAAGCTTATCAATCACCCCCTAGGTTAGCCTCATCGAACCACAATTAAACTAGCCAAAGCTAGACAAAATGATCACTTAATGGATAAGTGAACCTTAATGGGGAGACAAGCCATTAATGCTTGGTCTCATTAAGATGGCTCATGCACGATGACTCACCAATGGCCCCCTCTTATCTTTATATGGCCGGCCATATAGGCCTAAAATGCCCATCCTTTAATTTGCATTTTCTTTATGCTTTAATCTCACCCACATTTGATTTTCATTTCACACTTTCTTGCTTTGGCTCCAAGTCTTTAGGTTTTAAACCTAAGGCTCAAGCCATGACTCAACCCTAGCCAAGCCACTCCAAAACCTTGGCTCAACCCTAGTCAAGTCATACAAACCTAAGGCTCAACCTTGGGCTCAAACATAGCCAAGTCTTGAAATTCCTAACCAAGCCATCCAAACCTTAGGCTTAGTTAGTCCAACTAATTTTAGTTAGACATTTTTTTTTCCAGTTAGGTTTTTTAACTTTTTCGGTTACGTTCTCGTAACATGCTTGGTTAGCCGAACCGACTTTCGATTCTCGAAAATCCGATTTCGCCATCCGTCCCCCTTTCTCGAATAAACGCTATGTCGTATTTCGAAAAGTCAAAAAAACGAAAAGGCGTTTTTAGCGTGAATAGTGTTTTTACGTCTTTTCTGGGAAAAAAATTATTTTCCTCGTACAAACTCGAAACACACATAAGCGAGCACATATTACATATCGTGGTCATATTACGACCATAAATCACATAAAATACTAATTATCCATAAAAACCTTATTTTATTAGATAATTTCTTATAAATCTTATTTACAAGAATAATCGATCTTTGCGATCATTACAATGGTCTTGTTGGGGGAGGCCGACAGTTATTAACCCATGAGGATTCATTGCGTTGGGAAGCAATGAACTTTTTTGTAAGTCCTACTATTAGAATCTTTGTGGCAAAGGTGGGTTGACTTTTACATGGCGGTGTATTTGGAGGGTTGGGGTGCCACGAAAAGTGACTTTCTACACATGGAAAACCAGTGTTTCAGAAAGTAATAGGCGGACCTAGACGGTAAAGGGGCCTTCAAGTACTTATGCCTTATAATCGGGGCCTAGGCTCTTTCCTAGGCGGGGCCTGGGCGGCTTCCCTAGGTGGTGTAGGATTATTATTACGTTTTACATTTGTAAAAAAAATGTTAAGTCTATTCTTTTATATTTATAATAAAAGTAATGTTTTATTTATGAAAAGTTAAAATATAGGAATTGATTTAAGATATTGTCAAATATGGGGCCAAATTTGAAACTTGATAGAAAAGGGCACTTAATAGTTTTAAAAATTAAAAGGTTGACGTCTAATGCTATCTCATCTTATCTGTTATAAGAAACTAGATCGCAACATCACACATTCTTTAGGGAAGAGGAGGAAACAAGTTGCTGTGATGGTGGAGGATGGTGACAACTATAGCGACAACGACAGCAATGGCATTTCATTACTAGCTTCTAGGCAGCTAGGCAGGTGCCTAACACCTATTTTCCAAGGTTGGACAGCACCCAGCACTTCAGCGGCGCCTAGACCTTGTTTGAGAACTCCATGGAAAATAACACTTGGGGGTATTTAAACTCGAGATCATGTGGAGGAGAGGTATATTTTTGTTTAATCGATGCTATGTGTTAGAAGGATTGGGTTTATTCTGATTTTGTTAGCCTTCTTTGATGATGTTCTATTTATGGGAATTGAAGTGGGTGACACCTAGTTCCTTAGTGGAGTTTTTTAGGGTTAGGAAGGGAGTTTGTTTCAAAGAGACGGTGTGTCTATGGGACATGATTCCACATTGCTTATGGTGCATGCTGCGACAGGAACAAAATTGGAGACACTTTGAGGAAAATTCTAGACACTTTGAGGAGAGGGGAATGGACTATTGTTCAGATCTAAAATATCTTTTTTTGTCTCTCTTTTTTCTGGCAAAACGCTATTTTTTGGTGGATCGTCTGTTGCTTTTGTTGATTTTTTTATCGGAGTTTAGCCTTTGGACACGACGTTAGTTTTTTCCTGCTTTTATGTAGCTACTTTTGTGCATGGGTGGTACCCCCTTGATGCTTCTACATTCTTTTCTTAACATGTATATTTTTATTGTCCATAAAGCAATATTTTATACTGTGGCACTCCTAATCGACAATTGATTCGACAATTTGCTGGTTTCCTGTAGTATTATGAATTTGTAATGGATAATGTACAAAGACTGAAGTCTTACTATCCCTTTTTTTTTGGATGTAGACAAGAAATGTTAGCACAAAACAGTATCTTGGTGAACTTCCATTGTTTGTTTCTCCCATTCTCGAAAGAATTTCCTTATTTAAGGAGCTTGGCAGTGCATCAAATGCAAGTCTGGACCAACTGACGGTAAGTCATGACGTGTTTGCTTCATAATTTTTTTGTGATGTCTGTTTGTAAATCAAATAAAAGCTTCCTTGTTATGTCAGTTCTTACCTATGCCGGGTTTGGGATTATTCTCTTTTTGTATACTGGTCTTTTAGGGGCTTAATTATTGTTTGATTTTATTTAATATTTTTTTAAGTTTTATTTCAATATACATGTACATGCATGTTTTTCTATTCTTTCCGAGACTAACAATTGATACCATTTTGGTATAGGTTAATGAGTACCCACCTGGGGTGGGCTTGTCTCCACATATAGACACTCATTCAGCATTTGGGGGATCAATTTTTAGCCTTTCATTAGCAGGGCCTTGTATTATGGAGTTCAGGAAGTATTCAGATGGTGATTGGATTTCAAAATCTGCCTCAACTGGTGATAGGGATGTGGAAAATTCTGAAAATAGCACAAATTTCTTGAAGAGAGCTATTTATCTTCCCCCTCGATCAATTCTTTTGTTATCTGGGGAGGCACGATATGCTTGGCACCATTACATTCCCCACCATAAGGTATTTTTCTGAGTTATCTATTTTCCTCACTTGGAGATTATTGTCTTTTACGTAAAACATCATATCTGCACAAGAGGCTTGTTAGATATATATATATATATATATATATATATATATGATAAAGTAAAATATATTCAAAGAGGCTCCATGCGAGAGGCTGTGCCACCTATGTATATTCGGAAACTCAAAAGGACATGCCGAAGACTGCCACCAAGCCACATAATAGCAATCAACAACAGCCACTGTCGGCGTGGATACCCTTGCTTCTGCCAAAAGAAAAACATACTTGAGAAAAAGTATTTGATATGCACAATATACCTCTCCTTAGCCTCAAAATATCTGCAGTTCCTTTCCCTAATAATCCTTTAACATTAATCAATCCTCTTGAGACGCTAAAACCTTTTTCAAGCACACAAAAAGTCCTTCAGTAAACTAGGCTTGACTCATTTGATCCTCACCAAAGAGAACACCATAAACTACAATACACTAACCACCTTGGGCCGACTCCCAATCTTTCCTACACATAACATTGGTTGACCATGAACCTCCCTCACTTCCACAATCGAGTCTTGGGTCAAAATGCCTCCTTAAGTCGCCTTGACGCGCCTCGCCTAACATTGCATGCTTGCGCCTTGAGCTTAGGTGCAAAAAGTCCGCTCCTTATTACCTGAGCCGCTAGTCGTTGAAGTGAAGCGCAAAAGCTGCACGGCCTGTGCCTTGCCTCACCTCGAGCTAGGCATACTCTCGCCTTTGACAACTATGATCTAAACCTTTTGGGATTCCGGGTCAGCTAGGAGAAATGTCCCCATTTTGGCCTGTTTGCAATGTTTTAATATGGATTTAGAGCATAAATAGATCAACCTTGTTGTTGATATGATGGAACCAATTTGTCTTTTAGTATTGATACAAATTCCCATCAAGAGGAAGGTTTATGGGGTTGATTTAGTAGGCTCCTCTTGTTTTCACTTTGAGGAGGACAAAAAAAAAGGTTTATGCTGTTCATGATCGGTACTATAGGATCTGCTCCTTTGGGAGTGTCTAGAATCTAAACTAAAAGCGTGACGCATATCGCTGTAGGAGTAGGAGTAGGTAAATTGACAAATGTGTAATGCATCATTCATAAAATAATTTTATGTATATATATGTATACACACGCACATAAATATATTGTAGAAAGGAATACTCAGAGTTTAGGTTTATATACACAAGTATATTTATGGTAATCTCTAATTACAGCTATGTATACACAATAATTATGGGATATGACTAACTATAATTATGGAAACCATATCATATCTTCTAACACTCCCCCTTAAGTTGGTGTATAGATGTCTCGCATACCCAACTTGAAACACAATGGATGAAATATCTTACAACTAAGACCCTTAGTCAAAATATCAGTAAGTTGGTGCTCTGTTTTGACAAAAGGTAAGCAAATAAGACCACTAGTTAATTTTTCTTTAATGAAGTATCTGTCAATCTCAATGTGCTTCGTTCTATCGTGTTGTACTGGTTCGTTTTCAATACAATACTAATGGCTGCCTTATTATCACAAAATAACTATCCTCTATAGAGCCAGCTCAATCTGAGTCGAAAAATGCTTCAACTCTCACATGACCATGTCGTGCGAACAATAAACCTTTCCTTGGAGCATACTTGGGATACCTCATAATTCTATAGACAGTTTTCACATGACAATGTCGAGGATCATGATACTGACTCACTTTTCCAACATAATAAGATATATCAGGTCTAGTATGAGAAATGTATATCAATCGTCGCACCAAACGTTGATATCTTTCTTTATCAACCGTAGGTCTTGTGCCACCTACTAGATGATGATTCACTTCAATAGGAGAATCAACAGACTTACATCCCAACATGCCAGTTTCTGTTAAAAGATCAAGTACATATTTCCTTTGAGATAGAAAAATTCTACTGGAAGATCTTGCAACTTCAATACCAAGAACATATTTCAAAGGACCAAGATAAAGACCTCAAACTCTTTGGCCAGACTTGATTTGAGATTAATTATCTCTTCTCTATCATCCCCTGTCATCAACATAAACAATAAGAATAGTGATCTTACCTTTTATCCGTTTGACAAATAAAGTATGATCTATTCGACTCTGCTTGTACCTAAATTTTATCATTACTTTGTGGAATCTACCAAACCAGGCTCTGGGAGATTGCTTCAAACCATATAAAGCCTTTCGCAGCTTACAAACCTTACTCTTGGTGGCAGATGAAGCAAAACCAAGGGATATTTCCATGTATACTTCCTCCTCCAAGTTACCATGAAGGAACACATTTTTCACATCCAATTGATGACAATCCCAACCGAATTTTGTTGAATATGAGATTATGGGAGGAACAAAGTTCATCTTCGCCACATGAGCAAATGTCCCCTGGTAATTAATCCCATAGGTCTGAGTATACTCTTTTGCAACTAGTGTGACTTTGAGTCTCTTAACTGTCCCATCTGACTTTTGTTTGACTGTATATACCCATTTGCAACCTACTGATTTTTTCACGTAAGGAAGAGTAACTAGTTCCGATGTATCATTTTTTTCAGGGCATTCATCTCTTCTATCATAGTCTGTTTTCAATTCTAATAACTAATTGCTTCTCTCTACATCTGAGGAATAGATATGAGGACAATGAAGAAATAAAGGAGTGGTAGGATGCAGATAATTTATCATAGACTAAGAAATTAGAGATAAGATGTTGAGTACAAGATCTAACCCTTTTTCTAAGATCAATAAGAAGGTCAGTATCATCAGAAGAACAAGTAGGATTAGGATTCTCACCATTAACATTATCAAGACTAGGTTTTGAGCAGGGTTGGTGTAGTGATGCAGAAACGGTGACCGTATTCTTCCTTCTTCGAACATAGGTCCTCAACTCAGGCTCATTCTGTCTAGCATATGACTACTGTACCTGTGACTCCCCTAGGTAGATGTATCAGAAGCAACAACAGGAGCAGGAAGAATTTATAGGATAAGATGATATGGTAGAACTTGTAATACCAGCCTCGAGAAAACTTCTCATCAATAACATCCTCTGAGGAGAAGGGGAAGAAGAACAAAAAGGTTCCGATTCCCAAAAAGTTATATCCCGAGTGACATACTTTGTTTGAAGGGGGGTGATAACATTTATAACCCTTTTGGGTTGGAGAATAACCAATGAAAACACACCTAAGAGCCTTGGGATCCAATTTTCCCCGAGTGAGAGATTTATCATGAATATAGCACACACAGCCAAAAACTTGAGGCGAAGAAGAGGGACTTGTCATGTGTTGGAGAAAAGAGATGAGACTTTTGTTCTTAAGAATTTTAGAAGGAAGGCGGTTTATAAGAAATGTAGCAGTCAGAACAGTATCTGCCCATAAAATTTAGGTGTGTTCATAGTGAACATAAGGGTGCGGGCTACCTCTAGTAAATGTCGATTTTTTCTTTCCACCACTCCATTTTATTCTGGAGTTTTAACACAGGAGGTTTGAAGATTAATGCCATGCTGAGAGAGATAAGATGCAAAGATATTATTATTACTATATTCACTACCATTATCACTATGGAGAATTTTGATTTTAGCATCAAATTGGGTTTGAATCATTTTATGAAATTCCTGAAAACAGTCAAACACCTCATTTTGGAACGCAGAAGATAAATTCAAGTGACACGAGAATGACATTCAATACAGCTAACAAACCATCTAAAACCAAAACGGGAAACAACCCAAGAGGGTCCCCATACATCAGTATGTATAATAGCAAAAGACTCAGAATGTCAACTGTTAATAGTATAATAAGTAGAACGTTTGTGTTTACCCAATTCATATGGTTTACACAAAAACTGAGTTTTATTATATTGCTTAACTAAAGATGGAAATTAAAACTCTAATACTATAAAAGAAGGATGTCCCAAACGTCGATGCCATTGATGGAGAGAGGTTAGGCTGGAGTCAGAAGTAGAGTGAAGAGCCTAAGTAGAGAACATGTTAGACGAGGGAGCATCTAAATAATAGAGACCACCAACTGCACTACCACTGCCAATCTTCTGCCCCGTCACCAAGTCCTGAAAAATACAATGAGTTGGGAAAAAAGTTATTGAACAGTGTAGAGATTCAGAAAGACGTTGGACAGATAATAAATTTGCAGAAAATGAAAGAATATGAAGAACATATGATAATGTTAATGAAGGAGTACAAACTACAGAACCATTCCCAGAGATAGAAGAAGGGGAACCATCAGCTACTCGAACATTATCTTTTCCAAAGCAAGGCGTATATGAAGTAAAGAGGTTGGAGGACTCGGTCATATGCTCGGAAGCACTTGTGTTTATGATCTAACTAGGGCAAGTTGATGAAACATGAAAAACACAAGAATGTATACCTGACTGGGCATAATGAGAAAAAGTAGATTTGGAACATTATTTTCGAAAAGCTGAGTTTTCCTCAGGAGTGAGTGCAGTAGTAGTTTCTGAAGCACTGGATGCATCAACAAGAACTGGTATAGTAGACATATAGGCCTGAGATTCACGTCCATGACTAGACCGACCTCCACGCCCTTTAGGACGCCCATGAAGCTTAAAGCAGCGATCCCTGATATGACTCCTTCCCCCACAGTAGTCACATTCGCAGGATTCTTTCTCAACAGGAGACTGAATGGAGAAGCTATGCTTAGGATACGAAGCAACCATTACTGATCGGTCAATAGGATTTAAATTTAGAACCATCACCCGACATCTACTTTTCTCTGGACTCTAGTATGAACCTCTCGCAGTGATTGAAAAGGTGTCTGACCAATCAACTGTGCTCGAACTTGATTATACTCTATGTTCAAACCAGCCAAGAAATCAACTCGATCTTCACTAACAAACTTTTGATAAGCTGCTGCATTTTCCGTACATTTAGCTGAAAAAACCCGGTAATGATCAAGCTCCTGTCAAAGAGCATTAATCTCCGCAAAATACTGTGTCACAGTCTTCTCCCCTTGACCCAGCTCACGGATTCTTTTACGAATGTCATATGCCTTAGACATATCACCAGAAACAGAGAAAGTTTGAGAGATAGCCTCCCAAAGCTCATAGGCAATGTTTAAAAACATGTAACTACTCCGCATACTTGGTTCCATTGAATTAAAAATCCATGTTTTTACCATGGAGTTATCATATTTCCATTCTTCTTAGGTCATACCTGGTTTTTCAGGCATAGTAGTTCCATTGATGAAGTGTTGCATACGATTAACCTCAATTGACATACGGCACGCTTGGGACCATGCTAAATAGCTGGTTTCATCTAAGAAGAGAGCTTGAACTCTCAAAGTAGCTGACAACTCTTAAGGGCTTACACGCTGTTTACACTCAATTTTTTCGGATACATAACAAAGAGAGCTGATAGCCTTAAATAGATAGGCTTTACAGACAACAGGAATCTTAATTATTACTAAGCTCGAAAAGCAGAGAGCCACCGCCTACAATTGGACAAAGAACTTTTAAAAAGTAGATTTCCATTGAAGACGCGTGTCCTGGATGCAGTTGGAGTCGAATAGACTTCAAGGGAATAAAGTAACTTTAAGTTGCATCAATTTTTCTTTTAAGCATAGGATACCAGAAAGAATCTTCACTGAGATTGAGCACAGGGACCTCCAAATGGATCCTGACGGATATTGAAACATCCATAGAACCACTACTAGAATCATCATCATTATCATCATCATCTTCAAGATATTTTAATCTCTCTTCTTTAGATACCTTTTTTAAAGCTTTATTAATTACTTTCTTTACCTCTTTTTTAGAGGGTGAAGCAGAATCACAAGGAACTTTTGAGTTTGGAACCAAGGCTGAAATCAACTTCTCAACATCAAATTAAGCCACCATTTAAGTACAACATTTCTAAATAAACTATGACAGCCTGTTCCGATTTGGTCATCAATTGAGTAAGACCATTTAAGGATCCACGGAACTTCATATAAAAAGCTGAAAACAATACAGCTTGGTTTTGATTTATCTCCTCATATTTTTGGTAAAAATTTTAAAAGACTTCTTCCACTGGTTTTGGAAAGATTCTAGTGATTGGACCTCAATTATAATACCAATTCTGAAACCAGGCTGGGTAGTCTTCAAGATAGATGCCCCTAGATAGTTTAGGAGCTAAGAACTAACTGTGAGAATATTTATCATTTTGATAATGTAAAATTTTTTCCCAACCCATTAATCAAAATGGTTTTAACTTTTGGGGATCATTTGTTGGTCCTTAAAATTTCTTTGCCTCCTAAGACCAAATCCCCACTCTTTAGGAGTTATAAGACATGCAAAATCTAAACTGTAGAAAAGGCAATATTAAATTTATCTCTAGTCACGTGAGACACAGAGATAGAATTAGTTTCTTCTAAAATTTTCTCGGAAAACTCCCTAGTTTTAGGAAGGTAGATCGGATTATCATGGGAGTAGGAGAGGTAAATTTCTGCAACAGGTTATGGGGATTTAGAAGCATCAATATTCTCAATTATTATCACCTCCTTTGAAAATGTGTCCAAATAAGGGGTTTCCATTTTGACGATATCTTTACCTTTTGAGGATGAGGTTTTCAGACTCTGGCTCTTAGAAGTGTGTAGGCGAGGAAATCGTGCTTAGCTTGATTAGGGTTTCGAATATGCTGAGGAGAGAAATCCACAAAGAGTACGAGTTTGATTGAAGGTTCAAAGAGGGGAGAACGGGTAGACAATCACGAAGGTAACACGTGACAAAACTCAAGAGAGAGTCTTCTTGTGTTTTGGAGTGTCAGAGAATCAAAAGTTGCTTCCTCTGAAATTAGGGGGCTAATTATAGAGGTGGCCTATCTGATAAATGGTCACATGCCTGGCACATGACTGGGTCACGTGCCAGGCATGTGACTTCAGGTCAAATACCAGAAATGCCCTTCGTTGCCAAAAGTGATGCCTAAGTCGTCCTATTGTCGCCAATCCAAATCCCTCAACCATTTCCCTCTGGAAGTTGCCTCCCTAAATCTTCTACCTAAGAACTTACGGAGGCCCTCCCTTTCACTCTTCAAATCTATCTAATCATCGTTCCATGAATCAAATATCTTTTTCCTTCCGCTCCATCTCCGTTGTCCAATCCAAAGATTAATTGGAGAAGCTTCTCGGGAAAAAGCGTCGCCATAGCCCTGGGGGGCAGAGCCCTAGGGGGACATAGGTTTGTGCCTTTTTCAACTTTCTTCGTTCTTTCTTGCTAATTTTTATCATTTCTCGTCCTTTCGTCACGATTTTCGGGCCTTTAAGTAGATTTCCATGACATGAAGGACTTGAGAGAGATCATCCTAAGTCTCCATGTATTTCTCACATCTTTTCTTTATTTTAATCTCCTTGAGTTGTGGGTGCACTTAATCAAAGTTTGATCAGTGAAATTGCTTCGAATCGTGTAAAGGAGTGTATATCATATTTATTATTATTAATTTCACTATATTCCTATGAGAAACAACAATAATAAATTCATTAAGTATCATTTTCAACACATTGCTTGCGGTCTACAGGAATATTCCTATCCCGTTTACAAATTAGCATTCATTCCTAGGAAGAATTACTAATCACAAGTTACTATATCCAGATCTTAATTTAGACTTCATTGTCAAATTCCATCTAATAATTGTTGATCAGACAATTATAACATTAAACACAAGATATAATAAACAATCCAACCCATAATCAATTTAAATAAAAAGAAAAGAATAAATATTAAATTAAACTATCATCGAGTTCCATTGAATCCTTAATTAAGAAATTAGTTCATATCCATAACTAAAAGCATCAACAGTTTATCAAAAGCCATTCTAGATACATGAAATAAAGAATAAAGAATAAAGAATTAAACTCTGATGTAGCCAATCTTCCTTTCTTAGCTTCCTCCTGTCTTTGGAATAAACTTTGACGAAACCCTTATTTTCTAAAAACTACGTACTTCTAATCCTAAACCAAACTAAAACTGATAGTCTGATTATTTTTAATTATTCGTCTTCTACTGAGTATCTAATAATATATATTCAACCCATACAAGATAACGTAAACAAGTCAAAGTCTTCAGCTTTCAAGAGTTTGAAAACCTCCCAACTTCAATTAATAAGCGTCCAAAATAATCAGGAATTAAAATAAGCAAAATAACTGTCAGCCGATCGCGTGAGGCACAAGCGCCTAAGAAAAAGTCACCAGCGCTGCGGCTTAGCACAAGAGCGCCGCGACTCTATGCATATAAGGACCAAGCGTCGCGGCTCTTAGCTTCGGGCGCCGCGACCTTTAACTCCCTGGCCACTTTCCCCGTTTCTCCTTTACACGTCTGTTTTGTCCATTATTGTTGCATAAAGTCCAGCTACTTGCATTTTTCTTCCGTAAAGTTTTCACCAAATGATCTTTATTACATGTAGCTTCTCATAAAGGCTAAATACATGACAATTACATAATTTACACTATCGTAAGATGAATTTAACTAAATGCACAAAAACATTAAAATGCAATAAAACAAACTAAAAACACTTGAGAATTAGCAAAATAATTAAGTCAAGACTACCTAATTAGTAGATATAAAATCTACTCATCAAATACCCCCTAATTTAAATCTTTGCTTGCCCTCAAGCAAAACTAAAACAAAAATCAATCCTAAAAATTTCTAAAATGCAAACTACTATGAAATAAACATAAATCTGAATATAGCCTCCAAGGTCATACATACATACATCTTAGCAACAATTAAATCATGCATAAGCTTGTCAATCAACTTAGTTATCAATTCACAATAATTATGATCCCATTGTGTGTGTGTAACCTCCACCTCAACCAAATTAACCAATCATACCTTAGAAAAATTATACAATGAACACTCAGTATAAGAGAATCATCAATCCCTAGGAACATATCCCAGTAATAATCTCAGTCAGGGTAAACATCATCCAAGTTAAGGAAAACACAGTTTTACTATTGCCTAGCTATTCTTCCTAGATACATTTTCAACATTCTTTCATATATTTACACTTTTTTTTTCAATCTTGACTTGTGCAATGTTTAATTCTCTTAGGCTTTTTAAAGTTACCCATGTAACGAGCGTTTGACCAATGACTTCCAAACCTAGCTTTAGGGCACTAGGTGTAAAGACACCCCTAGGGATCTATTGACTTGCGTAACAAAGGCCACAAAATTAGATTAATCAAGCTAATATTATTTCTTTCCTTGGTTATGGTATTTTATGCTCCCTCTCACATTCAAATGAACGTGTGCGTTTTACACTCCATCTCGTCCCCGCTTTTACCAAGGAGTATTCTTTTACACTCGTTCTCACCTCACCATATACTCATAACTTTAGGAAGATTAACATTTACTTTTTCTTTTATTAAAACCATAATTTCTCCCAAACTTGAACAAATGACTACCCTCGCTTTAATTAAAACCTAAACACGTATACTACAGTCTGGACAACGTCTACCACCAAGGTTTCAACCTATAATCTCCCTAAGATACAATTACTATCAGTGGGATATAAGTGCTCTATATATATAGGGATCATAATTACGCAAAATTGACTTCTAACTCGATTTTAAAACTAACACGTAATTCAAAAGTTCGCTAATCATTCAATCAAGTTTAATCATTTCTTATCATTGGCTATTCCAAATTCAATCCCTTATTTCCTCTACTCTAATAAATTTTTTTATATTATTCATGCAATATAAAGTATGCATATTAACATAAAAACATAAATAAGAGGTTTATCTATTGATTTAGACTCCTTTGATGGATTTGTGGCAGCCATAAGAGGTTTATCTATTGATTTTATCAAATTTTCAATTCACGAGGCCTGTTCTCCTAGTAACTGTAAGAATAGATTTGTATAGTTACTTTGTTCTATAACCTGGTTAACCGCTTGAACCTCAGGCCTTTTAGCTGCTTCAATTGTTGGCTCCGTTTTAAACGGTGGTGCCTTTGCCTTTTGATTTATTGTTATTGTCGAGGTGGGGAGGATGAATAGCCGAAAGAATTTTGTGACCCTTCCTCCTTATCATCCTTGACTTTATATTGGTTGAAGGCATTGTCAATAACATACATTCTATTAAACGTAGGATATTTTAATCCTTTAGCTTCAAACCATTCTCTGAGAAAAACAAAGAAATCAATATCCTTTTGAGCATGAACTAAAAATCTATTATATACTTCATGGATTTCTTTCTATTTGGCTTCTGAATATGTCTTAAGAAACCATTCTCTGTGATTCTTATTTTGTTCTGAGTTAAAAATCTCTTTTAGCCTCTTTATGTTTTGATTATATTGTTTATTTTCTACAGATATCATCATTATACTTCTTACATCAGTATATCCCATATCAGACGGAGTAGGACTTTCAGGCTTTTGAGACGTCTCTACTTAATAAACTGGTCTACTGATTTGATCTCTACTTTCCATAACTCCTTATAAGGAAGACATAGACCTTCTTGACGACACATCTACATATTCCGTTTTAGGAATAGAGGAGGTAGATCTTCTATATTCAGAAGATTCGTCTAAAGGATCGGTTTTAATTGATCTAGTAGGATCAAAATGAATCTCAACAGATCCATCATCGCATTCAATTATATATTTAAATTTTACTTATGGAACCCTTTTAGGTACTTCATCAGCTAGCTTCCAGTTTTCTAGAATCTTAATTTCCTCCCATTTTAGGGTACTAGGAATAGTAATGTTAGCCCTTGTTGGATTTACTTGGAATACTGTAGTTTCTCCTCTTTATCTTTTATAAACTTACACACTGTTGTTTCTCCTCTTTTATCTTTTATAAAGTTGTTTTTTAAATTAACATTAGGGGAAAAAGTATTCATCACCTTTATAAATAATCTGTAAATTAAGACAATGTTGGAAGCTCAAGGATCCATATTAAATCCACTTGTTTTAATATTTAAAGTCAACGTCTTTAAGATCGTTGGATCTGAAAGTGATACAGAAAAATTTGGAAAACTATTAAAATAAATTAGTCCTTCACAAAGAGATGAAGTAATATACCCCAATAAAGAATCAACAAAACCATAATGTCTTTTATCCCTTACGCATTAGCACACAGGTATTTAAACAATCCCTAGTTAAGGGTTTAACCGCTACTTGAACAAGTACTAAATGCAAGAACTTGTATCCCTTTTGGATTTGACTGTTCTATTACCCTTTTAGGCAAGAGTTCTATTGTCATGTGTTCATTGTTTATAGCAAGGGTTTCTTCAACAGTCTTAATAATGTAATCTGATCTATAATTAAAACTACCCTTATTATATATAGTGCTAATAGATGTTTTTGGGATAGTCCAGTTTTGCAAATGATTTTCTATGTCTGCAATGGACACTAACTGTTTATTGGCTGTAGAGGCAGATTGAGAGGATCAGGGTGCTTCAATTCTAGAAAGAGCTCTGAGCAAGTTAGCCATCTTAGTACAACACTTAAAGGCTTATGGCATAATGAATCACCACGGGAATTACGACAAAAAATTGCTCTAACAATCAACTCAAGCGGCCTAAAACGCCAACCAAACTCACCATCCAACAGCCTTATCTGCTGGTTCAGACGAACACCAACTCACTACAGTGCAACAAAGTAGAACTACACAATCCTCAACTATCTATCTATTTATAAATATACCATAGTTGTTAAAGTCGCGCTTGAGGCGCACGAGGCACAGCAATGTGAGGCGAGGCGCCTTCAATGAGGCGTAGTTGAGAGGTGTGAGGTGCATGCAAGGCGCACCGTGCATGAGGCGCTCGCCTCTTTGAAAATTCACCCAAATTAATCTCAATTGTCCATTTTTGTAACCTACTATAATCTGAGACGTTTATACCCACTTTGAACTTGACAAAAATAAATGGAAAGACAAAGATTTCCTTGATGGGTTGATTATTAGGAAAAATTATCTTGAACTACTATTGTATCCATGATGGATGACAACAATTTTTTCAACTATTTTATCATTTGATTGTTGGGCAGTTTCTAAATGGCTTCCATTTAGTCCAAAATCCAAACAACACATGAACCATAGCCTGAAATGTAATAATAAAATAGGTAGTTAATATCTACAGTTCAGAATTATTTTCTTTAAATTATAATTTCATATTATAAATTATACTTTTATTCAGGTTTTGATAAGATTATTATTAGTACATTTGGTCAAGTTTTCTTTTTATTGTAATTTAATTAATTATATTATTCAGGCCATAATAAGATTATTATGATTAACTAAATTATCTTTGTTGAATTATCTACTTGATGAAGTGACAACATACTTGATACTTATTAGTTAATGAATACTATTTTTATAAGTTGTATTTGTTTAGGAGGTTATATAATAAATTTAGATATAGTTATATACATATTTTTGTATTTTTTGAGTATGTGTGCAGTGCGCCTCGTCCCTTTTATGTGTACATATATATACACACACACATGTATGTGTATACATATGTATTAAAAAATTCAAAAGCTTAAATTTTCCATTGTCTTTTGGTGATGTCACTTGACAAAAGGGACCTGTGCTATATTCCTAGATGGGCTTTTGCTAACTAGGTCTAGGTCTTTGAAGGTATTTTTGGGAAAGACCGTGTTATCAGGTCTCTTCCTTTATTGATTTGGAGGCTTTAGTGACCTAGTCTGTTCCCAATTAGTTTTCCTATCTTCAAATTCTCTTTAAATTCATGTGTTTACCATTATCCTGAACACCTAATCCTCGCCCTTTTAGATTCAAGAGTATGCTTTATAAAGAACCTGCAGAAGATTGTAATGTATTGGTAGGTATACTTTGCACTTGGAGGCTGCCACTTAGGCTCAAAGCATTGGATGCAAAGATCTTTGTTTGGATAATTGACTTGAGATATCGGAGTGAAGGAAATAAGGACCATAGGAAAATGAATTAGTAAAATTGATTGTTCTAACGGCATCAAAAACTTCTTTAAACATTATGCATAGTAATATCATTTTGTTATTTTGGAAGTTTTGAGTTGCAGTTTTCAGGAGGATAGTCAAATTAAGGAGAATTGACTCTACTTTTGTGTTACCAGAAAGCGCTAATATGTTAGTGCATTACTTTTTGGTAAGAACGTTCCAAAATTATATTTAGTGATACAATTTTTTTTTTCGTATTTAGTAACAAAGGACTGAAACTTTTATTCCACAAGAATGATTACAAGTTTGCAATTATGTTTTATGATTTTGAAATGAGGGGCATCTTTATATAGTCACTAAGCGTTGCAAACAATGGATAAGATCAAATCTAATAGAAGACTAGATCGCCTATCTATAACATTTTGCCAAAATATCTAGGATATTTACAAGTTTAGTTATAACATAGAAAATCTAGAACGTTATGTTAAAAACCCTAATATTTATAAGAAAACTTTAAAAAATTTCGAGTGGCGTCACCTAGTGTACACATTGTGAGCGTCCAATGAGGATAACGTGGTGTTTCCTCTTGAAAATGTGCATGTTGCGACACTAACTTAACCAAATTTAACTATATCTTTAAAAAAGTTATCCTAAGTTTCTAACATACCATGTTTTGGATAAGAGAATAAATTATTTACGGATGGCCCGTAAAACTAGAGTTTTACACCCTCCAAAAACAACATGGTACGTAGGGAATTTAGGAGAAAATCAAGGAATTTGAATTGCATCGACACATTTTGTATTTATTATTTTCCATGGTAAAACTGTTTAACTAACTATATTGGATTCCAAATCCCTTGATTTTTTCCCCTGAATTCCCTACATGGCATGTTATTATTGGAGGGTATAAAACTCTAGTTTTACAGGCCATTCATATATAATTTATTCTCTTTGGATAAATGTATTTCGTACCAAAATGACCCAGAAAAACTTACTTCTAAGCCTAACGTACTCCGATGAATGGGTTTGAGAGTGTAACGACCAGGAATTTCAGGTTCCTTATTAATTTTATATGTGATTTAAAATTTTTAGGAGTTAATTTTTTTTAAAACTTATTTAAACCTTATGTGGTTATGTGCTTATGTGATTTAACCTATGCGAATAAATGCTAGTATTTTTATTGAAGGGAATCACTAATGGTTATTTAAATTAGTAGATTAACCCTGAGACTTTTATATCAGAATATTGATAAAAGTGTTAGTAATTATATATTCAAATTTCTTGAATATAGTGTAGAGATTTAATCAGGATTAATTATTTATTTGAGTAATTAATTGATAACGTATGAAATTATCATTGTTGTTGATTTATAATTATTATGAATAAATAATAATTAATGAATTGGGAGTAATTAGTTGATAATGTGATGATTAATTATTATTATGAATAAATAATAATTAATGAGTAAGAGATTAATAAATATAATAATATTATATTTATTTGATTAATTGATTTATTGTATTATACAAACATGTGTTATATAAATGGTAGTTAACTATAAGGTGACCTTTGATAAGGCTATTATATATAGTACAAAATGATACATTAATATGTCTCTATATTATATGTATAGACTATATAGTAAGACTAATGACATTATTAGAGTTACATCATAATATGGCTTATGTGATATGATATACATGGATAGACCTTAACATGTATACCCTATTACTTTATATTAATATCAATAAATATTATTAATTGATAATAGTTTCGTTAAGTTATTATGATTATAATAATAACAGTTATAATAATGAAAAATGAGCAATACACAATTGTTTTATATTTGGTGTTAATAGAAAATATACAAGGAGTATATTTTGGTATATATGTACGTACATAATACATTGTATTATTACTTGATTAAATTTGAAATAACATTGGGACTTGTATATAGAATGTATTTATATAGGGCCTAAATATATATACTATATGTATATATATATATATATATATATATATATATTACATTAGTATAGTATGTTGCTTCCATTTGCTGAGAATTGGTTGTCCCATATTAAGTGCCCAATTGCTCTCTTATTTTTCGCACACGTGAACCCACATGCTACTCTATCTTCTCAAATTCATCCAAGCTAGCCATAATCATTATGAGGGAGTGGGATTTATGATGAGTTCCACCCACTCTCACCAACTCTCTCTTATCTATTGTACATTCTTTCAATCCATGAGTTTGATATGGAAGGTAATTGGATTGTCTGGTTATGGGATTGGCTATATATAAGAGCTCTCTCCTTGTTCTTTGTCATGCTGAAATTTTCATATATATGTAAGTTGTTTAGAGAAATATTAGTGAGGGAGAATTAGTAGCAAGTCAGTTTCAATTTACAGAGGTACATTCCCATTCTTGTTCATCATTTCATGTAAATTTGCTAAATTCTTGATTCTTGATTTCAATTGAATTGGATGTTAATTGATTGGAGATATGATTGTTAAATGCTATACCAAATGTTAAAAGTGTTGGAATTGTTTCATAACATAGCTAGAGTAGAATTCATATGATATGTCTGAGTTGGGTTTCCAGTCTGTCGAAAACTGCACTGCTCTGCGTCTGGCCGCCAGCCTGCGCAGATGCGCCAGTGCCTGTCTGCAGAAAATTTTTCTGTTTTGCTTTCTGCTCATGCTAGCTTGATGGTAATAATTTGGACATGCATGAAAGTTAGTTTAACTCATATATATATATATATGTTCTTGATGCCTACATACAAAATTTTGACCATGTAGTACATGTTATGGAAAGAAAGCTTATGGTTTTGAAATAAACCTAGACTAGTTAAAGTGGACTTTGTCATAAACCTAGCATATGTACATTCTGATTTTTCAGGCATGATAATATAATGTAGAGATGCATGAAAGATGTATTACCTTGTGTATATAGGTATCATAATATAACTTGAACATGTGGACCTTAATAGTGAACATTTCTAACGAAACATATGAGTTTCAAGGATGAACGTTAGCATGAACGCATTTTGTATATTCTGATTTTTGGCAAGCATGATAGTATGATTTATATAAACATAGGATGCATGATTAGAGTATGAAACACTAGCATACGAGATTGATGGATTTAAGTAGTTTTCAAGGAAAACTTGAGTAAACTTGACCAATAATTTTGTCTTGTGATATGAGAGCATTCATGTGGCTTTGGTATGTATTTCTAATGCAAGTGAGTCATAGTTACAAAACACTTTGATTATACTAAAACGATCTTTGTAGACTTGGTATATTTTCAAAAGAGAACTTAAGATGTGAAAGTAAATAACATCAAATACCATATGAATGATATTATGACCATGCGAGCATGTGTATTAGAGTTCGTTATGCCTATAAGCATATTAACATAGACCTCGTTTGGTCAAAGTGTGAATTTCGCATATACACGTATTCATAAGAAATGAATTTCTGAAGAACGAACTACGTGATTAAAGTATATGTGTGTAGTATACTCGAGCATACATATTATATATTGTTTAGCCTTGTTATATGAAAACATGACTTTAGTAATCAACTTTGAAGCATGAACTTGTATTAGTTAAAGTATGTGAATTACCGGCATGAAAACATGACTTGAAATTGGATTAGGATGAGCATGCTAGTTTCGAATGAGAGATTATAACTTGATAAGCATGTGTATTGGTTTAATGGCAATAGTTGCATGCTAGAGTTACGTCGGGACACTTTCGGACCCGAACAATTTGCTTAAGTCGGATTTTAACAGTTAACATATTTTGATGCTATAAATGGTATGTTTGATATTGAACGTGATCTTATGTGATAGAATTATATAATGATTAGATTCTTGTATGTGTAAACTTATACTAATTGGAGAGATCGACTTGTTAATATTAGGTCGTTCCAACGCCGTTTAAATTAAAGTTAGAATTATTTGTAGCTGAGCAAACAGGCAAGTTCCCTATCTTCCTCAAGTTATATTTGAGCAAGTTTTCTAGACCCTTGCATTACTTTATTCAACAGATATTGTAAGCAAGTTTTCTAACTTCAGTTGATTGTTATATTGAATGCAAGTATCCTAAATTCTTGTACTACCTTATTCAATGAACCGTGTAAGCGAGTTTCTAAACTTCACTTGTTTTTGGTGAAAGTTTTCTATCCTTCTCATATTGTATTGAGCAGGTTATTATTGAGTATTGTGAAAGTTCTCCGAACTTCACATTTTGAGTATTGTGAAAGTTTTCCGAACTTCACATTTTGAGTATTGTGAAAGTTCCCCGAACTTCATACTTTGGTTATTGTGAAAGTTCCCCGAACTTCACATTTTGAATATTGTGAAAGTTTCCCGAACTTCACATTTTGAGTATTGTGAAAGTTCCCCGAACTTCACACTTTGGTTATTTTGCAAATTCCCGAACTTCATTTCTTTATTATTCAAGTTCTTTAAACTTATACAAACTCGTATATTGTGCAAGTATTTTATCTTTGTGTTTCCTTTACTCAAAGAACGTTGCAAGCAAATGTCATAACTTATGCATTTACTTTATGTAAGGGATCTATTATGGTGAAATTCTCCGAATTTCACTCTTTGATATTGTAAGTGTCTAAGCCTATGCATTTATTTTATGCAAGGAATCTATTATCGTGCAAGTTCCCTGAACTTCACACGTTGAGTATTGTGCAAGTTTCCCGAACTTCATACGTTTAGTATTGTGCAAGTTCACCGAACTTACACAAATTCATATATTGTGCAAATTCTAAACTTCACTTTGTGCAAGTTCTCAATCCTTCTCATATTGTATTGAGTAGGTTATTGTTGAATCGAAAGTTGTTTACTTAATTGCTTGAACTTTATTTCCACGCATGTTATTTAGTGGTTTAATTACTTATCAATTATTCCACATTGATATTATTGATGTACGCACCTAGTGCATTTGAGCTCGTACAGTCTTGGACTTGTACATTATTCAAGTTTCTAAATTTCTTGAACTATGTCAGTAAGAGTCCTGAACCTTTGCTCGGTCAGACTAGTGTATGAAATTTTCTTTGAAGCTATCCAAACCAATTGATGGTAAGGATTCTTAGACGGAATAGAACACCCCTCATATGTAGGAGTGTGCCCAGGTATCTAATATATATGATACGAGTAAACAGATATAAGTGTTATGCATATTCACGTTGTGCCCGAGGCTGATCTCCTCGTGGTACTTAGTTTCTGTAGCCAGAAGCCAGTAATCCAAAAAGGGTCAATTAGCTATTGAACCCATTGGAAAGTTATAGTTCAGAGTCTACTCGACTATCAGTCATTCTAAAGGCAATTATTATCTTTGTTTTTATTAGTCATATTATTGAATCGTTCAGATATTCATAGTGTTGAATCATGCAGGTTGTTGAACCTTACATATATTAATATCGTTGAATCATACAGATATTCATAGTATTGAATCATTCAGATTGTTGAATCATTCTAACATTCATATTGTTGAATCTTTAAGATATTCATTTTGTTGAATTCATTGTCAGATATTTTTTCATTCATCATGATATATCCTTTATTGCTGTATTTAAACTTGCTGAGCAAACTTGTTGCTCATTCTTGCTATATCATGACTTATATTGCAGTTAAGCCCCAGCCCTCAGGGAAGGACAAGGGTAAAGGAAAGATTTAGGATGGTTTGCAAGGAGCAGACTTTGTCTTTGTGATTTGTTTAATTACTGTTAATGTAATATGAACCCTAATGTTTATTCTAGGGTATATTTGTATTGATGTATTAAGGTTATCGAATCTTGGGACTAGTAACACCTTTTGAATGAACGACGTACGTTTATTATATTCCGCATTTTAGTTATCGTATGTTACTTAAAGGTGGATGTTAGTATTGTTTCGTGGCGACTGGACCGGGGTCAGAGGACCCGGATTCGAGGGTGTCACAGGTTGGTATCAAAGTTTTAGGTTATAAACGTTAGGAATGCGAAACCTAAGTTATAACCTTAGTAGAAAACTCAAGTAGAGTTTGTAGGTGATGGATTGAGGATATCCATCGAGTCTTATTGTGATACTGAAATTGTTTATTTAAATCAGCTATGATTGATAGACGTCCTAACTTCTTAATGCTAACATGAATAGCATATCACATAAAGCCTAATGTTTTCTTACTGTCCTCAGGATTATGCCGCCTAGGGGATTTGCGCGGAACCAGAGGAAGGAAGGATCTGTTAGCAATGGTGGAGGGGGAAATGTCGACCCAATACAGAGCTTCGTTAACCTATTAACAGAAGCAATGCAAAACATAACCCCGCCAGCAGCTGAGCAACCAGGACATTACTTGGCTAGCTTTAAGGACTTTAAATTGGTAGGACCACCGGAATTCCGGGAAACCTTGGACCCAATTGAAGCCCAGACATGGATAGAAGAAATTGAGAAGGTTTTTGAGGTTGCACGGGTGGCCGAGGCACAGAAGACGAGTTTTGCCACATTCATGATGAAGGGCGAAGCTAATAATTGGTGGAAACCCAATAAAGGACTAGCAGGCGAAGAAGTTATTATGTGGGACAGATTTAAGAATTTCTTTTCGGAGAATACGCAACAAGATATGGAAGTTAAGTTTTTGGAGCTGAGACAAGGAGGTATGTCAGTCGCAGAGAACGCGGCAAGTTTTAAAGAGTGGGCTCGATTCACCTCGCATCAGGTGGATACGGAGGCCAGGAAAACAGAGAGATTTGAATTAGGATTGAAACCATGGGTGCAGAAGGCAATAGATGTATTGAAGATTAAGACTTTTTCTGATCCTTTGGAAAGGGCTATCATCGCCGAAGGAGGCATTGAAGCCATAGCGCGATTTAAACAAGATAAGAAAGACCGGCCAAGAAGGACTGAAAGTGGGAAGCGGCGGAGGCAGCAACCCCAATAAGCGTAAATGGATGGAGAGCCAATCATCCGGAGGTGGCAAATCCGGGGGAAAGGCTAAGAAAAGTTTAAAGTGCAGTAACTGTGGAAGGAACCACTCGGGGGAATGCTTGAAGGGGAAGAACGCATGTTATCATTGTGGACAACCGGGGCACATGGCTCCTCAATGTTCGAATAAATCAAAAGGAGGATGTTTCGCGTGTAGAGCCACAGACCATCAAATCAAGGACTGCCCGAAGAGAAAGGGCGTTGCAGCTAGCGGCAACCGCAACAACAAGGACGTAGTGTCAGGTATCATCCCGATCAATTATATAGATGCATATGTGTTATTCGATTAGGGTGCCACCTGCTCTTTTGTTTCTAAAGAATTTGTTTAACAGTTAGACTTACCCGTGAGAAATGAGAACACCCTATGGGCGTAGGAGTAGCAAACAAGGAAGTTATCCCCGTAGAATACATTCATAGGAATTGTTATACCGATTTGAAGGGAATTCGTGGATGTCTTCCTAAACGAGATTTAGCAGCAATAGTTTTTGCCTTGGAGTTTTGGAAGCATTATTTGTATGGCGAGAAGTGTGAGATATACACAGTCTGAAGTATATCTTCACGCAGAAGGAATTAAACATGAGACAGCGCCGCTGGCTAGAATTGATTAATGATTATGATTGTGAGATTTTGTACCATCAAGGCAAAGCAAATGTAGTGGCAGATGCCTTGAGTAGGAAAGGCAGAGAGAAATTATCGAGGTTGACCATTCAGAAGAATTAGTGAAAGATTTTCGAAAGACTAGACTTAGAGATTAAGTATCCGATGGAGACCAAAGAGAGATTAATTACAGTGTCAGTAAGCCCGACGTTATTAGATATGGTTAAGGAGGCACAAGAGAAGGACGAAGTTTGTGATAACATCATGAAGCGATTAGCTGAAGGTGATGAGTTGAAATTTAAGTTTGATAGCACTGAACTGCTAAGATTTGAAGGACGAATTTGGGTACCTTTAGTACTAGAACTAAGAGAAGAGATTTTGCTAGAAGCATTTTATGGAAGGAAAGTGTCGAGCACCGTTGTGTTGAGACGAATTAGGTGAACGTCGACTGTTGGGACCAGGAGTGGTACAACAGATAGTAGAGATTATCTAAGTGATAAGAGCGAATTATCCGTTTTTATTGGAGTAACCTTATTTTTACAATTCCGAGGACGGAATTTTTATAAGGGGGTGAGGGATGTAACGACCAGGAATTTCAGGCTCCTTATTAATTTTATATGTGATTTAAAATTTTTAGGAGTTAATTTTTTTTAAACTTATTTAAACCTTATGTGGTTATGTGCTTATGTGATTTAACCTATGCGAATAAATGCTAGGATTTTTATTGAAGGGAATCACTAATGATTATTTAAATTAGTAGATTAACCCTGAGACTTTTATATCAGAATATTGATAAAAGTGTTAGTAATTATATATTCAAATTTCTTGAATATAGTGTAGAGATTTAATCGAGATTAATTATTTATTTGAGTAATTAATTGATAACGTATGAAATTATCATTGTTGTTGATTTATAATTATTATGAATAAATAATAATTAATGAATTGAGAGTAATTAGTTGATAATGTGATGATTAATTATTATTATGAATAAATAATAATTAATGAGTAAGAGATTAATAAATATAATAATATTATATTTATTTGATTAACTGATTTATTGTTTTATACAAACATGTGTTATATAAATGGTAGTTAACTATAAGGTGACCTTTGATAAGGCTATTATATATAGTACAAAATGATACATTAATATGTCTCTATATTATATGTATAGACTATATAGTAAGACTAATGGCATTATTAGAGTTACATCATAATATGGCTTATGTGACATGATATACATGGATAGACATTAACATGTGTACCCTATTACTTTATATTAATATCAATAAATATTATTAATTGATAATAGTTTCTGTAAGTTATTATGATTATAATAATAACAGTTATAATAATGAAAAATGAGCAATACACAATTGTTTTATATTTGGTGTTAATAGAAAATATACACGGAGTATATTTTGGTATATATGTACGTACATAATACATTGTATTATTACTTGATTAAATTTGAAATAACATTGGGACTTATATATAGAATGTATTTATATAGGGCCTAAATATATATACTATATGTATATATATATATGTATATATATATGTAATATATATGTATATATATATGTATATATATACATATATATATATATGTCTATATATATTACATTAGTATAGTATATTGCTTCCATTTGTTGAGAATTGGTTGTCCCATATTAAGTGCCCAACTTCCTCTCTTATTTCTCATACACGTGAACCCACATGCTACTTTATCTTCTCAAATTCATCCAAGCTAGCCATAATCATTATAAGGGAGTGGGATTTATGATGAGTTCCACCTACTCTCACCTACTCTCTCTTATCTATTGTACATTCTTTCAATCCATGGGTTTGATATGGAAGGTAATTGGATTGTCTGGTTATGGGATTGGCTATATATAAGAGCTCTCTCCTTGTTCTTTGTCATGCTGAAATTTTCATATATATGTAAGTTGTTTAGAGAAATATTAGTGAGGGAGAATTAGTAGCAAGTCAGTTTCAAGTTACAGAGGTACATTCCCATTCTTGTTCATCATTTCATGTAAATTTGCTAAATTCTTGATTCTTGATTTCAATTGAATTGGATGTTAATTGATTGGAGATATGATTGTTAAATGCTATACCAGATGTTAAAAGTGTTGGAATTGTTTCATAACATAGCTAGAGTAGAATTCATATGATATGTCTGAGTTGAGTTTCCAGTCTGCCGAAAACTGCACTGCTCTGCGTCTGGCCGCCAGCCTGCGCAGATGCGCCAGTGCCTGTCTGCAGAAAATTTTTCTGTTTTGCTTTCTGCTCATGCTAGCTTGATGGTAATAATTTGGACATGCATGAAAGTTAGTTTAACTCATATATATATATATATGTTCTTGATGCCTACATACAAATTTTGACCATAGTAGTACATGTTATGGAAAGAAAGCTTATGGTTTTGAAATAAACCTAGACTAGTTAAAGTGGACTTTGTCATAAACCTAGCATATGTACATTCTGATTTTTCAGGCATGATAATATAATGTAGAGATGCATGAAAGATGTATTACCTTGTGTATATAGGTATCATAATATAACTTGAACATGTGGACCTTAATAGTGAACATTTCTAACGAAACATATGAGTTTCAAGGATGAACGTTAGCATGAACGCATTTTGTATATTCTGATTTTTGGCAAGCATGATAGTATGATTTATATAAACATAGGATGTATGATTAGAGTATGAAACACTAGCATACGAGATTGATGGATTTAAGTAGTTTTCAAGGAAAACTTGAGTAAACTTGACCAATAATTTTGTCTTGTGATATGAGAGCATTCATGTGGCTTTGGTATGTATTTCTAATGCAAGTGAGTCATAGTTACAAAACACTTTGATTATACTAAAACGATCTTTGTAGACTTGGTATATTTTTAAATGAGAACTTAAGATGTGAAAGTAAATAACATCAAATACTATATGAATGATATTATGACCATGCGAGCATGTGTATTAGAGTTCGTTATGCCTATAAGCATATTAACATAGACCTCGTTTGGTCAAAGTGTGAATTTTGCATATACACGTATTCATAAGAAATGAATTTCTGAAGCACGAACTACGTGATTAAAGTATATGTGTAGTATACTCGAGCATACATATTATATATTGTTTAGCCTTGTTATATGAAAACATGACTTTAGTAATCAACTTTGAAGCATGAACTTGTATTAGTTAAAGTATGTGAATTACCGGCATGAAAACATGACTTGAAATTGGATTAGGATGAGCATGCTAGTTTCGAATGAGAGATTATAACTTGATAAGCATGTGTATTGGTTTAATGGCAATAGTTGCATGCTAGAGTTACGTCGGGACACTTTCGGACCCGAACAATTTGCTTAAGTCGGATTTTAACAGTTAACATATTTTGATGCTATAAATGGTATGTTTGATATTGAACGTGATCTTATGTGATAGAATTATATAATGATTAGATTCTTGTATGTGTAAACTTATACTAATTGGAGAGATCGACTTGTTAATATTAGGTCGTTCCAACGCCGTTTAAATTAAAGTTAGAATTATTTATAGCTGAGCAAACAGGCAAGTTCCCTATCTTCCTGAAGTTATATTTGAGCAAGTTTTCTAGACCCTTGCATTACTTTATTCAACAGATATTGTAAGCAAGTTTCCTAACTTCAGTTGATTGTTATATTGAATGCAAGTATCCTAAATTCTTGTACTACCTTATTCAATGAACCGTGTAAGCGAGTTTCTAAACTTCACTTGTTTTTGGTGAAAGTTTCCTATCCTTCTCATATTGTATTGAGCAGGTTATTATTGAGTATTGTGAAAGTTCTCCGAACTTCACATTTTGAGTATTGTGAAAGTTTTCCGAACTTCACATTTTGAGTATTGTGAAAGTTCCCCGAACTTCACACGTTGGTTATTGTGAAAGTTCCCCGAACTTCACATTTTGAGTATTGTGAAAGTTCCCCGAACTTCACACTTTGGTTATTTTGCAAATTCCCGAACTTCATTTCTTTATTATACAAGTTCTTTAAACTTATACAAACTCGTATATTGTGCAAGTATCTTATCTTTGTGTTTACTTTACTCAAAGAACGTTGTAAGCAAATGTCATAACCTATGCATTTACTTTATGCAAGGGATCTATTATGGTGAAATTCTCCGAATTTCACTCTTTGTATTGTAATTGTCTAAGCCTATGCATTTATTTTATGCAAGGAATCTATTATCGTGCAAGTTCCCTGAACTTCACACGTTGAGTATTGTGCAAGTTTCCCGAACTTACACAAATTCATATAGTGCAAATTCTAAACTTCACTTTGTGCAAGTTCTCTATCCTTCTCAATTGTATTGAGTAGGTTATTGTTGAATCGAAAGTTGTTTACTTAATTGCTTGAACTTTATTTTCAAGCATGTTATTTAGTGGTTTAATTAGTTATCAATTATTCCACATTGATATTATTGATGTACGCACCTAGTGCATTTGAGCTCGTACAGCTTGGACTTGTACATTATTCAAGGTTCTAAATTTCTTGAACTATGTCAGTAAGAGTCTGAACCTTTGCTCAGTTAGACTAGTGTATGAAGTTTTCTTTGAAGCTATCCAAATCAATTGATGGTAAGGATTCTTAAACGGAACAAAACACCCCTCATATCTAGGAGTGTGTCCAGGTATCTAATATATATGATACGAGTAAGCAGATATAAGTGTTATGCATATTCACGTTGTGCCCGAGGCTGATCTCCTCGAGGTATTTAGTTTCTGTAGCCAGAAGCCAGTAATCCAAAAAGGGTTAATTAGCTATTGAACCCATTGGAAAGTTATAGTTCAGAGTCTACTCGACTATCAGTCATTCTAAAGGCAATTATTATCTTTGCTTTTAATAGTCATATTATTGAATCGTTCAGATATTCATAGTGTTGAATCATGCAGGTTGTTGAACCTTACAGATATTAATATCGTTGAATCATACAGATATTCATAGTATTAAATCATTCAGATTGTTGAATCATTCTAACATTCATATTGTTGAATCCTTAAGATATTCATTTTGTTGAATTCATTGTCAGATATTTTTTCATTCATCATGATATATCCTTTATTGTTGTATTTAAACTTGCTGAGTAAATTTGTTGCTCATTCTTGCTATATCATGACTTATATTGCAGTTAAGCCTGAGTCCTCAGGGAAGGACAAGGGTAAAGGAAAGATTTAGGATGGTTTGCAAGGAGCAGACTTTGTCTTTGTGATTTGTTTAATTACTGTTAATGTAATATGAACCCTAATGTTTATTCTAGGGTATATTTGTATTGATGTATTAAGGTTATCGAATCTTGGGACTAGTAACACCTTTTGAATGAACGACGTACGTTTATTATATTCCGCATTTTAGTTATCGTATGTTACTTAAAGGTGGATGTTAGTATTGTTTCGTGGTGACCGGACCGGGGTCAGAGGATCCGGATTCGGGGGTGTCACAGAGAGGGGGGGGGGGGGGGGGCGGGGAGATAAGGAAGTCTAGTGAACAGTTGAGGGGCTATCCAACCATTCAATCGGCTCGTACTCCGTGTGACAACTTCCATTCCCGTTTTCGTTTAATGTACTGTATCAAGCCGCGATCTGATGACATTGCTCACTAATAATCATACTTTCGAATTATTTATTTTTATGCCTAATCATGTACATTACTTGGTCTACAGGTTGATTTGGTGAATGACAATGTGATCAGAAGGAGTAAAAGGAGAGTATCTTTTACAATTCGGAAGGTATGTGGACTTTGAGGCTTTCCTTTAGTGTTTGGCAGTTTAATTTTCAGCTCCTAATTTGTTCTTATGCATGCACTGGCCTTCAAGACTATTTTACTCTATAGACTTGATTTACGTTTCCCCCTTTTGTTAGAAAGAAAATTATAAAAGAAATTAAGTAGCTCGACAATTATATAGGGCTGTATACCCCTAATGTCTGCACATATAAATTGTTTCTTCAAACTTGGTGAGAGGCATAATTCATAAATAATATATTTTCTTCCTGGCTCATTCCTTCCTTTGATAGTTTGTCAGCACATAAATCCGCCGTACTAAAATGTTGGTAGATCTGGGTTTGAGTGTACCTAGCTAGCAACCACCTATTATCAGTAGTTTTGCAGTTCTTGTTTGTGTTGAGTTGTTGCTATTAAAAGATGAATGATAGCTTGTGCATCTAGATGGATTTCCAGTATAGTAATGCCAATTTTATAAAAAAAATGAAAATATATTAGATTCCCAAACAAAGTGAGAATTTTTACCAGGTTTATTGTTGAAATTCTCCTTTATCTAGATTGGCGTGTGATAGGCCTGGCAAAAAATGGTTTTGGGTTAGACAATGTAGTTATGGTTCCATTAAGAATTAAAACCACATAAGCTGTTTTTAATGAGTTGTGTGGGTTGAACCCAAAAAGTTATAGGTCCAATATAGGTCAATCCATTTCAAATTCAAAACTTATTATTATTATGGTTCAATGAAGCAAGTTATGTATCATTTATTTAATTTCTATATTCCTTTAACTTCTTTCACTAGTTTTTTTGTACACATTCTTTTTCATTAAAACTTAAACTTGTATACACTTGCACATACTAAAATTTTTATACACACTCTCTAAAAATTTTATATACACACTCTAAAAATTTTATATACACTAGAATTTTTATACAGACTCAATTTTTAATACACTTTCTCTCTAAAATTTTTATACACTCTTAAAATTGTATACTCTCTCTCTCTTAATTTGACCCAATTAAATTTTAACCTGCAATTGACAAAATAATTCATAACTTTATAATTACACACAACCTACTCTCTCTCTAAAAATGGAACAAGGGAGGATGATGCTAAACCCATGCTCTGGAACAAAACTGAATCTTCTTATAGCAAGTCATAACTTATCAAAAATATTATAACAATATAATTTATTACAAATTTCTACGAGTTATCAAAAAGAAAAAGAAAAAGAAAAAGAAAAGGAAAAAGAAAAAGAAAAGGAAAAAGAAAAAGATCTTAAAAATCTCTAATTCTGACTAAAGCCCAACTAGGGAAAAAAAGAAAACAAAATGACGAAAGAAACACAAAGAAATGCAAAATACGATAACTGGTTTATTGGAGTAAATAAGAAAATGGGTTGAAAAATAGTTTTAGTTAAAATGGGTGGGCCCAATAGTTTATGACTTATATTGCCAGGTCTAGCGTGTGATGTTAACACTCGTAGACTCATAGAAGGATTTACTCTTTTATTTCCCAGAGGTGTGCCTATGGTGTAGTTAGCTGTTTGGGGGGTATTCGGCTGTCCTTTGGTGTACACATTGTTGGCCCCATGGGCCATGCAATCGCATAGGTGCGTGGAGTCAAAGTGGTTAGTCATGCGACCAGGCGTGTGGCCTTTCGGGAGGTGACACATGTCCTTCATGCATGTGTCTTAATGAGCTATCGGGAGATGCCATGTGGACTCAAGAAGTGCCCAGCTTAGGACAACATGTGGCATCACTTACATGAAGACACTTGGCTCGACATCTCGAGATCCTCATCAACCCAGCATAGGTCTCAGACGCTTATAATGAAGACCCCAAGTCTCTCTAAGGACTAGGACTGATCATTCGGTTATAACCGAACCGAATAAGCTATTCGGTTATAACCGAAAACTGAAATTTGTGCAATTTCTGTATCCGAACAAGTAACCGAATTACCCATTAATCGAATTACCGAATAACTGAATTTACTATTCATTTGTTCAGGTAATAACCGAATAAACAAAGTTCAGAATTGCCGTTGGTCAAAGCCTCAAGGCCCTCAACCATCAATTTATCGTTCAAGCAAAGGCATTTCACCAAAACCTTTTTGGAACCCTTTTGAGGGTTTAAGTAAAGAAAGGTGTAATTATCCTCAAACTGATTCCACCCATCAACATTTCAACACCCACCTCGTCTAAACATCAAAAATAAAAATCAATCCCAATTCCCAAATTCTACAATTCCCAAATTAACTGCACATGGCTATGGTCGTAAAATAAAGTCACATAAGAGAAATGACAATTACCGGTGGAAAGTTAAGAGAGGGCATCGTCAGCAAAGGCGGGAGGATTGGTGGCGACGAGGACGTAGCTGACGGCGAGGAAGGAGGCATGGATAGCATAAGCAACTTTGTCTGAGAGATGAGAGATCGAGATGAGAGATGCTAGATGAGAGATGAGGGATCGAGATTGAGATGGGATGAGAGATCGAGATTGAGATGGCTTTTGACAATGATGAGAGGCGATGAGAGATTGAGACTTGAGAGTTCGAGATCTGGGCTAGTGGGCTGAGAAATGAATTGAAATGGCTAGTGGGCTGAGAAATGAATTGAAATGACTTTAAGTTTAAGGCTTTATTCGAATATTCAGTTAGATCGAATAACTCAAAAGTGAAACCCATATTAACTAACCGTACATCGTAAATAATTTCGGATATAACCGAATTGTTAAAAATACCCGAATTATCAAAAAATTTCGGTTAAATTATTTTGGTTCGGTTCGGTAATTCGGTTATACCCGTTTTTTGCTCAGTCCTACTAAGGACTCTCGGCTAAAGGTCCATATGGAGTATTTTGTGATTGAGATACCTGTCTAAGTGCATGGCTTGGCGGCTAGGAAGATAGAATGACTTTGGCAATATGTGGGGTCCACTCGGGTGCGTGGTGCGCACGTGACAAGTGACTATTATGAGGCACATGACCCTCCAAGTGGGATAAAACATGCCACGTGGACCAGGACTCCTAATCACTATATATATCCTAATTCCTAATTTGACAAACAAGACACGTAAGATTCAGACACATCACTAGTTTCTAGGGTGAGAAATTTTACCTATAATATTATTGTCTCTCTCGCCTATTTTCCTCCCTTTAGCTCTCCTTACAGTGTATTCAAGCCTCTGTGGATCTTTGGTCTCTCCAGTTCAACCCTAATTCAAACGCTGAATTTGCATTTTCTTTGGGTGATTTTTTCAGAGGCTGAATTGCACTTCTATCCCTCCAAATTGTCACCCATTTTTAAAGTCGTCCCTATGGATCATTTTTTGCCAATAAGGTCCTTAAAGTCACTTTTTTGGTGTTTCCGTTTCTTTCACCCAATTTGACAACCACCTGACCCATTTTGACCAAACCCGACCCAATATGCCCCGAACCTAATTTCACCATTTAATTTTAAAAAAATAAACTTAAAAGTTTTAAAATTATTTTAAAAATAATTATTATTTTCAGAAAAAAAATATTAAAATCTTTTATTTTCTCATAAAATGAGTAAAGTTTCATAAAATATAGGTTCAAAAAAATTAAATAAGAAAATAAAACTTTCTTTTTTAAAAAAAAGTAAATTTTTTTCATTTTTATGTAAAACTTTATTTTTAGAGAAACAAAGTTTGTCTTTACCATTAGTATATGTATTCTTAATATTAGAATTTTTAAAATAAAAAGCAAAAATTAGAAATTAAAATAAAAAAATTAGTAAAAGATAAAATAAAAAAAACTGATTCAAATTTTTTCAAAAAAAAGAAATAAAAAAGTTTTAAAAATAATTATTATTTTCAGGAAAACAAATTAGGAAAACTTTTCATTTCTTTAAAAATTGAGTAAAATTTTATAAAATATAGATGCAAAAAAATAAAACTTTAATTTATGAAACAAATTAGAAAAATATAGATTCATAAAAAGTAAATAAAAAAACTTTATTTTCATAAAACAAAAATAGTGTTTTTTTTAGATGTGTAAATTTTCGTAAAAATAATTAAGAATTAAAAATGTAAAACTTTAATTTTTTTGAATCTATATTTTCTCAAACTTTACTCATTTTTGAAAAAATAAAATTTTCTAATTTTTTTCTTGAAAATAATAATTATTTTTAAAGCTTTTGAAAATTAATATTTTAAAAAAATTATTTTATTATTTTAAAACTATTATTATTTTAAAAATAATATTTTATTTTAAAATAATAAAAATAATTATTATTTGAAATTATTGTAAAAAATATTTTAGTTAAAAATATTAAAAATAATTATTATTTTAAAAATAATATTTTATTTTAAAATATCAAAAGTAATTATTATTTTAATTTAAAATACTAAAATTAATTAGTATTTTAAATTATTGTTAAAAAATATTTTATTTTAAAATATTAAAATGAATTATTATTTAAAAAAATGTTTATTTTAAATATTAAAATAATTATTATCTTAACATTATTTTAAAAATAATAGGTTCTTTTAAAATATTAAAAATAATTATTTTTTAAAATTATTTGAAATTAATATTTTAGTTTTAAATATTAAAAGAAATTATTTTAAAGTAATTTTTAAATATTTATTTTAATTTTTTTAAAAAAAATATTTTTTTAAATATTAAAAAAATTTATTTTATTTTAAAATATTAAAAATAATTATTATTTTAAAAAAATATTTCTTTTTAAATTCTAAATTTAATTTTTATTTCAAAACTTTTTAGTTTTTTTTTTAAAAAATTAATTGGTAAAATTGGGTTTGGGTTTAATTGGTAAAATTGGGTTTGGGTTTATCCACAATCACAAATGCAAGAAGAATCACAACATTCATTTACATGCATGGTCTTCTTGATGCGATGAGGGAAAAAACAAATGGGAGGGATCTTGTGAGACCCGAAGTTGCTAGATTTGCTACAGCTTTTCTCACCTTGCAGAGTTTGTACAAGCATAGTGATTTATTGAGGCATTTGTTCATAAGCGAGGATTGTACAAAATCTAAGTTGTTGGCTACTGAAGCTGGGAAGAAAGTATGTGATACTGTAATTTCTACTACATGTTGACATCATGTTGAGAATTGCATTAGGGCGTCACAACCACTTTTTGTAGCCTTGAGGATTGTTGATGGTGATGAGAAGCCTGCTATGCCAAAAGTTTTCGCTGCGATGGAGTGTGCGGAGAATAAAAATCAAAGATTCATTTGATAACAAACAAAGACTCTACAAGAAGGTGATTGACATTGTTGAGCGGCGATGTGAAAGCCAAATGGAGCAAAAATTATATGTAACTGCGTTGTTTCTCAATCCGGGCAAGTACTTTGACATCAAAGAGGAACGTTCGGAGTTATCTTGCACTCTACGAGAAGACTTCAATGACATTCTTGCAAGGATGGTGCCCGATCTAAATTTGCTAGACAAGATATGCAATCTAGCCGATAACTATGATGCTTCTCGAGATACTTTTGCAAGAGAAATGACGATTAGACTATGGAAATTAAAGAATCCTCGTAAGTATTTTGAAATATATATAAGATATAAAATATAAATTATAATTATATACATTCTTCTTTTTCCTCCTTTTAAAAATATTTATATTTCTTTTAAATGTTTGATAGTTGATTGGTGGAGCGCTTTTGGAGGGCGGACTATTGAGCTTACAAAATTTGCAAAAAGAATTCTAGGCCTTTGTTGTTCTTCTTCCGGTTGTGAGCGCAATTGGAGTACATTTGAGTTTGTAAGTACTTTTTATTGTTGGTTCGAAAGTAATAAGTCATTACTAATACTAACTATTTATTATATAATTAAAATTTTATCATTAATATCATTATTTTTTGTTTTATTTATTTTAGATTCATACGAAGAAGAGGAATAGATTGGAACACAAACGATTGTGTGACTTGGTGTATGTCTAATACAATCGAAAAATCGTTTCAAGGTGCCAAAAGAGGCGTGAACTTGGAATATTTTTTGATCCATTAGCCATTGATGACTTTGAATGGGGTAATGAGTGGATCAATAATGAGGCCAATGTTGTTCATCCTGGGGAGGTTCTTACATGGAATGATGTGAATCGAGCAACCGGTGCATCCAACACGCTTGAGGGTTGCAATCCTTTAAGGAGGGCTCGTGCTAATACTAGTGATAATGTCATTACATACTCTCGACGTGGTGGTGGTTCAACTAAAAGGGAATCAAGGTTGATGGATTCTGACTCCGATGATGAAGTTGATGAAGAATAGAGAATTCCAAATGATGATGAAGATGTGAAGGATGCTTTTAGAGAAAGACCACCCTTTGAATGAGAGTAGTTCTCGTGGAGGAGATACGTGACTTTGTTCTTGATGAATGTTTAGAGATTACTGTAGAGAGTCTAGACATTATTTTGGCTTGCTATGTGGTGTTTTATTAGTTATTGGACTAATAATATGTGATGGTTGGTTGCTACTTTATTTTCTATGTGGTGCTTGTTGAATTCTTCATTTCTTCTACTAGTTTTTAATATCAAGTGTTTTATTTTTGAATTGTTATTGCTAAGTATTTACATAATTGTACTTTTAATGTTATTCTATAGTGTTATGTTTTGGGTTTTAATGTATATGAAATTTTATTGCCAATATACTTGTTTAAGTAAAATAAATAATATATAAATTACACATTGTAAATGATTTGTCGTCATATAGACGCCATGACGGTCGCCTTGCCGCGCATGACAACTAGTCACTTTTGCTTATCAAAAGCAATTGCAACCTTTAGTAGAACTTTTTGTTCTCTTTCATATATTCTCTCTTCTGATTAATTAAACCATCTTTTCTTATCAAAACACAGTTTCATGAATAATTTTCCGACTTGAGAGTGTTTTGACTGAATTGGTATTACCTGGTCTAATACTCTAATGGTTATGCCTAATTATGTATATAAGATTACCAATATGGGAAGAACTTGGTAAGTAGTGGCAGTGACTGCATTTCTCATGAAGTCATTGAAGAAGAGAGAGAAGTATCACGTGGGGGTCGAAGATTGATCCCAATTAATCTTCGGTAGATGTTAAGTTTTGAGAACATGAAGAGCAATACGGTATAGTCTTGACAATAAGGACAGTACCAATCAATATTTAGTCTGTTTGTGAGGATTTATTTGTGAGAATATAGAGGGGAGGAAAATGCTCGTTCCTATTGGTCATTTGGAATCCACTATAGCTGTTGAAAATCAACAGGACAGGCTTTAAGGTTGAGGATTTTTTGTATCACTCAGGAGCTGAGCAGATATCTATAAGAGACCGTGTGGACAAGGGTTCTAGTACCTGAGTTAGAAAGAGGTGAAGAACACGTGACATGGCGATATTGACTTTGTCAAAAAGAGAGTACTTATTCCGTCCAAATTATAAGATAATTATTGACTTTTGAAAGTCAGTTTGATATATTTTTGAACTCAAAATTGGTGTGATTAATTAATAATTACGAAACAATCAATCTTATAACTAGTAGTACTTTTTACATAGTTTACAATAGGCCTCATTGTATTGACTAAAATCAAATGAATCTATGTCAATTTTTAGTTTGAAAATGTCTCAAATTGACTTAAAAAGTCGATAATTGGAACTGATGGAGATTTTCTTCCCCTATTCCAAATATCAGTTTTTGATCCTACTATCCTTGACAAACATGAAGCTATCTCTAGGGTACCGAGGACAATATTTCTATCTGGACCTGGCCAAGTCCAGTTTTTGGTCCATAAGTTGGTCTCACTACAAGTGTAGATCACCCATTTAGCCCCATGAACAACGGTTTGTGCTACCCATTTCAATTCCAAGTTCTGCTGCAATTAAACTTAGGTATGGCTATAGAATGCATGACAACATATGCTAATGTGTCTCAAGCCGTGGGTTGAAAATTGCTGAATCAGCACCCATGTCGTTGTATATAACTTATTAAAAGTAACCACAATTTTGTCTCTTCTCTGTTGCACACTTCAACCCGTGTGTGCCGTCTCAGTTTCCTCCCTCCCTCATCACCACTAGATAGCCACTATCTCTAGTCAGGCTATTCTCCATCTCTGTCACCTCGCACCACCACGAGCCACCTGAAACTACAAGACCGCCTACTCTGCAATTGTCTCCATTGTAATTTAAACAAAAGTCTCAATTCTGTGAAATATAATAAAAATGTCTATAATTATATCCATTTCAGTGGTAATGCCAACGTAGAAACCTGTCCAGTGAAGATATACGGAGCTAAAATTTGTTGTCGAATTTTCCGGAGTGCAGTAGAGAAAGAACAAATATGAAGATCCATGTTTTAGAAATAAGCACTCATTTCATTTTTGGGGTTTTTATTTTATATTTTTCCCAGCATGGTGGATTCTTGTCGGGGTTTCTGGTGGCTCATGGTTTAAAACATGGAGGATGAACTGTGGTATTCTCTTGGTATTAGGTAATCAGGAGAGAGAGGACAGAGAACTCGAGTGTTAAAACAGAGAAATAGGGGGAGGGAGGTGTATTACTTATATGGGTTCAGCTTATTTAAGTAAGTACATCTGGTATATGCTTGTACTGACGTAGCAATATTTGTTTGATTTCATACATCAACCTCGGAACAATTCTAATCTAACGGCTGTTGAGAGACATTCACAAGCGTGATCATGCTCTCTCCCCTTATGAATAAGGACCTGCGTCCGCGCCCAAGTTGGGTTGTAATTGAGCGAGTAAAATAGCATATCAACATGATGCTCATTAAAAATGTAAAGTAGCTACTTCTTCCGTCCAATTCTATGTGGATTTTCTGAGTGTGTTGGACATGAATTTAAGATACAGTAAATTAAAACACATTTTCACTATTTTTACATGCTTCCAAATTCTCATTATGTTTATAAAGGCCTTTTGCCCCACTTAATTCTATCCTTGTATTATATATTTGTCGCTTATTTTTATATTCAGTAGTTAGGCAACTTTTATGCAATATTTCTATTCTCTTAATATAGCAACTATATTAAGAAAAGGAAGATAAAAAGTAGGATTCAGGGAGTGTTATATTTCAGTTATATTAAGAATATGTCAAATATACAATGCATAATTATGTTTCGGGCACATCTTAAAATTCGTGCAAGCTTACCTGATGTAGCATAAGCATTGCCATATCCTCTTTATAGTTATCAATCAAGGGCGGAGCCACCCATGGGTTGGGGTGGGCTCCAGCCCGGGTGGACTTTTTGACAAACCTTTAGTACTTATGTATCTTAATAGCCCAGCCCAATTTTTTTAAATCCAGTCCTGCTCCTTTACAACACATGTCCAATGTTAATTGTTATCCGACTCATTCCATATATTTTCCTTCTCTCTAAACTACTTCAAACCTTTATCAATTGTTCTTGGTTTTTGGGTGAAATTAATAATGGAATGAATGTTGCAAATTGAATTGGGAAGGAATTGAAGCTTATTTTTGGCAAGTGAAAACTGATTTTGGCTATCATGAAAGGTACAACATAAGTTTTAGTTCATTTATGAAATTAAAGCTATAGTGTCGATTTTGCTATGTTAACTATAAGCATTTGTGAATTGTTTGTGGAAATGAGAATATATATGGTGGGTGCCCGGTGGAGTAATAAGGAAAAAGAATTGAAAAATTCTTGGCTTAATTATTTCTAAATGGTTATGAGATCTATCTTTTAAAGTTATGCACTTCACATGTTTGATTAAATTCCTCTTAGAGGCTGTGAAGTTTTAAAAGTAAAAGCTTGATGTTATTGTAAGCAAGAAAGCTTATGTTTATAAAATATATGTTTCAAGTGGCTTAACAGAATTAGAAATGGTTTAGAAGTAAGTTCAAGTGAATTGAGTAATTTTGGTTTGGTTAGAAAACTGATGTGGCTGAGCAGTTTTGAGCCCATATAGAACCTGTGTGAAACATTTATTTGGACTGGTTTATATTTTTTTAAAATAGTATGTCATACCTTCTATAACATGTTGAAAATTGGTTCCAATTGGATGTGTATAGGCCGAGTTAGAAAATTGTAAAATGGCTACGAAAAAAATGCGAAATTTGAGAATTGTGGGCAGAAGCCCAGCGTTGAGTAAGAGCGCCGTGGCTCTGGTACCCTGCTCCAATTTTTAATTCTTGTTTGATTCTATAGCCCAGGAAGAAAAAAATTCCTGGCTCCGCCCTTGTTATCAATGATTTTTTACTTATCAGAAGTAATATCAGATATCTTCTCCATCTACTCCTCAATGTGGTTTTCATACAAACTGTCTATTCTAAATGCATTTGGAATGCTAGTCAGCAAGTCTAGTAATAATGAAATTGAGAAGTGATACAACTGTGAGTTAAAATGGTCCAGCACAAACATATATATATATATATATAAGCTTTTGAATTTCCACGCAGAAATGTGTTGGGTGCAAGGTTCAGGGTTTCCACATTGTTTTTGCAATTTTATTTTCTATTTTAGATGCTTTAAGCTTACCTTGATTAGTTTGGAATAAAAGGCATTTTTGAGTACTTGAGTTGAATTGAGTTGAGTTGAGACTTTGGATGTGCAGAATAAGAATAATAACTGGGTTTTTTTGTATGAATGTAGGTCAGGAAAGGACCTTGTCAATGCGCATTTCCTCAATATTGTGATTCTCAGAGGTAGAATGTGACGCTTTTTGTTCTGATCCAAGATACATAAAAGCATTGAAAGCCCCTTGTTTCAGTGATAAAATTCTTATGAGTATGACTTGTCCTGAAAAGCGCAATCACAAGTAAGTTCTACGCTCCTCAGAATCGTTATCCAAATTGCTCAAAAGAATACATAGTCTATTCTTAGAAATAACTACAGCTAGTCCCAAAAGGGATAAGAATTGCAAAGATTAGTGTCGAAGTTGTACAACATTGATCCTATGGATGTATTTGAATGAGTAACAGTAAATTCTTTTGCTGTTGCTACCTTGTAAACACCAAACAGGTCAGCATCCTAGATAGTCAATGATTGTACTTCAAATGATTTCATTAATTTGTTACCTGACCAATTAGGTTTAAAGAAAGACATTTTATCCTTCGATTAAGTTATGCTTGCGTATATCCTCCTCTAAATGATGTTGTATCTAATTTCATAGTGGTTCTGCATTGATTTCCACTAGTTATTTAAGGTAGCCTTTTGTTTGCGTTCATCTACCGCTTAGATTAGGGATGCACAAACGGCCTGCGGCCTAGCCTTGGTCCAGCGTGTGCCCAGCCTGGTCGAAGCCTGGCCTGGTCAAGGCCTAGAACGGTGAGGCCCGACTTGCTAGGCTGTAAAGAGGTCACATTTTTTTTCTCAAAGACCGGGCCTGGTAACAAGCCTGGCCTGGTCTGGCTTAGGGTCTGATCCGGCTTGGGGGCTGGTCTGTCAATCAGGCCTGGGCCTGGCCTTTCCCACAGCCCATTGCATTGCCCCACTAGACCATTTCCATGAGTTTCCACGAGTCCGTAGGCTAATCCAGTTTCCAGCTAATTAATTAATTAGGTAGGAGTCTAGGCCTGACCCAAAGATGAAAATAAAATAGACTAAAGTACAGATTGGATCCCAAAGTTTACATGTCAGAGCGTTGTCACACCCCAAACTTCAAAAGTACTTACACCCTCTAATTATAGTTGACATGTCAAGTTGCACACTCCGAACTTTTATCCGGTCAAATGTGACCGAAAGCGCCAGTTTTTTAATATAAAATCAATAAATAAGGAAAAAATATAATATAATATAAATAAAAAGACAGTAAATTGTTTAACAAAATTAATTTTGTTAAACCTCCTTATCTCTACTTTGGTCCAGATGCCACACTTATTTCTTTTCATCTTCTACTAAAACTATCATCCAAGTTCCAAAATTCCATTCAAAAATGGATGTTCAACCCTCATGTTCACTGCACAATCTTTCTCTTCTGCCTAATCCTTTACTTCCAACAACCCATCCTTGCCGGTGTATTTGATTAGCTATCCCCGCCGGCATACCCATGACCCATCTCTCAAATCTTTGGTCCCTGGGTTCCAAAACTTCCAAATTCGGACAGTGTTGTTGTCGGAAGTAGGCAAATACATCGGCGTGGCTCGAATTGCAAGAAGAAATTGAAGTACACGGAGTAGGTGCGCCCTTTAAAAAATTGGCACTTCTGATCACATTTGACTGGCTAAAAGTTCAGAGTGAGCAACTTGACACGCCAACTATAATTAGAGGGTGCAAGTAGACACCTTTTGAAGTTTGGGGTGTGACAACACTCTGACATAAAATTTGGGGTGCAATATGTACTTTAATCAATAAAATAAAGAGTAAAATACAGTGACACCCCCTCTAGATAACCATAATAACACTCACCTCCCCTCTAATTTTTTAAGTAACAGTTAGTACCCCTGCAAGTTTTTAGGATTGACTAAATAGATAAAGTTACATATTTACCCTTATATACTATCAAATTTTAATTATTAGATAATATATATATATATATATATATATATATATGTTTAATTATCCCTTTTTAATACAATACATTTTAATTATAGTTTTATTTAGATTTAAGACTATCTCATTTAAATTGTTGGCAACTTATAAAAAAATTAATTTAGTTTAATTAACACATATTTTTGGATAAAGTGATACAAATATTAAAATTTTTAAATTAAATTATTAATGGAGTTATTCTAATTATAGTGATTGAGTATGTTGATAGTTTAGTTTTTGGTGTTTAATAACAAAAATTATTATTTGAATTCTTAGTTTCATATTATGATTTTTATATGTTAATTTTTTTTGAGTATATGTCAAAATTTGAGATGTTAATGATTTTGATTACATTTTTTATAGTTAGCGTTGTTTTTGTGCAATGTTGAATAAAAGAAAATATAAAGATTTTTCTTTTAATATATTTTTTTGAACAACATTTGTCATTTTTATTGTAAATAATTATATTTAAGTGTGACTTATGTTTAGTTTAATATATGAGAAAAATAATTAATATAACTTTTAATACTTTTTATATGAATAATAAGATTCGTTTTGTAATAATAAGTTTGTTTTACGTAAATTTTAATATTTAAAAAAAAATTATAATTTTATTGCGTTAATTTGTACTTTTTATCTGTATTAAAATTTTACTTTTTAATTACAAAAAATATATTTTAATATATATCACGTAAATTAATCTTTTGAGAATTTAATTAGTAAAAATTGTATGACTTTATTTTCTTGATAAAATGAATATTTATTATTTTTAACATTTATGTTATTATTGCACAAGTTCATAATTTAATTAATTAGATCAAGTTAAGTAAAAACTATAGTGTACAAATTTATATTTAGTGGAAAAATTAAATATTATAACTTGAAGGGTGTATTAGACATTATATTAAAAATATTTTTGTATATTAGTTGGTCAACCACAGTAGGGGTAGTAAATGTTACATATTGTAGACTAGAGGGGTACTGACTGTTACTTGAAAAACTAGAGGGGTGGTGAGTGTTATTATGATTATCTACAGGGGGTGTCAGTGTATTTTATTCTAAAATAAAATAAGCATCCCAAGCCATTAGTTTCAATTTGTAAGGTGTAATACTTTAGTTTTAATTAATACATTAATACAATCAATACAGTTTAAAGTTTTAATTATTCATTCTATATTTCTTGTAAATATATTTAATTAATATACTAGTTAGTTTACTTAATATTTAACATTAATAGTTGATTAAATATTAACAATAATTTAGTTTCTTCTAAATTTTTATTAATATTTTTTTGCTACTTTTAATGTTAAATATTAACATTAATTAGTACATCAATAAACTAATTTTTATTGTTAAACATTAATAATAAGTTAGTTTCTCTTAAATATTCTAGTTCTTCATTAAAATTTTTATTTTTACAAAATTTTATTAGTTTATATTTTATAGTTTTTTTAATATCTAACATTAAAAGTAAAAGAAGAGGAGGATGGGGGGGGGGGGGGGGATGGGGGGGGGGATGGGGGGGAGGGGGGGGGGGCACCAGACCAGACTTTAGAGGCTAAGGTCTGACTTGGTCAAAACTCAAGGCCTAGCAGGCCCAGGTCGTACTAGACCAGGCCGGCCTGTTGTCCACCCCTAAATATTTCATATTTATGTTTTTTTGCCAAACCATACATTTATTTGCAATAATAATGGCTAGGACTATTTATAATAATTTAACACCGTTAGAGACTGTTTTATTCAATGATTAGTCCGTTATTTAATCAATTTAATCACCAAAAAAATCAATAATCCAACGATATCTTAGAAAAAGTAGCAACAATAACCAAAATTTAACCAAGTCTCTAACCAAAATTGACTATTGATGATTTGTCTTTACATGTGACATTGTATTTTTTATTTTATTTTATGATTTATTGCTAACATCATATTAAGTTATTTTAAATAAATTAAAAATTAATTAAAAGCAATAATTTGAATTTAGTTTAATTAACATTTAAGGCACCCATATATATAATATTGAATATTCATCTGCAAAGTGAGAATAACATTTTAAAGTTATTTTTAACTATGTTTATAATAAAATAAAAAATAAAATGCCACATGTAAAAGACACCTCATCAATAGTTAACTTTGGTTAGAGGTTTAGTCAATTTCTAGTTATTGTTGGTACCTTTTCTAAGACAGTGTTGGTTTAAGTGAAAAAATAATAATGTTGATAGTTTTTTTATCGGTAAAAAAGCGACTTTTTTAGTGATGAAGTCTTATTTAATCTCATGGACTATTTGAAATTAATGATACTAAATTAGTACAAATAGTCTTATTTCACTTGTAGCATATATACAAGAAAGTAGGGAATTCCACTGAATCACCGGCTTATTGAAGTAACCTTAGCTGGCTCTTGAGCATTTTTCGCAACTCTTCTAGGAACCTCTCCATGGCTTCAGAGGGTAAACACACCGGCACCACCATGCCGTCCTTCCCTTTGTTGTTCTTAAATCTCGCGTATATGCTAGTGGAATACGAAATTGCCCCAACAAGAGGCCCTCCATATATTGGCTTCCCCCATCCGAAATCGACCTCCGAACCCTACTCGAGTCGTATCTGAGACAATCCACGACTTCGATAACGGAGGCTGTCTCTTAAATCACCAAAAGATCCGTTACGGATCTTACATACTCCTCTGTCAGCTGAGCCTTAGTTTTCTTTATTAAATCCAGCGTGTATCCCACTGGATTATTACTTCCGGCCCTGGATATTGTTTCTGAGAAGGCAAGTGCATTGTCATAGTAGTCATCAGGCATGTATAGATAATTTTCACCGCAGAAGCTGATAACGCATGTCAGTCAAACAATCTCACCTGGATTTACGTGCAGTGCGACTGTGCGAGCTTTCCACGCACATGCACTTGCCATGTCAAACGTCGAAGATCTTTGAAGATGATGTGGAAGTTGGCTCCTGATGGCTTTGATCTCTTTAGGGCTGAAAAAGAAAGAACGACGGATAAAATTGTGCTCGTCCGTGGCTGCTGCTGCTGTGTTGTTGTCACTTCCTCCTCGTACTCTTGATGTTTGCATTGAATGCATGGCGGATCTCATGCATTTGCAAGGTCCCTTTGCCAGACTGTGCATCGATAAATAACCGTACCGGACCGGTCCGAACCGTACCGGTTATCAAAAGTGCCCAAAATTACATATCGATACCAGTACCAGTTAGACTGGTGTTCTGAACCGGTTAACCGGTTCAATACTGGTTTTTACATACGCTTGTACCGGTTTATTTATTTTTTCTTAATTCAAAGGGATTGGTTTTACTTGCCATGTCTAACTTATTCTCCAAAAGGTTTTGTCTCTGTCATAAAAATTTTCCACTTGCAGGTTAATAGAAGAATTTTCAGACCAAATCCCGTATGACAAATATAAGTGTTAACCTGCTGAAATAGCTTGAAAAGGGAACATCTTTTTATGAACTAGTACATAATGTTTAATTATTCATTTCACGGTAATAAATAACCATCTGTAAGTGTGCAAAACAGGGGCTTAACAACCCGAACCCATAAGTAAATTAAAACAGACTAACAGCCGTTCTGATATATTTTTCTGGTATGTTTTATATTTTACAACATGTGAAATCTCTATGCCTAGCTAGTAAGAATTGAAAGAGCAATTCTAGGCCGGAGATGATCAAGTGCTCGCATCCGTCTTTGGAAAAACTGAAACACAATTAAGATTAATTCCTAAAATTTAGGTCAAAGGTATTACATATTTATTGCATTCCATGACGAAAACCATGCGGAATACTAGTTTCCTCGAAGCCAAACACAAAAGCAATACATAAATCAATACTACAAAATAGAACTCATAAGCAGTTTCAATGCCATGATCCATCTGAATAACAAAATAGCATCAGCAGGGTAGCAGCAACAGTCCAACAGCAGCAGCAGCCGCCCACTAAATTCCGCCAACCATATCCAAAACATGCGCAAATTCTAAGAAGATCAAAAGAAAATAAAACTAGTTAAAGAAAGTCATCAACATATAAACATTATAGATGAAAATTATATAATTTAAAATTAAGGATTACCTTTCTCAATTGTTTCAAGTGAATCTAAGTTCTTCTCTACGGACATTGGTTGTTTGCTTGAACGAAGCCAATCTTGAGCAGAAATAAGAGCTTGTATCATTCTATGAGTTAAAGAACTCCTAAATGGATCAAGTACACGACCATCGTTGCTAAATGCTGACTCAGAAACAACGGTTGACATAGGAACTACCAATACATCCCTAGCCATTTCAGTGAGAATGGGAAATCTAGGAGAATTATATTTCCACCAACCTAAAATATTATAATTTGAAGTCATTTGATCAACATGCTCACTCAACTACTTATTGAATTTTGTATTATCCCCTACTCGTCCTTTCTCGACGATGCACATCAAAATTTTCACTACACGTTAGATTGTGCATTTTGGGATGATTGTGCACTTTGGGATGCATATTTGAGACTAACATTTAAACAATTCCTCAATGGCATCACACACCGATTTTATCTATTTATTTGTCATTTGACTCCCACTCCCATACACTGAATTAAAAGCAAATTCCACAAATGCAAATTTATGTCTAGGATTTAGAACAATCGCAATGTATTATAATTTATTCATCTTCTCCATATTCCCCTAATATTTATCTAATTTTGATCTAATCCTCAACGCCATTTCTCTCATGCCATAGTCACTCTCATATAACAATTCATTCAAAGCATCATCAAGATCAAGAAATTTATTAAAAAGAATATTTGATGTCACATAAGATGTATCCGAAACCTTTACCATAATGTCGAAGCAAAACTTCAAGCATACCACCAATTGTCTCACAATTCCTCAATCTTCTATGGTAGGCCACCCATCGCCCGAATCCATTTTCAATTTGAATAAAGGGTCTTTACTTAAAAGCACGTTTGAAGTCTATGACCACATTCAATATAGAATAAGTGGAGTTCAATCTAGTGGACACATCTAGGATCAACAAAGTATTTTTTTTAATTTTTTCAACTTTAACACATTCTTTGAATTTTTTAATCTTAGAAGGGGATTGGCACCCACCTAACCAAAGATCGAACACGAGATATCGAAGGACTCACATATTTCAACCCATCACATACAACTAAATTAACAATATGAGCAACACGCCTCACATGGAGAAATTTATTGTTACAAATGCTATGACCCTAAACTTTTAATTGAGTTTTCAAATAGAAAATTGCAACACCATTGGAACTAGCATTATCAACTGTTATTGTGAAAATTTTATCAATGCCCCATTCCCTCAAACAATTTTCAACCAACATATCTCTGTCTTCCCTTTATGACTAGTAATTGGGACAAATTTAATATTTTTCTTTAGTAAATTCCACTTATCATCAACATAATGAGCAGTCAACGCCATGATGAAATACCCGAAAAATAAATAAATAAATATTGAATAATAAAAATTATTTTGTTTTAAAACATATTAATTGGACTTTGTTTTTTTATTTGGGCCAAACTAATCATTTGATTTATGTGGGCTAATAAATATTAATAAATGATGAATAAATTAATTTGGTAAAATTGAGCCTTAAAACTAATTGAATTTAATTTATATGTGGGTAATAATAAATTCTATTAAGATTAGGAGAGTTAATAAGATATATTAATAAATAAATAAATAACTAAAACACTAAAACACAAACCCTATATTGTACTCAAATCATTATTCGTTTGATATAAAAAAATAATAGAAGAAGAAGAGGGGAAGCCGGCGCTTATTGCTGTAAACCAAAAGAGAATTGTGATTAATAGCCGGTACTTTTTCTTCTTGTGTTTACTGAATATCATTGACTATTAAGTCTTGGCTTTTATCTTTTGAAATCTTGCTGCATAATAATGTAATGGCCATGCGTGTTGATTGGTTATATATATAGAATTTGAAAATGTTGTATATATGGGATTTGATCAACTGGGTTGTTAATTACTGAGTTTCAAGGGAAAGTCATCCACTTATTGGATGTAATATTTAAATAAAATATATCTTAGGAGGCTTTTGTAATTCAGTTGGGTTTATTTCATAAAATTGATGTAAATTGGGAAATAATTTCATGATTATTATAAATTATAGTTATTAAGTAACTTATATTTATTATTATTTTGTTTAATTAGTTCGAACAGAAGGAATTTAACGAACTATATTGGGATAATAATTTTGGGTATTACATTGCTTAATTCAGGTACGGATTCCGTACTCTTTTAGCGAGACTCTTTTGATTTTAATTTGTTCATTTTGTTATTCGTTTCGAAATTTAGTATTGCTTCTCATAATTATTCCTTGTCAATTTATTATAATAGTGTATTTTGGCGTCGATATTGGGAACTCCTATTTGTACTCTTTAGACTAGTGCATCATGTATAGAATTTAATTTGATGATCGTAGTAATGTACATGTTACTATATATTTTTGGAGACTTTGTATTGATAATTCGTTTCGATTTAACATGTACATAGTAGAACCCTTGATGTTGATATTGTGTCGTATGTGTTGTGACATGGTATTTTGTTAGAATGTACCGTAGGGTATACCTGAGCTATAACCACCTGTGGGGGTACCACATGCATGTCCTCTTGGCACCGAGGCATGACACCTTCCGTGGCGGTGGGATTAGTCCACGACGTCTCCGTTTTATGCTCCGGTGGGAGTTGGTCATTTGGTGTTTTGTTGTGAGAGGCGAGTTTTCTGTTTTGTTCTGTTATGCGGAGTGGCGATATTTGTGCCAAACACGCCTTTCGATTTTACATACATTTGGATTCGCGGTCCAATGTGTGTGATTTGCCTGTGTCGCATTATTTGACTTGCCTGTGTGGTAAGGTATATTTTTGTTTTGCTAAGCTCTGTATGAAATAACACCTAGCTATTTGATTCATCCTATTATTTCATTGTGTTAGTTTTGCTCGTTTCAGTTCAGTTTATTTCATTGAGTTAATTATTTCGTTTCATTATTCTTGTATTCTATATCCGTACTGGGCATTTGGCTCATGCTGTGTTTTTCTCCCAGAAGGTAATCATGGGGATCAAGGGCAAGTGTGACGAGAGCTTCCTTTTATCCAAATGATTTAGATATATTTTGTTTAGGCTTTGATATATTAGTTTGTTCGGAGTTGTAATAATTACCTTAAATTGTGGTTTGTGCCAGTGTGACATTTATTATGGTTTGTCTTGTGACATTTAGTCATTATGAGATTATTCTTTTGTGGGTTAGAACCTTGTTATAAATTCATCAGTTTTGTTGTGTTTTGAGTAAACTCTCTTTTTATTTTGGAAAGGGGGTGTTAGAGTTGGTATCAAAGCTTAGGTTCTTTCTTGTAGAAAACCTATTTAGGTTTGACCTGTGAGTTATGGGTAGACTTTTGGGTTAAGTTTTGTTTAGTTTGATTTTCTGTTCAGCTATATTCGAATCTGTCATTAATTTGTTTTGCTTATATTCGTTGATCTCTTTCTTAGATGGCTTGTAGATCTGTTAGAGTTACCGGGAGGCGAGGTAAAAATAGGGGAAATGGTGAGGGTCAGCCCAATGAGCAATCTAATGATCAGATTAATGCTCAACTGGCTACCTTGCTGAATCAGGCGGTTAATCAGGCTTTACTGCAGTTGGTGGCATAGGTTGTACAGGCGATGCAGCAGCCGCCAGAATTTCCTGAGTAGGGGAACTCGAGAAATAATGGTCCACGGGCAAACAAAGAGGAAGGGAATGCGAATGGTCTTGATTAGTAGTTGGTTCCAATGTATGTATTGTTGGAGAGGTTTCAGAAGCAGAAACCCCAGTCATTTAGTTCAGCTCTGACTCCAATTGAGGTAAAGAATTGGATTGCCCACATAAAGAAGATTTTTGATGTATTGGGGTGCTCGGATAATCAGAGAGTGTTTCTTGCAGCTTATAAGCTAGAAGGGGATGCAAAAAGATGGTGAAAGACGATGAAAACAACAAAGGATGATAGGTATGTTGAGACACTTAGCTGGGTAGAGTTCTGTGAGGTCTTTTATCAGTAGTATTTTCCAGATGTTGATAAAGAGGCCTATGCTAGAGAGTATCTGTCTATTCGGCAGAAAGATGATGAGTCCATCACGGATTTTATGACGAGGTTCATAAAGTTGGCAGGCTTTGCGGGAACCTCTGCAGGGACTGTAGCGGAGCAGGCAGAAAAATTCAAGGGGAGGATTCATTATAGGTATCGACATCATCTCATTAACACCAAGTTTGTAGATGTGTTAGCTGTGGCTAATGCGACCAAGAACATTGAGATAGAGCGACAAGACTTTCGGTCTTCTAAACTAGAAGGGAGTCGAAAGAGGGACAGAGATGACCAACATGGTCAAACTTCGGGTCAGCATGGGAGAAATTAAGGTGATCAGTGGAACAAAAATCGTTGTGGCCAGTAGGGGCAGTGGCGTGGCCATAATCAGAATAGGGGTTATCAGCAGTTGCCTCAACAGGGGCAGAATCGTCAGCTTCAGCTACCTTGGTATGGTCAGAATCGCCAGCAAGAGCAGAATCATTAGCAGGGGCAGAATCAGGGTCGTTATCCGGGACCAGCTGGTGGGGTTAACCCAAATCTTATTCTGATAGCTCCTTGTGCAATCTGTGGGGCTAATCATCCGGGGAGACAGTGTCATAGAGTCACCGATGCATGCTTTTTGTGTGGACAGATGAGTCATATGGCTAGAGATTGTACCGGGCCACGTGGTAATGGTGGAGGCGGTGATAATGGTGGCAATGGAGGTCAGCGTCAGGGTGGTCGGGTATTTTCCTTGACACATAACCAGACAACAGGTGCGTCAGGTACTGTTTCTGGCACTCTTTTAGTTGGCAATTGTGAGACTTCTGTTTTATTTGATACGGATTCTACTTATTCTATTGTTGCTCAATCTTTTGTTAGGCACCTTGGTGTGCCATTTCAGTCTTTAGATTCTGTTATGTCTATTTCTACCCCGATGGGAACTTCTGTTATTATTTTTGATTTTTATTGAGGGTGTTCGATCAGTTTTGGGGATAAGATTCGTAGGGCTAATCTTCTTCCAATGTGTATGCACGATTTTATGTTATTCTCGGGATGGACTGGTTGGATAAGCACCAGGCCACTATCGACTGCCAGGCGAGGAAGGTTATATTTGGATATGTGAAGTCTCCAAAATTCGTGTTTCAGGGATCACAGCCGAGCAGAGTGGTGAAGTTGATTTTAGCTTTGAAGGCTGGGAAGTTAGTGGCAAAGGGTTGTGAAGGGTACTTGGCATTTGTGAAGGATACCCTAAGGGTGAGTCTCGTATTGAGGATATTTCAGTTGTTCGTGACTTTCCTGATGTGTTTCCTGAGGAGTTGTCAGGGTTGCCACCGCAGCGGAAAGTTGAGTTTACTATTGAGCTTGTTCCTGGTGCGGAGCCTATCTCTAAGGCACCGTATCGGATGGCACCATTGGAGTTGCAGAAGTTGAAGGAGCAGTTACAGGAACTGTTAGATCGTGGTGTGATTCGGCCGAGTGTTTCGCCGTGGGGTGCTCCAATTTTGTTTGTGAAGAAGAAAGATGGGTCTATGAGGTTGTGCATAAACTACAGGGAGTTGAACAAGATTACCACTAGGAATCGGTATCCATTGCCGAGGATTGATGACTTGTTTGACCAACTTCAGGGGGCGAAGTATTTTTCGAAGATAGACTTGAGGTCGGGTTATCATCAGTTGAGGGTGAGAGATAATGATATCTCTAAGACAGCTTTTCGTACTCGATATGGGCATTACGAGTTTTTGGTGATGCCATTTGGGTTGACTAACGCTCCGGCGAGGTTTATGGATTTGATGAATCGGGTGTTCAGGGAGTATTTGGACTAATTTGTTATTGTCTTTATTGATGACATTTTGGTTTACTCCAAGTCTAGGGAGGAGCATGAAGAGCATCTTCGCACAGTGTTGGGGATTTTACAGAAAGAGAAATTGTATGCTGAATTCTCTAAGTGCGAGTTTTGATTGGAGCAGGTTGCATTTTTGGGCCACGTTGTTTCTGCTGAAGGCATTAAGGTGGATCCTGCAAAGGTTGAGGCTATCACTAAATGGCCGAGACCTACTACTATAACAGAGATTAGGAGTTTCTTGGGTCTAGCAGGGTATTATAGGAGATTTATGGAAGGATTCTCTTTGCTTGCTTTGCCATTAACTTAGTTGATGAAAAAAGGCACAAAGTTTGAGTGGAATGAGGAGCGTGAGAAGAGTTTCGAGGAGTTGAAGAAACGACTTGTGACAGCTCCTATACTTACATTACCGTCGGGGACAGGAGGTTATCAGATTTATAGGGATGCTTCTAAGAAGGGCTTGGGGTATATTTTGATGCAACACGCTAAGGTGATTGCTATTGCTTCCATACAGCTAAAACCTTACGAGGTGAACTACCCCACTCATGATTTAGAGTTGGCAACAGTAATCTTTACTCTAAAGATTTGGAGGCACTATTTGTATGGAAAGACTTGTGATATCTGTGACGCCCCCAAATCCACGTTCCTTCGAAACCTCGGATTCGGTGCAGTCACGATACTACTATCGCCAAACTATTACATCTTTTATTCATTACTAAAAGAATATAACTTTCTTTATTACAATTTAGAATATAAATTCTATTTATATCCAAGATCTCGTCTTTACATCATATACGATGTTACTAATATGCGGAATAATTTAAACTTTTCAATATCCTTTGAATAAATTCTTCTTATTGATGCGCTTACCATTCCAACTCACTGGGGCATGATACTCAGGAATGTTGGACTTTAAAACACAAGATTCAGAACTTGATTGACAATGGGGAGATTGTAGTCAAAATGCTAGAGCAGCCGAATATCAACAACCCTCCTCTACCTTAGCATAATGCGGAAGGAATCAATATGATCAGTGCAGGAGGTAGGGAAAACCGCAAGTACCTGAGGAAGCTGGGGGAAGAAACCTCTGCGAATGGCCCTGCAATATGGGGATACCCCAAAGAAAAGTATGGGGTGGAGCAAGACGAGGCCTCGATTAAGGCGCGAGTTGATCAATTAGCCGATCTGATCGTATACCAACATCAGTTGACCCGAAAGCTAATAGACCAGGTCTTACCCAGGCTAACCAACACTATATCAGTCCAAGATGTCCCAATCTCAAGGAGGGATCGGATTCGATGTCAAAAGCAGAACAAATGGACAGAAAAGATGGCTAGGGAAGCTAGAATTCAGCACCGACGAGAATTTGAGGCCAAACGAAAATTTGCCCCCTTGGGGCAATTCAGGGAGGAAATTTTGTGCACTTTGATCAAGGAAGGAAAGATCATGGAATTTTTGCCACCCCCAGATCCGCGATCAAAGTGTTTTGATCCTTCTAGGTCCTGCCTCTATCATTCGAATGCCCCTAGACATGCCACTGAGGAATGTTGGGCCCTGCGACACTTAATTCAGAATCTAATCGAATCAAGAAAGCTAGAACTAATAAATAAAATTGAGATCTTCTCTGAGGAAGAGATAATCTACCCTCGAGGGGCCAGGAATTTGGAGGGAATGGTAGCTGTTATCCTTTGCATAGAAGGAGCGTCTGGCAGACCCATAACAATAAAAGGATTATCTGCGCAGGGAAACAAGACTACTCTGGAGATACCGGCACCAAAACCACTGATGTTGGCTCCTTGGCCTCAACTCCCAATTCTTAGCCTAAAGAAGGTACCATGGAATTATGGAGAATGTATAAAATTGGCACCCGATTGTACAACTATCGTACCTAAGGAGAATCCACTTTACCTCCCTGGGCGTTTATTGAAACCAACAACCAAGATGTCAGGGAAGGTATCAACGGGAAAGGTCACAGAATTCCTCCATAAGATGGGGCACAGTGAAGCACGAACGGTGAAGCAGTTGAAAGCAGAACCACAACAAATCCCCATTCTGGATTTAGTATTGGCTTCTGACGACCATCGTCAAATTCTAATCCAAGTATTGGAGGGGAGGCACACCTTCCCAAAACCATTGATACTGAAAAATTCCAGCACCTGGTCAGCAATGTATTGGATAGTAATGTGATATCATTCACCGATGACGATATACTGGCCGAGGGAACTGGGCATCGCAGACCATTGCACATCGCTGTCGTATCACTTGGATACGTGGTAGGAGGCATACTGATCGATGGTGGATCATCCTTGAACATCTGTCCGCAGGATACTCTGGATAGGATGAAGATCAACCCGAATCGGATTCGGGAAAGCCATGTAGTGGTACGAGCATTCGATGGATCAAGAAGGGATACCGTTGGGGAAATTGAACTTCCTGTAGAGATTGGCCCATTCACATTCAATATACCTTTCCAAATCCTGAAAATATTACCGGATATAATCTGTTGCTGGGACGACCATGGATCCATTTGGCTGGGGCTGTTCCTTCGACTCTTCATCATCAATTGAAATACATCGTTAACGGCAATCTGGTCACTGTCAGTACAGAACCTGATTATCGTATCCATAATCTGGGATACCACTCCGTGGGTGCGCTAGCATTAACTCCCCTGATATCTCCAGAAGTAATGGCAGTTGGCCAAGAGATGCTTTCCAGAGGACATCGACTAGGTCAAGGGTTGGGTAGAAATAGCCAAGGAATCAAGAACCCAATCCGCATACCCACGCAGTTGGGAAGGGTTGGATTAGGATACTCTGGTGGATCTAAACATCGTAATCCTCACAAGCACATGCCAGTTAACCATTTGATTCATCTCAAGCCAGACCTCAGTGAAGCCGAATTTAAGGAGCAGTTGAAGAAGGTCCCTGCTATTATCTCAAACCTCCTGATCCCTAAAGTCAATCAGAATGGATATAAGGAGATTGGTGATGAAGAGCCTATTAAGGATGCTGCCCGGATGGCCAAAGATAAGAAATTTCTGGAAGAGATTCAGTTGCAATTTGTGAGCAGTTTTTGCCTTCCTGAAGATGGCCTGAAGAAATCCAATGGGGCAGACCTGTCGAATGATCAACCCATCCTCCCTGTCCTTAACTAGGGAAGTGTGAACATCCCAAAGGAGGATCCAGGGACCTGTTCCAAATCAGTTATGGTCATCCTGGAAGACGCCGACAACTCCAGCAACACATCTATCTCAGCTATCCCTCAGGATCTAACTATCAGTAATTGGACGATCACCCCTCAGATCGTCCGAAAATGGTAAAACTAGAAAGTGATCCGTTGACAGGGAGCTTTACCTTTATATATTTGTGTCTGTTTTATTTTATCTGCAACTTGTTATTGCCTGTTGCCATATCAACTGCTGAATCCTTTTGTAATTGACAACTTTGTATATATTTAGCAATCAAGTTTTTTGTCTCAGGTTTCCAAATTTGAGTATTTCTAGCCATGTCTATGACTTGCCAAATTTGAGTAATGATTACGATTTCGATATAGAATTGGACTTTTACTTGATGGGGATCGAGCAAGAGGAAGTCGATGATGATGAGGTGCCCGAGGAAATCAAAGCATGGGTCAAAGATAAACCTAAGCCCAACCTTGATCAAACCACCACCATAAATATCAAAACCCCTGACAATCCCAAAGAACTATAGATCGGAACCAACCTTCCCTCTAACCAAGAAAAAGAACTAATCAAACTCCTAACACAATTTAAGGATGTTTTTGCCTGGTCTCATAAAGACATGATAGGTCTATCCACTGGTATAGTTTACCATCGACTACCAATTAAGGAAGGGTTCAAACCAGTCAAGCAGAAATTAAGACGATTGAAACCACAATGGAGCCTGAAGGTCAAAGAAGAAATTATCAAACAGTTCAAAGCGGGAATCATTATGGTATCAACATACCCTGAGTGGTTGTCCAACGTAGTCCCAGTGCCAAAATCTGGGGGGAAGGTGCGAGTATGTGTAGATTATCGAGATCTTAACAAGGCCAGCCTTAAAGATGACTTCCTAGTGCCGTTCATCCACGTGTTAATTGACAATATGGCACAGTTTGAAATGTATTCTTTTGCCGATTGCTTTGCCGGGTATCATCAGATTATGGTTGCTGAAGAAGACAGGGAAAAGATCGCCTTCATTACCCCCTGGGGAACATTCTATTATCGAAGACTAGCTTTTGGCCTTACCAATGCTGGTGCTACTTATCAGAGGGACATGATGACCTTATTTCACGATATGATGCACAAAGAGATTGAAGTGTATGTGGATGATATCATTGTGAAGTCCAGAAAGGCTAATGACCATTGCACCCATCTTCGGAAGTTATTTAAACGACTGCGCAAATTCGATTTGAAGTTAAACCCAGCGAAGTGTGCTTTTGGTGTGAAATCTGGTAAACTTTTGGGATTTCTTGTGAGCAACTGGGGCATTGAGTTGGATCCTGCCAAGATCAAAGCCATCACAGAGATGCCCGAACCAAAGACTGAGAAGGAAATTCGAGGCTTCCTGGGAAGAATAAACTTCATCAGCCGGTTCATATCGCAGTTGAAACCAACTTGTGAACCTATTTTCAAATTATTAAGAAAGAACTCCTCTGGAAAATGGAATGAAGACTGCCGAAAAGCTTTCCGCACCATCCAGAAGAAGTTGATTGAAGCACCTATCTTGGTAACCCCAAGGGATGGAATTCCATTATTCATGTATATCTCAGTCAATTCCAACGCTATAGGTTGCTTACTGGGGCAAAAGGATGATATGGGGAAAGAAAAGGCGATTTATTATCTCAGTAAACGTTTCAGCTGCAGAGAGCAGAAGTACACGCTGATAGAAAGAACCTACTGTGCATTAGCTTAGGCAGCTACGAGGTTACAACATTACCTATAGGGCCATACAACTTATCTCATCTCTAGGATGGATCCCTTAAAATACATCTTCAGCAAGCCGATGTTGAACTGTCGATTATCCAAGTGGCAGTTAATCCTCCAACAGTTCGACATCATCTATATGACCCAAAAGTCCATGAAAGGACAAGGAATTGCAGATCACCTGTCGGCCGCATCAGCAGGAAGTTATGAACCTCTAGAAACCTATTTCCCGGAGGAGGAAGTGATGACTATTCAACTGACCAGTAAAGAGGATAGAGGTAAATTCTGGAAAATGTATTTTGACGGCGCATCAAACACTGAAGGCGCGGGAGCAGGGGCAGTTCTGATGTCCATCACGGGAGATCAATACCCCGTGGCCACCAAGTTGCATTTTAATAATTCCAACAATACCGTAGAATATGAAGGATGCATTGTGGGATTAAAACTAGCTCAGTCCCTAGGAGTTAAATGATTAGCTGTGTTCGGAGATTCGAAACTAGTCATCAGACAGTCCACCGGGGCCTACACCACCAAGGAATTGCATCTACTGCCTTACCATCAACATATTCTCCGATTGGCAGCAGAGTTTGAAGACATTGTCTTCATGCATATTCCTCGGAACAGAAATGATTTCACCGACGCATTGGCCACATTAGCTTCATTGGTGAACCTGTCAGCAAGGAAGGGAATGCCTCTCATTACTTTCACTGTGCAGAACGCACCGTCATATGGAAACGGTGTAGGGGAGATATCAGATGAGAGAACACCTACTAGACCACCTTGGTACCACCACATTAAAGAATATTTGCGATATCAATCAACCCCTGAAGGAATGAGTCAAGCCACGAAGACGTGAATACAGAAAATGGCCATGAATTTCTACCTAAGTGGAGATGCTCTCTACAAGAGAGACCCGGGCGTAGGCCTTCTGAGATGTCTAGACAGAGATCAGGCCCAGTGACTTATGAATTAAGTACATGGTGGGATGTGCGGAGCATATATAAGTGGACCCCTACTTGCCAAGAAAATTCTAAGGACAGGACATTATTGGATATCCCTTAAAGCGGATTGCGACGATCATGTTAAGCATTGTTATCAATGCCAGATCCATGCCAACATTATTCATGCACACCCGAATCAACTGCATTGTATGACATCACCATGGCCCTTTTCCATGTGGGGAATGGACGTGATCGGACCTATTGAGTCTAAAGCCAATAACGGTCACAGATTCATCTTCATTATGATCGACTATTTTACCAAGTGGGTTGAAGCAAATTCCTTCCCCAAGGAGGTCATCGTTGGTTTCATTAGAAACAACGTCATTTGTCGGTATCGACAACCCGAGGTTATCATATCTGACAACGCAAAGAATTTGAATAACGAGATGATGAGGGAACTGTGCAGTAAGTTCAATATTAAACACCTCAATTCGTTTATTTATCGTCCGAAAATGAACGGCGCGGTGGAAGCTGTTAATAAGAATATCAAGAAGATAATGATGAAGATGTCGGCAAATCACTGGGGATGGCCTGATCTGTTGTTGTTAACCCTACTTGCATACCGAACGTCAACTCGAACCTCAACTAGGGTAACACCTTACTCATTAGTCTATGGTATGGAGGCTGTACTTCCTGTCGAAGTGGAGATGGATTCGCTAAGAGTGATGCTAGATTCCCAGATAGAGAAGAGCCAATGGATACAAGATCGATACGATTAGTTATCCCTGATGGATGAAAGGAGGGCTGCTGCTATCTTTCACGACCAATTATATCAGCAGCGAATGTCCTGATCTTATAACAAGAAGGTACGACCTCGAGAGTTTAAAGAGCATAACTTGGTACTAAAGAAGATCATTCTAGGCCAGGATGCAGCTAAAGAAAAATTTGCCCCAAATTGGGAAGGACCCTTCGTTGTCAAAGAAATTCTATTGGGCGGACCCTTAAAACTGGAGGAGATGGACGGTGAGGAATTCCCATAACTGATCAATTCCGATTCTATGAAATGGTATTATGTCTGAGACCCCTTTTATTTCAAACTGGAATACTTTGTCTTGTTAAGAAAAAAAGAAAAGAAAAAAGAAAGAAAAGAAAAAAACGAAAAAAGAAAAAAATATCAAGTCTGGTTTTCAGGTTTGAGCCTAAACTACGAAAGACTTGATCTCCCATTTACGGGAGTACGTAGGCAGCCATTTATGGTGCGATCAAACCAAACAAAAAAAAAATCAAAACCCCATCAAACCAAACAAAAAAAATCGTCAAAACCCCATCAAGTCAAACAAAAAGTCAAAATCCCATCAAGCCAAGCTCAAACCCAATAAACACTCTTTAACTATTCAGACCAAGCCTGAACTACGAAAGTCCTGATCTCCCATCTGCGGGAGTACGTAGGCAACCAGGTATGGTGCGGTCTAACCTTCGAAAAAATAATCCAAACACTTTCACCCTATATCCCCAAATTCAAAATATTAACCTATACAGAAATCGAAATATATACCACAAACCCACCCAATCAACGGCTCATGCGGAGAGGACCTAGCGACATCTCAGCATCACCCTGTCGAATCTGGCGCAAGTATGACAAGACCAGTTCTATGTCGACATAATAAATTATAAAGCGAGAATGGTAACAGTGTATAAGGCTAGACATTCTCAAACAAGGGAAGTGAATTGAACTTGTTTCTTTTTATATATACAATTGTTTAGAATACAAAAGTTGATTCTAACATGTGGCAAAAGATAATAACAAAGTCTGTACAGGAAAATAAAACAGGGCTATAAATCGGCAGTAAGACGAGTCAACAAAGCCAAGTATCCAGCCGTCTCTGCAGTCTGAGGAGCATCCCTAAGCTCATGCTCCAGTACCTCGACACGTCTCAGCAGCTCTACTTCCATGCGATAAACATCCTCCTGACTCTTCACTATACCCTGTACGTGATCAGTGAGTCCATCTGCAAAAGTCTGGGCAGCATCTCTATCAATGAGGGCCTGGTCTCTGGCAACAAAAGCTACGTCTTTCTCAGTGATAGCAGCATCCCGACCAGCTAAGGTGGTCAACATCATGGACCTAGCCTGATCCCTCTCAAAGGTCACCAGGTGAAGCTGTCTGTCCATCGCCTCTATAGAAATTGAGGATGAACTCAGAACAGTACTAACTAGAGAAGCTGTCAACTTCACAAACAAAGCATCCTTAGTCGGAGAAATAGGATCCTCCATAGGCTCCTCAACGTTAGTAGACCCACCATCATCCTCGGATAAAGATCCTGTCTCAACCTGGTCCGCTGTATATGGTGCTAAATTAGACTCTAGCCAAGCTGAGTACTCTGCAGATAGGCCCGGATGGCAGTCTCTAAACTCCGCTATCTGTCGATGAGACCAAAATCCATAAACCCGAGCTAGATCAGCCTCTGTAACTGAGCAGACGAGGAAGCGATAATCCTCAATCCCCTCAAATGAATGGACCTCCTGATACTGATCAAACTGGCCCATCATCGCCAGAGGATGATAGGTCGTCACACGCCTCAAACCAGCCAACAGAAGAAAATCTAGGTCAGCTACATGGGTGGTGAAACTCAGAAAGGAGCAGTAACCAGAATACATAACTATCACAAAAGGATCCGCCATGGCACCCATGAATAAAGTCCAGGACGCCTCATCGATGCAGGAAGTTGAGCGGTATGAGTAGATCTGCGACATGCCATGTCCAAAGCAGAACCCATGACGACGAAGCCGACCGATCGGTCTAAGGTGAGTTATGAACCAGATATATAAGAGAACGGGGAAATCTCTGAACTCCTGATCCCCAACAGTTCGACAGAAAGATGCTGATATCAATGTCTCTGCTAAGATCATAAGAAGTATGGAGAAGTCATCTCTAAGAGCCCTGACAGCCATCGACATCCCAACATCTAGATGGTCAGTATAGAATGGCATGTATAGATATGCTATGAGGCATATGACCAGGGCGTCCACTCGGGCAGTGTGCCATCTCTCCTATGAAATGGCAAAATCTCTATGATAAATGGCGAAGTTGTCGGCAGATGCAAAGTGGCCTATCATGAAGTCCATAGAAATAATGTGGCTACCACCCACCTCTGCTAGTACGACTGCCCTCCTCAGTTCGATAACCGTCATGAACTGGCGGCGCATATGGCCTAACGCCATCCGAGCACATAGCCCCTCCATTGATAATCCGGAGATGCGACCGTACTCCTCCAGAGCGAGAGTCAACTCATCAGAGCCAAACTGGAAAATATGGCGCTCTAGAATCCAGTAGCTGAGCATCCCATCAACAAACCCCTCTTGAACCTGAAAGGATAACAGAGATAAGGAATGGCCCAGCATGCGACTGACTGCAATGCGGTCAGAATCTGGCAGACGGTCATGCCAAACCCTCAAGCTGGTAGCTATCCGACTAGGCAGAAGGTGATCCAAGCGAGCAACGACAGAGGAAGGTATCTGTAAAATTGTGTCAAAAAGACCATACAGGGGTCGAGCTCTATCCAATCATTTAAATATATACAAAGCATGCATCATAACGAGTGATAATATAGCATGTGCGATAAATAAATAGAAAACATCATACATAGATATCTGCCAAATACATAAGTTTTACATCACTGTCATCTCTGTGATACATATGAAAACTAAGAAATAAAAAGTACAGGATATTGGGGCACTAATGCCCAATGACTAATAAGATGGCCGTAACTCAATGTCGAACTCCTCTAGGAAGGTGCTAGAATCATCAAACTGATCAACCCGAGGCAAGTTACCTTAAATGGGCGTCTCCTGCATGTCAGAGTAATAAGGCATACCCTGCGGATCTGGGCGATAAAGCATCTCTTGCACATCCGGGCGATAAGTAAAGGGATCACCTCCATCCTGAGAGCCACCAGTGCCTGAGAGTCCAGCCCCATGAGAACCACCATTACCTGAGGGTCCAGCCTTGTGATCTTAAGCTACAAAGTACCAGCTAATGAAACCCCTCGTAGCTAGAGGTGGGAATCGCTGTAGCTGGCTGAGATAAGGGCCAGAATCTCTGAGCTGGAGGAAGGAAAGGAAGGCGAATCTCCCCAGTGATACATCTAAAAGCACGCTCCCCGAGGTAGAGCTCCCAACCTCCATCAAACTGGAATGGAATCCGACGAGTAGACTAATAATACTTTGGCCCTATCGGAAGACCATCCTCAAATCCCTCAGATAAGTGCTCTGCAGAATAAGGGACCCACACTATGTTAGAAGCCCTCAATGTCTCCAGGTGAAGATGTGCATGGGTCCTCCGCAACTGGGACCTCCGACAAAGTGGACTGATGCCATCTACGTCCCCGAGGATAAGTGTCCAAGCCCAGAACAGAGATAGGGCGAAGACAAGGAAGCCTTTCATAAGCCCAGAATTGTTAATTCAAAGAGCCCGACATTAGTCATGGGAAAAGATAAACCAATCAAAATTCAGACAAGTGAAATTCAGTCAATATGACTCACTAGAAGAAACAGATAGAATCTGACCCAGGCATCGGTGACTCCCTCGGATCGCAGTCGCATCCCGTATAAAAAGAGAGCGAATGTAAAAGATCCCCAATCGTAGTCCCCAATGCAGTCTACGTCTCGAACAGCCCCTACCAAGCTAAAGGGAATAGTGGAGGAGTTGTTCGCAATGAAATAACCCCTCATAATGGCTAGGAACAGACGCCGCAAGATGCGATCTCGATCCCTTAAATCTGCAGGTAAAGGCTGCTGTAGAGTGCCTCGAGCAGCATCAACGCTCAGGCATCCCGACCGAATACTGCGAGCTTTGAAGGCCCGCTCCTGAGAAGAAAACCCTAAAAGGGTGCGCACAGCAGTCGGAGTGATACCAATCTCCAAGGGCACTCTGTCCCCAGTAAACTCTAGGCCTGTGATGTATCTCCAGTCCATGAGTGTCATCAGAACCTCGCAATCCAACAGATGGAGGGACTGACTCTGATGAAACCATCACTCTAATAAAGCTCATAAATAGCCCCAGGGGCATCGACGGGGAGAAATGGTGAAGAAGGCCTCAAATCCCCAAGAATCCCTACACCCCTGTACTCGGGATGAAGTGAATGATATAAAGAGTATATGCTAAACCAGTTACCCCTGGGCTGGGTAAACTCTGGAACTTGCACGACAGTAAGGTTAAGAAAATCGATTGATGACAGAAAAGAGAAATTACGATAAATTAATATAAAGATCATATACCTCATTTACCTGCAAGTGAATAGAGGGATGGCGGCTCAGATCCGTACCCAGCAAATCAGGAACGACTACCTGAATGCCAGGAAGAAATCGTGGAACCGCAGTGGGCTGAGACGGAACCTCAGGCTCAGGGATATCATCCTCGTCCAAATGAGGTTGGTCCTCACCAAAGGGACGCATAACTGGCTCCGTCAATCGCTGAACTTGCCTACTAATTCGTGGAGTAGGAACGTCAGAGCGAGGCCTCCGCCGGCGAACTCCAGCTATGACCCGGTGAGACGAAGAGCGGCTAGGTCCCGCAGAATCCATACATGGACAATGAGTTCATAGGAATCAAATCAAAGTCAGGTATATTCCTGTCGTTTTCCAATTTCAAATATAATCCCTGAAATATAATTTAGGTCATCACATCATGCATGTCCTACATGTGCCATTATATGTGTACATCATTTTCAACTCGCATCCTAGCATATCTACACATGTATCTAGGACCCTAACATCTAACTCATGGAAAAATTTCACCAGAGTTTCCCCTATAAAAGGGACTATCCACATGCCCGAAGCATGCATTAAACCACCCTATGAGGGTACACCATCACAACCAAACAATTAAATAGCAATTTAAACTGTTGTTCTAACACATAGCTATAATGCATTTCTAGATTAACTGATAAATTATAATATATTGCATCCATACGGTCTATAAGATGATACGTAAGCATGCATTACATTATAACATGTCCATCAAGCTATCTATGCATACATGTTCGATATAATGCATTTAATGGAGGAAATACGATTTTTCACCAACGAAAACACGAAAAAATGGAGTCTATACGTTGCCCGTAGTACGTAGAAGAGATGTATGGTGACGGATCGCTCCAAATCAAGCCAGAATAGCGTAGATCTGAGATGATGCTCGGATTTTTTAGAGAGAACGCAAGAAAACTCAAGTCGAATGAATGAAAATGAGCCTTCCCGAGGGTATAAGTCCGATCATGGACAGCCTCAACCATACATACTCCAGCCGCATGTATAGGTGCGACTGCCCTAGAGGGGTCCAGCGGCTTCCCGGTTGGTAAAGTGCAGTCCGAAATGTGTTATTTTGGGTTCAGAATGGTCACATTACTTAAAAAAGCACCCTTTCGGGTCAGTTTTAGACACCAAAAACCCTAAAAACAGTCCAAAAAGGCAGAAAATTGGTACAGATCAGAAACCCCGACGTTGAACGCCGGAAGACCAAAAAATCAGTCAAAATCAATACTATATCTCACAATCCACCAGCATCAACTCTGGTGAAGGCATCGACATAACCCCGATGGTGCAATTCGTTGGCAACAAACTAGTGAAGGCATCGGCTCGATCCCCGATGATGTAATATGTTGGCAATAAACCAGTGAAGGCATCGGCAGAACCCCGATGATGTAATCCGTTGGCCACAAACTAGTGAAGGCATCGGCTCGACCCCGATGATGCAATCCTTTGGCAACAAACCAGTGAAGGCATCGGCATAGCCCCGATGCTGCAATCTGTTGGCCACAAACCAGTGAAGGCATTGGCATAACCCCGATGGTGTAATCCATTGGCCACAAACCAGTGAAGGTATCGACTTAACCCTGATAATGTAAATCGTTGGCCACAAACCAGTGAAGGCATCGGCATAACCCCGATGGTGCAATCCGTTGGCCACAAACTAGTGAAGACATTGGCTTATCCCCGATGATGTAATCCATTAGCAACAAACTAGTGAAGGCATCGGCATAACCCCGATGGTGCAATCCATTGGCCACAAACCAGTGAAGACATCGACACAACCCCGATGGTGTAATTCGTTGGCCACAAACCAATGAAGGTATCGGCATGACCCCGATGGTGCAATTCGTTGGCCACAAACCAGTGAAGACATCGGCATAACCCCGATGGTGCAATCCGTTAGCCATAAACCAGTGAAGGCATCGACATAAACCTGATGGTGCAATCCGTTGGCCACAAACCAGTGAAGGCATCAAGCACAACCCCAATGGTGCAATTCGTTGGCCACAAACCAGTGAAGACATCGGCACAACCCCGATGGTGTAATCCGTTGGCAACAAACCAGTGAAGGCATCGGCTCAACGCCGATGGTGCAATCCATTGGCAACAAACCAGTGAAGGCATAGGCACAACCCCGATGATGTAATCCATTGACAACAAACTAGTGAAGGTATCGGCATAACCCCGATGATGTAATCCGTTGGCCACAAACCAGTGAAGGTATCGGCTCAACCTTGATGGTGTAATCCGTTGGCCATAAACCAGTGAAGGTATCGGCTCAACCCCTGATGATATAAATCGTTGACTACATTCCAACGCAGACAGAGGCATAACCCCCGATGAGGTAATCCGTTGACTACAACTCAAACGCAGGTTGGCTCAGCCCCGATAGAGTAATCCGTTGGCTACAACCCAATGTGGGCGTCGGCTTAACCTCGACGATGTAATCCTTATGACCTTATTATCATCTCATATATCATTCCATATTTTATACATGACATTGCATCATCAGATAGACCTTGTCATGCATTCTCCGTGTCTAGTAATCTTTGTCGTGTTCACTCCATTGCATTGCATAAACATGACAAAGAGGGGCATCTGTAGACACTCAAAATTTTACTTTCTTTATACTAAACTTGTAGAAGGGTAAAGAGTAATTTTACTTTAGAGATAATCCCGAGGTAGGGCAAAAGCATCTAGTCACCCCGGAGATAACCTTGTGGATGATTCAAAGGGCTGATGACGTTCGAACATGACGAGAATCGAACAAGGATCGCCAAGCTGAGACAGTGTCCGTCGAGATTCACTGCAGCAAACCTCGAATTGCGCGCCATCAAAGATAAGCCAGTTAATTGCAGTCTAGAACCAGAAGATATCTCTCAGCTACCAGCATCATCTTGTCGGACCCCGATTCAGTCAGACTCAACCTTACTTCGCAGCCTTCAGCAAAGACTTTCCGAAAGTTTGGCCTGCGAAGATCAACTTTCTCCAAACTGAGATCGAAGGAACACACTTCGAGACGACAGGACCCACGGGCCCAACCGCATCTATACATGCGGCTAGTCACATGTATATATGCGGTTGGCTCCGGTGGATTAATAGAGCAATATCATCTTATTTAGGAAAAAATAAAGAGAAGAAGTTAGAGAGAGAAAACTAATTCTAGAGAGAGAAGCCCTCGGGTTAGACATATATACACTAACATTGAGTTATTTTCTCTTGTTTAGCATCTACTTGGAGTCCCGAGAGTGTTCTAAGTTGATCCCGGATGATAAAATGCTTGTTTATGCGTCCCCCAAGGTGAAAAAAAATGCTCTTTTTAGCTACGTTCTTTGTAAACTTTGTTCAATATACTAGATTGATGTTATATATTGTTTAAATCTAGTTAAACTTGTTGTTTTCTAAGTATATTGTGTAATAGTTGGTAGATATTGCGTTTTTACCAGGTTATATTCTGCATATATTGTTGTAAATGAAGTCCGGAGGCTAGATCTACCTAGATCTAAGCCGAATCTAGCCTTTTGAGTGGTTATTAAGATGAAGCTTTAACCCGTATGATAGATCGGCTTAGATTCAAGGTAGATCTACGTGTATTACCGCTTTATATCATTTTCGGTCACTCAGTTGAGCCTTTGATCTATATCTAGAGGTGAGGAGGGTCCTAAGCTCTCGTGATGGGGTTTTCAACCGATGAAATCACCAGATCTTGGGTTTAGGACATGTTGTATATATGTTTATTTCAATAAATATGAGCCTAGGAGTCTTGGCGTTGAGATCTAATGATTAGATCTTAACTAGATCCCCACGATGGACATTTTATTCACTTTGTAATGTTTAAATAACGCAAATATCATTGTGTATATAATATTTGGATCTTGAAGAAGAGCTCGAGGGGTTAGTCCCGAGAAGTCAGATTTAAGATCCCGTGATAGTAAAAACTTTAATTGTGGGTGCTCGGATTCATCGAGATGGCTTACATGCCCGATGAAGATCCGACCCTTTTGACACTTTTTACATGCATATCATCAAAATGATTTCGGATAAAATCACAAAAAGCTTTCAATAATAATAAAGCGGGTCGTGTATAGACATTAGATCATAAATGAAAGTATCAAAAGTCCTCGATTACTATTCGGGCGAAGGATTTGAAAACCTTGTTTTTTTCCAAAATATCATATAAAATGTATATTTTGTCTAAAAATAAACTTTTGCTAAATCAAACCCTTCGTACATGGGTGCAAAAGAGGAACGACACTACTTCCAAACACTCACGATGAGGCTTAGAGTAAAATTTTCCAAATAAAACACACACACACATTTTATGTAAAGTAAATCAATAAAGATGTGGTACCATATTTTCACGGGAGTAAAGGGGTGCCTAACACCTTCCCCCCCGCTTAACCTAGCCCCCGAATTCCACGAATCTCGAGTTTCAGACCAATATTTCGGAGTCACATATTGGACCATATTGCAAAAACTATTAAAACTCGGATGAGTTGGTACATCCATTTAAACCATACCAACTGGCGACTCTGTCTCATTCGGTTCAATTATAAAATATTAAAATCAATCTTTTTCAAAGTCGTCGATATTTATGTTGGTACTGCTTTCCTGAAACTTCACCCTTTAATAAAATCCATAGATATAGCGAATGGAAAAAGGGTAAAAATAAACAACACAAACTAAGGAAGGGCGGACATGGATCCAAAAGCAAAGAGTAGAAGGAACCTCTCTCTTTTCCTGGCGTCGACAAAGAGCTTAGCATGAGGCAGAGACGTTGGCTGGAGCTTCTAAAAGATTATGATGCGAGAATTCAGTATCACCCGGGAAAGGCAAATGTGGTGGCAGATGCTTTTAGCCGAAAGAGTTCAGGAATTGTAGCAGCTCTTATTACATAACCTAAGCTTAGTTCGAAAATGAAGCGACTATGGTTGGAGTTGTATGTGCAAGGTTCAGATGGGCATTTGGCAGGTATGAGAGTGGAACCCTCTCTTATCTCGCGAGTTAAAGAAGCTCAAAAGGAAGATGGGGAGTTGTGGGCTATGGCGCAAAATTTGGAGGAGGGCAAGCAGCCCGAGTTTCGTATTGATGATCACGGTGTAATTTGGTTGGGTGAGCGGTTGTGTGTACCGTCGGATCTAATCATTCAGGAGGCTGTTTTGGCTGAGGCTCATAGTTTGCCATTTTCTATTCATCCAGGTTCTACAAAATGTACAGAGATTTGAAGAAATTTTTTTGGTGGAATGGGATGAAACGAGATGTGGCTGAATATGTTGGGAAGTGCCTCACTTGTCAACAAGTGAAGATAGAACATCAACGAGCTAGTGGTTTGTTGCAATAATTAGACATTCCTATTTGGAAATGGGAGGATATCACGATGGATTTTGTGACTGGTTTTCCAAAGACTTTCAGGAAGAATGATGCCATTTGGGTAGTGGTGGATCGGTTGACCAAATCGGCACATTACTTGGTTATCCATGAGGTTTACTCGGTAGATAGATTGTCACAGATCTTTCAGCAGGAGATTGTTAGACTTCATGGTACTCTGTTGTCTATTGTTTTAGATCGGGACACAGTTTACTTCACGATTCTGGAAAGGGTTTCAACGAGCTTGGGGAACTCGGCTCAACTTTAGTACTTCTTTCCATCCTTAAACTGATGGGCAATCAGAACGGACTATTCAGACGTTGGAGGACATGTTGGGGTCTTGTGCACTTGAATGGTTAGGTAGTTGGGATGATTACTTGAGCCTAGTTGAGTTTGCTTATAACAACAGCTGGCATGCAAGTATTGGAATGGCTCCGTTGAGGCATTGTATGGTACGAAATGTCAGGCACCAAATTGTTGGGATGAGGTTGGCGAGAGGGCCATAGAAGGGCCTGAGTTAGTCCAAATCACTATAGAGAAGGTAACGGTAGCTAAGGAAAAATTGAGGTCGACTCGATCACGGCAGAAAAGTTATGCTGATAAGCATAGGAGAAGTTTAGAGTTTAAACCTGGTGAGCACGTGTTTCTAAAAGTTTCTCCTTGGAAGGGCATTCGACGATTTGGGTTGAAAGGGAAGCTTAGTCCGCGTTATATTTGTCCATTTGAGATTTTGGAGAGAGTTGGTGAAGTTGCGTATCGGTTAGCTTTGCCTCCACAACTATCTCATGTGCACAATGTGTTCCATGTGTCGGTGTTGAGAAGTTATCATTATCATCCGTTGCATGTGGTGCAATATTCGTTCGATAAGATTCGAGAGGATCTTACTTGTGAGTAGCAAGCCGAGGCGATTTTGGATCGTGAAGAGAAGGTTAGGAGGAGAAAGACAATTCCGTTTATTAAGGTTTTGTGGAGGAACCATTTGGAGCGAGAAACAACTTGGGAACTGGAGGAGTCTATTCGAGCGGATTATCCGCATCTTTTTGATGATTAGGTTCGTTCTTTTCTTTTGATTCCGGGGACGAAATCCTTTTAAGGGGTAGGTGATGTAATAACCGAAAAATAAATAAATAAATATTGAATAATAAAAATTATTTTGTTTTAAAACATATTAATTGGACTTTGTTTTTTTATTTGGGCCAAACTAATCATTTGATTTATGTGGGCTAATAAATATTAATAAATGATGAATAAATTAATTTGGTAAAATTGGGCCTTAAAACTAATTGAATTTAATTTATATGTGAATAATAATAAATTCTATTAAGATTAGGAGAGTTAATAAGATATATTAATAAATAAATAACTAAAACACTAAAACACAAACCCTATATTGTACTCAAATCATTATTCGTCTAATATAAAAAAACAATAGAAGAAGAAGAGGGGAAGTCGCCGCTTATTGCCGTAAACCAAAAGAGAATTGTGATTAATAGCAGGTACTTTTTCTTCTTGTGTTTACTGAATATCGTTGACTATTAAGTCTTGGCTTTTATCTTTTGAAATCTTGCTGCATAATAATGTAATGACCATGCGCGTTGATTGGTCATATATATATATATATATGTATATATATATATATTAAGAATTTGAAAAGGTTGTATATATCAGATTTGATCTGCTGGGTTGTTAATTACTGAGTTTTAAGGGAAAGTTATCCACTTATTGGATGTAATATTTAAATAAAATATATCTTAGGAGGCTTTTGGAATTATGTTGGGTTTATTTCATAAAATTGATGTAAATTGGGAAATAATTTTATGATTATTATAAATTATAGTTATTAAGTAACTTATATTTATTATTATTTTGTTTAATTAGTTCGAACGGAAGAAGTTTAACAAACTTTATTGGGATAATAATTTTAGGTATTACATTGCTTAATCTAGGTACAGATTCCGTACTCTTTCATGCGAGACTCTTTTGATTTTAATTTGTTCATTTTGTTATTCGTTTCAAAATTTAGTATTGCCTCTCATAATTATTCCTTGTCAATTTATTGTAATAGTTTATTTTGGCGTTGATATTGGGAACTCCTATATGTACTCTTTAGACTAGTGCATTATGTATAGAATTTAATTTGATGATCGTAGTAATGTACATGTTACTATATATTTTTGGAGACTTTGTATTGATAATTCGTTTCGATTTAACATGTACATATTAGAACCCTTGATGTTGATATTGTGTCGCATGTGTTGTGATATGGTATTTTGTTAGAATTTAATTGTGATTGTTTTTTTCTTTAATTGGATATTAGGAGAGTACAATTTACATCATGCATTATGATTTTTTAAACCACTTGTCCCATTCTTTGCCGAGTCGACTTTTAAAACTTGACCACAATACTTGCACTTTGCCTTTATTTCATCATTTTACTTAAATCTTATATAATGTTTCGGTATAGTATCACGAGTCTTGTGACACACCCAAACCGGTTACTTCATTTCCACGGGATATGATTTTCAATATCAAAATAAAACATAACTACTGCCCATAAATAAAGAATATAAAATAAATTACAACCTTTAATAATAAATAAAATATTTCGTATAAAAATGATTACAACCTTGTCCAAAAACATTCCCAGGGTTATCTAACCTTAACATCAACAAATGCGGAAAATAAAAAATCACATAATAAAATTTATGTCTTATTACAAATCATATCATAAATATAAACAAGTCTTCACTTGTTCATCTTGCTCTTCCCTTTACTAGTTGACGGTTCGTCAACTCTTTCAACTTTAGCTGCAATGGTTATATAATGCAAGAGTGAGCAAACAAAAGCTCACTTGAAATAGCAAACAATAGTGATGACATAGTATTGAATAGCTTCAACTGTATAGATAATATTTCATTCATCGATAATCAAGAATAAGATTTAGAATTCATCTGAGGGTTATAAGACCTTGAACTATGTCCCAGGTTATAAACATTTTTATTTAAACCTTTAACAGTCGTTAGACTATATGGACTCTTAACTTGTACTTAGGGGGATCAGCCCTTCGTACCATATATTGTGTACAAACATCTTAACGCTTTCGCATAGTAATCCCCTATTACTAGGGTTGTTCATCTCAGTTTTCATTAACAAGTCCGCACCAAAGAAAGTTTGGTTTGGATAAGCTCGAAGGGTAATTTGGAGTTCAACTATCATCAACTAAGGAGTAGTTGAATCAACTTACAATAAATAAGAATTTAATAATAAAAGAATTATGGAATAACTTATGCTTTTGAATTTAACTTAAAGCATTTGAAAAATTCAATAAAACCTTGCTTGAACAATTAAGTCATGGTTACATTAATTTTATAAGGAACTTCAACAATATACTTGCTCAATATGGAATTTAGAGAATAAAATAACTTTTCATAAACGTAACAAGAAACGATAGAAAAACTTGCTCAATAAAAGTAAAGTTTGAGTTTAGAACACTTGCGTAATCGTAAAAGTAACGTTTAGAAATTTTCCTCGTGCTTAAGCTATAATTTACAATCACGTTCCACAATTATCCTACATATTACATTACGTTTACAATATCGATTAGTTTCATAACCACTACGTTTAACCGTTGAACTTCTCACTTAAGTTCAACTTAACAACGTGGTTCGTAAACTTAACTTGCTAAATAACCACATAACGTGAATCTAAACTCACAACATGCATATCACACGTGTATAACCTTTTAAACCATCACAATCATACCTCATGATAACAATATCTAATTCACACATAACTTGTTAATATGAGACATCAAATTGTCTTATACATGTCAACAATATGTTATATTATTATTTTATACACTTAACATGTCATCAAATTCATCACATTAGGTTAGCTTATCGTGTAACACATAAAAACTACACAAAATACAAAACAACTTTTTGGACAGCATGTACACCCGCTGGGGCTGGTGTTTTGCCTTTATGGGACACGCTGGGGCGGGTGTCCCTGCTGGGGGAAATTTTGGTTCGCGAACTTGTGCAGGAAAAAGTCAATTTGGCTTATCTCCTTGCACCAAACTCAGAATTTAACTAACATAATGCATATAAAACTTTACAAAAATAAAATTTTAAGCTTCTAACATGTTTTAACATGTACATAAACACCACAACACATAATCAAAATCTTTAATTTAATGATTTTGAAGAAAACACCATTGTTAAACGTTCTTGAAGAAAATTAACACTATGACTTTGTTTTTAAACCAAATCACCTAATTTAAATCATGTTAATTTTGTTTCTTAATATATTATCATAATCTAAACTTAATTCTCATAATCATAGCATAATCAAACATAAATTTTGATATTTAAGAAACTATTTTTCAATTTAGTTCATTGTAAATAGCTATGAACATGATTTCTTCATGTTCATCATATTTACATGAATTGTACCACATAACCAATCATATGAATCATATATAAGCATGTTATAACACAAATTACATATAGAATCCATATTTACATGAATTTCACAAAAAACTATTTTAAAGAGAACTAAAACCATGAAAACACTGAAGAACATAACTTAAAATTAGGTTATACCTTTGCTTCTAGAGGAAGAAGATGAATATGGTGATGATGATGTTTTGGATTCTTGCTTTTGATTTCTCAAAGCTTCTTCCTCTTTCTTTTTCTCTTTTTTCTCTCTAACTCTCTCTTTACTTTTCTATTCTAACTCTGTTTTCTAACTTAACGTAGAATAGAAAACTGACTTATATATATAATTACATATAATTATAAAATATAACCTGACAAAACATAATACACTACATTAATAATATATCAGTTACAATTATAAGAAAATCAAAAGCCATAAGGCTTGTTTGGCAAAAACCATTTATTTTCAAAAATAGATTTTTTAGAGCTAAGGCTTTGTTTGGTAAAACAGGATTAAAACAGATTTAAGGGGCCTTGTTTGGCAAAACTAATTTAAAAGTCTTTTAATTTATTTTAATAACTCATTTAATACATAGTTTTCAATGTCACACTTTATCTAATTAAATCTTACTATTCCAATTTAATTAAATACAAGCTAACATCAATTAACTAAATAAAATTGCCACATAATACTAAATTGCTACACAATTGTAATTTACTTATTAATCATAATTCATGTAACAATTTCGTAAATCTTTATTAACAAATGCCACATAATATTCATCTAATTTAATTATCTCAATTCAATTAGAACTACACCACAATTTATTAAACATCAACTTAGTTAACATATTGCACTTAATTTAATTACTCCATACATAATCACCTTAATTATTTATTTACCTCAATAAATAAATCAATTAAAATATTTATTTAATTCAATTAATATACAAAATTCTCGTTTGTTACATGTCTTGCCAATTATTTGCTCGATCTCTTCAACTTCATTTTGATTTTGCATTTCACGGTCGCCTCTTCTATTATCTCCTCCATTATTTGGGACTTGGATTGAATTTGTTTCGGATGAAATTTTTATATCATTATCCATATTTTCCATCAAACTGTATATATAAATACAAACAAATTATTTTAGATACTAAATGAATCAAAAAACTGAATATTAAATCACTTTATTGGATAACCACTTGTATGTAGAAGTTATAACTAGTTGCACCAAATAGGGGTCATTTTTTTTCACTTGTATGCAAAAAATGAGTCCAACAGTGACACGAGTCTTTTATACAAAATGGAGCTACAGGGAGCTAAGGAGGGAAAAAAACAAAACTAGTAGGAAGCACACAACAAAGTCATTCTAGTACATTAAGAGCATTTCTCATTTAGGAAAATTAACTCTGATAGAACTACAAAAAAATAGAATTAGAGGTGTTGGATAAATACGAATAAAATATAGGATTCAACTATAAAACAAAAGAAGGGCAGAAATAGAACTTATCGATTTATAGCGAATAATGTTGAGCAGAGGCGTGCAGTGCACTGTCCGTAAGTAGAAATTTCGCCCCTCGTAGAACTTTTCATGGTGCTAAGGTCACTGACGAAATTCTACTCCAAGATTCAATGGCGCTTCACCTAATTAATCAGCACTCAAAATAATTGAATGACCAAGGAACAACTTCTAATTTTTCCTTACTCAAACTCAAAATTGTACCATATATATATAAATATTTTCTGTATATAATATCTGTGAATAAATTAAACTGAATATATATATATATATATATGTGTGTGTATATATATATATATATATATATATATATATATATGTACGGAAGTACATGTATAGAATATATATATATATATATATATATATATATATATATGAATATAGAAAGGATAGTAATCTGTTTGATGGCACTTGGCAGTATATATAGAATATATATATATATATATATATATATATATATATGTATGTTATGTACTGCAAAACCCATTGATGGACTAATGTACCATATATATATATATATATATATATATATATATATATATATATTCACGAAATCAGTAGAAAGGAAGGAAATCTGTGAATAAGAGAGCTCAGCCTTTCCTTTTTATAGAAGAATAGATGGCAACGATAATACATAGACAACGGTAATATATCTTACCTTTAGTGCTGAAAATTTAATTTGGTATATAAATGGTAACTAAATAAATATCCCAAAATCAATTAGCAGAACCGTTTAAAATCTCTATAAATAAATTAATTATGACTCATTCAATTTACACATTAAACTCTTTTAATGGTAACATCACCAAATAATATATGTATATATTTATTTTTTTATTTAATATTGTAATATTTTATTTTGCATAAAATACAACAATCCCCCACATATTACAAAGTAAAAAAAAAATATGAGTAAGGAATATAAGAGTGTAGTGCGTTAACACCGGTGTCTTTTGGACTATGAACCAATGTATAGAGTGAATAGGACTTGATTCACAAGAATTTGGTGAAATAAAAATTTCTATAAACTTTCTTCCTTTTTATGAATCAGTAATCATATTACTCACACTACAAACTTTAATCGAAGTTGTTCTACGTGATTTGACACATTTTGGCCTTGCGCCATACCTGGAATTCATGAGTGCTTTAGAAAACCTGTCTTATTTTCATAAGAGGCGCCACCTCTACACTCATATAGGTGTTTCCATCAAATATGTTTTACAGTTAAACACATCACCCAACAAGACTATAGAAATCATTAAGAGTATATAACACATCCTTTAACACTGTAGAATCACACTATCCTACATCATAGGGATGAACTCAAATATGTATAAGATGGATAGTGTCTCAACCAATCAACCAATGACTTGTTGTTACCCATATGAACCTACTTCCTAGGATTACCATTCATATAGATTGGCTTACCATCACTGTTGATTTCTGTAATAGAGAGTAGTCCCATCCCCTTCGATGTATTGCTTACTAGCCTTTTGCTTAGTGGCTTTGTTAGAGGATCCGTGAGATTTAACTCCAACCTAACAAAGTTAAGGGATATAATCCCTTCACATAACAGCTGTCTTACAATATTATGTCTTAGGCGTATATGCCTACTCTTGCCATTATAGCTCTTATTCTTAGCTCTACTTATAGCAGCTTGGCAATCACAATGTAGAGACACAGATTGAACTGGTCTCATCCACAAGGAAATATTTCCCAAAAGATTTCTGAGCCACTTTGCTTCAGAACCTGCCTTCTCTAAGGCAATAAACTCAGACTCTGTAGTAGAGTGAGCTATACAAGTCTGTTTAGTAGACTTCCAAGAAACTGCTCCTCCTCCTAAGGTAAATATGTAGCCACTCGTGGATTTGATTTCATCTGAATCAGAGATCCAGTTGGCATCGCTATAGCCCTCAAGAACTGCAAGATTACCGCAGTAATATAAACCAAATCCAATAGTACCTAGCAGATACTTGAGTATTCTACATAAAGCAGTCCAATGATCCTTATTAAGATTATTAGTGTATCTGCTTCGTCTATTAACTGCACACGATATATCAGGTCTTGTGCAATTCGTAAGATACATTAAGCAACCTATGATTTGGGCATACTCAGATTGAGACACACTTGGTCCCTTATGCTTTTTTAAATGTAAACAAGAGTCGTACGGAGTACTAACAGGATTAATATTATAATGCCCAAATCTTTTAAGCATATTCTCCACATAATGATTTTGAGAAATCATATACCCATTACAAAATTTTCTCAAATTAATACCAAGAATAACATTTGCTTCTCCCAAGACTTTCATATCAAATTTAGTAGATAACATATTTTTAGTCTCATATATAACATCAATATTAGTACCAAAAATAAGCAAGTCATCCACATAAAGACATACAACAACACCAGAATTCTCATCATTAAACTTGGAATATATACATCTATCTCCGTCATTTATTATATATCCATTAGAAGTCATCACACTATCAAATTTGTCATTCCATTGTTTAGGAGCTTGTTTAAGACCATATAAAGATTTAACTAATTTACAAACTTTATGCTCATTACCTAGGGAAATAAATCCCTCAGGTTGGTCCATATAAATTTTCTCTTCTAAATCTCCATTAAGAAACACAGTCTTAACATCCATTTGATGAATTATTAAATTTTTAATAGCTGCTAGTGCAATTAAAACTCTAATGGATGATGTTCTTGCAACTGGTGAATAGGTCTCAAGAAAGTCTTGGTCTTGAGTTTGTTTATAACCTTTAGCAACAAGTCTAGCCTTAAATTTATCAATTGAACCGTCAGGTTTTAACTTTCTTTTAAAAATCCATTTACAACCAATAGTTTTAGAACCAGGAGGAAGATCTACTAATTCCCAAGTGTGATTAGCCATAATAGACTCAATCTCACTATTAATGGCTTCTCTCCAAAAAGGAGCATCGAGAGAAGAGACAACATCTTTAAAGGTTAATGGGTCATTATCCGACAAAAATGTAAAAAAATCATCTCCCAAATTAGAGGGTTTTCTAGTACGTTTACTCCTCCTTGGTTCAATTTTATATTCCTTAATTGGAACTGTATAAGAGCTCGTAGAAAGCTTTGCTACTGGTCGATCCACTTTAGATTTCAAAGGAAAAACATTTTCAAAGAAATCAACATTTTTTGACTCAATGATTGTATTATGATCTAATACATCACTTTTTAAAATAAGAAATCTATAAGCAGCACTATGTTTAGCATAACTAATAAACAAGCAATCAGCAGTTTTAGAACCAATTTTCCTTTTCTTAGGGTCAGGTAACATTACCTTAGCAAGACACCCCCACACTTTAAGGTATTTCAAGTTAGGTAAATATTTTTCCCAAAGTTCATAAGGTGTTTTTCCAGTTTTCTTATAAATTATTCTATTTTGTAGGTGACAAGCAGAAAGAAGAGCTTCCCCCCACAAATTTGGTGGAGCCCCATATAACTGACTAACATAGCATTCATCATTTCTTTTAGTGTTCTATTTTTTCTTAAGGCAACCCCATTAGATTCTGGAGAATAGGGAGGTGTTACCTCATGTATAATTCCTTGTTCTTCACAATATTTACTAAAAGGTCCAGAGTCGTACTCTGCACCTCTATCGGACCTAAGTCTTTTAATCTTCTTATCTAATTTATTTTCAACTTCAGCCTTATAAATTAAAAACTTATCTTCAGTTTCACTTTTATTTCTGTGAAGGTAAACTTTAGTATATCTAGAATAATCATCTATAAAGGTCACATAATAATTTTTTCCACCTCTAGAAGTATTTCTAGACATATCACCTAAGTCTGAATGAATTAAACCGAGAGGTTCAGATTCTCTAACAAGTACCGATTTACAAGTCTTTTTAGTAGTTTTAGCTTCCACGCACACTTGACATTCCCTTGGTATTTGAAATTTTAACATCTTTTAAAATTCCCAATTTTTTCATCATTTTTATATAAGAATAATTCACATGGCCTAATCTAGCATGCCAAATGATAAGTGGTTTTTATGACCACTTATTCAGATATTATCTAACTGGTTTTGTTGCTTAAACTTAAGTATCTTTGTGCTTTTCATATGTTTTTGCTTTGTTTTGTAGTTTTCATGTCTGAGAACTCTCTAGGTGCATATGTGGCTAAAAAGGTTAAAAGAGTGCCAAAAGGAGCAAGAAGCATAGAAATGTTATGATGGCATGATAATGGATTCAAGCAGCTAAATGGGAATGTGATGATGCAAAGAGGCTACAACCAAGTGCAGCAGAAACAGAAGTAAAATAGAAAACTACGGGCCCGCGAGGCAGCTGCTGAGTTTACAAAGAAAAGCCGCGCGCCCGAGCCAATTAGCAGAACAGAGAACAGAAATCTGCAGGTGCGCGCGGCCGCGCCTGAACCAAGGCTAAAGGGCGCGCGGCCGCGCTAGCTCGAATCTTGACCAGACTTTGACTTTTGCTTAAACAGATCGGGGCTTGGCTTGAGGCTTATATGAGGGGCTTGTTTTGCTTATTATGAGATACTTCCTTTGGGAGCCGTAGCATAGGATTTGTTCTCTCTATTCTCCCTTTAATTTCATAGATTAGTTTAGATAGTTAGTTTTCTAGAGTTGATTGGATCGAAGATTGAAACATTTGGAGAACATCAAATATTCATATTTTGATCAAGAGGAATCAAATTTGCATTTTCTATCCTTATTTTCTCTTTGATTCATATTTGTATTCTTATGATGATTATTCAATATGTGGATGGTATATCTAAGTCTAGTATGAGTTAGCTTATATTTTGAGATTTCGATGGAAACTATTGAGTAGTTTATATTGATATGCTTCCATGTTGGTCTATTGATTGTTATGTGATTGTCTATTATGATTTGTGATTGAAATTACTTAATTGCTTAGCTACCAATTACCATGATAATCCATATGGACTTGAAAGACAAAATGTGGGTTTAGATCTGATCATAGTAGCTTGCGATTGTATGTTCTACATGGCATTGGGATGTATGATTTGTGCTTAGGATAGACATATACTGAAGCGCCTCTCGTAGTCAATTGAGAACTTGGGCTTAAACCCTAATTATTTGTAAATCACATAGACATATAGGGGTTTAGATAATGTGGGTGTTCATATGTGTTCTATCATCTGTGGATTGCATGTGATATGGATTAGGTGCATCGAAAGATGGTCTTATCTCACTTTCGTGTTCTCGGCTAACAAACTTTGATGATTAATTTGACTTAACTGGAAGTGCATTGACTTATATGAATTAATAGGGGAAATTGAGATCTCATATCTTCATTATCTGGTTTTACTCTAGGGTTAATTCGTTTTAATTTACGTAAGTAGTTTTAATTCAAAAACAATTGATCGTTCGTTTAGATAATACTGAAATGGTTATGGGCTAGTGGTTTGGTGATTTTTGTTAATTAATTCTCCGTGGGAACGATATCTTACTTACTCTTTATTACTTGTTGACTGTGTATACTTGCGCGTATTTATCATTATATAAATCGGACAACAAGTTTTTGGCGCCGTTGTCGGGGACTTGAGTTGATAAATTTTTGCCAACATTAGCTTCAATCAAATTAGTCTTAATTTAAACATTTTTATTTTATTTTATTTCTCTTCTTATATTCTCTTTTCAGGTATTATGGATCTCAATGAGTATCTATGGTTTTACACAAGAAAAGATCAATCAAGGGAAACAGGGAATGATGGTCTCGACCCAATTGCTACACTATCAGCGCAACTTGAGACTCTTTCGAGGAAGTTGGACACTGTTACAGCCCAACGGAGTCGAGAGACGGTGATTACTTGTGAATACTGTGCTGGTAACCATCTGAGCCATCAGTGCCCCATCAATTTTGGACAAGAACAGTTTGTGTAACGATTGAGACTTTATATTTAATTTTAATATTTATTGAGTTAAATAAATATTTTATGTGAATTATTTATTGAGTTAAATAAATAAATTATGTGATTTATGGAGTGAATTAATTAAGTGTTATATATTAAATAAATGAATGTTTAATATTTATTTAATTAATGTATATTAATTTTATATTATTGTTCTAATTTAATTGAGATAATTGAATTAGATGAAATATGTGATGAAGTGTTACATAAGTTATAATTAGCGAGCAATTATAATTATGTGACAAATTTATGTGATTAATTGATGTTAGATTTTAATTGATTAAATTAGTTGTTTAATATTTAATTGATTAAAATATGACATTAAAGTATGTGTTAAAATGATTTGTTAAAATAAAAGAAAAAGGATTTTAAATCTATTTTCCAAACAAGGCCTTAGCTAATAATCTATTTTTAAATAAAGGTTTGCCAAACAAGGCCCTTGTATTTGTTTTAAACCTATTTCTATCAAACGGGGCCTTAGTTACAAAAATATGTTTTTATAAAGGGTTTTACCCAAACAGAGCCTTATGGCTTTTGAATTTTTGTAACTGACAAATTTTAAATTACTAATTATTACGTATTAAGTAATATAACTGTTATAAGATTATATGTATATTACGCCAAGTTATATTACGTTAGAAAAGTTAGTCTAAAACTAAGAAAGGAGAAGAAGAAAGTACAGAGAAGAGACACTCTGTAATTTTTTCTTAATAAAGAAGGTTGAGAGGAGTTGGAATTCTGAGAACCAAAGGAAGATTATCAAAGCTATTCTTACCCTCTATTAAAGCTTAATCAAGGACTAAGGTAATAATTCACCTCTTGTTTATTAGTTTCTTGTATTCTTGAGTTTTGGTAAATCATTGGGATTGTAATTGATGAATTTGTTAATTACATGTTATATGAATTAAGGGATGTTGTAATCCATTACATGTGTGCTATGAATGATTTGTTTTAAAAATCAAAGTACTGTAAAAATAAGTTTTATATGTGAAAATAGTGTTCTTATGGAATTTCATGTATTTGGTTGATTTTAGAGTAGAAATTTATGAATTATATGTGTGAATTGTGCAAATTGGTAGTTGTTCATGTTACTAGCTGCTATAACAGAAATAATGTATGTATATAAAGTGGAATTGCTTGAGAAATTGAGTTACAGTGAATGGTTTTAGAAAATATATGAGTTTTTGTGAAAATATCAAAATTGAGTTTTTAAAACCTTTGATTTTCATTATTTGGACAAATTCAGTGATTGGTAGTATATATAGCATGAGTATTAAGGCATAGGTACGATTTACAGTGTCTGTGTTGCTATATTTTTTCCGTTTGTTGGCTTGTATGGGTTAATCGGTGAAACAGGTTGCCGTTGCTGTCTGCCTCTGTCCGTGTTCCTGCGCAGCTGCGCCGGTAACACAGTCAGAAGCAGAGCAGCTGCGCCGGCTGCCTTTCATAGATTAAGCACCTGCGCAGCTGCGCCGGTGCCAAGGCCTGTGGCTGCGCAGCTGCGTCGCTGGCTGTCCAGAGGCAGTAAGTTTCGTTTGTTTGTGCAGTTTTATTTGATATTTTATGTTAAATTGGTTATGATAATGAGCATGAATTCAGTGGCTATAACATGTTGCTAGTATGAAGTTGATAATCTCATAATTTGAGAAAAAGGAAGTTTTGAAAATTTAATATAGTACTTAAATTATAAATTATAATTGTTTAATTGTACTATGAGTTACTTAATTATAAATTGATTATTTATAATTAAAAGTAAGTGTTTAATTTAAAGTATGATATTAGTTGATTTATTTTAAACAATTAAATGTTAATTGAAATTATAATTATAATTTAATGCCTGTTTAATTATGGATTATAAATTAATAATTGCATGATTAATTATAATTTGTGTAATTATAATGCATGATATAGTTTAATTGATTATAAATTATAATTTGTTTATAATTTAAAAGGTAATTATAATTTAAGTAATTATAATTAGATTAAGTGTTTAAATTATAATTTAGCTAAATACATAATTAATTTAATTATGTGACTACGGATGTGATGTAATTAACTATGTGATAGTTGATTGTTATTATTTATTTTATTAGAGTGAGTTAACCATGAGGGTTAACCATTTATGTGAGTTAGTTATGTGTTAATTGATTTAGATTATTATAATTGAATGTGTATAGGAAGTGTTTAAGTATGTAGTTGAGTTAAGTAGCTTGCGCGTAAGGCAAATTTTCTAAACTCTGATCTTGTATTAACTTTATGCAAGTCTTCTAACCCTAAACTTGTTAATTTTATACAATTTCTTTGAGTTCATATATTCATTGTTGAGAATGTCCTTTCCATTTATGTATTGGACAATTATTTATTTAATTGAAATGATCTTAACTTATTGTTCAAGTAAGATCCAGTTATTATTTTAAATGCTTTAAGTTACTTCTAAAGCATAGGTTAATTCATAATTCTTTTATTTATGAATTATTGAAAGTCGATTCAACTAATCCTTAGTTGATGAACGTGAATTCTAAATTACCCTTGTAAGCTTATCCAAACCAAACTTTCTTTGGTGCGGACTTGAATTCAAATTACTGAGTTGAACAACCCTATTTACTAGGGGAGGTTACTACGCATAGCGTTAAGATGTTTGTGCACAATACATGGTACAAAGGGCTGATCCCCCTAAGTACGAGTTAAGGTCCATAGTCTTATTGACTGTTAAAGGTTTAAATAGAAATATTTATAACCTAGGACAAGAGTTCAAAGGTCTTATGACCCTCAGATAAATTCTATATTCGAATTTTAATGTTGATAGAGAATTATTATTCAATTCTTTATTGTTGAAGTAAGCTAAGTTATTCAAATCTTTTTAAAGATATCATTTCATGTATTTATTATTGTTAAGCTTCAGTGAGCTGTTATTTGCTCACTCTTGCATTAAATAACAATTTTAGTGAAGGTTGATAACGCTGATGCTCCGTCTACGAGTAAGGGCAAGGAAAAGCAAAGCAAGTGAAGAATTGTTTTTATTTAATTGAAAAGGATTGTAATAAGACTTGAATGATATATTTTTATTTCTGCACTTTATTGTTTATGTCAAGGTTAGAGTAACCCTGGGATTTATTTTTGAGAAGGTTGTAACCCTTGTTTTAAGGGAGATTTTATTATGTTGAATAAAGGTTGTAATTTATTTTGAGATATATTGGGTAGATGTTTGTTATAGTTAGAAAGTGAACACCAAATCATGTGGAAGTGAAGTACCCGGATTTGGGGTTGTCACAATTTGGGGGTGATTACTTCAACCACAATGAGTATCCCAATTATCATCAAGATGTGGGGTATCACCCAGATGCGTCAGGGAGCTATTATCAAGACCAATACTGGGATCCAAATCCATCATACGCACCAGAATTCACATTCCAAACTCCAACTCATGAGCCTCAATACATGGATTTCGAGGCTGAAACAGAAAAGGCAAGAGTGGATGAAGAATGTGGCATGACATCAATGAAGGAGACCTTGATTGAGCAAGCAAAGTCAATTAAGAATCTTCAGAAATGGACGGATAAAATTAGCATGGCTTTAATGAAAGAGGAATTGATTGAGCAAGGGATTAAGGCTCATAATCTTTAGAATCAATTATCTCAAATATTGGAAGCCGTGAGCAATGATCCTCAGAATAATTGGTGCTATGACTTGGACGCTGACAATGATGGAGATCCAGAAGTGTACACGCAACTGGATGAACTGAAAGAAATGGACATCGAGAAGACAAATGGGGATATGGAAAATGAGGTATCTGAGCCGACTGTTATAACACCCCAAGTGCCTTCTCCGCCAAAGTTGGAAAATCCAGTGAAGTTTGCACACCCGTGTCCCCTTGGTAGTCACATTGCAGGAAATTTCATCTTGGAAGCTATGGTGGTCTGAAGAAGAGAGAATTGAAGAAGAGCCCGTTGTATTGTTCATGCCTCGATACAAAAATCTTTTCGCAAATACAATGGAAGAAGTGCCTAGCTATCCGAGCTTCAAAATGGAGAATTCATGTTCAAGACAGATGCTAGGTGACTTAAATATGAAGCCTCTCGTGAAGGGGAACCTCCCAACATACACAGTAGTTCCAATGGATGGAGGGTTTCTCAAATATCGTAGGGAAATCGGATAACGGTGTCAAGAGAAAGTCCAGCTAACGAACTATAAATTGAGCGCTCGATGGGAGGCACCCCATCATTTTCTCTCTTCTCCCTTATGTTAATTCTACTTACTTATCGCCATTCCCCCCTGTTTAATTCTAAGTAGTTTAATTGTTAGTTGGAAATTTTTGAATATTTTTGGACTTAGGAGATCAGTGCCTCCGACTTGGGCATTAGTGCGTACATTTTTGGGACTTTGAAGTATTGGACATATTTTTGAAGCACTAGCATGTTGCATATACGCACATATAGGAATTTCTTTTGGGATTTCACATTCATATATCCACCTATGTTTAATTCCCCTACTTGTAAATAATTAATATTAAGTTTTGGCGGTTTAAGAGGGTTTGATAAGTCTTGTATGATTTCTCAGGTTAAAGCTGCTTGGAATGAATCAAAGTTCAAAGGCCATCCTCTGTTCAGGTCAAAAACTGCATAGTAGATTTCTGGGGAAGCGCGCGGCCACGCCTGGTTAAGCCTATGTTGGCGCGCGGCCGCGCCTCATGCAGTCACTTCAGCACTTAAGTATTCTTGGCTTAAACATAACAACCCCTTATCACTCATATTGCAAAAGACGAATTTCATTATTCTCTCATCTCTGCATATCTTCTGAGACCGATACCCTCCATCATCTTCATTCTCCAATCTCTCTACTACACATTTACACACCTTGCACTTCTCTTTCACCACAAACCCTAGTTTCAGTTGCAACCAACCCCCATATCCATCATACTCCAAATTGAATTCCTTCACAAATCCCTCACGAACCCTAAAATCCCCTTAGCCACATCAACATAGCGGACTAGGGCTGATTTTGGCAACGAATTGAGACAGTGGGTGTGGGATTGAGGAACAGAGCAAGACTGGTATTGAATTGGTTGGGTTGGGTTGAGTGCAGTGTTGGATTGAAGCCTCTATACTCAATTTAAATGGCTTCCAAGCGTAGTAGGAGAGAATCAACATCCATGGGCAGCAATTCTGAGTAAGGGGGAGGTGGCATCGCTTATGATGACCATAAGTTTATCAGTATGAAGGGTCAACAGTTCTTCCAGAATGCGTTGGTGGGTAGAAATTTTGTATTGGAGCGAGGACTACTGCCAGACAGTAAATTAGACGGGCATATGGCTTCCATGATCAAAGCACGAGGTTGGAATTTATTTTGTGTGGATCCGATGGTAGCACCCATCTCTGTAGTACAAGAATTCTATGCCAATGCTAAATTCACAAAGTCCAACAAAATATTTATGCGGGGATGTGAGGTGTCCTTTGCAAAGGAGAGCATCAACGAGCTATTCGGTTTACCGAACATTGCATTGGAGGCCCCCGAGTCTCTTTACGCTAGGGAGTGGTGATCAGAGTTAGAGGCTATCTGTGCCTATCTGTACATGCCAGGCACGTCATAGAAACTGAAGCAAGGCACTGATCAGAAGCTGCATTTCCCCCAGGCCGCCTTGAGCAGATATGGAAAGGCGTGGTACAGCTTTATTTGTGCAAATCTGATGCCAACACGGCATCAGAATGAGGTCACTAAGGACAGGGCTGTTTTACTATATGGGATCATCAAGGGAAAGAAGATTGATTTGGGATACGTGATCAACAGTTCAATTCGCAGATTTCTGAGAGGCGGTAATTCAGCAGGTATTCCACATGCATCTATGATCACCAGGCTTTGTGCTATGAATGGAGTTATGTGGACTGATGCCGAGCAGATGCAGATGCCCATGAGCACAATTGACCACCCTACCACTAAATCGTTCAAAGTATGGAAAGGAGGCAACTCCCATCCACAGGGAGTGAAATTTATACTTCCAGAGTAGAGAGAGGTTGGAGAGACTTCTGAGAGGGTGCCACCAGCACAGGTTGAGTCCTCCCACGCAGTTCAAGAGCATCTAGATAGGATGGAGAGGTGATTGCAGCGTAGTATGGATGCCATGAGCATAAACTTCCAGGCCTTCACGGCTGATTTCTATGGGGCATTGTCCCACGCTTTTGGCCAGATGGGAGTGCAGGTGCAATTCCCTACATATGGATCCGCTGCTGCCTATCCACCTCCGAACACACCTCCAGAACAAGCTGAAGAGGAGGTCGACGAGGACAAGGGCGATGACGAGGCCGACTAGGGGAGTTCCTTTTACCTTTTACCTTTTACCTTCAATGAGGACATTGTAATTTTAAGTTTAGGGGTATTAGGTTTATTTTGCATATAGTATAGATCATTTCATATTGCATATTATGTAGTTCATTTAGTGCATGTTAGGTTTTATTTTGCGTAGTTTGTGAAATTTTTTCAAAATTTTTGTTTATTTTTCAAAATTTGTGTTTTGTTTTTAGTTAACTGTGTTAGGTCATATTGCATGAATCCAGTTTCAATTGGTTTGTTATTTATTTGGCCTATGAGGAAACTGGAATTACTTGACTTTTGAACTAATTTGAGACTTAAGCTTGATTATAATGTCATATATGTAAACCTTTATCTGTCATATACTGATGTCACCGGTTAGCACTTTAGAGTAACTATCATGATATGGCTAGTTTAAATTTTCACATACTTGTCTTCTGGTGGAAAATCTATGTTTTAATGAAAGAGTTTCAGTTCTCATATGATAATAACTAGACTGTAAAAAGCATAAGTTTGGGGAAAACAGGGGGTAAGCTTGCCAGTTGTAGAAAAAGAAAAGAAAATAAAAAGAGAAAAAAGTGAAAAAGAAAAAGAAAAGAAAAAGAAAATTGAATGTGAATAAACACTTTGGCTACGTCGAATCCTGTGGCCTTTGATAATCGAGCAAGTAAGCCTTAGTGGTGTCTCTACACCCAGCGCCCTAAGGCCTTTGGTCTGCGAGTCGTTGGTCGAAAGCTCGCTACACGAGTATCATTGAAAAGCCTAAAAGGACTAGGCATTGCATAGTCGAATGTGTACACGGGAAAGAGTGAAAATGCCCTCGTGAGTAAATAAAAAGCGTAATAAACCCCTATGACTCTTAGCTTAAGTAATGCATGGTCTTGGTTAGAACTTATCTGATATGCTATTTTTCTTAAGTTAAAACTTGCTTTTCCCCTAAGAAGCATAGTATGTGATATATTTGTTCGAAAGCATGTTTAATGGTTGCTAGGCACACACACAATACATCAGTGCTGACAGGTTTGGATTTGCGAGGATATGCCTTATGATCTTGTCTTGGGTAGCTTTCCTGTTTAATTATCTTATAATTTTTCTGAGGAATTTCATTTGAATATCAATTCTGACTGAGACTTGGATTCGCATTCATGATAGGATAGGTTGTATTTATTGCAGTTATTGCATTGCATCTTTTGTTTGGTTTTGTTTTGGTTACTTGAGGGTAAGCAACGTTTAAGTTTGGGGGTATTTGATAAGTGATTTTTATAACCACTTATTTAGATATTATCTAACTGCTTTTGTTGCTTAAACTCAAGTATCTTTGTGCTTTTCATATGTTTTTGCTTTGTTTTGTAGTTTTCATGCTTGAGAACTCTCTAGGTGCATATGTGGCTGAAAAGGTTAAAAGAGTGCCAAAAGGAGTAAGAAGCATAGAAATGGCATGATGGCATGATAATGGATTCAAGAAGCTAAATGGGAATGTGATGATGCAAAGAGGCGACAGCCAAGTGCAGCAGAAATAGAAGCAAAATAGAAAATTGCAAGCCCGTGCGGCTGCGCCGAGTTTACAAAGAAAAGCCGCGCGCCCGCGCCAATTAGTAGAACAGAGAACAAAAATCTGCAGGTGCGCGCGGTCGCGCCTGAACCAAGGCTAAAGGGCGCGCGGCCGCGCTAGCTCGAATCTTGACCAGACTTTGACTTTTGCTTAAACAGATCGGGGCTTGGCTTGAGGCTTATATGAGGGGCTTGTTTTGCTTATTATGAGATACTTCCTTTGGGAGCCCTAGCATATGATTTGTTCTCTCTATTCTCCCTTTAATTTCATAGATTAATTTAGATTAGGTTTAGATAGTTAGTTTTCTAGAGTTGATTGGATCGAAGATTGAAACATTTGGAGAACATCAAAGATTCATATTTTGATCAAGAGGAATCAGATTTGCATTTTCTATCCTTATTTTCTCTTTGATTCATATTTGTATTCTTATGATGATTATTCAATATGTGAATGGTATATCTAAGTCTAGTATGAGTTAGCTTATATTTTGAGATTTCGATGGAACCTATTGAGTAGTTTATATTGATATGCTTCCATGTTGGTCTATTGATTGTTATGTGATTGTCTATTATAATTCGTGCTTGAAATTGCTTAATTGCTTAGCTACTAATTACCATGATAATCCATATGGACTTGAAAAATGAAATGTGGGTTTAGATCTGATCATAGTAGCTTGCGATTGTATGTTCTACATGGCGTTGGGATGTATGATTTGTGCTTAGGATAGACATATACTGAAGCGCCGCTCGTAGTCAATTGAGAACTTGGGCTTAAACCCTAATTATTTATAAATCACATAGACATATAGGGGTTTAGATAATGTGGGTGTTCATATGTGTTCTATCATCTGTGGATTGCATGTGATGTGGATTAGGTGCATCGAAAGATGGTCTTATCTCACTTTCATGTTCTCGGCTAACAAACTTTGATGATTAATTTGACTTAACTGGAAGTGCATTGACTTATATGAATCAATAGGGGAAATTGAGATCTCATATCTTCATTATCTGGTTTTACTCTAGGGTTAATTAGTTTTAATTTACGTAAGTAGTTTTAATTCAAAAATAATTGATCGTTCGTTTAGATAAGACTGAAATGGTTATGGGCTAGTGGTTTGGTGACTTTTGTTAATTAATGCTCCGTGGGAATGATATCTTACTTACTCTTTATTACTTGTTGACCGCGTATACTTGCGCCTATTTGTCATTATATAAATCGGACAACAACAAATATCATCACATTCAATCAAGTAAGCAAAAAAAGTACTAGCATTTTTATTCATGAGTTCAAGTACATTCAAATGAAATAAACCAGTATTAAGATACCCTTTTCCCACAAACACCCAATTTTTGGTTAACACAACCTTATCAGATTCAAACACAACCTTAACCCCAACCTTCCCAAGTATCCCAACAGATACGAGATTGTAGCGAATCTCAGGAATATGAAGAACATCGGTAAGAGAAAGGATCTTCCCAGAAGTCAATTTTAAATTTACTTTTCCTTTACCCATCACTGGTGTAGGCCTCGAGTCGCCCATGTAAACATGTTCATCTTTTTTCTCAAGGGGAGTGTAAGAGATGAATGCACCACGATTCGCATAAATGTGCTTGGTAGCACCAGAATCCACCGCCCATGCCTCTTTGTCAGTCACCATGTTCACCTCGGAGACAACCGCCATAATATTATTGTCTGCCTCAGCTAAGTTAGCTCTCGGAGGAACAGACTGGTTGTTTCCCTTTTTGAACTTGCATTGGGCAGCATAATGACCCGGCCTTCTACACACGAAACAATCACCTTTGGGTTTTGTGGTTTTGTGTTTGAACTGATTTGGTTTTGTCTTCGGACCGGTGTTATACTTATGCCCATGTTTAGGATGTTTGTTGAACGGGTTACGTGGTTTGCGATCATCAACCAAATTTTCCTTGGAAGACATCTCTTTGGCTTTGGTAGATTTATCAAAGTTTCTGTTCTTTTCCTCAATACGAATATGAAAAATTAACTCCTCTAAGGTCATATCTTTCCTTTTATGTTTCATAGTGTTCTTGTAATCTTTCCAAGCATCAGACAATTTCTCTATAAGAGAGCCAACAATAAAAGGAGTAGGTAAAGTCATGCCTTCATTACTAAGTTCGGCTACGACAAGATGAAAAGCATGAATTTGGGAAGAGACATCTTTATCATCGATTATGTAAAAATTAAGAAAATTACCAATGGCATACTTCTTGACACCAGCATCTTCCACAACATATTTCAAAACTAAAGCATCCCAAATTTCAACAGCATGTTTATAGAGACAATAGATATCAAAAAGTTCATTCGACAAAGAGTTGAGAATGATAGCCTTGCAAATTTATCAGCTGAAGTCCAAGTACTAATAGAAGATTCATATTCTTTCTTTTGTTCATCGGTAGCATCCTTAGGTTCAACTGATTTTGGTTTGGTTAAAATAGGGTCAAGTTTAGCAATGTCCATAATCAAAAGTAATTTGATTTGCCATCGTTTAAAATTGAATTCATTAAAAGGCTCAACTTTGGTCAAATCAGGGACAGATTTAGTTGCGGTAAGCATAGCAGAATCTATATTTTCTACTTAAGATTGTTGGATAAATACGAATAAAATATAGGATTCAACTAGAAAATAAAAGAAGGACAGAAATAGAACTTATCGATTTATAGCGAATAATGTTGAGCAGAGGTGTGCAGTGCACTGTCCTTAAGTAGAAATTTCTCTCCTCGTAGAACTTTTCTCGGTGCTAAGGTCACTGATGAAATCCTATTCCAGGATTCAACGGCTTTTCACCCAATTAATCAGCACTCAAAATAATTGAATAACCTAGGAACAACTTCTAATTTTTCCTTACTCAAACTCAAAATTGTATCATATATATAAATATTTTCTGTATATAATATCTGTGAATAAATTAAACTGAATATATATATATATATATATATATATATATACATGTATGTTATGTACTGCAAAACCCCTTGATGGACTAATGTAGCAATATATATATATATATATTCACGAAATCAGTAGAAAGGAAATCTATGAATAAGAGGGCTCAACCTTTCCTTTTTATAGAAGAATAGATGACAGCGGTAATACATAGACAACGGTAATATATCTTACCTTTAGTGCTAAAATTTAATTTGGTATATAAACGGTAACTAAATAAATATCTCAAAATCAATTAGCAGAACCGTTTAAAATCTCTATAAATAAATTAATTATGACTCATTCAATTTACACATTAAACTTTTTTAATGGTAACGTCACCAAATAATATATGTATATATATATATTTTTTATTTAACATTGTAATATATTATTTTGCATAAAATACAACAAGAGGTACCAGTTCCCACATTGTCAAAGAAGCCAATTAAGCTACAAACAGATTGTAAATACATGATAGGTAAAACATGTGTTGCAAGGAATAAATATTGCATTGTCAACAAGAGAGTAGACAAAGACATCATCTATAATAATTGGGGGGTCTGCAGTTCTTATGCAGTTTACATTACCTTAGGGACATTTTATTAAGGGCAAAAAAAGAAAACTCTTTAAAGTAAAAAAAGGATTAAAAAATAATCTAATTTTCAACATTATTTTCTTTTTCTTCCAACATATTTGATATAGCCACCCTAAATCAACCAATATTTGCAGGAATTAAGCATAAATAACACTAAGAGATTACACTACCTCCAATACAATGAACAAATAATAAGAAATCAAAACAATCTATAGTATCATGGCTTGTGTGAAGAAAACACGTAAAAGACTTGAATCACACTATCATAAATAAAACTTTGATCAATCAACTATATACTCCTAGGCTATATTTGTTTGCAAGGATTACACTTAGGATAAGACTATTAATCCCAAGTGTCTTGTTTGTTTTTAAATTTGAGCTTGAGACTATTAGTTCAGGGATTATAAAATAGCTTAATATGGACTATTTAATACTATGTTCTACCTAGTATTATAATCCCACCATTTGCAACTAATTTTTTTTAGACAAAACTAACTTTAATCTTTCTCTAAAATGACCATAATATTCTATTCTATCATTTATCAGCCTAAACATCACTAATACTTCATCTTTATGACCACGTGTTAGTTGTTTACAGGTCCTTGCTACAGTTCCCATCTTGATATATGATATTAATAGATTTTTTGCTTTCTATTAATTCTTTTCTTATTTGTTGTCGCTTCTTTGATTAATTATATATATATATATATATATATATATATATATATATATATATATATATATCTTCATCAAGAACTTCTATGTTAGTTATGAGCTTTATATTCCATGGATTCCCTAGCTATGATCTAACCAGCCTCACACTTTGAAAATGAAATATTTATGTTAAATAAGTTTGAAAATGAACTATTTCTATTAAATAATCAGTTTGCACTATTTGTTAATTTATGATAATTTGATTCTCAAATATTTTACATAGAAAGAGTATGGTGAAGCACTGTGAACTCACTAACTTATTTCAGCAGTATTTAAAAGTTTATAATTAATTATTCATCATTTTTTGATGTATAAACAAGTTTAAATTATAATTTAAAATATATTATTATTGGTAAGGGTATAATAGTCCAAACGATATTTTTTTATCCAATCCTTTAATTAATCTTGGAAAAAATAAACATAATATGTGATTATTTGAATTTATCCCATGAATAATTTCATAAAAAACAAACATGTGATTAGTATTAGAGAATTAAATACAACAGATTTTATTTATATCCTTGTAATTAGTTGTAATCTCCTAAATCTTGCAATTAGTTGTAATCCCCTAAATCTTGCAATTAGTTGTAATCCCCTAACTCTTATAATCAGTTGTAATCCCCTAATTCTAGGATAGTTTCATATTTAGGTACTTGGGCAATACTCAATCTTGTGTATATATATATTCATTCTTAATCAATAGAAAAGTTAAGCCATTGTTTATATTTCTCTCTCTATTCTCTATATGGTATCAAGAGCCTAATTTTCTTGGGCGTATTTTTTTTAGCCTCCTCAATGGCTTCCGATGCAACGTCCTCTTTCAACAACGATCCTATCATCATCCAAAACTTGCAGGATGCTCAACATCCTCTCCTTACAATTAATCTCTCCAATATCACCAAATTGTCATCCACCAATTATCTCACATGGAGCCTTCAAATTCAATCTCTTCTTGAAGATTATGATCTTCATCACTTTATTGATGGCACTCATCCTCCATCACCACCCACCATCACTGTCAATGGTGTTGCATCCCCAAATCCGGTATACACAATCTGGAAGCGTCAAGATCGTCTCATCTTTAGTGCTCTTCTTGGTGCTATCTTTATTTCCTTGCAACCGCTTATTGCCCGCACCACCACTTCCCTTGAAGCATTGCAAACCTTATCTAATACCTACGCCAAACCATCTCGTGGTCATATTAAACAACTTAAGGAACAATTAAAGAGGTGTACCAAGGGCTCAAAATCAATTAGTGAATATATGCAGGCAATAAAGACTCATGCCGATGAACTTGCTCTTTTGGGGAAGCCAGTTGATGATGAAGATCTTATTAATTGGGTTCTTGAAGGACTTAGTGATGAGTACAAATCTATCATTGATGCAATTAATGCCCGTGACATGTCAATTTCTTTTGCTGAGCTTCATGAGAAATTTCTCAACAAAGAAGCATCTCTTTAGACCACTCATCTATCTTATCTACCCGCAATAGTAAATCCCACAACCTTCCGAAATCGTCCAAATTGGTGTCCACCAGCCATCAATCCACAACAACCGGGTCCTACCACTACGCTTTCACCTCATGTTCAACGCCACCCCAAACCTTATTTGGTTCATTGTCAAGCATGCGGCATTTAAGGACACACTGCCAAACGATGCCCGATGTTTCAACTTGTCACTAATTAACAATCCCCGACACCTCATCCTCAAAGCTCTCAGGGATATATCCCCCGCACACCCTGGCAACCACAAGCCAATCATGCCGTCCTCGGCAACAACACTACTCCTACTTGGCTGCTGGATAGTGTTGGGTTTGTACGAAATCGTGACGCAATCAAATTGCAAAAATTAGCGGAAGCATGGTATATCAGAGTTTAAAAAATTTCTACAAAACCATTACCCGGATCATCCTTTATGCAAATTATTAATTTAAAACGATAAATAAGAAGTTATGGAATCATACCCTTGTAGAACGAAGCTTCCACAGGTACTAGTTCAACTCCTTGTTCTTCGTGATCTCCTTGAATTTTCGGGTTAGATTCTTTCCTTTGATCAACGTTAGCCACCCAAGTGTTTGGCCTCTAGAGGTGATCCACCAAGGAAGATGAATTATCAAGAAGGAGGGTGTTTGGCTTAACCTTAGTTTTCTATCCTCTATAGAAAAGGAGTACTCTCCAACAATTGGAATTGCATCAATCTAATATCTATTATAAGACTTCTCTTATATAGACATTGGTCAACCCTTCTAATCCTATTAGACATGGGATTTCTTTTAATTAATTAAACTCCTTTAATTAATTTAGGCTTCCCACCACATGGGAATAATTAATTAAATTCATTTAATTAATTTGTCTCCTAATCTTATTAGGAATAAATGAGAGTACTAAATATTAAATTAATTACTAAACTCCTTTAGAAATTAAAATAATAATAATTGTAATAATATTAATAAGACTCCTCTTATTAATTTATATTTAATATTTCCAAAATATTAAATAATAAACATTAAGCTATTTAATTTATTCTATCACCATAGATTAAATTAATTATACTTAATGCATTATTACGATTATGCCATTACCTTCTTAAATAATTATTCTTCCTTTTATGGTGTGACCCTTTAGGTTCTCCATATTAAACCGGTTGTGAATAAATCAATTAAAACAATTTTAATCTTATTTAAATAAATAAATTAAACTAATAATTTATTTAAATAAATAATATTTATTCTACAATAGGGATAAGCCTCCCTAGCGATCAACGACTTTCCAGATAATATAGATTTCAACATTAATCATAAAAGAACCTGTGAGTTAATAGTTACCATACAATTCAATCCTTCCACCATACAATGTCCCAATTAAATATAAGACATGGATTTACTGTCAAGTCTTATTTTATTTAATTATATGTATTTCGATTAGAAAATGCACAACTCCAAATAATGCAAATTAAAAACTCCTTTCTAATTTCATTTCACCTTGGCCAAGGATTCCTGGGTTGTCATTTAACGAATCACATGGGACATATCTCCTCTTTTACTAGAGGTGGTAGATTCTTTATTGATCATTCATTATCTCCATATATAACTCATTATACCCAAGCATACCCTATATATGCCTTAAAAGGTCTTAAGGAATAAGTCAAAGTATAATTTGTTACATACAAGATACTATGATGATCTCAAGTCCAAGGATCACTTGTACTACTATCACATTAGGAATTCCTATTGACATGCGAGTAAAACTCCATTAGGTATTCCATAGCGAATCACGTTCAGTGAACTTATTCTTCAATAAGCACCTACATACTTGCTTTAGTGTCTCCACACAAATGATCATGAGATCAATCATCCTCATCCAATGAGCAAGCAACATATGTACCAATCTATCCGGATTTACTAATCCCCTTTTTAGTAATCCCACGATTGGGAACTATTTAAGTTTTAAAACTTTCTAAGAATTTAGATCTCATTAGCATGATCATCATCATGATTCTAAAAGCATTGCTTAAAACTATGGGTTATTTACATATTATAAAAACAGCAACATGTAGATAATTAAATGCCTGTAATAAATGAATATTTCATTAATAAATAAATAAGATTGTTTACAAAGTACGTGCTTTATCATCATACATGATTGGCTTGTATGCACACTACTATCAGATAGTGGAGCATCTCACCACGTTACGTCTGACTTGAGCAATCTCTCTCTTCATAGCTCGTATAAAGGTTTTGATGATGTCATGATCGGCGATGGATCGGCCCTTCAAATCACCCATACCGGTTCTACCACCATACCTACTTCCTCTCGCACCTTTACTTTACAAAATGTTCTTTGTGTCCCTTCCATGAAAAGGAACTTAATTTTGATTTATCAATTTTGCACTAATAACTATGTTTCTGTTGAATTCTCACCCTCAGCTTTTCAGGTGAAGGATCTAAACACGGGGGCAATCCTTTTGATGGGTGAACCTAAGGATGGCGTATATGAGTGGTCGACTTCGTCCCCTTCCGTTATCTCTTCACCGTTGCTTGCTTTTTCTAGTGTCAAGGCTACTTCGTCTCAGTGGAACTCTAGACTAGGTCATCCATCACTTACTATTATGAAAAATATTGCTTTCAAGTTTTCTTTACCATTGGCTAGTCCGTTATCTTCTTCCACACATTGTAATGCATGTTCATGTAATAAAAGTCATAAAATTCCATTTTCATCTTCTACCTTAACTTCATCCCATCCGCTTGAACTTCTCTTTTCTGATGTATGGAGCTCTCCTATTTATTCGGTCGATGGTTTTCAGTACTATGTTATTTTTGTTGTTCATTATACATGGTATGTTTGGTATTATCCACTTAAAAGAAAATCTCATGTGTATGATGTCTTTGTGCGCTTCAAGGCATTAGTCAAAAACCAATTTAAACACCGTATTGTTACCCTCTATTTAGATAATGGTGGTGAATATCAAGCCCTTGATAATTTTCTCTCCACCAATGGTATATCCCATCTTACTACACCACCCTATACGCCAGAGCATAATGGTCTTTCCGAACGACGTCATCGCCATATTGTTAAAACCGGTCTATCTCTTCTCACTCATGCCTCGATGCCTCTAACTTATTGGACTTACACCTTTGCCACTTCTTTATATCTCATCAACCGTATGCCCACACCCACTTTACATCTTTCCTCTCCTTTTGGAAAACTCTTTGAGTCTCAGCCTAACTACACCAAACTTCGGGTGTTCGGTTGCTTATGTTATCCGTGGCTTCGTCTTTATTCTCAACATAAACTTGACTCTCATTCCACTCCTTGTGTTTTTCTTGGTTACTCTTCAACACAAAGTGCATATATCTGTCTTGATTTGTCTACTTCCAAAATGTATATTTCTCGTTATGTAAAATTTCTTGAAAACTCTTTTCCTTTTACCAATCACCAATCCCATCTAGCTCGTCCCACCCCAGAGCTCATTTCCAAATGGCTTTCCCCGGTACAAATGCTACCCATTTTAAGTGGCTCACTCAATACGCCTCCTCAAAGGGATTCCTCGTGTCAACATCCGTCCCAAAATGTCCAACCGGTCGACCTCCCCTCCTCCCAGTTGACCATTTTCCACTAGAACCACACACTTCTGAGAACTCTTCTACTTCAACCACAACTTAACCCACCCATCAAAATACCCATCCCATGACCACTAGAGGGAAAAAAACATCCACAAACCCCTAACCAAGATGAATCTCACTGCTGTCCTTTCTCAATCATCAGACATTACGCCTCATACTGCTACCCAAGCCCTAAAAGATCCCAAATGGCGACAAGCTATGAATGATGAATTTGATGCTCTTGTTCGGAATGGAACTTGGGAGCTTGTTCCATCTACTTCTTTGCAAAATCTTGTTGGATGTAAGTGAGTTTTTTGTATGAAAAGGCTTCCTGATGGTTCTATTGACAGGTACAAAGCCAAATTAGTTGCCAAAGGTTTTCATCAACGACCTGGAGTGGATTATCATAACACCTTTAGTCCGGTTGTCAAGCCCACAACAATACGCCTTGTTCTAAGCCTGGCAATCAGTAGAGGTTGGCAGTTGCGATAGTTGGATATTAATAATTCCTTTCTTCAAGGTTATCTTTCTGAGGATGTCTACATGGCTCAGCCTCTGGGATTTGTTGATAGAGACAATCGAACACATGTGTGCAAATTAAAGAAGGCTATATATGGCCTCAAGCAGGCCCCACGAGCTTGGTATCTTGAACTTCGCCAGTTCCTCATTGAGTCTGGGTTCACAAACTCTCATGCAGACACTTCTCTATTCATTCTCCACTCAGGTGACATTACTATATATCTACTTGTTTATGTGGATGACATTATTATTATAGGTACCAACATCAATATTATTCAATGCTACATTGATCGCCTGACATAAAGATTTTTAATCAAGGACCTTGGCCCCTTGTCTTATTTTCTTGGCATTGAGGTTTTCACCACTCCATCTGGTCTGTTGCTTACTCAAAGGCGCTACATCACTGATCTTCTTGCCGGAACAAAAATGTCTGGTGCATAACTTGTTGTTACACCACTTGTTACAGATGGAAATCTCACACTTCATTCAGGCACAACTCTGACTGACTGCACCGAATATAGAATAATTATTGGCAGTCTACAGTATCTTTACCTCACTCGCCCAGACATAGCATATGCTGTTAACAAGCTTTCCCAATTCATGCATCGTCCGACGTCTGAACATTGGAATGCTGCAAAACGACTGCTTCGATATCTGTGTGGCACATTGACTCATGGATTATTTCTTCTCAAGGCAAATCCACTTTCTCTTCATGCCTTCTCAGATGCAGATTAAGCTGGTAACAAAGACGATTATACATCTACGAGTGCTTATATTGTCTATCTTGGTTGTCATCTTATTTTTTGGTCATCCAAGAAAAAACGTTCTGTTGCTCTGTCATCTACAGAAGCTGAGTATCGATCAGTTACTGCTACTACTTCAGAAATCAATTGGATTTGTTCTCTTCTCACAGAGCTTGGTGTCACTCTCTCTACACCGCCTGTTATCTACTGTGACAATGTTGGTGCCACCTATCTATGTTCTAATCCAGTCTTTCATTTGCAATGAAACATGTGGCAATTGATTATCACTTTATTCGGGATCAAGTTCAATCAGGTGCTCTTCGTGTTAGCCATGTTTCCTCAGGAGATCAACTTGCAGACGCTCTTACCAAACCGCTTTCACTAAGCCGCTTTCAAGAATTAAGGGTCAAGATTGGCGTCTCCTCCGGAGCTCCATCTTGAGGGGGCATATTAGAGAATTAAATACAATAGATTTTATTTATATCCTTGTAATTAGTTGTAATCTCCTAAATCTTGCAATTAGTTGTAATCCCCTAAATATTGCAATTAGTTTAATCCCCTAAATCTTGTAATTAGTTGTAATCCCCTAATTCTAGGATAGTTTCATATTTAGGTACTTGGGCAATACTCAATCTTGTGTGTATATATATTCATTCTTAATCAATAGAAAAGTTAAGCCATTGTTTATATTTCTCTCTCTATTCTCTACAATTAGGACTATTTAATCCTAGGATTAATAGTCTTGGGATTATAATCCCATGTATTATAATCCCGAGATTATAATCTTTTCAAACAAACATGGCTCTAATGAAAAAATTAGCTTAAATCCTAATGCTACATAATCTAAAAGAGAGACGCAAGAAGTTTTGAATCACCAAGTAAAATGCAAGTGTAAGAACTCGAATTTTTAAGAAATTATTAAAATGAGAATTTAATAAATAAAATTCTTAAGGCATGTATTGGGTTCGAATATATGTATGTGTGTCATGAGATAGAAAGTATTGTGTTACATAGGGTAATATGAACTATGTAATATGTGATTAATAAATATATTATTAATATATATTTGTTATTTATCGTAGCGACAATTTAGTTGAGATAAAGGAGGTGGATAAAATTTTAAATAATTTATAGAATTATTTTATCATAGTAAGTTGGTGACATTAAATATCTTTGATGAATAATCACCATTTTCTTGAATATATATACTAGTGACTAGTATGATTGTAATATAGGTTATTATTAGTGCTTAAGCTATCCATGGATGGATTGAGATAGTAAAGCATGAATTAGTTAAGGGAATTAACTACTAAGTATAAATGTTGGTTAATTTAAATTGAAAGTTATATTATGGAATAATATAATTTGAGTATTAAAGCCTTAATTAACCATGGTGATATAATAAGGGATTTAAGATCACTTTAATAAATAGTGAGTTAATACATGTGTGGAGTATGTGAGTATAGTAAGTGCCTCGATATATATCACTTGGCATGGTATTATGTGAATGTGCGAACGACGTTAATAATATATATATATATATATATATATATATATATATATATATATACGTTGTTAAACCAATATATCTTTAAATAAATATTGATTAGAGGATTAATTAATATTTGAGAATTAATTAAATGTATAGATTAAAGAAATTATTTTGGGAACAATTTATAGAAAGGAAAGAGAAATAATTATTATATATTTCTCATAAAGGATATTGAAATAATTTCTAATATTGAATTATTTTAATAAATGGGAGAATGTTATTTTAAATAATAATATTACCTTATATGTCTTTGTATGAGGTAAAATGTATGCTTAATTAATATGATAAATATATTAAACATATTTGCCATATGTAATAAATTGATGGGAATAATTTATCATAATAGAAAATAAACTTATGGTCTATTTTCTATATAATATGTGTACATGTGTCGTACGTATAATTATAATACTTAGATATTATATTAAAATAATATGAGTAAATCGTTTTATTATGATTAATGCCTATATTGAAAGAAAACATGATACAAACATTTTTATTTCATGTTATGGCAAAATACATAATTTTTAATGCATTTCCGAGAGAGTTAATTATAAAAGAAAACTAAGTTATTTTAATAGCTTGAGTTATTATATTACCGTAAAGGTTATAAAGAATATTTGAATATTTTCATTCACGATATATTTATATATGTGAACCTTGTGATTTAATAGTTCTAAGTAAATTGAACATGTGGTGGGTAAGTAATGTGGTAGAAATGAATAAGTGTTGAGAATGAGAATAAGCTTAATGTAAGATTGTGAGATATGCCTAGTATGGCAAAGTAGTAGAATGAGCATTCATTAAGTAATTTAATGAATGAATGACAAAAGGAATTAATTAGAATTATTATGAAAATTAATGTCTAAGTGCAATGATATGCAATTATATGTTGTATAGTAGCTACCTCTATATTCGGTATTGTCAAGTGTGCATTGATTATATGATTGGGTGTATGTGTGAGCCTATCATATCATACGGTAATAACATTAAGTTATTAGATATAAGCTTGCAAGTTAGCCCATGTGAGAGCAATGATGGTTAACTAAATGGCTAGTACACTGAATAGTAATAGTTGGTGGGAGTTAGTCACCAACTCTTCTTTGACCCTTGGGTAATGACCATAGGAGGGTAATAGATTGGATATAAATAGAGAACATGTAAATTAGTAATGTAATGATATTACATTATGAACATATTATAAGAAGTGATATTGAGAATATTATATTAAGAAATTATATTATTACTAAGCTTGTGGACCATTAATTACTAAGTTCACATAATTATGTCTTATGTGGAATAAATAGTAGAGTTAAATCAATTAGAGGTTTAACATGAATTACCAAAAGAGAAATAAATGGTAAGTTAATAATTGACATCAATTATCATTATAATATTTAAGTGTACTTGAGATAATAATTTCATGGAGAATTATGGGTTAAGAATACCCAACTATTCTATGTGTAGTCCAATTAAAATATTAATTGGGTTAATCCAATGTACATGGAGTACATAATAATATGTATTGGTGTATGAAGTGTAAGTATACTTGTTTATATGTAGGTGCACATATGTATATATATATATATATATATATATATATGTATCTATAACTTACATTAAGCCATTTTAATTGACTTAAGAAGCTAAAAAAAGAGAAAAAGGGGTATCTTAGTATATATAACTATTAATACATGCTGAGAAATCAAATGGGATGTCCCATTTTGAGAGTCCCTCCTATTCCTTCTTCACGTGAGTAGCCAAATGGCCTATTTCCTACCTTGCTGAAAATGAGAACCATAATGATAGCTAGGCAATAATGAGTGGGGAGTGGCTCAAATAGTGTATGTCAACTACCCCCACCAACTCCCTCTTTCCCAATGATTTTCAACTAGAGACATATAGTGTAAAGGTGGACTTGAGATGACCCTAAGAAAAGTCTAAGACCTCTTAGGATGTATGTTGCTATGTGTTAATACTCTTGCATGCTAGAGAGCCAAAACGAAACCAGAAATCAAAAGCCAAATCTGGTCTGGACAGGGAGCTGCGCAGCTGCACCCCTCCCAAGTCTAAATGTGGCGCAGCTGCGCCACAGGGCAAGTTTGTTTGACAGTTTTAAAAGTAATCTGAAATTGGTAGTATGCATACATTGTTAAAACAGAGTCTAAATGATGCTTTGAGTATTGATTGAAGTAACGATGATAGGAAACCTGGAATTGATAAATTTCCTAAGGTTTGAGAAACACAAAGATAATGTGAAATTGTGTATCTATGAGTTTTAAAATGTGTGTGTCGAACACATAGATAGATAAGTGTGTGATAAATGTTAATGTGGAGTATGTATGGTTAAAGTATACCTATACGTACATAGTTATTCTAAGAATACGATAAGAAAGTGAAACGAAGGTTCTATGAACATAGTTAGAAAACGATATACAATTGTTCTTATATTAAGAGCGTATGAAATATATGGATGTGTATAACTGACGAGTGTGAAATCCATGATTATATAACTATGTAGGATTTCACGAAGTGCAGATATCTATAAGCAGTTAAGTCGTAGTTGTTAAACTACGAATCAGATAAGTCTTTCAGTTCCTATTTGATATATGAATTCTATAACTGTTAATTGAGTTATATTATGCTATGAGAATGTTGATGTATATATGTGAAACGTATATGAGATATGTATGAGATTGAAAGTTGATTTTTGACGATATACTTGTGAAGTGAATCTCTATGCCTGTTATGTGAGAAGTAACATGCGTAGGAAATATTAATTGATTATGAATGCATGAACTGAGTATGATATTATATGCTATGTGATGCATGAAAACTGTTAGAATTGCTGAGCTATCGAGCTCACTCTTGCAAATAACCATTTTTGCAGGTTAAGGACTCACGATTAAAGTATTATGCCACTTGATTGATAGAGTTCCGTAGTTTCGTAAGGAGATCGACATAGTTATCTAATGATACGATCTTGAAAAATATTTAAGTTTTATACAAGGTACTTGATAGTTGCTTATGATGTATAACACTTGTCGTGTTATAAAGTTGTACTATGTGATACATAAAAGACTTCGTATTAAGATGTAAAAGTTTATACAATAACTCAAATAGAATGAATCATATCATATAGTTGATTCAGGGATTTGTAATTGATTTAAAGTTATGAAATCAATAAAAAGATTTTATTAAAAGGAGATTGAAAAAGTTTAAATTATTTCGTATTTTTATAACATCGAATATTATGTAAGACAGGAATGTTAAATGACCAAGATCGGAACTCATTAAGGTTCGGGGTCATTATACAGATCCTTGAAAATGAAAGAATTTATATTCTAAATTGTAATAAAGTGAAGTTATATTCTTTATGTTATGAATAAAAGATGTAATAGTTTGACGATATTAGTATCATGACTGCACTGGATCCGAGGTAATAAAGGGTCCCAGATTTGAGGGCGTCACAACAACTACTATATAGCCAACAAGTATATTCAACTTAATCTATACCAATTAGAATATTAATCAAGCTTATTGCATTGAGTACTGTTATTTATACCGATTGGAAGCGTACAAAGGGGAAGAACATTATAAACAAGGATTTCGATAATAAATCCAATAAAATTTCAGAAGGAATTCAGCAAAATTAAGATTCTTTGAGGAGAAGAGAGTCCGGGGTGATGGTTGTGCTTCAAAATTCTTAATTTTGGCAAAATCCCACATTACCTATTTGGAAAACATTTCTTGTGTATATTAGTGCATTTTGGTATGGGCTTAGTAACATTGTCGAGGAAAAAGGGATGGGTTCACGCATATGAGAATGACTAAGGAATTGGGCTAGGCCAAGCCTGGATCTTGGACTTCCGATCAGAAAACCTTAGTACGTGTGTGTGCAGTATTACGCCCGCGCAGGGGAGGTGCCGACCCACTATTTTGCTAAAATATCTAACTCAACTTTTTATTTATGTATTGTTTACTACCTAGCCCACGTTCAGAACTGTACGTTCACCACGTTCTCTCTAATGTTCACAAATAAGAAAAACAGTAAACAAATAATTAATTCACAAATAAACAAATAAACAATTAATTATAACCCCAAAAGATTTCCAATTTTGAGAACAAAATTATTTCATAACAAATCCTAGAAATAAAAACAAACTTAATTCAAGAAATATTTAAAGAAGAATGAAGGAAAGAATCAACTAATCAACTAATCAAGTGTTAATCTTATTACCTAAAAAAGAAGAAGCAACATAGAGATTGATTCGGTGATTCCCGTTTGCAAAGAAGATGGAGAACATTTAGAGACGATGGAGAGTCAGAGACTGAGAAAGAAAATGTAGATGGAGATTGGAGAAAGAAGATAGATGGAGATGGCAACGATGATGATGTAGAGAGTCGATGACTACGATGATGACTGACGAGATTGGAGAGTGGAGATAGTAGCTGTGACGCCCCTAAATTCGGGTCTCAAACACCTGGATTCGGTCATCGCGATCCAATACAAAAATCCACCTCTAACAACATACAATAACTAAATGCGGAAATAAAATAAACGTATGTTGTTTATTCAAAAGGTGTTACTAGTCCCAAGATTCGATAACCTTAATACAACTTTACAATCATACCCTAGAATAACCATTAGGGTTCAAATTACATAAACGATAATTAAACTAAGCATAAAACAAATTCGGCTACTTGAAGTCTATTACTTCATGTTTTCTTTACCCTTGTCCTTCCCTGAAGTCTCGGGTTTAACTACAATAAAAGTCATGATATAGCAAGGGTGAGCAACTAGTTTGCTCAACAAGATTAAATACTGCAATAAAGGATATATAATGATTAAAGGAATATATACAAGAGGAATTCAACAATATGAATATCGAAAGCAAGGAGAATAATTGCTTTTAGAATAACTGATAGACGAATAGACTTCGAACTATAAACTTCCAATGGAATCAATAGCTAATTGACCCTTTGGTTACTGGCTACAGAATATGTACTTAATGGGATCAGCCTCGCGTACGCCATGTATATGCATAACATTCAACTCTGCTTGTTGTATCTTATATTAGATACGTGGGGTACTCCCCTACCATATAGGGGTGTTCTCTTTAGTTTAAGAATCCCTACCATCAATTGGCCCTGGATAGCTTTTATAAAAATTTCATGCAATTATCAGACCGAACAAAGGTTCAGACTCTATCTGAAGCAGTTCATGAATTATAGAACTTTAAAATGTTGTACAAGTCCAAGACTATACAAACTCAAGTGCACCAAGTGCGAGTATCAATAAAATTGATGTGGAATAATTGTAAAGTAATTAAACCACCTAAAACATACTTGGAAATAAGGTCCAAGCGTAAATAAATAACTTGCAACACAATAATAACCCGCTCAATACAATATGATAAGGATAGAAAACTTACACAATAAAGAGTGAAGTTCAGAAAATGGCACTCATTATAACAATCAAATAAAGTTAGAAAACTTGCCTGTTTGCTCAGCTACAATATTCTAGCTTTAAATTAAATTGCGTTGAAACGACCTAACATTAACAAGTCGGTCTCTCAATTAGCATTATGTAGACTGGTATGAGTTCACACCCACAAGACCATGACTGAGTCTATAAATATTTAACTCCGTCCTAGATTAATAACTTTAACATATCTAGTCCCTATGCATCAACATAGGCTTGAACACATAGCACTTCAATTAATCATGCAATACAGTTTAAGACAGACACATATTGCAGGGTTCTGTCCATAATTCAAAATTGTATGGTTTTCATTGCGGTAACTCTTATACCTTAAGCTAATCAAGTCCATATTACTAAGGGTCAGCTACTATAGACATAATACCACATAACGAGACTAAACAATACTAAGTATGCACGCTCGTGCATATACCACATATGTATATCTTAACCACATAGTTTACACTTGAAATTCCCTTTTTCATGAACATGTGTGTATAGGTAAAATCAATGTTTAACCAAATGATGCTCATGTCAACATGTCTAGAGGCATAATGAATCCTATTATTCATGCTTGCATGATCAGAATGTAACTCAAATAATATTTGATGATATTAGTCTCCAAACTCTAGTTTCCTTCAAAAATTACACTAAGTCAACAAAGGCAACTTAGTACATGCAAGTGTCTTGAAATCATAACTCACATAACATGCATTTCTAAACCACATATATATACTCAAATGGTCAGAACTTAAAAGGCATAAGCCTCGTCAAGTTCATTTCAAGTTCTTAAGTTTTTCTTTTATAAAACTCATACTTTCTCTCAATAGTGTGTACTATCATGGCCACAAACATGCATATAGTATCAAGGAACATGTATATAGGCGTTAAACCAGTTTTCATGCTTGCCTTAAATAATACTAACAAGTTAGCACATAGCAGATCTCATCAGAAGCAGGAAACCAGAACCAGGGCCTGGCCCAGCTGCGCTGCGACCTAATATAAAACTGGCGCAGCTGCGCCGGGGCTCGGCCAGACCTGAAGCAGCTTTCTGCTCGGCAGTTTAACAAACCCAACACAAAATTTCTTACAAAAACTATTCCAACCAAGTCACATTGCATTACCAACATGTTTATAATGTTTATATATCAACTAACAACTATTCTTTAAACAAATTAACATCTAATTTACATAATCAAGAAATTGACATTGATGATTATGAAAGGAAGTATACCTCCATAATGAGTTTCTTGCTGCTATATCTCTCTCTCTCTCAATTCAATAGAAAACTCATAATACTAGCTCTACTTATTAATATCTCAGCAATTCAAAAGAGGAAGGAGAAGATCTCATTATATAGGCAATTTGATATCCAGACAAAACTTTCCTCCACTATATTAAACCAATGGAAAGAGCAAGAATCTAATGGTTCATGGAGATTAGGTAGAAGGTTAGTGAATCCATCATGAAGCCCACATCCCTTATAATCATTAGCTATACATCGTTGATTTTGAGAAGAAATATAGAGTAACTAGCCTTTTGGCATGAACACGTGAAGAAGAAATGTCTATCATATTGGGACAAGGCAATATAATGCTCAGCAACTTGCAAATTATATATAATGTATGCCAACACTTAGGATATATATATATATATATATACATCTATATATATATATATTCTATATACACTTAAGTACATGTCACTTCTAATGAGCAACGAATAATACAATGTATCAAGTAGGGGTACCTATATATATCAACAAATAATCCATGTACATTTCATTAATACCGAATATAATTTAACGGGGTATTATCACATTACATTATCCCAATCCTATTATTATAGTATACTTTAACTCCCCAATTCGTGATTAAATAAACGATTGGATTAGTTAATTAAATAAATAATCTAGTCTATTAGTATTTAAATTACCAAATAGACTATTAACATAAATATTGCTCACATCTATTAATTAATCTATACAATTAAATCCTTTCACTATATTCAAGTAAATTGAATATTTAATTACTAACACTCCTATCAATCTTCTGATATAAAACCTTAGGGTTGGTCCACTAATTTAATAAACCATTAGTGACTCCCTTAATATATCATAGCAATTTTTGGCATAGGCTCAACTCACATAACCACACAAGGTTTAAATAAGCATACAAAACTAACTCATTAAAATTAAATCATATATATTTAATTAATAATGGAGTTTAAAATTCACGGTCATTACATCCTCCCCTCCTTATAAAAATTCTGTCCTCGAAATTATAAAAATAAGGTTACTCAAATAAAAACGGATAATTCGCTTTCATCTTCTCTTCTAGTTCCCACGTAGCTTCTTCGACTGCGTGATTCCTCCAGAGAATCTTGACGGAATAGATGATCTTATTCCTCAACTTATGTCCCTTCCTATCGAGTATCTGGACAGGAACTTCCTCGTACGATAAGTCCTTCTCGATTTGGATCGGTTCATAGGAGATAACGTGCTTGTAGTCCAGTTTATACGGCCGCAACACTGACACATGAAACACGTTGTGAATGTTCTCCAGTTCAGGAGGTAACGCTACCTCGTACGACACTTCACTGACTCGCCTCAGAAGCTCGAACGGTCCTATGAACCTAGGGCTTAACTTTCCCTTCTTACGAAAATGAATCTTCCCTTTCTAGGGAGATACCTTCAGAAACACAAAACTACCCACTACGAAGTCCCGCTTTTGACGATGTAGATCAGCGTACTTCTTCTGACGATCTTGGGCTGCTACCAGTCGATTCCTGATCAGCTTCACTGTATCTGTTGTCTGTTGCACCATTTCAGGTCCTAGCAGTCTTCGTTCTCCAACCTCGTCCCAACACAACAGTGTTCGGCACTTTCTCCCATATAGCGCTTCATACGGTGGCATTCCGATACTAATGTGATAACTATTGTTGTAAGCAAACTCTATTAGTGGCAAATGGTCATCCCAACTACCCTTTAAATCCATTATGACCGCTCGAAGCATATCTTCTAAGGTCTTAATCATTCGTTCGCTCTGGCTATCTGTTTGAGGATGGTATGCCGTACTCAACCTCAACTGTGTTCCCAATCTTTCTTGTAGACTCCTCCAAAAATTTGACGTGAAGCGCAGATATCTGTCAGATACAATTAATACCGGCACTCCATGTCGTGACACTATCTCTTTCACATAGAGCTTCGCTAATTGCTCCAGATTGTACCGGATCCTAATTGGTAAGAAATGAGCAGACTTGGTCAGACGGTCCACCATTACCCAAATGGCGTCTAAACCCTTTTATGTCGGTGGTAGGCCCACCACAAAGTCCATTGTGATGTGCTCTCACTTCCACTCCGGAATCTCTAATGGTTGAAGCAGTCCGCTCGGTCGCTGGTGTTCTACTTTAACTTGTTGGCATGTCAGACATCTGCTGACGCACTCTGCTACCTCCCTCTTCATATTATGTGGTTTAAGCGTATGGCGAAGGCGAAGCCTCCACATATAAATTGGGTCACCTAATTTTCAGAAAAATTATTAAGTTAAAAAACATATTATGTATAGATAGTGATGATATTAGAATGAGATTAGTGAAGGGATAAAATAGATAATTAATGAGATAAAATGGAGAAGGAAATGTTATTCCATTTCTGACTGGAATGAGTTATTACTTTCACTACACAATAAAATTCACAAAGTTGGCAAGAATATGAATGATTTATTATATTCTAATGGAACAACTAAACACTTTTGTGCATTCCAGTCCCACCTTGATTCCTATCTTACATGAAAGTTACACCGATAATCAAATATTATTTCCTTATTTTGGCAAAATTGGTATTAGGTAAATACATAGATAGATCAAAATGTGAGGTTAAAGTTTTACTAAGCAATACATGATATCGCCACAGTTTAGATTCCTCTTGTTGTGGTGCTCAAAATATACAAAGTACTATGGTCAATCTCAAATAGGGTTAGCCATAGTATCGTTTGCCCATCCAAATCTTTTTGTTTGGGGTTCACTCGGCTTATCTCTTCATACTCCTTCATCCTTTTGTTAGGAAAATAGTTTATATGTCGATAAATTCATGACAAAATTGAATTGCGATTAACTTGGTACACGTTTTCCTAAATCAATATTAGCAAAATACGCAAGTATACGCAGTCCACAAGTAATATAATGATGAGTAGAGTATCGTTCCCACAGAGAAAAAGATTGCAATTTATACTAACAAGTACTAATTTTATATTAACTCGATTTTATTAAACAAATGATTAAAGTTGTGAATTTCTGAAAATTACCAATTAACTAAACAAAAACTAATTATCACAAGGTTGAAAACAGATATTAAAAACTTAAGATTATAATTTCACTTATTGCTTCATTTAGGTTAGCACACTTCCTATTAAATTACATTAACTATTCTAGATTATTAATCGAGAATTAATTAGTATTTATAACCATCTCTTAATGTACCAAAAAAATATCAACTTAAATCCACATATGGTAGAATTAAGATGAACACCCTAGATAACTAATTCACTATATCTCTATGTGAATTATAATTAAAAAGGATTTAAAGCCCATATTCTCTATCAGATTACATACGGTGTGTATGCATATCTTTATCTTAAACACAAATCATGAATTCCATCACCATGCAGAAAATACAAACACATGCTATTGTGGCCATATAATACCCGAGAATTTCCTAATATTATTCAATAAATATATTAATGAAAATGCGAATTTATTGAATATAAATATTTTTGTGTTATGAGATGAATTAATTCAATTATATTAAATTGAATAATTATAATAATAATTGAGAAATTTATGGAGTTTGCGATAAACTCGTTGATAGCCTTGTGTGGCACAGTGATGAGGATTATTAATGGTGATTAATTAATAATATGTGATTATTATTATTGCAAGAAATATAAATGATAAGGAGCAACGTGCCTATAATATAATAAGATTTATATATTTATATACTGTGCGTGATAAATGAGCAATGGTTGTGGATATTAATAATTATATTAATTAACGAAGGAATTATTAAGTGGACAATTAATTTATATTAATTGTTAATTGTTATTAGAGAATATTAATTAATTGTTGTAGAATATTAATGATAATTAATTGATGATATAGGGATTATTATTATTCCAAATAATATAATAGTAATAAGCAACGTGTTTATAAATATAATAAGAATTATAATTATTCATGTGATATTTAATCATGTAAGTGTTAATCTATTATTGTGAATATTAATGATTGTATGGACTAATGAGAAGCGAATTAATTAATATTATTATTAATTAATTGATGAGATAAGTAAATTATTACTTCTATGTGCGAGCATACGAATCAAAAAGTATAACGTATAGTAGCTAACTATATATTATATAAAGAGTAAATTGCAATGCGACTCTATTATATATAAACTATATAGTAAAGTTATTTAATTATGAGAGTTACATGAAATGCCTATGTAACAATGTAAATATACATTAAAGTGAGACATCATGAATATATGGTGAACAATTTAATAATACATGAGATAATGTAATGTGATAACATTCAATTAAATTATACCGGTATGATAAAATGTACATGAATTATATATATACTACATTGTCATATCACCTCTACTACCTTGAAATATTAATTATGTGACTTACATTGTGACTCTAAGTACATTATAATCTATATATATATAGTATGTATATATGGCCTTAGTGTTAATACACTTCATGATGCTAAAATGCTGGATTCTTAGAAGCTTGTCCCATGTTGATAAACACAATCCTTGTACACGTGAACAACTCAAGCTAGCCTACTCCCTATTTCTTCTTTAAACTCAGCAACATGATTAGCTATCATGATGAACAAGGGAGTGGTTTTGATGATGAGTTTCACCAACTAATTACCAACTCTCCATTAACCTCTATACAATACAAAATCTCATTGGTTTGATTTGGTGTATATATGCATTGTCTGTATTTTGGTTTCCCTATAAATGCAACCCATCTTCTTCAATTTGAGTTGCTGAGAAATTTCTTAAGTGTTGAGTTGAGAGTTATATATATATCAATGTTGAGCATTCTAGATTTAGCAGCAGTTCATTTGCATAGCAAAGGTATAACCACATTCTCATCTTCTTCATTGTTGTTCTCTGAAATTTCTTATATTCTGGATAATAATTGGAATTCATGATTTTGTGATTTGATAATGTTAATTGGTTGTTATATAAGTCAATACATGTGTTAATGAGACAATGCTGTTAGTTTATAGTCGAATTCGTGAAGAATTTCTGTGTTTGGGCTGGGAACTGCCGAAGCAGGGAGCTCACTGGTGCTGGCCGAAGCACGGTGCAGCTGCGCCGGTTTACTACTGAGGCGCAGCACAGCTGCGCCGGCCTCTGGAACCAGAATCTAATTTTTGTTCCTAAAACTGCTATGTGGTAGTTACTTGTATAGATGAGGCAAGCATGTTAACATGGGTAGGATGTATGTATGGGCACATAAACCTAACATAAGCATATTTTATTAAGATTCCATGCATGAATGACAAAGTTATAGTTTTGAAAATAAACTTAAGGTTTATAATTGAATTTTGGCGTATATAAGCCATGTTAATGTTCTGAATTTTGAGACACATTAGTATGACCTAGAAACACATGCGATGCATATTAACTCGCGTATATAAGCTTCGTGATGAAATGTGATCATGTTAGACCTCACTATTGAACATTTCTAACAAAAATATAAGTTTTGATTGTGAACCTTAACATGTTATTGTAAGTTTCATATTCTGATATTTATGGACATATGTGATAGTATTCTTAGACTCACTCACGTATCATGCATGTATATATACCATGATTAGTTGCCGTGATTCAAAATTTGCGTAAACGAAGCATGTTTTCAAACTAATGACGACTGATAGTTACATGTATACGATATGAATACTCATGAACATGCTAAATATAAGTATACGACCACCTTATGTGTTTAAAAGGTGAGCATGCTAGATTTCATAACGTCATAACCTTGAATGACCGTAAGTCGTCAAAAGTATTAACATAGAGCCTATATCCTGTAAATTGGTTGTGAAAGGGTTGAACGAACATGGAAAGACTCTTTAATATGCATATGTGCTATGTGTATCATATGTTGATACGTGGATCCGATTTCGACGGTTAACTTATGAGAATGCCATAACTTGCTAAAATGAAATATATTTAGTATTGATTGTGGTTTTATGTGATATTAATAATATGAGAGCATGTTTGCTAAATGTTGCTATCTTATATGATATGAGAATGTGTTTAAACTCTAAAGGAGGAACGTTAAGGATAGAAATTATATCCTATATAACTGTGTAGCTAGGTTAAAACTTAGCTTATGTGTTGATCGTATATTCGAAGACAAAATGTGAAGTTAAACTATATGGCTAACGGATATCATATATATATACGTAATTATATCACATTGTCATATCACCTCTGCTACCTTGAAATATTAATTATGTGACTTACATTGTGACTCTAAGTACATTATAATATATATATATAGTATGTATATATGGCCTTAGTGTTAATACACTTCATGATGCTAAAATGCTGGATACTTAGAAGTTTGTCCCATGTTGATAAACACAATCCTTGTACACGTGAACAACTCAAGCTAGCCTACTCCCTATTTCTTCCTTAAACTCAACAACATGATTAGCTATCATGATGAATAAGGGAGTGGTTTTGATGATGAGTTTCACCAACTAATTACCAACTCTCCATTAACCTCTATACAATACAAAATCTCGTTGGTTTGATTTGGTGTATTTATGCATTGTCTGTATTTTGGTTTCCCTATAAATACAACCTATCTTCTTCAATTTGAGTTGCTGAGAAATTTCTTAAGTGTTGAGTTGAGAGTTATATATATATATATATATATATATATATATATATATATATATATATATATATATATATATATCAGTGTTGAGCATTCTAGATTTAGCAGCAGTTCATTTGCATAGCAAAGGTATAACCACATTCTCATCTTCTTCATTGTTGTTCTCTGAAATTTCTTATATTCTGGATAATAATTGGAATTAATGATTTTGTGATTTGATAATGTTAATTGGATGTTATATAAGTTAATACATGTGTTAATGAGATAATGCTGTTAGTTTATAGTCGAATTCGTGAAGAATTTCTGTGTTTGGGCTGGGAACTGCCGAAGCAGGGAGCTCACTGGTGCTGGCCGAAGCACGGTGCAGCTGCGCCGGTTTACTACTGAGGCGCAGCGCAGCTGCGCCGGCCTCTGGAACCAGAATCTAATTTTTGTTCCTAAAACTGCTATGTGGTAGTTACTTGTATAGATGAGGCAAGCATGTTAACATGGGTAGGATGTATGTATGGGTACATAAACCTAACATAAGCATGCTTTATTAAGATTTCATGCATGAATGACAAAGTTATAGTTTTGAAAATAAACGTAAGGTTTATAATTGAATTTTGGAGTATATAAGCCATGTTAATGTTCTGACTTTTGAGGCACATTAGTATGACCTAGAAACACATGCGGTGCATATTAACTGGAGTATATAAGCTTCGTGATGAAATGTGATCATGTTAGACCTCACTATTGAACATTTCTAACAAAAATATAAGCTTTGATTGTGAACCTTAACATGTTATTGTAAGTTTCATATTCTGATATTTATGGACAAATGTGATAGTATTCTTAGACTCACTCACGTATCATGCATGTATATATACCATGATTAGCTGTCGTGATTCAAAATTTGCGTAAACGAAGTATATTTTCAAACTAATGACACTGATAGTTGCATGTATACGATATGAATACTCATGAACATGCTAAATATAAGTATACGAACACCTTATGTGTTTACAAGGTGAGCATGCTAGATTTCGTAACGTCATAACCTTGAATGACCGTAAGTCGTTAAAAGTATTAACATAGAGCCTAAATCCTGTAAATTGGTTGTGAAAGGGTTGAACGAACATGGAAAGACTCTTTAATATGTATACGTGCTATGTGTATCATATGTTGATACGTGGATACGATTTCGACGGTTAACTTATGGGAATGCCATAACTTGCTAAAATAAAATATATTTAGTATTTATTGTGGTCTTATGTGATATTAATAATATGAGAGCATGTTTGCTAAATGTTGCGATCTTATATGATATGAGAATGTGTTTAAACTCTAAAGGAGGAACATTAAGGATAGAAATTATATCCTATATAACTGTGTAGCTAGGTTAAAACTTAACTTATGTGTTGATCGTATATTCAAAGACAAAATGTGAAGTTAAACTATATGGCTAATGGATAATATATATATATATATATATATGTAATTATATTACGATAGGGATTTAAAAGTGTTGAATTACTTATCGTGGATAAACTACGCATAAGGCAAGTATCTAAACCTTATCTCTTTGGATGCAAGTTTCCTAACTTACACTCTTTTACGGTGCAAGTATCCTAACCGACGCATTTACTTTATGCAAGTATTCTATCCTTGTATATTGCGAACTAGTTTCTTTACTTAATCGTTTGAATTGAATTAGCATACTTGAACTCCTATTTCATTAAAGCTATTCTTCATGTTGAACTTGGTATTTTTCTTGAATATTGTTAAAGTGTCTATTCCATTTGATTCGGCTAGACTTATATTATTGAAAAGCGACCCAAACTAATTGATTGGTGCGGGATCTTGTATTTGACTGAGAAGAACAAAATATAACTGTCGGAGAACCGACGCGCGCACTTGAGTGTGATTGATTGTTATGCATAACGATGGAACTTTAGGCTGATCACCCGTTGTACCTGTTTTTATTGGATTTTTAGTTTAATACTGTTAATTCTAGTAGAAGTTCATAGTCCTTAGTGACTGCTAAGTATTCTGTTATCTTAAAATCTTGAATTGATTTATTATTGAATCACATTGATATTATTCTGTCCTTAGCGACTGTATTTGAAAATTGTTGATATTCTTGTTATCCTTGAACTATCAAACCTTGCTATACCCTTTCGAGAATTGAGAATTATATTACTCACCCTTATTGTATATTACTTGCTGGGCAAATTGTGCTCATTCTTGCTTTCCCTAAAACATTTCAGTTAAGGTAGAGCATGGTGAACCTTCAGGCATTGATAAGGGCAAGGGCAAGGCTACCAACTAGCTTGTGTTTTTTATGTTTTTAAATATTTTAATATTGTATTAAGATGATGTAGTAAGACTAGATTTGATTATGTTTAAGCTTAAGTTAGATTATGTAATAAGTCATTAATTGATATTATTATGTAATCTATTAAGTACTGTAGGTTGCGAGATTTTGGAGAATAATTATAATAAATTATTGTATATTATTCTAAATTAGATATTCCGCTGTGAATGTGTGATTTTAGTTATTATTGTATTACCATGAGCACGTGACGAACCGAATTCGAGAGACCCCGTGACGGTCCTAGAATTTGGGGGCATCACAGGCCAGGTCTAAACCTATAATCCATCTCTCGAATTCATATAGATTATCACAGTAATTGTTGATCAGACAATTAAACCACTAAACACATACCATAATAGAAATCCCATAATAATCAACTGTAATTAACAAGGAAATGTATCTGTCTAAACTACGCAATAAGTTCCATTGCAATCTTAAGATAAAATTTAGTTCCACATGACAAAAGTAAATAATGAATCCATAGAAGAATTAAACATCTAAAGTTACAAGTAAAAGAAGAGAAAAAGAATAAAACTCTGCAGTAGACCCTTCTCCGAATCCTTCACTTAAGCTTCGCGTGATCCTTCTTCTATGTTCTTTAGAATCTCCTTGTTTGTTGTTCCAATCCTTGCATACTGTATATGTTTCTCTCCTCTCCATATTGTTTTTATGTCCTCTAAAGTTGCTCTCCAAAATAAGCCACAAGAATCCTTCTAAAACTCAACTTCTCAAATAAGTCAACTTCCTTTTCCCGACTGAATTCGCTCCGGCGGATTCGTGTACTAAAGGAATTTGCCCCGACGCATTCATCCTGTCAATTTGCCCCTGCGGGTTCATTTACAGTAGAGGAATTCGCCCCGGCGGATTCATTAGACCAGAAATTATAAAAATACCATTATGTCCCAATTTTCTTGTTTTCACCAATTAAAGCCAATCCCTACAATATAAACACAAAAACAAGTAACATAACAATAAAACTACTTAAAGATAGCAAAGAATTAAGCCTAAAAGATAACCGATTCGTAGGTATAAAACCCACTCATCAGTACTCTAAGCGATAACATAGAAAAAATTATGGACCCTTTTTTAATTCCCTCTTATCCCATACATCCACATACATCAGTATTTACTATCAACATAAATTTGTAGTGATATGTAACAAAAATTGTCTTTTTATAAATGTCCATTGGCGACGTCGAGAAAAAAATCTGCCGGTCGGGTCACAACTCGGATCTTTCTCTCTTCCTAAGTTTTCTCTACCCTTACTCTTTTTATTGCAAAAAAGATTTTGAAGGTTTTTTTAGGAAAAGGACAATATGTATCACGTTGACGATTTGATCGTTTTACAGAGTCGCCAGTTGGTAGATTTGAAATGGTTGTACCAACTCAACTGAGTTTTGTTTGAAAGAGGCCCAATTGCTGGACACTGTCGAAACTTGATCTTTGAAAATAAAGTTTTGAGCTCGAGGGCTTGGTTAAGTGTGGGGAAGGTGTTAGGCACCCCATAACTCCCGTGTAAACACGGTACCGCATCTTTTCAATATTTCCCTTAAAAAAATTAAAATGCATGTGTGAATGCTGTTTTAAAAATTGGGCCTATGTTTGATTGATTGAAAGTAGTGCTTTGCTTCGTTGAACCTATCTACGAAGGGTTTGATTTGATTTGCAAAAAGTCTTTGATTTGATTTGTAAAAGTATTTGATTTGTTTTGCAAAAGCTTTTCTTTTGATTTGAATTGAAAATGATGTTTTGAAAGCTAGTTTATCAAACCCTTACGCTAGCATAGGAATTGAAGCCTGTTGATACTTCCATTTTTTATCTTTATAGCCTTAAGGCTTGCAGTTGAATGGTGATTTATGGGGCTGCGAAGCATCCTCGACCACAAAAATAAATATACAAGTGTCGGTCTCCTCATGGGTATGATAGCCATCGAAGGGACTCTGACACGACAAACTATATTTTTTACTATGTTGAGACCTTAAATCCGGATAACCGTTTTAAGGTCTTTGCATGTACATTTTACAGAAAAACTGGCAGGGTACATTCATAAAGCAGAGTTTGTCCATTGTGGAAATCAGATTCTGATCGATTTGATCATGAATCCCACAATTCCTAGGCTCACATGAGAGTAGCCAATAAACCTGCACAGTTCAAATTTGTACAGAAACAGATATATATCCCAATATTGCCAGAACCGAGGTTTTATCAGTAAATCTTGGTCCGCACTTGGCCGAAGCGACTCGTTCCCACTAGATAGCGATCTAAGGGACGCGAGTTTGCTTTTGTGACTGAAAAATGCCGATTCATATCGAATGAATATTTAAAGCATTAATTTAATGAAAAGCAAATAAAGCCAAGATATATACACAGTTATATATACAAAAGCTGTAAAGGGCAATGGATTTTCACACCGGTGCCCGGACTGAACTGAAATAAATAAATAAATAAATATATATATATATATATATATATATATATATATATTGACAGAAAAGTAATCAACCAAGACTGGAAAGAGAACCCAATGGTGGTGAAGGCTGTTTATATATGCATATTTATATATAAAAGCAGTAAAAAGGCCACAGAATAATCCAGGCTGAACTGAAATATAAATGTACAGAAGTGTAGTCAACCAGGGACTGGGAAGATAACCAAGTAATGGTGAAGTGTTCAAAAATAGTATAAGGGCCACAGAATAATCCAGGCCAGACAGAAATATATAAATATATATATATATATATATATATATATTGACAAAAATATAGTCAACCAAGACTGGAAAGAGAACCTAGTGGTGGTGAAGGCTGCTTATATATGCATAAATATATATAAAAGCAGTAAACTACCTCAGATTTGACATCTGGGCTTGACAAAATTGAAAAGTTAGTATATATATAGTTAAATAAACACTGGAAAAAGCCAAACCCGGACTGGGAAGAGAACCTTATCCAGCAAAGTTGATTAAAACGAAGGTGCTAGTGCTATGAAGTTGTTAGAGTTGCTGGATAGTCAATTCGAGTTGTAGAAATGCCAGAAATTGAGTTTATGTACAAAAATATACCAAATTTTGACGAAAACACACACGGAACTAAGCTTCGGGCATATTTAGAAAACAAAATTTGATATGCAAGTGCAAAACAGTGCAAAGAAGTAGGAATCACTTTCTGATCATAAAAATAGTTACAATGGACTGCTACACGGGCTTTTTGCCAAATCGTAAGCTCTAAATGTCAGAATCTACCGGTTTTTTTCTGATATGTGGTAGTATGTGGGTATATCTATGTGTTAGAGTGAAAAAATTTGGGCTTAGAAGAGGTAAAAAAGTCAGAAAATCAAACGGACAGAGGTTCGCTCTGTTTTTTCTTTTTTTAAAATGAGGGGGGTCACCTCATATGTATAGGCCAGGGAGCCTCCACCCTACCTACTGCTACCACAGGTAGAGGTTCAGCTCCCCTAGTGGGGCCCACATGTCTGGTTTTATCATCTCAAAGTACGTGCATTCGAGCAACATGAGGTCGAAGTCGAAACTTTCTAACTTTTGATCGTAGCGTCCGTTTGAGGCGTGCGATACCTTTCCGGAAAGCCCTCACCGAGAGTGTCACAATGACATGGGATAAACCATTTTTTGGGTACAAGAAGACGGGTTCATAACCAGGTCTTTGATTCCCCACAGTTTATCCGTTGAGCTGTCATGCGCTGTTTGCACTTCGGATCGTCGTTATAGTTTGTTCTGACCTTGGTGGCATCAATTCAGCTTAAGTTTGACTGAATCATCTTGAGGTTGGTAAAATGACCATTTTTCCCCTCCCGGGGTTGCCTTCAGTGTCGGCATGGCCTTTGGTTGACTTCCGGAAGTTGTTTCCAAGACTTGGATCCCACTCGAGTCTGTCTATCCTCAGTGTAATCTCTGAAGTTGACTTGGTCGCTCCAGGTTTTCCTCTGGAGATGTTGTGGAGCTTCAGGTTCGTTCTTGTAGTTAACTTTATTTCCCGGGTTACGATCGGGGCTCACCTGTACCTCCCGGGTTGAGACCGGGGTTGATTTGTACCTCCCGGGTTAAGACCGGGGCTGAGTTGACATCCTGAGACTGGTGTTCGAGGCTGTGGTTGTCCGAATATTGGTGACTGAGGTTGATTTGAAAGGCCTGATATTGAGATTGGGGTTGATCTGACGGTCCGATTGGAGATCAGAGTTGATTTAATGGCCCGATATGGAGATCGGGGTTTATCTGACTGTCCGATTGGAGATCGAAGTTGATTTGATGACCCGATATTGAGATCGAGGTTAATTTGATAGTTTGATTGGAGATCAAAATTGATTTAATGGCCCGATATTGAGATCGGGATTGATCTGAGGTCCGATTAGAGATTGGAGTTGATTTGATGGCCCGATATTGAGATCGGGGTTGATCTGACGGCCCAATTAGAGATCGGGGTTGATTTGATGGCCCGATATTGAGATCAGGCTTGATCTGATGGTCCGATTAGAGATTAAGGTTGATTAGATGGTCCGATATTGAGATCGAAGTTGATCTGACGGTCCGATTGGAGATCGGAGTTGATTTGATGGCCCGATAATAAGATCGGGGTTGATTTAACGGTCCGATTGGGGATCGGAGTTGATTTGATAAGACAGTTTTACCCTCCTACAGTGTTAGTATCGGGGCAGGAAATTTCGAGTGTCTACAGATGCCCCTCTTTATCATGCTTATGCAATGTAATGGAATGAGCAGGATAAAGATTACTAGACACTTGAAATGCAAAGATATCAATGATGCAATGCAATGAATGTTGTAATGTTTTCGCAGATCGCACTTGCATCGCCAATCGTATCGCAAATAGCTTCCCCAATTGCATCGTAAATTGCTTTGCAAATCGCATTATAAACTGTTTACCTTTATCGGTGCTTGTGTTGGGGCTGATACCAACGGTTTGATTCCCATCGGTGTTGTCGATGTTTGTTTGATGATGATAAACTGAAATGTTTTCTACATTTTTGCCGGGGATGTCAATACCAGGCCACCGCGAACTGTTTTTGTCACTTTCTGCTGGGGATGACGTTCTCTGCGATAGCTTCATTGATTTAAATAGGGATGATATTACTGATGCTACGTTGGTTTGAGACAAATGGTTCCCTGTCCAGCGGTACTCTTTGCAGGGGTGACTTCCTTTTGGCTGGTGCTATTGCACATTTCTAAAGGCTCCTCTGCTGGGGACATTTCTCGATTATCGAGTCTCCTTCATGGAGGCTTCCAATGTCCATCATGATGAAATTTTACGCCGTTATTTGGCAATATGTGGTTGAATCACCAATTCTCTTTGGTGCACCTTTTGAGGACGTGTATAACATATTCCATCATCGGAGATGGACTATTATATGGTTCCCATCACCGGATCACTTCTGATTGTTCGCGGAGGTTTCTCCAATGGCTAAGAAGTTGCTGGGGCTGAACCAACGGCTGACTTAAACTCGGTCTGTACTCGATACTTCGCTGGGGCTGAACCAACGGCTGAATTGAACTCGGTCTATACCCGATACTTCGCTGGGATTGAACCAACGACTGAATTGGATTCGGTCTGTACCCTCGCTGGGGCTAAAACAATGGATGAACTGGATTCGGTCTGTACCCGATACTTCGTTGGATTAAAGCCAATGGTTGGATTGGATTCGGTCTGTAGCCGATACTTCGTTGGGGCTAAACCAACAGTTGAATTGGATTTGGTCTGTACCCGATACTTCGCTGGGGCTGAACCAATGGCTGAACTGGATTCGTTATGTACCCGATACTTCATTGGATTGAAGCCAACGGCTAGATTGGATTCGATCTGTACCTGATACTTCGCTAGGGCTGAACCAACGGCTAAACTAGATTCGGTCTGTACCCGATACTTCATTGGGATTGAACCAACGGCTGGATTAAACTCGGTTTGTACCTGAAACTTCATTGGGATTGAACAATGACTAGATTGAACTCGGTCTGTACCGGATGCTTCGCTGGGGCTGAACAAACAGCTGAATTGGATTCGGTTTGTACCCGATATTTCGTTGGATTGAAGCCAACGGCTGGATTGGATTCGGTCTGTACCCGATACTTCGTTGGGAAGCAACGACTGAACTGGATTTGAGCTGTACCCGATACTTTGTTGGGGCTAAACCAACGGCTGAATTGGATTCGGTTTGTACTCGATACTTCGTTGGATTGAAGCCAACGGCTGGATTGGATTCGGTCTGTAGCTGATACTTCTTTGGGGCTGAACCAACGGCTGAATTGGATTCGGTCTATACCCGATACTTCGTTGGGGCTGAACCAACGGCTGAACTGGATTCGGTCTGTACCCGAAACTTTGTTGGGATTGAACCAACGGCTGGATTGAACTCGGTCTGTACCCGATGCATTGAAAGTGATAGTTTTCTGCAGTTTTACGCAGGTTTTAGGCAATTTTGCGCAGTTTTTCATTGTTGATCCCCGGATATGAATTCGGGATGAATACCAAGGGTTTTCAGAGTGTCCCCCTTTCTATCAGAATTACGCTGATTAAACGCAGGATTTCAGCACAAACCGCTCAATCGCGTAGCGATTTTTCTTCAAATTTAACTTGGCAGCACATAGAAACTTTTTTTTAAACCGAACTGAACCGAGCCCGAGGGAGTGGGACCCACCTTGGGGACCTGCAGGTGGGTCCGCTTCCACCTGGGCTTTATATTGGGCTGCGGGATTTCATTTTTTCAAAGTTCCATTTTGAGTTTCAAACGGATTTCGATCTTCTTTTTCAGATCTACGGAGCTTGGACAGCTATTTTCTGATTCCGTCAGTTCCTACGCATTCAGCGCAGCACTGGTAACCTTTTACGTCCTTTTTTTGCAAGTTTTAACTGTTAAAAGCATGTGAACCACGTAGGGGGATTTTAGACGCAATGTATGAAAAATGTATGCCTATATAATCTGTTAAATTTTTTTTGACTACATATGTATGCATATCTTATTATAATGCACGTTTGGATGTAAGAAAATTTCGATTCTGAGATAGTAAATTTTTGCTCTTTTTGATCAGTTTACTCATCCTTTTTCAGTCCTAGTGAGCTTGGATTTTCAACTAAAAATGTCCATGGTAATTGAGCTACCATGCGAAGTTGACTTTTGATTTCATTTCATAAATATGAACTATTCTTGTTTTTGGGAAGGTGTGCTACTGAATGGCCACCTAGACATGCCTATGTGCATGCGGACAGTCCATTTTACAAAGGAGACTGGCAATTTTTTTTCAAAACCCGAGCATTTAATGAACATGCAATTTTGACTCTACTATGGATTTTTGACTGACCCATGCATGTTTTTAGGATTTATCTTTTGAAAAACATGCAGTTTTGACTTTATTGGGTATTTTTGACTGACCCATGCATGTTTTAGGACTTAGAGATGCATAGAATACTGATTTAAAATAATAATAATAAGCCACATGTTTTAGGCTTACCACACCTTTTCTGAGGTGATTTGGAGACTTGGCACATGTGATGGACCGTGATAGATCTGGCAGTGCTAGCAAAGCCATTTCAGGCGTCAGACGTAGGAGGGCCTCTGATGTTCCTCAGTCACGTTCGGCTAGACCACCTCGCAGGTTGGTAGAGTCAATGATTCGTCCAGCTCAGGATGAACCGCCGATTGACATTGATGATGAGCAGGCTGCTTTTGCTGCTCCAGCTCCAGCTCATGTTCCACGTGCGGAGCTTCTAGGCATTGTTGTGCCTACCCAAGAGCTGCTGGGTGACTTGAGTCTCCATCCTTCGAGATATCTCCACGCCAATGAGGTGACTTGAAGTTTTTCTCTTCTTAGAATCTTTTTCTTTCTTTTGCCATTCTCGGCGCATAGGTTTTTGACATGGTCTCGGCTTTACGTAACCTCGAGGGAACTGGTTTAATGTGCACTCCCTATATCATACTTTGCACGAGGATTACAGGGATATTGTTCATGGCTAGGGGTTCTAGGCTTTCTTCTCCATTCTTCCCCGCCGTTGCCCCTGGGGGTATATGAGGGCTTCGTCTGAGCGCTGGTTCCACCAGACTCAATCCCTTTATCTGCTAGATTATGAGGTGATGATGACCCCTATGGACTGGAGGTTCATCATTGACATTGAGTTTAAGGGCGAGCCAGTGCCTCTCGTGGCTGACATTATGCCCACTGCCGTTTGGTCCCTGCTGGGAGTTCATGCGATGGCGCTCAAAGGTCGGTCTGTTCGATCTGGCCCCTTGAGTATAGATGCCCAGGATGGGACTTTGCTGGAGCCTCCTTCTGGTGATCGGAGGGTTAGAGATCGCATTCTGAGGTGATTGTTTTTAGTGATCATCAGGGGTTGTTTTGTGGCAGACAACTCATCTATTGTGTCCTTCGCCCTAGGTTAGCGCTACCTGGTATGTAGAGCGCCTCAGTGATTTTAATTGGGGTTCCTACACCTTTGCCTATTTTCTCTAGGGCATGTGCATGCTTTCGGAGGGTTCGACTGAGGCTTGGTTATAGTTCTACCCATTTCTGTTGGTGAGTACATATTTCTTGCACCTTTTTTATTTTAGCATTTATATTTGTTAGTCTTGATCATTTAAGACTTTTGATATTGACATGGCCAGTTCTGGGAATTTGAGAGGCTTTCTTGCCTACGGCTTGCCACTGCTTTAGGTCTGGAGACCTATCCTCGAGGACGGCATTGGCATCACTCGACTTTGACGGAGGTCCCTGTTGCTGAGGGATTTACTCATGCTCGCCTACAGTTGGAGCTTTTGAGGGCTGGATCGATCTCTTGGGTGCGGTATACCTCCGAGTTTTTGACAGTTGGATTTGAGGGAGGCTTTCCCACTAGTCAAGAGTTTGCTTTATCGACCAGTAGAGTCCCGATTTTATAAGAGAGAGGCTGGGAGCTCTATTTGGGAGAGTGTGCCATCAGGAGTATTACGGGTGAGATCCGCATTCCCATTGTTCCACCTATTTGGCATGGCTTTACCCTATCAGAGGGTTCGTTCAGCCAGGAGGCATTTAGCAGATGGTGGAGTCCTCGCACTATTGGAGCTCAGACTCGGGCCACCCAGTTCATGGCAGATATGGTGCCCCGTGATGATGACGGACTGGATAGCTTGCCTCAGGGAGCCGACTCATTTAGACCAGATTGCAGATCTGACCTGGGAGTTGGATATGGCTCGCTTCTTTATCAGGCACCTTGGCCGAGATCCGTCAGAGGCATCTTCTTTTGACCCGTCCAGCTCAGGAGTGGGCCCTTCTTTAGGTCTATTTAGTAGAAGTTTTGCAGGGGCAGACCCTCTCTTATACCACCCAGACATGCCTGATGACTGCAGCTTCGTATCTACAGCGGAGATGGAGCAGGTTGGTCACCTGGACGTGGATTATCTGGATCTTTTTGGATAGCTATGGCAGCTATATTTTTGGTCAGCCACTGTTTTGGCTATTTGGCGGTTGTGCCATCATTTTGATAGACCACTGTTAGTAGTTGGGTGGTGGTGCCCCATTTTCCTGTATTGTTCATTTTTCTTTGTATTATCAAATAGGGATGATGCCCGCAGTAAACAGTTTATCATAAACATTCATGATATTTTCTATTTATTGCATCTTGTTTATATTTGTCATCATGCATATATTATGTTAGATGTATGCATTTTGACAGATGAGTTCAGATTTGACCCTTGGATGGTCTTGTGGTACGGTGACACAAATGACGCCATCCGCTGTGAGCCGTATTGAGCATTTGAAACATTCTGAGGTGGTTTCATCATTGAGGTCATGGTACGAGAGCCTGCCCTTCTCAGCTAGAGGGACAGTTGACCAGATGTTAGGGCATTCGCTGGTCCTTACAAATTTTTAGGTGCCATATGGGTTTGTGGATGGCATACTATCCTGCTAGATACCCGAGAGGCAGGTGTTTTGCATTTGGTGACATGAGCTGACGCCGATTCTAGAGGAGTACGAGCGGATTATCGGTCTTACTTTGGACTTGCCATGTGCCCGGACTGCTATTAGTGATATGCGGAGACCATTCCTGCGGATGTCCAATCTTTGTCAAAAGGTAGTCGCGGAAGAGATTGTATCTGGGCGTGTGATCTCGATTGACTTCTTGATTGATCATTTTGGGGAGCTTGACAGCTACGATCGACATGTTGGGGACGTTTTTTATTTCAGCAGAGGTGTGGCATCTGGTCAGGGTAGATATTCTACTGATGTGCATTGTGGCATACGACTACATGCCGCTGCACTTGAATCACCTGGATGAGGGATTAGTAGTTGTTGTTCGGGGCCTAAGACAGGGTAACACCATTATCCCGATGATATTAGTTGAGACGCTGCGGTCCGCCACTTATTATATTACCCACCAGAAGGGGTTCTTTCGAGGTAGCTCAGTTTTGCTGTATGTATTGTTGATGTCCCATATCCAACCGATCAGATTTTTAGGCCTTATGGATATTGCTTTACCTGCGAGGTAGCCACATCTTACTCCTTTCAGCCTGCGGAGTGTACTGACACCGAGATATGGTCAGCATTTTTATCGAATATTAAGCATCCGTTCTTGATTTTGCCATGCTCAGGGTTAGCCTCCGCATATAGCTTCATTACTCATGCGCCTGGCATGGATTACTTGCCCCTAGCAGGTTTGAGGGGAGTGACTACTTATCATCCTCTAGCTGTTGTGAGCCAGTTTGATCAGTTCTAGAGTCTGCACAGATTTAAGGGGTCTACGGATAAGAGGGTGTCGGCTTTGTCTATGTCATCTATCGACTTGGTTCGAGTATATGAGTGTTGGACTCACAAAGGGAGGGTTGATTTCTCCAGTAGCCATCCGGATCGTTCTCCAGCGTATTTTGCATGGCTGGAGGCAGATATAGCAGCAGCTACACTTGTTCCTTCAGTTCCTATTGTAGATTCAGATGAGGAGGAGCCTATGGAGGATCCTGAGTCTCCTACTGAGGATGAATTATTTATGGGTTTGACAGCTGCTTTGGTTAGTGACCCACTGACTATTCCTGCAGGGATAGATCCAGCTTTGGCGGACTCGCTATTTAGGATGACCTTTGAGAGAGATTCAGCTAGAGCGCAGATGTTGGACGCCTTATCTGGCAGAGATATAGCGTTGGCTGAGAGGGATGCACTTTCAAGTCACTTAGGATGCTGGCTTGATAGAGGGAGAGGAGCTCCACTCTGCCAGAGATGCAGCTGTTGTGGAGAGGGATGAGATCTGCTCAACCAAAGATGCAGCTTTTGCTAAGATCGAGGATACTTTGATTGCTAGAGATGCAGCTTTTGCGAAGAGGGATGAGGCTATAGCTTCCAGTGATTTCCATATTGCTAACAGTACTGCTCTTCGATCTTACACCCACGACCTGGTTATCGAGATGAGCGTATATATTGATGACCATAGTGCTACACTGTAGATGGCTGTGGAGGTTTTGAGCCGTATGGAGGTTGAGGGTATTGCACTTACCGCTGCTCCTCCGTCTTTCGAGAGAGATGCCATGGTGGCATTGCTGGCCCGCTTATCCTTGGGTCCATAGACTAGCTTTATCTTTCCTGCACAAATTAGATCAACTATTTTTGTCATGTACAGGATACTATGTATATATCAAACAGTTTTATATCAGAGAAATATATTTTTTGATTCACTTCCCTATTTGGAGATGTATTGTCATTGCTGAGTGATTACCACTTCTTTTATGACTTGCTGTTGTTGATGTATTATGAGCTTCTCCTTGATGGACTGACAGTTGAGATGTTAGAGAGTATCTCAGATGGGCCTGTTGATTAGGAAGATTGGATAGGATTTAGGTTTTATTTGGTTTCGGTGTCTTGGAATTGGTTTTCATTGGGGTTTTTATTTTTTCTTGAAGGTCAAACCGCGCCGTAAATGGCTGCCTACGTACTCCCAGGTTGAGGTAGATCAGGTCATTCGTAGTTCTAGCTTTGTATGAGAGAGGCTTGAAAAGTATTTGTCTTGGGTTTTGAGCTCGGTTTGATGAGTTTTTATTTGGTATGACAGCACCAGAAATGGCTGCCTATGTACTCCCGGGTTGAGGGAGATCAGGTCATTCGTAGTTCCAGCTTTCTGGTGAAAAACCGAACCTGATTTGATTTATAGGACCCGGATGCGGGTATGCATGTGCTTCAGACATAGTACCTTTTTATGGTGTCTGAGTTAATGAGTTGGGGAAATTCGTTCCCGTTCATTTCTTGTAATCTGATAGCTCCTCCCATCAACACCTCTTTGACAATGAAAGGGCCTTTCCAATTCGAGGTGATCTTTCCTTTATCTTCATTCTTGATTGGCTAAAACTTTCTTCAGCACCAAGTCATTTTCTTTAAATTGTCGTATTCGGACCTTCTTGTTGTAGGATCGAGCAATCCTTTGCTGATATAACTGTCCATGGAAAATGGCTATAGCCCCTTTGTCATCTATCAGGGACAGTTGGTGGTATCGATCTTGCAACCATTGATCTTCGTCCATCTGAGCATCGATCAACACTCGCAAGGACTCTATCTCTACTTCTATGGGGATGACTGTTTCCATGCCATAGACCAACGAATAGGGGGTAGCCCTAGTAGAGGTGCGCATTGACGTCCTGTATGCTAACAGGGTTAGAGGCAGCAGGTCAGGCCATTCTTTGTGATTGGCGAATATTTTTTGCATATTTTTTTTGATGTTCTTGTTGGCCACTTCGACAGCACCATTCATCTTGGGCCGATAGATGACGAAATTGAGATGCTTGATGTGGAACTTGCTACACAGTCCTCTCATCATTTGATTGTTCAGGTTCTTGGCGTTGTCTAATATGATCACCTCCGGTTGTCCATATCGACAGAAGACATTATTTCTGATGAAACCAATAATGATCTCTTTGGTGACTTTGGGAAAAGAGGCAGCTTCAACCCATTTGGTGAAGTAATCAATCATGGTGAAGATGAATCGATGACCATTGCTGACTTTTGGTTCCACTAAACTGATCACATCCATTTCCCACATGGGGAAAGGCTATGGCGAACTCATGTTGTGTAGCTCATTTGGAGGAGCATGTATGGCGTTTATATGTACTTGGCATTGAAAACATCTCTTGACATGATCGTCGCAGTCCAGTTTGAGCGAGATCCAGTAATGTCCTATTCTTAATATCTTTTTGGCAAGCTGATGACCGCTCATGTGTGGACCATAGACACCACCATGGATTTTATCCATCAGTCTCTGGGCTTATTCTTTATCATGGCATCTTAACAGGCCTATTCCATCATATCTTTTGTAGAGGGCATCTCCGCTTAGATAGAACTTCATGGCCATCTTATGAATCAGCTTTCGGGCGGATTGGCTTACTCCAGCGGGTGTAGATCCATCTCGTAGATATTTCTTGATGTCTTGGTAGCTGTATTCTAGCACTACAAAATTTACCTTACTAAGGTTCTACTAATTCAAGAATCAGTATAGCGATAAGCATGGATCGATCCCACAGAGAGTGAATTGTATTTTAATTATCCAATGAATCCAATGAATTGGGGGGTTTTGTTTGAAAACAATTTAATAAACAAAAGTGAATTTAAGAAGAAAATATCAATAAGTAAAAGAGTTCAATTCTTTAGTTCAGTATCCCCTTTTCACAATTATGATTTAATCAAGTCAATATACTATTTATCTTCCACTGAGATTAATAACCCTAGATAATCGCGATCGCAAATTACCCAAAATTCTCCTTAAGTGTAGATCTAATGCGACGATCACCAACAAGAGATTCTAACTAACATACAACCTAGAACTATCAGCCTAGATTTAATATGAAAGAAGCATTAAGCATGAGAATTAGATTATTCCAAGCAATAATTACATAATCAGGAATTATTTAACTTGTCTTCTGAATATCTTAACAATATTTCAAAGCTTGTTTACAATAAAATACTGTTAATCACTACGTGGATTAGACACACTTCGTTTGCTTAAAATCTGTCTTAATCTAGCAGATGTAATCAATTCATTAATTTAATCATGCAGAAACCAAATCAATCAATTGGATAACATATATGAAAGTTCATGTAGATAATCAGAATAAATCTCAGATGAAAGAATAAATATTATAAACTTTATCAAACCATAAACTGCTAATCAGGATTCAACATCCCTTCAGAATTGAATAAGTGAATTAGCCTGACATGCCTTAATGATAGCCTCCAAGATAAAAGAATGAAATTATATGATCCCAGATATGTAAACTCAGCAGAACAACTAATATTTATAGACTAACAAAACCCTAGTCTAATAAGGCAAGACTACAATCCTCATCCTAATCAACTTTGCAATTAAAACATTTAAAAACTATCCAGCCCGTCCGTCCGGCGCGCCCTACGCTGGTCCTCTTCTTTTCCTGGCGCGCCCCGCGCTGGTCCGGCAGGGACTCAAGATTTTTATGCGGCGCGACCAGTGGTGGTTCCTTTGTAATTGTAGCGCGCCCCGCGCCAGTCAGTTAACAATGCCAAAATTGCCCTTTTATCCTCTTTTGTCCAAACACTCTCCATTCTTGCACATTACACAAAACACATGAAAAGTACAATGTATACTTAAGTAAATGCAATATAACAAGCTAAGAAATACCTATTAAGTAGGTTAAAAACCTACTTATCAAATACCCCCAAACTTGAACAATTGCTTGTCCTCAAGCAAACAAACACAGTGCAAACTACTTATCAGAATGAATGCTACCTAACAAAATCGAGCAGAACTCTCAGTAAATAAACACAGGTTGTAAAATTCTTATAAAGAAACACTTTAAACTCACAATCCATCTTCACTCATGATCAGTCATAGACTCTAACATCCTCACATCACATACATGACTTCAATTCTCTCTCGTGTGTGTGTGTCCAATTATATATCAGTAATTCAAAGTTGTTTATAAGATTATTCCCAACAAACAACCTACTCAAACACAGATATCTTCACAATCATGGCATCCACATAAGTATATCGGAGATCAGGCTTTAATAAACAATAATAGAATAAACATGAAACAACCCGAGTCAAATCCCGAGTCCGAAATAAATCTTGTGTCAAATCCCAAGTCGAATTGAATCAAATCCATCCAAAATAAGGCCTTAAACCACTGGCCCAATAGTATCTTCTTGGGTCATCTTAGCCCACCACAGGCTCACCCAACAGTCATGACTGAAGGTGGGCTAAGATAACCCAAAAAGATACTATTGGGCCAGTGGTTTAAGGCCTTATTTTGGATGGATTTGGTTCGATTCGGACTTGGGATTTGACTCGAGATTTTTTTTGGACTCGGGATTTGACTCAGGTTGTTTCATACGGTCCAAAGATCTTTGCCTCTCTAGCCATTGTGGGATAATACTGGCTGGCTTCTCCGGAACTTCATCTCTCCATTGTGGGATAATACCACCAGCCTTCGTGTCCCCACCTCCGGTAACCCGATCGGATGACCCTACCCTAGCTTTTGAGAGTCGTCTTTGATACTATATAACGCCTCAAACGGAGCCATCCCAACACTCGCATGCCAGCTGTTGTTATAAGAAAACTCTACTAGGCTCAAATAATCATCCCAATTACCTGACCACTCAAGTGCACAAGACCTCAACATATCCTCCAACATTTGAATACCGCTCGGACTGCCCATCGGTCTGCAGATGGAAAGAAGTACTAAAGTTGAGCCGAGTACCCCAAGCTCGTTGAAACCCTTTCCAGAATCGTGAAGTGAATCGTGGGTCCCAATCTAAAACAATAGACACCGAAGTACCATGAAGTCTAATAATCTCCTGCTGAAAGATCTATGCCAACCTATCCACCGAGTAACCCTCGTGGATCGTCAAAAAGTGTGCTGATTTAGTCAACCGATCCACCACAACCCAAATAGCATCATTCTTCCTGAAGGTCTTGGGCAAACCAGTCACAAAATCTATCGTAATATCCTCCCACTTCCATACTGGAATGTCTAACTGTTGCAGCAAACCACTAGCTCATTGATGTTCTATCTTCACTTGTTGACAAGTGAGGCACTTCCCAACATATTCAGCCACATCTCGCTTCATCCCATTCCACCAAAAAAAATATTCAAATCCCTGTACATCTTTGTAGAACCTGGATGAATAGAAAATGGCTAGCTGTACACAATGTGTTCCATATGTCGGTGTTGAGGAGTTATAAATATCACCCGTTGCATGTGGTGCAATATCCATTCGATAAGATTCGTGATGATATTTCTTGTGTGGAGCAAGCCGAGAAGATTTTGGATCGTCAAGAGCGAGTTATGAGAAGAAAGACAATTCCGTTTGTTAAGATTTTGTGGAGAAACCATTCGGAGCGAGAAGCTACTTGGGAAATGGAGGAGTCTATTCGAGCGGAGTATCCACATCTTTTTGATAATTAGGTTCGTTCTTTTCTTTTGATTCCGGGGACGAAATCCTTTTTAAGGGGTAGGTGATGTAATACCCAGAAATAAATAAATAAATGATTTTTTTTAAAATTCTGTTTTTAAATATTTAATTGTGCTTTTCTTATGTTTGAGTTAAATTGTATTTAATTTATGTGGACTATAACAAATAAAGAATTTCATTAATTTGGACTTTAAATTTTATTGGGTCTAATTTATATTTGTTTAATATTAAAATCTTTTTATTAGGAGAATTAAATAGATCTCTTAATAAATAACTAAACCTAATTTTATTTCATTATACAAACCGAGAGAGAGAGAGAGAAAGAGGGAAGCAGCGCCGCACTTGGAAATAGTTGAGAGGAGACTCGGGCAATTTATTGTGGGTAGAAGCTGTTGGGTTTGTACGAAATCGTGACGCAATCAAATTGCAAAAATTAGCGGAAGCATGATGTATCAGAGTTTAAAAAAATTTTCTACAAAACCATTACCCGGATCATCCTTTATGCAAATTATTAATTTAAAACGATAAATAAGAAGTTATGGAATCATACCATTGTAGAACGAAGCTTCCACAGGTACTAGTTCAACTCCTTGTTCTTCGTGATCTCCTTGAATTTCCGGGTTAGATTCCTTTCTTTGATCAACGTTAGCCACCCAAGTGTTTGGCCTCTAGAGGTGATCCACCAAGGAAGATGAATTATCAAGAAGGAGGGTGTTTGGCTTAGTTTTCTATTCTCTATAGAAAATGAGTACTCTCCAACAATTGGAATTGCATCAATCTAATATCTATTATAAGACTTCTCTTATATAGACATTGGTCAACCCTTCTAATCCTATTAGACATGGGATTTCTTTTAATTAATTAAACTCCTTTAATTAATTTAGGCTTCCCACCACATGGGAATAATTAATTAAATTCATTTAATTAATTTGTCTCCTAATCTTATTAGGAATAAATGAGAGTACTAAATATTAAATTAATTACTAAACTCCTTTAGAAATTAAAATAATAATAATTGTAATAATATTAATAAGACTCCTCTTATTAATTTATATTTAATATTTCCAAAATATTAAATAATAAACATTAAGCTATTTAATTTATTCTATCACCATAGATTAAATTAATTATACTTAATGCATTATTACGATTATGCCATTACCTTCTTAAATAATTATTCTTCCTTTTATGGTGTGACCCTTTAGGTTCTCCATATTAAACCGGTTGTGAATAAATCAATTAAAATAATTTTAATCTTATTTAAATAAATAAATTAAACTAATAATTTATTTAAATAAATAATATTTATTCTACAATAGGGATAAGCCTCCCTAGCGATCAACGACTTTCCAGATAATATAGATTTCAACATTAATCAAAAAGAACCTGTGAGTAAATAGTTACCGTACAATTCAATCATTCCACCATACAATGTCCCAATTAAATATAAGACATGGATTTACTGTCAAGTCTTATTTTATTTAATTATATGTATTTCGATTAGAAAATGCACAACTCCAAATAATGCAAATTAGAAACTCCTTTCTAATTTCATTTCACCTTGGCCAAGGATTCCTGGGTTGTCATTTAACGAATCACATAGGACATATCTCCTCTTTTACTAGAGGTGGTAGATTCTTTATTGATCATTCATTATCTCCATATGTAACTCATTATACCCAAGCATACCCTATATATGCCTTAAAAGGTCTTAAGGAATAAGTCAAAGTATAATTTGTTACATACAAGATACTATGATGATCTCAAGTCCAAGGATCACTTGTACTACTATCACATTAGAATTCCTATTGACATGCGAGTAAAACTCCATTAGGTATTCCATAGCGAATCACGTTCAGTGAACTTATTCTCCAATAAGCACCTACATACTTGCTTTAGTGTCTCCACACAAATGATCATGAGATCAATCATCCTCATCCAATGAGCAAGCAACATATGTACCAATCTATCCGGATTTACTAATCCCCTTTTTAGTAATCCCACGATTGGGAACTATTTAAGTTTTAAAACTTTCTAAGAATTTAGATCTCATTAGCATGATCATCATCATGATTCTAAAAGCATTGCTTAAAACTATGGGTTATTTACATATTATAAAAACAGCAACATGTAGATAATTAAATGCCTTTAATAAATGAATATTTTATTAATAAATAAATAAGATTGTTTACAAAGTACGTGCTTTATCATCATACATGATTGGCTTGTATGCACACTACTATCAATCTCCCACTTGCACTAAAGTCAATCGCCATGGTATCTCATACCCATCTTCTCTAAGTGACGATCAAACTGCTGTTGTGTTAAAGCTTTAGTAAATGGATCTGCAATGTTGTCTTGAGAGTCTACACTCTCCTCTTTCAATGATTTTTTTTAATCAAAGTGCCGCAACACATGTTTAGATTCAAGATGAGACTTAGGAACTATTCCTAGTTCTGTAATGAACTTTTCATCCGAAACATCAACTTGCAGCTTCACTTACAGTTATATACTTTGTCTTTGTCACTAACCCAGCAACTTTTGCTGTTTGAAACCTTTCCAATTTACTGCACCACCTTTTAAGGTAACGACTTACCATAAAGTGGATTTTGCTGTCGTCTTGGTCAGTCTGAAAACTTGAGTCTGTTTAGTCTTCTAGTTTAATTCAGACCCATCATGTGTCATGATGACATCCTTAGTGTCAGTTAAGTACTTTGAGATGTTTATCACTGTCTCACAGAGATCTTCTCCAGAATATGACTGATCAACATCAAGTCTTGTATATTTCATTGCATACATAATAGTTACTTATGCGATCTCTCTTTTACTGAGGACAATTTTAGAGAGATACACTCCATGGCTCATCATCATGAGGCACCTTTTGGAGTTGCCATGCTAAACGCCTTTAGCATCTAATGAATATACGTTTCCATGGGTTAAGCCGAACATCCTTTTAAATCTATTAATACAGATTTATATCCCCAATGTGGGATGTTCTACCCAAATCATTCATGGAGGAATGTTTAGACAACTTTATTTTGATCGATTTTAGCATAGAAATTTCATTCCCTATCAGTAATATATCATCAACATATAATACATGGAATGAAACAGCGCTCCCACTAACCTTCTTGTACACACATGGTTCATCGTCATTTTTGATAAAATCAAACTCTTTGATTGTCTCATCAAAACGAATGTTCCATCTACGAGAAGCTTGCTTCAATCCATAAATGGATCGTTGCAGCTTACAGACTTGATTTATTCCAACCTTTGAAACAAATCCCTCTGGCTGTGTCATATACACATCCTCCTCAAGTTTTCCATTGAGGAAGGCCGTTTTCACGTCCATCTGCCAGATCTCATAGTCGTTATAAGCTGCAATCGCAAGCAAAATCCGAATGGACTTGAGCATAGCTACTGGTGAAAAGGTTTCATCATAATCAACTCCTTGTCTTTGTTTGAAACCTTTTGCAACCAGTCGGGCCTTATAGGTCTCCACCTTGCCGTCCGCTCCAGTCTTTCTTTTAAAGACCCATTTACACCCAATAGGCTTAATGCCTTCAGGTGGTGAAACCAAAGTCCATACTTTATTTTCATACATGGAGTCCATTTCGGATTTCATGGCTTCAAGCCATTTCCCTGAGTCTTTATTACTCATGGCCTGTTCGTAATTCAATGGATCATCATCATTCATGATGCGTACCTCATCGTCATCCTCTACAACGAATCCATACCTCTCAGGTATCTTCGGTACTCTTCCAGATTTACGAACAGGGTGTGGTATAGTAGGTTCTTCTACTTGGTCAGGTACCTGACTTTGATCCGTGGTAATTTGTGGTTCTTGAGCTTCTTCAAGATATATCTTACTCCCACTGACCCCTTCATGGATAAACTCCTTTTCCAAGAAGGCAGCATGTTTCGCAACAAACACCTTTTGATCAGTTGGATGATAGAAATAATACCCTACAGTTTCTTTAGGGTATCCCACAAATCTACACTTTTCGGATTTAGTTTGTAGCTTATCATGTTCAAACTTTTTGACATAAGCTGGACAACCCCAAGTCTTAACATGCTTAAGATTTGGTTTCCTCCCCTTCCACATCTCATATGGAGTCTTTGGGGCGAATTTGGTAGGTACCTTGTTAAGTAGGTATGCAGTCGTTTCTAGGGCATATCCCCAGAAGGAAATTGGAAGGTCGGTAAAACTCATCATGGATCGAACCATGTCTAACAGTGTTCGATTTCTCCTTTCAGATACTCCATTTAACTGTGGTGTACCTGGAGGAGTCCATTGTGAGATTATACCATTTTCTTTGAGACAATTGAGAAACTCACCGCTTAAGTATTCTCCGCCTCGATCTGATCGAAGTATCTTTATACTCTTGCCCGTTTGTATCTCTACTTCACTTCTGAACTCTTTGAACTTTTCAAATGATTCTGACTTGTATTTCATTAAATACACATATCCAAATCTTGAGTGATCATCAGTGAAAGTAATAAAATAAGAATACCCACCCCGTGCACTTGTTGTCATAGGCCCACAAACGTCTGTGTGAATCAATGTCAACAACTCTGTAACTCTTTCTCCTCTTCCACTAAAAGGAGATTTAGTCATTTTACCCATGAGACAAGATTCACAAGTTGGATATGATTCATAATCGGATAGCTCGAGGCAGCCCATCTTTATGCAACTTGGATAATCTTGTTTCATTGATATGACCGAGTCTACAGTGCCACATGTAGGTATAATTAATATCATCTCTTTTCCTTTTCTTAGTTTGTTCAATTTGAAATATATTTTCTTGTAAGTCAAGTGTATAAAGTCCATTTCGCAAATTTCCAATACCATATAAAACATCGTCTTTATAAATAGAACAACTATTGTTCTTTATAACAACGTTAAATCCTTCCATATCCAATACAGAAATTGAAATAATGTTTTTAATAATATTCGGAACATAATAACAATTATTAAGATAAATGGACTTGCCCGAAGGCATTGCTAAATAATAAGTTCCTACAGCTAATGCAGCAACCTTTGCTCCATTCCCTACTCGTAGGATCACCTCATCATTGTTCAGCTTTCTACTTCTGACCAGTCCCTTCACATTATTACATATGTGAGAACCACAGCCGGTATCCAATACCCAAGTAGAATTTTGACTTTCTGAAAAATTAATTTCAATCATGAACAAACCTTGATTGGAAGTCGAAGCTTCTCCAAGCTTCTTGTCTGCCAGAAACTTCTTGCAGTTTTTCTTCCAATGACCCGGCTCGTTGCAATGGAAGCACATTCCTTTGCTAGCTGGATCAGATTTCTTTTGTTCCTTTATGTTCACCTTGCCCTTGGTCATCCGAGATCGGAAGAGCTCCTTAGATATCTCATATCTAGCAGTCCTACTTTGTTCACCATACAACTCCTTGAGGTGAATCAACATAGTAGGAGCATCCATATTTTCTTGCTGACGCTGAAGCTCGTTATTCATGGATGCGAGCATGATGCATTGAGCTACAGATGCATCATCTTGCCACTTTACAATGGTGGCAATCTCTTCCTCAGAGACTGTTTCTGGAACAGTTCCAGGGACAGGTGAGTTTAGGACATAAGAAATCTTTTCAGCAGTGAGAACTATTCTCAGATTTCTTAGCCAGTCCGTATAATTCGGCCCGGTAAGCTTATTAGCATCAAGTATGCTTCGCAGTGAAATTAGTGATTTTGACATTTTTAAAATTCTGCATGTGAAAAGACAACATTTTAGCAAACATTCATTTTATTAATTTTGCATACCAAAATAAATTTAGGTCTTTATTTTAAATTGGTATCTCCCACTATTTTTATCAAACTACATTACCCTCACTTATATAGTTCGGCAACATCTAATTAAAGATTTGCTAGTGAGAATAAGGATCCCATTTCAAATGTATATAACCTTGTGGATAGCACAACAAGCGATATACAAATAAATAGGTAGACAACTCTTGTCAATTACAACACTATATAACTCCTTTTATTTTGCCTCTTAAATCATAATGGTCAAGTGTGTGCACATCCGAACTACAATGATTTAAGTTAGTCCAGCCTAGCACTTCCATAAATTCAAAAAAGAAAAATGTTCGTCCTTGTGGATAGCACAACAAGACTAGATCGTTCAATTTTCTTGATAAGCATCAAATGTGATTAATTAACATCTTAAATACGCAATACTCGCCTTGTGGATAGCACAACAAGCTCATATTAAATATTTAATACTCTATTAATTTATCATGCTAGAAGGCGACGTTCGATATTCCAAATATCATTTGAACGCTTCGGACTTAATATTATTTCTTTGAGGGGTTTGTTATTATTTGTCTCATTTTGTTTAGCGCGCATGCACATATATATATAAAATACGCGTCATTTTATTAAACATGCGAAGCATGTTTGCATAAAATATAATATATATAATATTTAGCATGCAATATAGAATACTATATTCTACCCGGATTGATTATGGACTTTTATTCTAGTTTGGTTCACTAGAGCCACCAAGTGAACCAAAAGGTCAAACCTAGGGGTGCAAGAATTTAAATTTAAACGTAACTATTACATTTAAACCCGGGCTCCATACAAACGGGTCTTCACGCGCTCCTTGCTCCTTGGTCTCCAATTTCTTCAAGATAATTCTAACTATTCTTATTACATTAAACTATTTAATTTAAATAGAAACCTTGATCAACAGTCAAGGGGAAGTACATAGGAGGGAGATAGAATTTTACATCAAGAAAAAAAAATTAGAGAAGACGAGGTACGCAGACCCCATTTAATAAAACCCATTCATTCAAGCATTCAACTAAAATAAAATCCAATCACATTGGTCAAATAGTCCATAATCAATCCCCATTTATTTTCATACATATCACCATATATATCAATAAATAAATATTCATCTCATGAATTAAAACATTCCATATATATATGAGTATCATTTAATGGGCAATTTTAAATTGCATGAAATCCAATTTCAAGATTAAAATAAACTCTTTATTTTAATTATAAAATTATTTAGAATATAATATATAAATATATCATATTTATTTTTTAAAAAGAAGTCACCTTCTTTTATTAAAAGAGTCCTGCAGGTTTATTAAAAAAGTCCTTTCCTGATGGGTCACCTTCTTTTTGGAGTAAGAAAGAGACAACACCTTTTCTTTGCAGAATTCAAGATTAGCACCAAAAAAAATAAATTGTGATTCGTCCCAAAAAAAGTCTTTTTTTTTTCTTAAAAAATATAATTTTATACAATAAAATTATGCCCAATAAATTATTTTAAATACATACCCATATGTATATGAAATCAAAAAAAAAATTAATAATTGCATAAAGATTTGGCTCTGATGCCACTGTTGGGTTTGTACGAAATCGTGACGCAATCAAATTGCAAAAATTAGCGGAAGCATGATATATCAGAGTTTAAAAAAAATTCTACAAAACCATTACCCGGATCATCCTTTATGCAAATTATTAATTTAAAACGATAAATAAGAAGTTATGGAATCATACCCTTGTAGAACGAAGCTTCCACAGGTACTAGTTCAACTCCTTGTTCTTCGTGATCTCCTTGAATTTCCGGGTTAGATTCCTTTCTTTGATCAACGTTAGCCACCCAAGTGTTTGGCCTCTAGAGGTGATCCACCAAGGAAGATGAATTATCAAGAAGGAGGGTGTTTGGCTTAGTTTTCTATTCTCTATAGAAAAGGAGTACTCTCCAACAATTGGAATTGCATCAATCTAATATCTATTATAAGACTTCTCTTATATAGACATTGGTCAACCCTTCTAATCCTATTAGACATGGGATTTCTTTTAATTAATTAAACTCCTTTAATTAATTTAGGCTTCCCACCACATGGGAATAATTAATTAAATTCATTTAATTAATTTGTCTCCTAATCTTATTAGGAATAAATGAGAGTACTAAATATTAAATTAATTACTAAACTCCTTTAGAAATTAAAATAATAATAATTGTAATAATATTAATAAGACTCCTCTTATTAATTTATATTTAATATTTCCAAAATATTAAATAATAAACATTAAGCTATTTAATTTATTCTATCACCATAGATTAAATTAATTATACTTAATGCATTATTACGATTATGCCATTACCTTCTTAAATAATTATTCTTCCTTTTATGGTGTGACCCTTTAGGTTCTCCATATTAAACCGGTTGTGAATAAATCAATTAAAATAATTTTAATCTTATTTAAATAAATAAATTAAACTAATAATTTATTTAAATAAATAATATTTATTCTACAATAGGGATAAGCCTCCCTAGCGATCAACGACTTTCCAGATAATATAGATTTCAACATTAATCAAAAAGAACCTGTGAGTAAATAGTTACCGTACAATTCAATCCTTCCACCATACAATGTCCCAATTAAATATAAGACATGGATTTACTGTCAAGTCTTATTTTATTTAATTATATGTATTTCGATTAGAAAATGCACAACTCCAAATAATGCAAATTAGAAACTCCTTTCTAATTTCATTTCACCTTGGCCAAGGATTCCTGGGTTGTCATTTAACGAATCACATAGGACATATCTCCTCTTTTACTAGAGGTGGTAGATTCTTTATTGATCATTCATTATCTCCATATGTAACTCATTATACCCAAGCATACCCTATATATGCCTTAAAAGGTCTTAAGGAATAAGTCAAAGTATAATTTGTTACATACAAGATACTATGATGATCTCAAGTCCAAGGATCACTTGTACTACTATCACATTAGAATTCCTATTGACATGCGAGTAAAACTCCATTAGGTATTCCATAGCGAATCACGTTCAGTGAACTTATTCTCCAATAAGCACCTACATACTTGCTTTAGTGTCTCCACACAAATGATCATGAGATCAATCATCCTCATCCAATGAGCAAGCAACATATGTACCAATCTATCCGGATTTACTAATCCCCTTTTTAGTAATCCCACGATTGGGAACTATTTAAGTTTTAAAACTTTCTAAGAATTTAGATCTCATTAGCATGATCATCATCATGATTCTAAAAGCATTACTTAAAACTATGGGTTATTTACATATTATAAAAACAGCAACATGTAGATAATTAAATGCCTTTAATAAATGAATATTTTATTAATAAATAAATAAGATTGTTTACAAAGTACGTGCTTTATCATCATACATGATTGGCTTGTATGCACACTACTATCAGAAGGAAGCAAAGTAAGTTCTTTTGTTATTATATTTGTACCATTAATAAAGTATAATGAGATTGTTGTATGTCAGAACTCAGAAATCTAAGTCACGGTTTTTAATAAGTTTTACAACCTGAACACACACATATATATATAATGATTGCATGAACAATCTTCTTTCAATAATATATATATATATATATATATATATATATATATAATCTGAATCCTGCATGGCTGCATCAATTAGGTAAAACTAATATATATATATATATATATATATATATATATATATATATATATATATCAAGTTAGGCATATATATAACTTGCTGCATACATGTAATCATAAAACATTAATGTTAAAATAATAATAATAATAATAATTCATTAATTGTACTAAATTTATTATGTTGTTTAATTAGTTCGAACGGAGGGAGCCTAAACGAATAATTTTGGAATATAATTTGGGTATTACATTGCTTAATCCAAGTACGAATTTCGTACTCCTTCAGCGATTCTCTTATTAAATTTAATGTGTTCGTTTTGTTTCTCGTTTCGAAATTATTATTATTTCGCATGATTGTTCGTTCTCAAATTCATGTGATAGTTTTGTTTTGATATTTATCTTTAGAACTCGTGTTTGTACTCTTTGATCTAGTATATCATCTTTAGTGTTTATTTTGATATTGTAGAAAAAGTACATGTTAATATTTTTGGAGACTCGTGTTGATTCGCTCGATTTAACATGTATGTATTAGAACCCCTTTGTGTTGATATTAGTCGCATGTGTTGTGACATGGTATTTTTGTTAGAATATACCGTAGGGTATACCTGAACTGTAACCACCTGTGAGGGTACCACAGGCATGTCCTCTTAGCACCGAGGCATGACACCTTCCGTGGCGGTGTGATCAGTCCACGGCGTCTCCATTTTGTGCTCCGGTGGGAGTTGTCCATTTGGTGTTTTGTTGTGGGAGGCGTATGGGTCGACCCTAGTTTTCTGTTCTGTTCTGCAGAGTGGTGATATTTGTGCCAAACACGCCTTTCGATTTTGCATGCATTGGATTCGCAGTCCAATGTGTGTGACTTGCCTGTGTGGCATTATTTAACTTGCCTGTGTGGGAAGATATATTTCTGTTTTATTCTGAGCTCGATATAAAATAACCCCAGCCATTTGATTCAGCCTATTATTTCATTGTGTTAGTTTTATTCGTTTCAGTTCAGTTCAGTTCATTAATTGAGTTAATTATTTCAGTTCTCTATTTTGTATTCTATATCCGTACTGGGCAATTGGCTCATGCTATATTTTTCTTCCGACAGGTAATCAGGGGGATCAAGGGCAAGTGTGATGAGAGCTCCATTCGATCCAATAATTTGGATATTTTGTTTAGGCTTGATAGATTGATTTATTTGTAGTTGTAATAAATACATTAGATTGTGGTTTGGGCCAGTGTGGCATTTATTATGGTTGACCTTTTGATATTTATTGGATTATTCTTTTGTGGCATAGAGCCTTATTAGTATTTCTTCAGTTTTGTTGTGTTTTGAGTAACCTCCCTTTCTATTTCGGAAAGGGGGGTGTTACAAAACATCTAAGCTCATGCTTCGTGGGTGCTTTTTGACGCTCCATCCCACCAATTATTTCATATTTCTGATTCGTGCAATGTTCAACCCCATTAAGTTATTCAATGTTACCCATGTAACGGACTTTCGGCCAACGGCTACCAAACCCGAAGGCTTTAGGGCACTAGGTGTTAAGACATCCCCTAGGGTTTACTTGTCCGAGTAACAAAGGCCACGAGGTCAAACTAAATCAATTTTTATTTCACACATCTATTTTTTTCCTTTCATTTTTCATTGTTTTATATCATTTTTTTCTTCTTTTCTAAGCCTTAATTCCCCCAAACTTATGTTTCAGCCAATTCTTTATCTTTTCATCTGTGATTAAGTAAGTGTAAGTGTTCCTAATACAATTGAATTCCTAATCACTACTGACAATTCATTGGTGTGCTTGAAATTTAAGAGAAAACTACAATCATTCAATGACGTTACTATGTTCAAAACTAATTAGATCATGAAGGTTAATTTCATACAAGATCTAGTGAAAATTCGTAATCCTCAACCATGTAGTTAATTACCTTGAAATACTGCTCAATCACTAAATGCATGTATCTACTTACACATCCTACATGAATGCTATATTACTTTTTTTATAAGATGCATATGAAAAGAATCTACTCTAAATGCAACCTAAACTATATGCTAAAACACATAAAATTTGAACTTACTTCCCCCCCCCCCACACTTAAATCAAGGAATGTCCTCATTACTTGGCATAAAAAAATTGAAAAACGAGGACTTCCTTGAGTGACAAGTTAAAACTCGTCAAAATCGTCATCCTCTTGTGGAGGGTAAGTAGGCAGAACTGGAGGAATGGGCATCTGGACTGGATCATTAGGAGAGCAACGCGAGAAGGCGTCAGCTAATGCAGTAAATGCCCTCACATTGTACATATGCATAGAAGCTTGACGTTGGGCCAGTCGCATACTCCGTTCCTGATTGCATCTCTGAAAGTGGATGGTGACTCTAGGGGTGACTCATCTTCATCCGCAGCGGACATTGGCTCATCTGGTTGAAGTGGTGGTGAGGATGGTGTGGATGGCGGTATCATGATAAACCTCTCACCTCATGGATGTGACCGAGCCCCTTTCCATGGTTTGTAGGACTCTATCGTGTGATGGTCTATGATGGCCATCGGCTGGATGATCGGCTCAGAGGCGTGCCAGTGAACTCCCGCCTTTCTGCATAGATCTGTAATGAGGAAACCATGTAGCAATCCACCTGTGGTTCCTCCCTTCAACGAGAGATCAATGGACTACTGGATGCACCGTCCGATGTCCACATTCAGAATTTCTACCTCATTATTGGACCCTTCTTCAAGAGTTACAATACCAAATAGTAGTCGAGCCAGTTCCTTAGTGACGTCATTTTGATGACGTGTTGGCATGAGTCGGGCATATATGAAGGCATACCAAGCTTTCCCGTATCTACTCAGTGCAGAGTGTGGAAAAGAAATTTTCTCGTCGGTGCCTACTCTAGTAACCCACTGAGTACCGGGCTTGCAAAGCCGCTCAATTATCTCATCGAGATCTGGAAGATTATCGTCGTAGCGGTCTGTGTGTGGTGTCTCCACCCCAAAATATTCATTGATTGCCTCCACATCGAAAGACACTGGCGTGCCCCGAACCAAAACCACATGCTCCACATGCTCAATAGCGTTGGCGTAGAATTCCTTCACGATGTTGATTACTACCGGTTCAGGTTGTTTGACCAATTGTCCCTATCCATGCTCCATTATCATCAGAGACATGTTGCCGTCTCGGTTTGCATATGGTGTCAAGCCTCTTTCTAGTACCAAAGTCTTTTTGTGGATGACTTTGGCATAATGTGTTGTCAGTGCCCTCGCTCATAAACCGAGTGGTGTCATATGGGGGAGGAGCTCTCAAAGATGAAGTTCTGGGTCTTTTGGATGCCATATAAATGGATGCTCGTTGAGTTGGATGTTAAATGATGAAAATAGCCTTGAAAACCTGTTAAAGCAAATTGTCAAACACTTGGTGGGTGACAAGGTCTCTCCCCCAAACTTAGTACAGTTTATAATATTAATTATCCCAAAAATAATCAATAGAAATCAACCTTGGGTCTTCAGTAACCCAAGGGTCCAATGCAATATCTAAAGTAATTCAATGAGAAAAATATGATTCCTTAGGCAAGAATAACTTAATTCCAATGAAAACTATGTTTACCTCTTGAATGTATCGTCAATTGGATGTTTGTGTAAGCACTTCCTTTGCAGTCCCTTTTGCTTTCAATCCGTATTGATGAAGTCTTTTAGCTGCAGAGAAAATTCGGGAGTTGGTGGTGATGGATGTATATGATGATGATTGTGTATGGTGAATTGGGTTTATATGTAGAGAGAGAAAGTAGAAGGAAGATTGGATTTGGGAAGGAGTAGTTTGTACTTGGGTTTGGTTTAGGAGAGTGGTATAGGGTAGGAGTAGAAGAGATGGCTTAGGATTAGAAGAATTAGAATTAGATTAGGTTTTGGAAAGATAAACACGTGTTAAAAACCTTTTTGAAATCTAAAATCGTCGACCGGCGCGTTCCACGCCCGGTCTTCTCTTCTTGCAGCGCGGCCCGCGCTGACTGGTTTGGCCGAGACAAATTCCCTGCATATGTAGCGCGCCCCGCGCCCCGCGCTGCTCGCCCCGCACCTAATGTTGCGTGTCCCGCGCCGGTTTAGCCTGATTTCTGCTGGTGGTGTAGCGTGCCCCGCGTCGTTTCCCTCCTTCTTTAGGCGCGGCACGCGCCAGCCCCTTGTGGCATTGCTGATTTTTTTTTTGCCTGATCAGTTTCCCTACAACCTGCTGCAGTGAATCGTGATATTTTTTAGAAGTTAATTATAATAGCCATATGATACTAAAATCTATATAAAGAAAACTAAAGTTAAAGCTACTAAAGGTTTAAGAAATTTCCTCCCAATTAGCTGCTCTTATTTAACGTCGTTGGCTCGACTTGACACCCTTTCAATTATCCGGAGGTCGGACCCATCAGCGTCACGACCTCAATTTCTTCTATTTGATTGGTATCCATGAACGGCTTCAGCCTATGGCTGTTTACTTTGAATACATTTCCTGTTTTCGGATTCTGGATATCAACTGCACCATGAGGAAATACATTAGAGATGATAAATGGTCCCTCCCAGTGAGAGCGTAACTTTCCTGGAAAGAGCTTCAATCTTGAATTGAACAGAAGGACTTTCTATCCCATAGTGAAATTTTTCTATGAGAGTTGCTTATCATGAAAAACTTTTGTCATAGTTTTGTACAGCTTAGAACTCTCGTATGCTTCGATGCGAAACTCCTCCAGTTCTTGCAGCTGCAGCTTCTTATTGACGCCAGCTTGATCCATGTTCATTGCACTGCTTAATCGCCCAGAAACCTTTGTGTTCGAGCTCTACAGGTAAGTGGCATGGTTTCCCGTATACGAGGATGTAAGGTGACATACCTATCGAGGTTTTGTATGCCGTCCTATAGGCCCATAACGATTCTGCCAATCTCAGACTCCAATCTTTTCTGTTGGGGTTGACTACTTTCTCTAGAATGGATTTGATTTCTCTATTTGAGACCTCTGCCTGGCCATTGCTTTGCGGATGGTGGGATGTAGATACTCTGTGAAGCACGTTGTATTTCTTCAACAAAGCAGCTAACACCCTATTGCAAAAATGTGTTACGTGATCATTGATGATGGCCCCTGGTGCTCCAAACCTGACAAAAATGTTAGTCCTGACAAAATCTGCAACAACTGTAGAATCGTCCCATTTGGATACATAATCAACTGCCAATAAGATGTAAATATTCTCAAAAGAAACAGGAAATGGTCCCATAAAATCAATACCCCAAACATCAAAGATTTCTATGATTAAGATAGGGTTTTGTGGCATTTGATTCCTTTGAGATAAATTACCAGTCTTTTGACAATTTTCACATGATTTAGGAAACAAATAAGAGTCTTTGAAAATAGAAGGCCAAAATAAACCACTCTCTAAAACCTTACGTGAAGTTCTCTTAGGTCCAAAATGACCTCCACATGCATAGGAATGACAGAAAGTTAGAATAGACTGTATTTCATTTTCAGGTACACATCATCTAACTATCTGATCAGCATAAAATTTTCATAAGTATGGATCGTCCTATATATAATGTTTGGAATCACTCCTAAGTTTTTCTTTCTGCGCTCTAGAAAGCTCACTGGGTACATAAGCACTTACCAAGAAATTCACGATGTCGGCATACCAGGGAGTTATATTTTCCATGGACAAAAGATGCTCGTCTGGAAACATGTCGTGTAATGGTAGTGCTTCCTTTTCCTTAATGATCCTGCTCAAGTGATCCGCCACCAAGTTATCCGCACCCTTTTTGTCTTTGATCTACAAGTCAAATTCTTGCAACAGCAAGATCCACCTTATGATTCGAGGTTTGGATTCCTTCTTGGTCAGTAGGTACCTGAGAGCAGCATGGTCAGAATAAACTATTACTTTAGTACCAAGTAAATATGCTCTGAATTTATCTAAAGCAAATACAACAGATAAGAGTTCTTTTTCTATTGTGGAATAGTTTATCTGAGCCGTGTTCAAAGTTCTTGAAGCGTAGTAGACTGCATAGACAGTTTTGTCAATCCTTTGACCCAAGACGGCGCCGACAGCATAGTTGCTTGCATCACACATTATCTCAAAAGGTATGTTCCAATTTGGTGGTTGAATGATGAGGGCCGATGTCAATAATTTCTTTAATGTATCAAAGGCCACTTTGCATTCATTATTGAACTGGAACTCCTCATCTTTCTATAGCAACTTGCATAAGGGCAATGCTATCTTGGCGAAATCCTTGATAAACCTGCGATAAAACCTGCATGTCCAAGAAAAGATCGTATCTCCCGTACGCTGACAGGGTAAGGCAATGCAGATATATTATCAATCTTAGCTTTATCAACTTCTAAACCATTGACTGACACTACATGTCCAAGTACTATCCCTTGTTCTACCATAAAATGATATTTTTCCCAATTTAACACAAGATTTGTTTCTAAGAATCTGTCCAATACACGTGTTAAATTATCTAAACAGGCATCTAATGAGTCACCATGAACTGTGAAATCATCCATAAAGACTTCAATGCATTCTTCTATAAGATCTGAAAAGATACTCACCATGCATCATTGAAAAGTACCTGGGGCATTACATAGTCCAAAGGACATCAGGCGATAAGCAAAGGTGCCGAAAGGACATGTGAATGTGGTTTTTCCTAGTCTTCTAGGGCGATCACAATCTGGTTGTAACCTGAAAAACCATCTAAGAAGCAATAATGAGAATGCCTAGCTAAACGTTCTAACATTTGATCAATAAAAGGCAAAGGAAAGTGGTCTTTTCGAGTTACAGCATTCAATCTTCTATAATCTATAAACACTCTCCAACCTGTCTGCATCCTTGTAGGCACTAATTCATTATTGTCATTCTTGATAATCGTGATACCTGATTTCTTTGGAACTACCAACACTAGACTTACCCATTGACTATCAGAGATGGGGTAGATGACCCCTGCATCAAGCAATTTTATTACCTCTTTTTTAACTACCTCCATCATTGGTGGATTCGGTCGTCTCTGTGCATCTCTCGTTGGTTTAGCTCCTTCCTCTAACAAAATTTGGTGTATGCACATAGCGGGACTAATACCCTTGATGTCTGCTATCGTCCAACCATATACTATGATGTGGTCCCTAGGGACTCTCAATAACTTTTTCTCCTGCACTTTGTTTAGATTACTAGCAATTATCACAGGTAAAGTTTCATTAGCCCCTAAATATGCATATTTTAAATGTGCTAGTAATTATTTTAATTCAAGTGTTGGAGCTTGCTCCAAAGATAGTAATAGCTTTTTGTGAGTTACAGGTAGTTGAATTAATTGAACTACATTCTTCTCTGTGAGTTTAGGTAATAAATGTAATACAGCCACAGTTTCCTTCAATTCCTGACTATACTCAAATTCATATGTCCCATCTATGTTCAAATTGCTAGAAATAACAACCTCCAAACTATCTCTTTGGATATGTTCAAAAGTTTCCTGCACTAACGAATCACACACATCAATAGCATAAACTTGACAGATATCACTAGGGTACCTCATGGCATCATATATGTTGAATTGGATCTTCTAGCCATCAAATTCCATTGTCAAGGTCCCGTTGTGAACATCGATCATAGTCCTTGCTGTATTTAGGAATGGTCTTCCTAGTAGGATGTGTGATGGGTTCGGGGAAGTATCATCTTCCATATCCACGATGTAAAAATCTGCAGGAAAGATTAGTTCGTTCACCTACACCAAGACATCTTTGACTACCCCTCAAGGGTAGGTGTTAGTACGATCAACCAATTGAATAATAACACCAGTATGTTTTAAAGGTCCAAGATTCAGAGACTTATAAACAGATAATGGCATCACATTTATTGAAGCTCCTAAGTTTAGCATGGCCTTTTCAGTCCTAGTGTTTCCTATCTTACACGGGATCGTAAATATGCCTGGATCTTTACATTTAGGTGGCATTTTTATTTGTAAAACAGCTGATACATTTTCCCCTACGGTGACTTTCTCATCGTTTTCCAATTTTCGTTTATTAGTGCACAATTCTTTTAAAAATTTAGCATATCGTAGCACTTGTTTAATAACATCTATTAATGGGATATTCACTTCTACTTTCCTAAAAGTCTCTAGAATTTCCTTTTCTTGTTCGTTTTTCTTTGAATTTCTAAAATTTCTATAAGGAAAAGGAAGACGAATATCTGTTTGATAAGGAGGTTTATGGTGTACCTTAGGTATTACCGGTGCCTCCGTTTCTTGCTCTTTTTCATACTCAACTGTAGCCTTTAGTGTATCCATCTGTTTTCCACTTCGCAGTGTTATAGCACTGGCATTCTCCTTTGGATTGACAACCGTCTGCGATGGAAGCTTCCCGAAACCTTGAGAGTCCAACCGTCAGACAGTAGTGGCTAATTGGCTCATCTGACTCTCCAAGCTGTGGATGGAAGACTTCGTCTTGTTTTGGAATTGTTGTGTCTGTTGCATAAATGCCTTGAACATGTCTTCTAAGGATGTTTCAGGATTGGCCGGTGCTGCTTATCTGGGTTGGTACTGTGGCTGATTTGGCTGAAAATGTGGTTTAACTGGGTAGAAACCTTGCGCATGCGGCCTAGCACCCCCATAACTGTAGTTAGGATTGTGAGAACCCGAATTTTTAGAAATTATTAAATAAGGATTTAATAAATAAAATTCTTAAACCGTGAGATGGGTTCGAATATAAATATATATATGTGATATGAGGTATGTGATATTATATTACATAGGGTAATATGGACTATGTAATATGCATTTTTGTGATTTATAAATATATTATTAATATATATTGTTAATTATCGTAGAGACGATTTAGTGGAGATAAAGGAAGTGGATAAATTCCTATCGATATTAAATAATTTATAGAATTATTTTATCATAGTAAGTTGGTGACATTAAATATCCTTAATGTATAATCACCATATTCTTGTGTATGTGTATTAATAACTAGTATTTTATAATATAGGTTATTAATAGCACCTAAGCTATCCGTGAATAGGTTTGGATAGTGAAGCATGAGTTAGTTAAGGAATTAACTAATAAGAATAAATATTAGTTAATTTAAGTTGAAAGTTATATCATGAAATAATATAATGTTATTATCGAACATTAATTAACTATGATGATATAGTACAGTATTTAATTTACTTAAGTAAATGAGTGAATTAATAAGTGTGTTGAATATGTAATTATAGTTGATACTTTTATATATATTACTTAGAATGATAATATGTGAGAAAGTCTAATGTACGAATAACATTAAATATGTATATATACGTTATTAAAGGGAGATGGAAATTATTATATCTTTAAATGAATATTTAATATTTGAAGAAATTGTGTTGGGGACAATTTACAGAAAAGAAAGAGAAATGATTTTTCTAATAAAGGATATTAAAATAATTTCTAATGTTGAATTATTTTAATAAAAGGAGGAAATGTTTTTTTTGAATAAGAATATTACCTTATATGTTTTTGTATGAGGTAATAGGTATGACCAATTAATATGGTAAATACATTAAAACGTATTTGCTATATGTAAATAAATTGATGGAAACAATTTATTATAATAGAAAATAAACTTATTATCTATTTTCTATATATAATATATGTGCATGTGTCGTACATATAGTTATTTGATATTATATTAAGAATAATATCATGAGACAATAAGTAAATTATTTTCTAATAATGAATGTCTTTATTCGGAGAAAACATAATATTTTATGTTATGGCTAAATACATAATTTCTAATGTATTTTCAAGGGAGTTTAATTAATGAAAGAAAACTAAGTTATTTTAATATATTAAATAACTTAAGTTATTATTTGATCGTGAATATTATTATTTGAATAATTAATAGAGTATATATTAATTATTATAAGCATAAGGGTTATACTTATTATAAGTATGAATATTTGAGGTAGTTTAGCATTTAAATGCTTGAGTCACGCAAACATTATACTAAAAGAATGTTTGAGAATGAAAAGTGATAATGAGCTTAAGATTGAGTTTGTGGAAGATGCCTTGTGTGGCACGATAATAGATTCGAGGATGAATTAGTTAATTCAAGAAAAGAAGAATTATTAATTAAACGATTAATCTATATTAATTATAATGGTATGTTGAATTATTATTGTTGCAAGTGATAGCATGGTAATAATTACATTGGTTATAAATATAATAAGATTTATATTTATTTAATGTGATAATTAACCATATAAATGTTAATTAATTGTTATGGAGATTAATAATTACATAGATTGATGAGGGATGAATTAATTAATTATTATTATTGAGTATAGTAATATATAAACGAGTAGACTCTTAATATGATTATAATTGCTCAACTAGTTGATATGTGCAAATGATATGTTTATTAAGGGTATAACATATAGTAGTTACGTATATGTTATATAAAGGGTAGTGACACATTAATATGCCTATATATTATATACGTAGACTATACATTAAAATTAATTGCATTATGTGAGTTGCATAATATTATTGTTATGTGCCATGAAGTGTGTGGGTAAACATTCATATATACCCTATAATAATTTCATTAAGTTATTATAATTATTATAATAACAGTTATGATGGTAAGTAATAGTAATGCCTAATTAATCTATATTTGGTGTTAATAGAAAATGTACATGGATTATATGTATGTACACTACTTGATACATTGTAATTAGATATTACATTTGTAATTCATTATCACCTAAGTTATCTGATACATAATGTGTATACATGAGGTAGCCTTAGTAAGCATAATAGGCTATGTATATATAACACTAATATAGAGTATTGCCTTAGCAAGTTGCTGAGTTTTATTGTTTGTTCCATAACAAGAGCCCATTTCATTCTTCACGTGGGAACTCATAAAGGCTACTATACTACTCCTACATTTATCAAACTCAGCATTCCATAGGAAATGATGAACAAGGGTGAAGAATTCATGATGAGTTCCAACAACTACTCACCAACTAATTACCTACCACTCTATAACTTTCATGCAATTCATTCATATGTTAGTTTAATTTGGAGGATGGAAGCATTGACTGGGTATTCATTCCTCTATATATTGGGGCTTTTCTTCTTCTAAATTCTTTTGCTGAGAATTCTGTTAACTAGAATTGTTAGAGAGTGAGAGCACTGATTAAGTTAAAGTAGTGTAGCAGCATAGGAACCATTGTAGCAGCAACTCAATTGATTAGCAGAGGTATTTTTTTCACGTTCCTCATTTCTAAAATTCTAAGTTCTCAATTATGTGAATTAGATGTTCATTGAGTTATGGAACATGTCTGTTAGATTGTTAAATGAGTTATAAGCATCTTAGAAAGGTGTTATAACATGTTTGGAATGATACTCGTAAGAAAATTCTGAGTTTGGGCTAAGTCCTGCCGAAGCAGGAAGAGTTCAGGGCCGAACTACACACGGCGCAGCTGCGCTGGGTTTATACCCAGGCGCTGCGCAGCTGCGCCAGCAGCCTGTTCCAGATTTTAATTCCTGTTACAAATCTGCTAAGTGTTGGACAATTGCTATAGTTTAAACCAGCATGCAAGCATGTGTAATGTGTATATATAAGTACTTTAAACTAACATGAGCATGTTATATTAGAATCGCTTGCTTGAATGGTGAAGTTATAGATTTCACAATAAACTTAGAATTTTAAAATAGACATTGACGTATTATATCCGTTTTAAACATTCTGACTTTTGAGACATGTTTGTATGACCTAGAAACACATGTTGACTTGCGTACATATGTTTCATAGTATAGCACGAGCATGATGAACCTCACTAGTGAACATTTTTAACGAAAGTGTAAGTTTTAAAAGTGAACTTTGACATGTAAAGATCCTTTACGTATTCTGATTTTTCGGGCATGTTTATATGGCCTTGAAATGCATGTTGGACATATTAACTTACGTATATGGATTTCATAATGGAGCACGAATATGTGGACTTGTTAGTGAGCTTCACTAATGAAAATATAAGTTTTAAAATGAGCCTTGGCACATATTATTGATGCTTATATTTTGACATTTGAGCATAATTTTATGGCTTAGATATGCATGATATGTGAGTCTAAGGTATTGAGCATACACTAGAACACATAGTTTAAATTGAAAATGATTTCAAAAGCAAAACTTGGACTTTTTGCAAAACTATGTTGCATGATCATAGTGTATTAGTGTTCTGACATTTTTGAGACTATATGCTAGTGCTTTTAACATCACTTAGATGTCATGTATGTGCACGCACCTTGTTAGACACTATGAAAGTTAGTTAAGCATGAATTAGACATGTTTTAAAGCGATTATCGATACTAGTTGTACGTATATGGTAAAGGCAATTGTGAGCATGCGTCTTAACATTAGTATGGCACCTCACATATATACGTGGTGAACATAGTAGCATGTTTACCTTATTATTCCCGAGTTATAAAACAGAGTCTTAATGATGCCCTGAGTATGGATTGATGTAGTAGTGATATAAAACCCGGAATTGATAAATTTTCCTAAGGTTTGCGAGACGTAAGAATAATATAGATCATGTATCTATGAGCTTTAAATACATATCGAACACATAGCGAGTCGAGTAAAGGTGTATGAATGTTGATATTAAAAGTATACCCATACATACCTAACGATACTAAGCGTGTGATAGGAAAGTGAAACAAGGTTCTAAGAACCAAGTTAGACAACAATGCAACCTTTATTATTACATTCAGAATAGGTGGATACATATAACTAATGAGTGTGATCTCTATGGTTAATATGATTGTGTAGGATTACACGAAGTGCAGCTATTCTTAAGCAGTTAAGTCATAGTTGTTAAACTACGAATCAGGCAAGTCTTTCAGTTCTTACTTGATATATGAATTCAATAACTGTTAGTTGAATTACTTTATGATGTGATAATGTGAACTTATATATGAACTGTATATGAGATATAAATGAGATTGAAAGTTGATCTTTGATGATATACTTGTTATGTGAAAAGTAACATGCGTAGTAAATATAAATTGTTTATAACTGCATGAACTGAGTATGATGTTGTATGCTATGTGATGCATGAAAACTGTTAGAATTGCTGAGCTGTCGAGCTCACTCTTGCAAATAACCATTTTTGCAGGTTGAGGACTTACGATAAAGATTTCGTGCTCCTTGATTGATAAAGATAGATAGTATCGCATTGAAGAATACTACTTAGATTATTATCTGGACCGTGTTTAGGTTCTAGATGATGCACTTGATAGTTGTTTACACTGTTTAATACTCGTTGTATTGTAAAAATGTATTAGTTAATACATAGAGGATATCGAGTTGAGTTGTAAACGTTATACGATAACTCAAATAGGATGAATCATATTATAAAGTTAATTCAGGGATTTGTAATTGATTCAAGTTATGAAATCAATAAGATGAATTTATTCAAAGGATATTGAAAAGTTTAAATTATTCCGCATTTTTGTAACATCGAATATGATGTAAAGACGAGATCTTGGATATAAATAGAATTTATATTCTAAATTATAATAAACAAAGTTGTATTCTTTTACTAATGATTAAAAGATGTAATAGTTCCGCAATAGTAGTATCGTGACTGCACTGAATCAGTGGTTTCGAAGGAACGTGGATTTGGGGGCGTCACAAGGATGATCCTTCAAACCTGGATTGTATGTGTTGGAGAAAGGATCATATTTCCCTTGCGGCTGTGCTTGGTAATTCCCACTGCATTAGCTTGTTGTGTAGTATCCTCCTCTTGTAATGTCGGGCATGCATCTGTAAGGTTCCCCGCCATTAAACAGATTTGGCAAGCTTGTTCAACCGGTACGTTACCTGTAGCTTATTATTTCACCAAAGCAGTTAAGTCAAAAATTTGTTGCTCTACATTAGTTGTGCTCACCTCACTTACTCTTTGGGCTGGATTAGTATTCCTTGTTCCATACTGTTGTGCATTGGCGGCCATGTTGGCAATCAAGTTCTTAGCCGCCTCCGTTGTTTTGTCCACTAATGCACCTCCACTCGCAGCGTCGATCATACTCCTATCCATTGGTAAGAGTCCTTCATAAAAGTAGATGATGAGGTGTTGATCATTGATCTGGTGAGGTGGACAGCTGGAGCAAAGTTTCTTGAATCTCTCCCAGTACTCATACAGTGTTTCACCATTGAAATGTCGGACTCCGCAAATATCCTTCCTGATGTTGGCTACTCTTGAAGCAAGAAAATATTTCTCCAAAAATGGCCTTTTCATGTTGTTCCATGATTGAATTGATCCCGCAAGGAGATAAAATAACTAGTCTTTTGCTAAGTTTCCCAATGAGAATGGGAAAGCTCTCAGCTTAATCTGATCCTCCGTGATATTGTGTGGCTTCATGGTGGAGCACACAATATGAAATTCCTGCAAATGTTTATACGGATCATCACCTGTAAGACCACGAAAAGTAGGCAAAAGGTGAATTAGTCCAGATTTTAGTTCAAACGAAACATTTAAATCAAGATATTCAATATAAAGAGGTTGTTGAGTAAGATTAGGAGTTGACAACTCCTTTAAAGTCCTGTTATTTGGCACCGCCATTTCCTCTTCTGATTCGCTTGAAGAAGATTGCTCCGAAAGTAGTGTGAGTGCGATGTTGAGGCCCGGTGATGGAGCGTCTTCAGAATCTGCAAGTGAACCTTTATTTTTCTGAGCTTTCGTCCTAAGCCTTTGGGCGGTTCTCTCTATTTCTGGATCAAATTTCAAATCAAGAGAGTGAGAGGATAGAGGCATAACATAAAATAAAAAAATAGAAGAAACTTGTCTGAAGGACTTTAGCGGATGTTCTTTCACTCCCATAGTGTCCCCCATATACTAAAGCATGGCATGCCTGTAGCATGCTTTCAACTTCACTTTCTGGAAGACATCGCCGGATCATTTTGTCAGCACACTGGCAGAATAAATATGGTTCATCCAGAATATACCACTTTACATCATGTAGAAATTTCTCCTTTTAGTGGCGAGTTAAGTCTGGTGGGAGGATGTTGCAGACCAAATAATTAGCAAAATTCGCGTACCATGCAAATTCACCGTGTATCAACAACAACTGTTCATCTGGAAATGACTCGTTGATCAATACTTTATCTAACTCATCCTGATTCGAATTTCCTAGTAGGGAAAGATGGTCGGCCACCTGGTTTTCTGTCCCCTTTCTATCCTTAATCTCTAAGTTAAATACTTGCAGGAGAAGGACCCATCGAATAAGTCTCAGCTTTGCATCCTTCTTTTCCACTAAATATCGGATGGCTAAGTGATCTGTGTAGACTACCACCTTTGTTCCCACCAAGTACGAGCGAAACTTGTCAAATGCATACACAACTGCAAGTAATTCCTTTTTCGTGGTTGTGTAATTTAATTGTGCATCTGTCAATGTCTTACTCGCATAGTAGATGGCGTGAAAGATTTTATCCTGTCGTTGCCCGAGCACTGCTCCAACCGCATAATCACTAGCATCACACATGAGCTCGAATGGCTTGGTCCAATCAGGTGCTATGATTACTGGGGCAGTGGTTAACTTCTTCTTTAATTGCTCAAAGGCCACTTTACAGTCTTCATCAAAATTGAAAGGGACATTCTTTTCTAATAGACTGCAGAGTGGCTTTGTAATTTTTGAAAAGTCCTTGATAATCCTTCTTTAGAATCCGGCGTGTCCGAGAAAACTCTGAATCCCTTTTACTGAAGTCGGCAATGGCAGATTTTTAATTATTTCTAGTTTTGCTCGGTCGACTTATAACCCTTTTCCAGAAACTTTATGGCCAAGAATTATCCCCTCTTGGACTATAAAGTGGCATTTCTCCCAGTTGAGCACTAGGTTTGTTTCCACACACCTTTTTAATACTAATACCAGATTCTCGAGGCACCTGTCAAACTATTCCCCAAATACTGAGAAATCATCCATAAATACCTCGACGCTCCGCTCCACCATGTCTAAGAAGATTGCTATCATACATCTCTGAAAAGTCGCTGGTGCGTTACACAGGCCGAATGACATCCTTCTGAAGGCAAAGGTGCCATAGGGACATGTGAACGTCGTCTTCTCTTGATCCTCTGGTGCGATGACGATCTGGTTATACCCGGAATAACCATCCAACAAGCAGTAGTACTCATGGTCAACTAGTCTGTCCAACATCTGATCAATGAAAGGCAAGGGGAAATGATCCTTTCTAGTTGCCTTATTCAGTCTTCTATAATCCATGCAAACCCTCTAGCCGGTCACTGTCCTTATCGGTATCAGTTCATTATTCTTGTTCTTCACCACTGTTATACCACCCTTTTTCAGTACACATTGGACCGGGCTCACCCAAGCACTATCTGAAATTGGGTAGATGATTCCCGCATCCAACCATTTCAAGATCTCTTTCTTCACAACCTCTTTCATTATAAGGTTGAGCAGCCTCTGTTGTTCTACTGTCAGCTTGCTATCCTCCTCCATCAGAATCTTGTGCATGCAAAATGAAGGGCTGATTCCTTGAATGTCGGTGATTGTCCTGCCAATAGCAGATTTATATTCTCTCAGCACTCTTAACAGCTTACTTTCCTACAATTCGTTAAGCGTAGATGCAATAATAACAGGTAAAGTAGATGAATTACCTAAATACGCATACCTGAGGTGATTTGGTAAGGGTTTTAGTTTTAATTTAGGTGGTTCCTTAAGAGATGGCTTCATTTTTTCTGATGAAGTTCCGGCTTCTTCCAAAGGCTCAAATGGTAGTTTGAACTTATTCACTCTCGGATGAGCCTCTAACAGTTGCAGGTACTCTTTTATTTCTACATCCTCTTCATCAAAATCTCCCATCAATGCTGATTTTAACGGATCGATAGTAAGAATTTGAAGTTACTCATCATCCACTACTGTGTCAATAATATTCACCCGGTAACACTCTTCATCCTCCTTGGGGAAATGTATGGCCTTAAATACGTTGAAGGTGACCGCTTGATCCTGCACCCTCATGGTTAAGTCTCCTTTCTGAACGTCAATGAGAGTCATGCCAGTAGCTAAGAATGGTCGCCCAAGGATTATTGAAATATCCTTATCTTCTTCATAATAGAGGATGATGAAGTTCGCTGGGAAGATGAATTTATCCACTTTTACTAAAACGTCCTCGACAATCCCCCGTGGATAAGTTACTGATCTGTCTGCGAACTGTAGGGAGATGTTGGTAAGTTTAGGTGCTGGTAACCCTAACTGAGTATAGACCGATAATGGCATGAGGTTTATACTGGCACCTAAATCGCACAGGCATTTGTTGAAAGCCAAACTCCCTATAGTGCATGGAATGGTTAAACTACCCGGATCCTTCAACTTCGGTGGAAGCTTCTTTTGTAAAATTGCACTACATTCCTCTGTTAGTGCCACAGTTTCGAAGTCCTCTAGTTTCTTTTTCTTTGACAGAATATCCTTCATGAACTTTGCATAACTGGGCATCTGCTCTAATGCCTCTGCAAATGGAATGATTATGTGCAGCTTCTTGAATACTTCCAAAAATTTAGTAAATTGTTGCTCTAATTTCTGCTTACGAATATGTTGTTGAAATGGCGGTGGAGGGTAAACTACTGGTGTAGCCACTTGTTCCTTTTCTGCAAATTTTTCACATATTTTTCCTTCCACTGTCTGTTCCCTATTAGTCTCGACTTGCTCTTCGGTTGCCGACTTATCCAAATCCTGTTCAGCTAACTGTTTCCCACTCCGGAGTGTAACAGCTTGACATTGCTCATGTCCTCCCTTCGGATTCTTTTCTGTGTCATTTGGCAAAGCTCCTTGGGGCTGACTATTTAGCACACTCGCAATTTGTCCCATTTGAATTTCTAGATTCTTAATCGCCACCGCTTGAGATTTCATCTCCGCTTCTTTAGTTCTCCTGGCCGCGCCATTTTCTGTTATGATTTTTGCCAATAACTCTTCCACATCCATCATTTTCTCTTATTATGGAGCTGCATGTTGTTGCTGATTCTGGAAACCAGTCAGGTATTCTTGTCGTGGAGCTTGCTGCTGGTTCTGATTATTGCTCCAAGAAAAATTCGGGTGGTTCTTATTTCCCTGATTGTATATATTCTGGTATGTGTTGGCTGGCCTATTGTAGTTACCCACATACTGAATTGAATCTGGGTTAATCGCACACTGTTCTGTAGGATGTTCCCCTGCACAAAGTTCACATATGACTGCTACCTGCTGCACGTTTCCCATCGACATGGTATCCAGCCTCTTTTGTAATGATGCTAGTTGCGTTGATAAAGCTGTCATATTGTCCACTTGAAGAACACCTGCTGCTGTGGGCTGATTCATTCTTTCAATCGGTCACTGATAGCCATTTGAAGCCATTGTGTCTATCAATGCCCATGCCTCTTCAAATTTCTTCGTCATAAAAGCTCCTGAGGCTGCATCAATGCTAGTCTGTATCTGACTCGATACCCCATTGTAAAAGATACTAAGCTGCATCCAGTGCGGGAGTCCGTGATATGGGCACTTTCTCAACAGTTCCTTGTACCGTTCCCATGCTTCATACAGAGGCTAACCTTATAATTGTGCAAATGAAGATATCTCCGTTCTCATCTTATGTGTCTTCGATGGAGGGAAGAACTTGGCCAAAAATTTCTGCGCCAGATCATTCCATGTAGTGATTGACCCCGGTGGTTGGGAATGGAGCCAACCCTTCGCCTTGTCTCTGAGTGTGAACGGGAGCAACCTCAATCTGATTGCATCGTCTGTCACTCCGTTGCACTTGAAGGTGTCACAGAATTCTATAAAGCTGAAGATGTTTTCGTGCGGGTCATCGTTTGGAAGACCCCCAAATTGGCAATTATTCTGCACTATCTGTATTGTTCCAGGCTTGATCTCAAAATTGTTTGTATTAATTGTCGGCCTAGCTATACTCGAGTGAATTTTTGAGATCTTTGGTGTAGCATAATCCATCAGTGGTTTGTCTTCCTGTTCAGCCATGTTTGTTCTGGGTGTTTCAAATTCTACTCAATTCTTTGCAATCCACTTAGTTAGCTTCTGAAACCGTTTGTTATTGTCATCCTCAAACGGCAACAACTCTGGCTTCTTCGACCTAGTTTACATGCACTAATCTAATATACCTGAAATAACCAAACAAACAAAAAATAAAAATAAGAATATATATATAGGTTTAACTAAAGTTGATCTAGTTAAATTGATATTGTAAGTAATAAACGCAATTACTGTCCCCGACAACGGCGCCAAAAACTTGTTGGGTATTTTCTGTACGCGCTACACGCAAGTAAACGTGATCCACAAGTAATATACTGATAAGTCAAATATCGTACCCACAGAGACAATAATTCCTATTTAATCTAACAAGTACCAATTTTATACTATCCCAGCTTTATTAAACTAACGATTAAAATATGTTTTTATAACTAAATTACTACTTAACTAATTGCAACACTAACTCAAGATTTTCACAAGTTTTTAGAGAATTAAGCCTACAACTTCACTTATTATTTTACTTCAGATAATATTTTTTCTCCAGTTTATGTCAATTACTCAAGATTATTAATCAAGAACACTAAAGCAGATATAACCACCTTCCGATGTATTAAACTCATACTCACTCGCATCCACAGATGATAGAATTGAGCAAGACACCCTAGATAACTAATTCACTATATCTCTATGTGAATTACACTTAAATAAGGTTTAAAATCAAGTTCTTATCAGATTACATATAACGCATGTGAATTGTGAATTCCATCTACGCAGAAATCACAAACATATGTCACTATGGCCAGTTCTAATCCCATATGTCATCTTCCAATTTTATATGGAATAATAGATAATTGTTGATCAAGCAATTATATAAATTAAGCATAACACATAGAAAATAATCTAAGAATAAAATCCATAAACTGAATTCAAGTATATTTAATCATCCGTTACATAAAAGATCCGTCATAGGCTTAAATAAGTAATTAGTTCATAACGAATGAATAAAAACCCATAATTCACAGAATACTAATCATTATGAATACAAAGTAAAGATGAATAGAGAAAGAAAGGAATAATAAAACTCCTATTTTTACTCGTCTCCACGTTTCTTCTTGTTCGTTAAAACATACTCTGGTTCAATTCTCCTTGCCAGTTCAGATCAAAAACTAGGGCTTCAATGTGGCTAGGTATATCCCATATGTCTTCATTAAATCCCTTATATATCATCACAAATGCAGCCTCAACTTCCCTCATTATTGCATCCGCGTCTAACTCAGAGTAGGAAATCAACCATGCATGCGCACCTCCCCGCCCCAGCGGGGAGTTCCTTCTCAAAACCACCGCCCCAGCGGGGTCGGGTACTGTCCGGCTGCTTGAAAGTTTGCATGGATCGGATCAGCTGCTCCTTGATTTTTCTCCAAGACCCGCTCCATAATTTTCCAAGGCCAGCTGCTTTTTCATTTAACTTGTTGATTCCGTGGCTGCCCATTTCACTAAATCTCTGGCCCACATCATCATATAAGCTGACTATACTTTTGTTGCCATAATGCTTTAGAAATCCAAGAGCTGCTTGGGCTTTGCATGTGCATGGCCCACTTGATAATTAATTGGACAATTATGAGTTGGAATGCTAATATGATTACTTGCTAGCGTGAGCCCCTTTAGCCCATAATTGCCGAATTGGGTCAAACCCAATTGGTCCCAAATTGAGCTCCAATTTGTCCTGTTATGCCACTTCGTATCCATTCTGTTTTCTGTCAATATAACATAAATCCAAGTAAAATGCTAAGATAAATACTTGAAAACCTTAAGACTCAAGCTATTAAGACTACCGATTCGTGTGTATGAAACCCACTCATCAAATCCCGGGTTTGAATTGCTTAATAACTTCTTCTTTAACTTTCAGACTCCATTCAGGTTTCAATCGCCTGAGCTTTTGTTTGACAGGCTTGAACCCGCCTTTGATGGGCATTCGATGGATGACAATGTCAGTAGAGAGGCCAATTATGTCTTCATGTGGCTATGCAAATATATCTTGGAACTGTATTAGGAGTTCGATCAGGTCAGCTTTTTGGTCTGGTGTGGGGTCTAAACCTATCTGGATTTCTTTGATGTTTTCGGAGGTTCCTATATTGATAGTAGTGGTTTGGTTGAGGTTTGGTTTGGATTTGTCTTCGACCCATTCTTTGATCTCCTCGAGCACATCATAGTCATCTTCCTCCTCTTGATCAATATCCATTAAGTCAAAGTTCAGTTCTACATCAAAGTCGTAGTCATCTTAACAGGTTGGCATCTTATCAGCAGAGACAAACATATCCAATGCTTGAGTCCCTTTTCGATCGAGGCAAGGGACACTGCTCCAGTTATCTAAGGTCAAATCCTCATGAACCAAGGGGATCAGGGATTTGTGATTATCTGCCTTGTCTTGAATGATGACTGAGACATCCTTTATAATAGGGCCGTGGTTTTTCTTTGAACTGCCCCCCTTTTCCTTCTTGATGAGAGGAATTTGAATCTGATCCTCGTCTTCGCTGTCTGGGATCTCATCATTCATACCCTTGTAGTTTATGATGACCCGCATGTTAGCGAATGGGTCTCGTCCTTCATACAGGATCTTTTCTTTTCCCTTTTTCGCTATCTACCTCGTGTTTGAGGGCTTTTCTTTCATTGACAGGTATAATTAGAGGAAACAGTATTGCTGATACCACAGAAGGGATCTTCCTTATTATTTTTACCCATCCGATATTAGTTAGGTTTGGCAATAATATGGTGGAAGTATGAGCCTTGGGATGCTTATGTCGGTTTCGGTGGTTTGCCCGGGATGAAAATCCTAATCCTGCTCTCCCAACCTGACTAGGGATTTGTATCGGGCTCTTGATACCTTGCTGATTCTTTCCCAACCCTTCTCTAGGTTGGAAACCTAGGGATACCATTTCTTGGCCCACTGTCATTACTTCGGTGGAGACCTTAGGCTTCAGAGCTGGTGCCCCGATAGATAGATACTGGGTATCACTCACCTCCAGGGCTTGGAAACTTGCATGTTCAATCCCTGCGTCCAGGCTGATCACTGGCATATCTCCCTGTATGCCGACAGGGTATTCTTGTTCAGCATTGACCGTGATGAGGTTACCGTTGATAATGTATTTGAGCTGTTGATGGAGGGTGGATGGCACTACTCCTGCCATATGAATCCAGGGCCTGCCAAGAAATAGGTTATATTCAGTTGCAATATTGAGCACCTAAAAGGCTATGTAGAAAGTGTGTGGGCCAATCTCCAAGGGTAGTTCTATTTCTCTCATGGCTTGGCGTTGCGATCCATCGAAATCTCGGATGACCATATGACTAGTTTTGATCCGGTTTGGGTTGATCTTCATTCTTTCCAAGGTATCGTAGGGACATATGCTAAGGGATGATCCTCCGTTGATGAGTACCCCTCCGATCACATACCCGGAAGATATCACAACTATGTGCAGGAACTTATGATGGCCTGTTCCCTCTGCAGGGATATCATCGTCAATGAAAGAAATCACATTGCTGTTGAAAATGTGTTCCACCACATGACAGAATTTCTCAGCATCTACGGTATGTGGCAGATGGGCTTCTTCTAGAATTTTCACTAGAATGTTGCGATGATCCACTGAGGATAAGACCAAGTCTAGGATGGAAATTTGCTTACGTGCATCCTTCAAGCTCTACACTACCTTCATTTCATTGTGTCCCATCTTTTTGAGGAACTCTTTAATTTTCTCATCATCCACCTTTGCTTTGGCTTTGATGACTGGTTTGATCACCCGCTGAGGCAGGTATAATGGATTGTCCTTTGGTACAACGGTAATGTTGTTTGAGGTGGACCCTTCATCATTCCCATAGTTCCATGGGACCCGCTTCAGAGTGATAATTGGATGCTGGGGTCTGAAGGGCAATATCAAAGGCTCGGGTGCGGCCACCTTCATAGGATTTTATATTTCTTGGACCCATTTCCCTGGCAGTTCTAAGGGTTTGAGGGTTGACTCCTCATTACAGGAGATAACAGCTACGGTACCCTGATTCCAAACAGTGGGGATCCAGAGAGTTTCTTCATCTGGGAGGTCGAGAACTTGATTTCCCCTTATCAGGTCATAATTTTCAATCATGTCTTGAATCAGGTTACGAAGCGCCCATCAATCCTTAGTATCATGGCCGGGTGAATTGGAGTGGTACTGACATATTTGATCAGGTTTAAATTTTTATCCCGAGGGTTCAATGGTGGTAACAAGTCTGCAACCATTCCCTCGTTGATTAGCATCTGGAGGATTTCTTCCATTGACTGGATTAAGTTGGCGAAGTTCCTTTGAAATAGGAATTTTCTACTAGTTTGGACGCTTTCTTCTTTGGTCACCCTATTGGTCCAAAGTTCATTCTCATGAGACTGATATTGATTCCTCGGGGAAATGATCTCCGGTGTTGGAGGACGATCGATATCAGACCGATTGGCTCGTTTGATTATTTTCCTGGTGATCTAATGCTGGTAGACGACCAGTTCTGCTAATTATTCGATTCGTTCCTTGATAGAGTTTATTTCCTGCTCTATCAGGAACCTTCTTTCTGAAACTTCCCAACTGTCTGGGGTATTACTGGATGGAGTTGATTCTCCCACATAACGGAGGTACTTGGATCCTTCTCCATTTGTGGCGCTAATCATATTGACATTCTCTTCTTTATGCTGTGGTAGAGGATTGTCCTGCATATGGGGTTGCTCAGGCTTTGTGACCACAATCTCTCCGTTGTCGATCAAATCTTAGATCTTGTGCTTGAGAGACCAACAGTCTTGTGTGTCATAGCCTGGAGATCCAGAGTGGTAAGCACACTTCTTGCTTGAGTCAAAATTTCGTCCATCAGTGTTGGTGGGTGGAAGGAGTTGGACAATCTTCTTCTGAGCTGTCAGAAGCTTGAACACATTCTTGAGTAAATCCCTTAGAGGGGTGAAAGTTCTTCTATGCCTAACCTCTATATTTTTCTGGAATGGAGGGTTTGAAGGCTGTGCTGGAGCTTGGAAAGGGGTATAGTTCCTCTTTTTAATAGGCATATTGTTTGCCTCGGCCCTTGGATTTTGTCCTTGTAATACTAAGGACACTTCTTCATCTTTCTTTTTGTGTACTCTACGGGGATTACTCCTGTAATTTCTGGACTAGATATAGTCAGCGACAGCTTTGAGGGCGGTCAGATCTTTTATCTTCCCTGACTTAAGCCCCATTTCTGCCATTTCGTCATGTTTGATCATTTCAGAGAATGGTTTTCCTTTGCCTGCTAGGACCTTCTCATAATATGGCACCTCTTGGATGTCGATGAAGGTCATGACTATCTCAAATTTAGTCATGGCTAGGGTGACTTATGCTGTCACCCGCCTCCATCGTTGGGCGAATTCTCTGAATGATTCAGTGCTCGTTTTCATGATTTTGATTATCTGGTATCTGTATGGAGCCAGCTGAGATTGGAAACTGTATTGATTGAGGAAGGCATGGGCTAACTCTTCCCAACTATAAATCTTAGAGTTGTCCAGACGGGCATACCAAGCTCTGGCTTCTCCAGCCTAGCTTTTCTAGAATAGTTGAATTCGAAGCTTCTCGTCCTCTGCATAAGATCCAAGTTCTCCGATGAACAGTTTTAGATATGTATATGGATCTCCCAATCCATCATATTTCTCAAAATCAGGAGTTCAAAATTTTTCAGGATAATGAGCCCCGGAGAAAATGCAGAGGTCGGGGTAATTAACACTGTCGAATGCCCCAGTCCCTTTGATAGATCGAAGAGTTTCCTCCATTTGTTGTCCTGGTTTTGTGGTCCAGGAATCTGAGTCTCGGCCTTTTCAGTCTCTTGACGACCACTACAACCATGTGCTCCTGGTTCTTTATGAGTTTGGGTTTGCTTCCCTTTAAGGGCCTTGCTTGGTTCTCTCAGAAAACCAGCTAGTTCAGCTATTTGATTTCTCAGTCATTCGAACTCTTCCCTAGAGACGGGTAGATTCTGGTTGAGCACTCGAAGTCATGTCCGTGGATGGACATAGTGCTTTCTTAGCCTTAGATCTAGTGATAGGACCAATTTTTCACCTACAACAAAACGTAGGCGTGTCAATTTCCTGAGGTAGGTAGGGATAAGATGCATGATGTGGTTTTTAATTTTATCCTGCAAAACAGAGGTCAGTTGTTTTGATGACAGGATGACAAGAAATAAATATTAAAAACTGGACATTAAATTAAAAGAGGAAGGCATGAAGAAGCTTGCCATTAGATTTGGTTAAACAGAGGCTGACCTATCTTAGGCTACTCTCGTGACTTTTTTGGCATGAAGGTTCCCAGATCATCGCAATCTACTAGAGGGGAAATTAATCCGATCTTTCAACTGGAGCGAATCTGGGTGGTGCATTTTCATGAGCCCCAGAGACTAAGCCGTCCCCAGAGACATTACTTATCACCGACTGGTTTTGCCTCCTTGTAAAAGGAACACACAACATACATTCACATACATCGCCCTCACCGTATACATATGATGACAGTTGGTGCAAAGCACTAATATGGGTGTGAAGCACTAAAAAGCAGGAAAGCATTCATTCACATTCATTCAATGTAAAGACGTAATATTCACGCATTCATTTAATGTAGAGACGCAGAATTCACGCATTTATAGTTTTGAAAAGGAAATGCTTTAAAAAGATTTGAAAGCGACCTAAGCCCTCTACTGTCCCCAGCAGAGTCGCCACCTGTCGACGTCGAGAAAAAATTCGCGAGTCGGGTCACAACCCGGATCTTTCTCTCTTCCTAAGTTATCTCTACCCTTACTCTTTTTATTGCGAAAAAGATTTTGAAGGGTTTTTTAGGAAAAGGCCAACATGTATCATGTCGACGATTTGATCATTTTATAGAGTCGCCAGCTGGTAGATTTGAAATGGTTGTACCAACTCAACCAAGTTTTGTTTGAAAGAGGCCCAATTGCTGGACACTGTCAAAACTTGATCTTTGAAAACAAAGTTTTGAGCTCGGGGGCTTGGTTAAGTGTGGGGAAGGTGTTAGGCACCCCACAACTCCTGTGTAAACACAGTACCACATCTTTTCAATATTCCCCTTAAAAAATGAAAATGCATGTGTGAATGCTGTTTTGAAAATTGGGCCTATGTTTGATTGATTGAAAGTAGTGTTTTGCTTCGTTGAACCTATATACGAAGGGTTTGATTTGATTTGCAAAAAGTCTTTGATTTGATTTGTAAAAGTAATTTATTTGTTTTGCAAAATCTTTTCTTTTGATTTGAATTGAAAATGATGTTTTGAAAGCTGGTTTATCAAACCCTGACACTAGCATAGGAATTGAAGCCTGTTGATACTTCCATTTTTTATCTTTATAGCCTTAAGGCTTGCAGTTGAATGGTGATTTGTCGGGCTGCAAAGCATCCTCGACCACAAAAATAAATATACAAGTGTCGGTCTCCTCATGGGTATGATAGCCATCGGAGGGACTCTGACACGACAAACTATATTTTTCACTATATTGAGACCTTAAATCTGGATAACCGTTTTAAGGTCTTTGCATGTACATTTTACAGAAAAACTGGCAGGGTACATTCGTAAAGCGGAGTTTGTCCATCGTGGGAATCAGATTCTAATCGATTTGATCATGAATCCCATGATTCCTAGGCTCACATGAGAGTAGCCAATAAACCTACATAGTTCAAATTTGTACAGAAACAGATATATATCCCAATATTGCCAGAACCGGGAATTCATAAGTAAATCCTGGTTCGCACCCGGCTGAAGCGACTCGTTTCCACTAGATAGCGATCTAAGGGACGCGAGGTTGCTTTTGTGACTGAAAAATGTCGATTTATATCGAATGAATATTTAAAGCATTAATTTAATGAAAATAAAGCCAAGATATATACATAGTTATATATATACAAAAGCTGTAAAGGGCGATGAGTTTTCACACCGGCGCCCGGACTAGAATTGAAATATATATATATATATATATATATATATTGACAGAAAAATAGTCAACCAAGACAGGGAAGATAACCCAGTGGTGGTGAAGGCTGCTTATATATGAATATTTGTATATAAAAGTAGTAAAAAGGCCATAGAATAATCCAGGCCGAACTGAAATGTAAATGTACAAAAGTGTAGTCAACTAGGGACTGGGAAGATAACCCATTAATGGTGAAGTGTGCAAAAACAGTATAAGGGCCACATAATATTCCAGGCCGGACAGAAATATATAAATATATATATATATATATATATATATATATATATTGACAGAAATGTAGTCAACCAAGACTGGGAAGAGAACCCAGTGGTGGTGAAGACTGCTTATATATGCATAAATATATATAAAAGCAGTAAACTACCTCAGATTTGACATCTGGGCATGAAAGAATTGAAAAGTTAGTATATATATAGTTAAATAAACACGGGAAAAAGCCAAACCCGGACTGGGAAGAGAACCCAGTCAGGCGAAGTTGCTTAAATCGAAGGTGCTAGTGCACTGAAGCTATTAGAGCTGCAGGATTGTCAATTCGAGTTGTAAAAATGCCAAAAATTGAGTTTATGTACACAAATATACCAAATTTTGACGAAAACGGCCACAGAACTAAGTTCCGGGCATATTTAGAAAATGAAATTTGATATGCAAGTGCAAAATAGTGCAAAGAAGTAGGAATCACTTTCTGATCATAAAAATACTTACAATGGACTGCTACACAGACTTTTTGCCTAATCGTAGGCTCTAAACATCAGAATTTACTAGTTATTTTCTGATATGTGGTAGTATGTGGGTATATCTATGTGTTAGAGTGAAAAAAATGTGACTTTAGAAGAGGTGAAAAAGTCAGAAAATCAAATAGACAGAGGTTCGCTGCGTTTTTTCTTTTTTTGAAATGAGAGGGGTCTGTGACGTCCCCAAATCCGGGTCCCCAGAACCTCGGACCTGGTACGTTACGATACATCATTTCTATAACTATTGCGGAAGATATAAACAAAAATTGTTCATACAATAACTTTTATAACATAATTCCCAAGGTCTGTAACCTTAACTTAATACCTGCATTCAATATCCTACACGAAATGCAATATCATTTGTATCCTATACTATTACCATTTTAATCATATAATAATTCTATCCTGGAACTTGTCTTTGCCTTTGACTGTATTCGAAGTTTCTTCTTTAATCTGAAATGTTTATCATGATATAGCAAGGGTGAGCAACAAGTTTGCCCAGCAAGTTTAAGTTCAAATGAAGATATATCATGATTGAAAAGACTAATAAGCTGACAAACTTTCAATAATATAAGAATTGTGAAAAAACATGAATCAATAATGCTGAATAGCAACAATGAACATGAATAAATTCAACTGAACAATATGGTAATGAAGGTGATCAGCCTTTCGTACCTGATGAATATATACAATATGCACAACGTGCGAATCAATAATCAATATAGATGTGAATAATCAACAATAATTATTCACTAACATGCTTTACAATAACAACTCGAGTTCGAGTTAGGAAACTTGCATGTACCGTTGATTACTACTACGCAAATTAAGTTAATCGCTTTATTGAAAAGACCTATCAGTTATAAGATTGATCTTTCAATTAGCATAACATACTTTATAAGTAAACTATCTAACATTTAAATACATAGTCAAATATTAGATAACCTTAACACTATACATATACACAAGTCTAAACCTAGTACACATCGAGTCTTTAATAATATTCAATATAGTATACTGAGTGGTTTCCCACAAACAACTAACAAATTAGTTTCCATCTTGTCTACACTGTTTTCACAGTGAGTTAGATCGGTTACTAATTCATAGATACCTTCCCCATATGAAGGAGTCGTTTAGCCCACCAACTATACATCAATCATTAAAGAGTACGACTGTACTACCTTAGACTTAACACTACTTTGTCATATAACTTGTGAATTAACACTTAGTCTTTCATTTTATAAGTCCATTTATAAATTAGTAAGCCGAATACCTAATCCAGTAACCTGGATTCAGACTGAATTTCAATTTAGTAAGCTATTTTCCAATCCAGCAGAATGGATTCAACTGACCTCCAATCCAGCAAGCCTGGATTCAAACTGACATCCAATCTAGTAAGCCTGAATTCAACTGACCACCAATCCAGCAATTTGGATTATCCAAATAGATCAATCCAGCATCCTGGATTATCCAAACATCCCAATCCAGCATCCTAGTGGCCAATCCAGCAATCCAGATTGCAATCCAGCAACCTGGATTCCCCCTTTTTAACCTAATCATCTTATTATTTTTTTATCTTTTGTCCACACATAAATACATATATTCCATACACAAAAATAATTTTTCAGGAATTTTTCAACTTCCTTAAGTATTTTTCAAAAATCCATTTTAGTTAATTCCTTAAGAAAATAGCTACCTCACGCTTAACTCCAAAAATTCCCAACTCTTGGCGGGATCTTACATATGTTAACGTGGACCTCCAGTTTAAATTTCGTGGCCATCAGAGTTATACAACTCCGGTTATAGCGATTTTTGTTAGAAAAACGTAAATATTGAAATGGTCATAACTTGCTCAATTTAAGTCGGAATGAGCTCATTTTTGGACACAAGCTACTTTATAACATATATTTTAATGTCCCAAAATATTGGAATTTATTTCATAAAATAATTAGACAAAAATGTCCCTAGAATTTCTAGACAGATTGCATTTTGGCCCTTTTCAGATTTTACGTCCTTTTCTAATTTCAGTCCACACAAACATCTATGACTCCTTTTTTAGTGATTCCACTTGAAAAAGTTAGAAGACTTATAGATCTAAGTCTAAAAATTGACCACACTCAAAAATTCAAAATAGAATAGGAGATATGGTTTTTTGAATTTCATGTTACGTTTTCTAAAAATATAATTTTTCCAGTTTTGTGTTTTGTAAGAAAACTTTCATGATTTCTTGATTAATCCAACATTAGCCATCATAAACCATCATAACACATAGTAATACACCTTAAGATCATGGATCTACCATGATCCATGATCTATGATCTACTACACCAAACATACACCAAATCCAAGCAAAACATAATTTAGGCTAGGAAAATTTAGGTTTTTCTAACTTTTGAAACATAGTTTCATTTTTCTTGCTTTTGATCTAACTTTTAAGACTTAAAAAGTGATAGATCCAAACATATAATACTTATTAACATATAGATCTAAGGTTTTAGAGTTTTAAACCATAAATCCAAGTTTTGATTCAAACAATTAAAAATAACTTTGATAAAATGTGTTTATACATTTGATTTGTGGCTATTCTTCCTTGATTTATCAAAGTTTATGATGATTTAGAGTAGAAGAAAGATCAAAGCTTTCTTCTCTCTCTCCCTCTTCCCACCGTCCCTCTCCTCTCTCTCTCTTGTCTCACTCTAGTTTATTTTGCTGGTTAGGAAAATAAAATAAAATAAAAGATGAAAGAGGAAGTCATTAGATTTTTAGTTTAATAAAATGTATAAATATATAATGTATATCTATATTATTCTCCAACTTCTCTCTTTCCTAATAATTATGAGGTTGCTTGCAAGCTTAGTAATGAGTGTTGGTTGAATTAGTGCTTGACACATAAAGGGAGTTGGTGGGAGTTGTTTACCTAATAAAGTAAGTAATCATTACTTACATTCCCCCTCAATTTCCTTCTTTTTCTTCCTTGTTATAACCGGCCACTCCTCTCTCCCAATAATTGATCAATTTTGCTTTCTTTTTATTGCTTTATTAAACTAACTAAATGTCCAACTTCCTCTTCTATTGGGTTAAAGTCTTGGGCACCAAATTTATTACTTTGGGCTTGATAATAAAATAATTGGGCCATAAAAATAGATTAGGTCCAATACTTTTAATTCTATTCTACCCTAATCATTTAATTAGGGTTTCTATTCACTCAATTGTAATACAAATTCTTACTCATGCACGTTTAATTACTTAACCTAATTAGACTTGCTTTAAAAAAATTAATAAATTGAGATAATAAAATAAATCTCTTAGTGTTAGTTAATATTATAAATACTAACATCCTTTTCTATTATAACCCTTAGATTATTTAAATTTTCATACCTAATATATATATTAGGTTATATTAGTTTCTTTTATTTGCTTATTATATAATAAACAAATATAATCAATCAAATATTATACATACACATACCAAATAATTTAATACTTTGAGAAATGTCCCACAAATCTCATACTATATTTATTCTTGTCATCCCTCTTGCTAAAATATATATAGCACATCACTAAATATACATATATGTACCTATACATATACACATTTTAAGAATTCAAATCAAACCATATAGGTTTTTTAAATTTTTTAACTAAATCCTCAAATTTCCATCTAGGTTTTATTCTTTAACTTTTATTTAATCATTTAAAATCTTATAAATTCTCGGGTTGTCATAGGGTCACCTCATATATATAGGCCAGGGAGCCCCCAACCTACCTGCTGCTACCGCAAGTAGTGGTGCAACTCCCGTGGTGGGGCCCACGTACCTTGTTTTGTCATCTCGAAGTACGTGCACTCCGAGCAACGCGAGGTCTAAGTCGAAACTTTCTAACTTTTGATTGGAGCGTCCGTTTGAGGCGTGCGATACCTTTTTGAAAAGCCCTCGCCGAGAGTGTCACAATGACATGGAATAAAAAAAATTTGGGTCCAAGAAGACGGGTTCATAACCAGGTCTTCAATTTCCCGCAGTTTGTCCGTTGAGCTGTCTTGCGCTGTTTGCACTCGGGGTCGTCGTTATAGTTCGTTCTGACCTTAGTGGAATCAATTCAGCTTAAGTTTGACCGAATGAACTTGAGGATGGTAAAATAACCATTTTGCCCCTCCCAGGGTTGCCTTCAGTGTCGGCATGACCTTTGGTTGACTTCCGGGAGTTGTTTCCAAGACTTGGATCCCATTCGAGTCTGTCTGTCCTCAGTGTAATATCTGAAGTTGCCTTGGTCACTCCAGGTTTTCCTCTAGAGATGTTGTGGAGCTTCAGGTTCGTTCCCAAAGTTGACTTGATTTCCCAGGTTGCGATCGGGGCTAACCTGTACCTCCCGAGCTGAGACCGGGGCTGATCTGTACCTCCCGGGTTGAGACCGGGGCTGAGTTGACATCCCGAGACTGGTGTTCGAGGTTGTGGTTATCCCGATATTTGTGACCGAGGTTGATTTAAAAGGCCTAATATTGAGATCGGGGTTGATCTGACTGTCCGATTGGAGATCGAAGTTGATTTGATGGCCCAATATAAAGATCGGGGTTAATCTAACGGTTCAGTTGGAGATTGGAGTTGATTTGATGGCCCGATATTGAGATCGGGGTTGATTTGACGGTCTGATTGGAGATCAAAATTGATTTAATGGCCCGATATTGAGATCGAGGTTGATCTGACGGTCCGATTAGAGATTGAAGTTGATTTGATGGCCAGATATAGAGATCGGGGTTGATTTGTTGGCCCGATTGGAGATCGGGGTTGATTTGATGACCCAATATTGAGATCGGGGTTAATCTGATGGTCTAATTGGAGATCGGAATTGATTTGGTGGCCCGATATAGAGATTGGGGTTGATTTGATAGCCCCATTGGAGATCGAGGTTGATTTGATGGCCCGATATTGAGATCAGGGTTGATTTAACGGCCTGATTGGAGAATATTGAGATCGGGGTTAATCTGACGGTCTGATTGGAGATCGGGGTTGATTTGATGGCCCGATATTGAGATTGGGGTTGATTTGACTGTCCGATTGGAGATCGAAGTTGAATTGATGGCCCGATATTGAGATCGAGGTTGATTTGATGGTCCGATTGGAGATCAGAGTTGATTTGATTGCCCAATATTTAGTTCGGGGTTGATTTGACGGTCCAATTGGAGATCGGAGTTGATTTGATGGCCCGATGTTGAGATCGGGGTTGATCTGACGGTTTAATTGAAGATCGGAGTTGATTTGATAAGACAGTTTTACCCTCCTACAGTGTTAGTATCGGGGCAGGAAATTTCGAGTGTCTACATCCATAATTTTATATTACATCAATAGTTTTTATTTTTTATTTTTAATTAGAGATATTATGACGCCCTTAAATCCGTATGCTCTCCACAGCGGATCTGGTACTCACTTGTACACATCATGTAACGGATGAGATTTTTTTTTATGATTCTGGGGACAGAATCCTTTTAAGGAGGGAAGATTGTAACGAATGAGAATTTTGTATATGAAATTTTAAGATTTATTGAAATAAATAAATATTATGATTGATTTATTTATTGAGTTAAATAAATAAATTTTTTGATTGTTGTGGAGTAATTTAATTAAATGTAATATATTAATTAAATAAATATTTAATATTTAATTTAATTGATGTATAATGATTTTATGGTATGGTTCTAATTTAATTGAGATAATTAAATTAGATGAATTTTATGTGGTAATTGTTGCATGAAATTATAATTAGCGAGTAATTATAATTGTTATGTGGCAATTTTTATGTGGTTAATTGATGTTAGCTTTTAATTAATTAAATTAAAATGTTGAGATTTAGTTAATTAAAGTATAACATTTAAAGTATGTGTTAAAGGATTAAAAAGAGTTTTTAAAACCGTTTTGCCAAACAAGGCCCTTGCACCTGTTTTAAATTCATTTTGCCAAACGAGACCTTAACTACTAAAAACCTGTTTTTAAATAAGTTGTTTTACCAAACAAGCCTTAGAGCTTTTAAAATTCAAAATAGTATAACTTATATATTAATTGTAATTATTATAATTAATAAGGGGGTTATTATGTTTTATATTTATGATTGTATTATATGCATATAGATATATGTATATTACAATATACGTTAGTTAAAACAAAAGGGTCAGTCTGTTAGAATAAAGAAGAACATAAAAGAGAAAAGATAGAAAGAAAATAGAGAAAGAAGAAGAAGGAGAAGGAATTTCTAAAACTTTAAGCCTAGCAATCATCTTCTTCTTCCAACCACTAATCAAAGGGTATAATCTCTAAATTTTAGTTTTAATATTGTGTTTTATGTTTTTCATATTATTGGTTTTCTGTAAACATGAATTCTCATGAAAATTGTATAAACATGATTTATATATATATATTATCTATAACATGCTTATATATAATTTGTATGCTTAATTAAGTTGTTAATTCATGCATATATGATGAATATGAGGAATTCATATTCATCAAAAGTTACAGTAAAGTATTTTGAAAATATATAGTTTTCTTTTAAAATCAAAATTTATGTTTGATTGTTAATTGTTGCTTAAATTAATGGTAGATTATGTTAGTATCATTAGAAACGAAGTGATTATGCTTGGAATTATGTGAATTAGTTTAAAAATAAATTCACAGTGTTCAATTTTATCAAGAACACTGAAAAATAATTTTTCTCCAAAATTTACAAAACTAAGTGCTTTAGATTATGTGTATTGATGTCTTTATGTGTTAGAATGTGTTAGAATCATAAACTGATAATTTTACAATAGTTTATGTGAGTTATGAGTTCTAAATTCGGGACTTGATGTGGAGAAATAAGTCAAATTGGCTTTTTATCTGCAAATTTTCGAACTGTCAGACTTGTCTGCGAAGTAGCGCGCCCGCCCCAGGCAGCGCGCCCGCGCCAGGCAGCGCGCCGCGCTGCTCCCAAGGTCAATTGGAGCGCGCCCGCGCTGGTCCTGCAAATTGGGCAGAAAGCTATTTTTAATTGTACAAAATTATAAGATTTATGTTGTAATAATTGATAAAGAATGCTAATAAAATTAAAATGCTAAATGGACAGTAATGAATTATATTAATGAAATATAATTATAATTTGAATAATTAGAATTAAGGTAAATGTGTAAATTAAATTATTATTCGTTTAATTATAATTTAATAAGTGCATGAATTGAAATTGATTAATTATAATCAAGATAATTGTTTAACTTAAATTATAATTTGTTTAATTATAATTTAATTAATATAAATGCATAATATAATTTGATTAATTATAATCACAGTAAATATTTAATTTAAATTATAATTTGCTTCATTATAATTTAATTAATATAAGATGTAATTATAATTTGATTAATTATAATTAAAATGAATGTTTATTTTAAATTATAATTTGATTGTAACGAATGAGAATTTTATATATTAAATTTTAATATTTATTAAATTAAATAAATATTATGATTAATTTATTTATTGAGTTAAATAAATAAATTATGTGATTATTGTGGAGTAATTTAATTAAGTGTAATATATTAATTAAATAAATATTTAATATTTAATTTAATTAATGTATAATGATTTTATGGTATGGTTCTAATTTAATTGAGATAATTAAATTAGTTGAATTTTATGTGGTAATTGTTACATGAAATTATAATTAGTGAGTAATTATAATTGTTATGTGGCAATTTTTATGTGGTTAATTGATGTTAGCTTTTAATTAATTAAATTAGAATGTTGAGATTTAATTAATTAAAGTGTAACATTTAAAGTATGTGTTAAAGGATTAAAAAGAGTTTTTAAAACCGTTTTGCCAAACAAGGCCCTTGCACCTGTTTTAAATTCATTTTGCCAAACGAGACCTTAACTACTAAAAACCTGTTTTTAAATAAGTTGTTTTACCAAACAAGCCTTAGAGCTTTTAAAATTCAAAATAGTATAACTTATATATTAATTGTAATTATTATAATTAATAAGGGGGTTATTATGTTTTATATTTATGATTGTATTATATGCATATAGATATATGTATATTACAATATACGTTAGTTAAAACAAAAGGGTCAGTCTGTTAGAATAAAGAAGAACATAAAAGAGAAAAGATAGAAAGAAAATAAAGAAAGAAGAAGAAGGAGAAGGAATTTCTAAAACTTTAAGCCTAGCAATCATCTTCTTCTTCCAACCACTAATCAAAGGGTATAATCTCTAAATTTTAGTTTTAATATTGTGTTTTATGTTTTTCATATTATTGGTTTTCTGTAAACATGAATTCTCATGAAAATTGTATAAACATGATTTATATATATATATTGTTTATAACATGCTTATATATGATTTATATGCTTTATTAAGTTGTTAATTCATGCATATATGATGAACATGAAGAATTCATATTCATCAAAAGTTACAGTAAAGTATTTTGAAAATATATAATTTTTTTTTAAAATCAAAATTTATATTTGATTGTTAATTGTTGTTTAAATTAATGGTAGATTATGTTAGTATGATTAGAAACGAAGTGATTATGCTTGAAATTATGTGAATTGGTTTAAAAATAAATTCACAGTATTCAATTTTATCAAGAACACTGAAAAATAGTTTTTCTCCAAATTTTACAAAATTAAATGCATTAGAATATGTGTATTGATGTCTTTATGTGTTAGAATGTGTTAGAATCATAAACTAATAATTTTACAATAGTTTATGTGAGTTATAGGTTCTGAATTCGGGACTTGATGTGGAGAAATAAGCCAAATTGACTTTTTCTCTACAAAGTTCGCGAACTGTCAGACTTGTCTGTGCAGTGGTGCGGCCGCGCCGCTCCAAGGCATTAATGGAGCGCGTCTGCGCCGCTCCCAAGGCCAATTGGAGCGCGGCCGCGCTAGTCCTGCAGATTGGGCAGAAAGATATTTTTAATTGTACAAAATTATAAGATTTATGATATAATAATTGATAAAGAATGCTAATAAAATTAAAATGCTAAATGGACAGTAATGAATTATATTAATGAAATATAATTATAATTTGAATAATTATAATTAAGGTAAATGTATAATTTAAATTATATTTCATTTAATTATAATTTAATAAGTGCATGAATTGAAATTGATTAATTATAATCAAGATAATTGTTGAATTTAAATTATAATTTCTTTAATTATAATTTAATTAATATAAATACATAATGTAATTTGATTAATTATAATCACAGTTAATATTTAATTTAAATTATAATTTTCTTAATTATAATTTAATTAATATAAGATGTAATTATAATTTGATTAATTATAATTAAAGTGAATGTTTAATTTAAATTATAATTTGTTTAATTATAATTTAATTAATATGGGTACATAATTATTATTTGATTAATTATGTGAAAATGTAATATGATTATGTGATATGATTAATTATGTTATAATTAATTATTAACTTAATAATTAAAAAAGAATGAGTTAACCTAGATGGGTTAACTAATTCTGTGAATTAGTTATGTGATAACTAGTTTAGATTATTATGGTTAAATATATATGTGTAGGATTTGTTAAGGAACATGATAGTAATTGTAGCTTGCGCTTGAGGCAAGTTCTCTAATCCTTACTCTTTTATATTGTGCAAGTTTTCTAAACTCAAACTTGTTATTGATATGCAAGTTTTCTATATTCAATCTTAATTGTATTAAGCATGTCTTTCTTTTCTGCAATGGATAATCAATTATTTAAAGTTCATTATTTAGTAATGTGACCTTGACTTTATTGTTCAAGTAAGGTCTATTAAGTCTTTCAAGTGCTTTAAGTTTAATTCTAAAGCATAAGTTATTTTGTAATTCTGTATTATCGAATTACTATTTATTGTAAGTCGATTCAACTACTTCTTAGTTGATGGTAGTTGAACTCCAAATTTTCTCTTAAGCTTATCCAAACCAAACTTTCTTTGGTACAGACTTGTATCAAATACTGAGATGAACACTATTTAATAGGGGATTACCATGCGAAAGCGTTAAGATGTTTGTGCACAATACATGGTACGAAGGGCTGATCCCCCTAAGTACGACTTATGAGTCCATATAGTCTAAAAGACTGTTAAAGGTTTTCAATAGAAATGTGTATAACCTAGGACATAGTTCAAGCCCTTATGACCCTCAGATGAATTCAATATTCGAAATTTTAAATGTTGATAAAATAATTATTATTCAATTTTTTATTATCGATGAAGAAAAAGTTATTCAAATTGTAGACACTCGAAATTTCCTTTTTCCTGTTACTAACATTGTAGGAGGGAAAAATGGTACTATCAAATCAATTCCGATCTCTAATCGGACCGTCAGTTCAACCCCGATCTCAATATCGGGCCGTCAAATCAACTCCGATCTCCAATCGGACTATCCGTTCAACCCCGATCTCAATATCGGGTCATCAAATCAACTCTGATCTCCAATTGGACCTTCAAATCAACCCTGATCTCAATATCGGGCCATCAAATCAACTCCGATCTCCAATCGGACCATCAGTTCAATACCGATATCAACATGGGGCCATCAAATCAACTTCGATCTCTAATTGGACCGTCAGATCAACCCCGATCTCAATATCGGGCCATCAAATTAACTTCGATCACCAATCGGACCGTCAAATCAACCCTGATCTCAATATCGAGCCATCAAATCAACTCCAATCGGACCGTCAGATCAACCCCGATCTCAATATCGGGCCATTAAATCAAACCCGATCTCCAATTAGGCCATCAAATCAAGCCCGATCTCCATATCGGGCCATCAAATCAACTCCGTTCTCTAATCGGACCGTCAGATCAACCCCGATCTCATTATCGGGCCTTTCAAATCAACCCCGATCACCAATATCGGGACAACCACAGCCTCGAACACCAGTCTCAGGATGTCAACTCAGCCCAGGTCTCAACCCGAGAGGTACAGATCAGCCCCGGTCTCAGCCCGAGAAGTATAGGTCAGCCCCGGTCGTAACCTGGGAAATTAAGTCAACTTCGGGAATGAACCTGAAGCTCCACAACATCTCCAGAAGAAAACCTGGAATGACCAAATCAACTTCAGAGACAACATTGTGGACAAACAAACTCGAATGGGATCCAAGTCTTGGAAATAACTCTCGAAAGTCAACCAAAGGCCATGCCGACACTGAAGGCAACCCCGGGAGGGGCAAAATGGTCATTTTATCAACCTCAAGCTGATTCGGTCAAACCTAAGCCGAATTAATGCCACCAAGGTCAGAACAAACCATAACGAAGATCCCGAGTGCAAACAGCGCAAGACATCTCAACGAACAAACTGCGAGGAATTGAAGACCTGGTTATAAACTAGTCTTCTTGGACCCAGAAAAAGTTTTATCCCATGTCATTGTGACACTCTTGGTGAGGACTTTCCGAAAAGGTATCGTACGCCTCAAACGGACGCTCCGATCAAAAGTTAAAAAGTTTCGACTTCGACCTCGCGTTGCTCAGAGTGCACGTACTTCGAGATGACTCAACTTGGCACGTGGGCCCCACCAAGGGAGCCGCACCTCTACCTGCGGTAGCAGTAGGTAGAGTTAAGGCTCCCTAGCCTATAAATAAATGTGCACTATGACGCCCCCAAATTCCAGGACCGCCACTTGGTCTCTTGAATTCGGTTCATCACGTGCTCATGGTAATACATCACAATAATAATAATTAAATATCATACGATCACAGCGGAAAATCTATTCTAGAATAATTTACAATGATTTATTATAATTATTCCCCCAAGTCTCGCAACCTACAGTACTTAATAGATTACATAATAATATCAGTTAACGACTTATTACATAATCTAACTTAAGCTTAAACATAATAAAAACTAGTCTTACTACATCATCTTAATACAACATTAAAATATTTAAAAACGTAAAAGAGACAAGCTAGTTGGTAGCCTTGCCCTTGCCCTTATCAACGCCCGAAGGTTCGCCATGCTCTGCCTTAACTGAAATGTTTTAGGGAAGCAAGAATGAGCACAAATTGCCCATCAAGTAATATACAATAAGGGTGAATAATAAGATTCTCAATTCTCGAAAGGGTATAGCAAGGTTTGATAGCTCAAGAATAACAAGAATATCAACAGTTCTCAATAACAGTCGCTAAGGACAGGATATGATTCAATAATAAGTCAATTCAAGATTTCAAATAACTGAATACTGAGCAGTCACTAAGGACTATGAACTTCTACTAGAATTGACAGTAATAAACTAAAAATCCAATAAAAACAGGTACAACAGGTGATCAGCCTAAAGTACCATCGTTATGCATAACAATCAATCATACTCAAGTGTGCACGTCGGTTCTCCGACAATTATATAGTCCCTTCAAAGAAGGTTGTTCTTCTCAGTCAAATACAAGATCCCGCACCAATCAATTAGTTTGGGTCATTTTTCAATAACATAAGTCTAGCCGAATCAAATGGCATAGACACTTTCACAATATTCAAGAACAATACTAAGTTCAACATGAATAATAGCTTTAATGAAATAAGAGTTCAAGTATGGTAATTCAATTCAAACAATTAAGTAGGAAACTAGTTCGCAATATACAAAGATAGAATACTTGTATCCAAAGAGATAAGTTTTAGATACTCGCTTACGATATCCGTTGAATAAAGTAATGCAAGGGTTTAGGATACTTGCCTTATGCGTAGTTTACTCACGTAAAGCTAGTCAACACTTTTGAATTCCTATCGTAATGATAGTCATTAGTCATATAATTTAACTTCACAATATATCTTCGAATATACGATCAACACACAAGCTAAGTTTTACCCTAGCTACACAATTATTTAGTATCTAATTTCTATTCTTAACTTTCTCTTTTCTCAAGTTGATCATATTCATATATCGTTACTATCATGTGAGACTACCACAATTAGCAAACATATTCGCATATTATTAATATCACATAAGACTACAATCAATACTAAATATATTTTATTTTAGCAAGTTATGGCATTCTCATAAGTTAACCGTCAAAATCGGGTTCAAGTGACATCATATAATATCACGTAGCATGTATACATTTTTAAAGGATACTTTTATGTTTGTATACAATCTTTCCTCGTTCTAATCATTTATGATTTTGTTTTAATTCACGATCCCTAACGACTTAGAGTTATACAATGTCATGAATTCACATAAATTGTCATACTTATCATTTAGACATATAAAGTAGTCATATATTTTATTGATACGCATGTTCATATGTTTCTTATGTCAAGGATATGTGATTCTAGCATTATTACTAGTTCGTGACTTAATCAAACTCATGCTTGATTAACTTGCATTACATCTAACAAGTACGTACATATATGATGCCTTCAAACTACATTCAATCATGTTGAAAATATCAGAATGTAGAGTCCTAATATAACATGTCAAAGTCCACATTTAAAGCTTATGTTGTCATTAGTAAAGCTTGCTAATAAGGCCTAACATGCTCATGCTATCTAGATTCATATGTTAACATATTTGACCCGCATTTCAAGGTCACATAACATGCTTGAAAAGTCAGAATGTATACATGGTCTTTACATGTCAATATCAACCTTCAAAACTTGTATTTTTGTTAGAAAGGTGCACTAGTTGGGTTCACATGTTCATATTATATCACGATACATATATACTTAAGTCAATATGCATTCCATGTGTTTCTAGGTCATACAAACGTGTCTCAAAAGTCAGAATACTATTATGGTATTTATATATCCAAGTTCCTCTTTTCATAACTTTGAGTTTTCTTTGAAATATTCAACTAAAACAACTAGCATAGATTGCTATAACCTAGTAACCTTATTCCATATGTTAATGTGAGTTATATGCATATCCTAACAGTACATCGTGCTCAATACATCAGAAGATATAAAAGAAATCATCAACAAATTCTGCAGTGGCGCGCGGACGCGCCCAAATTGTACTAGGGAGACGCGCGGCCGCGCGGCTCCTGTTCCAGTCCAGAGAGCAGCCTGCAACGGCACATAACAAATCCAACTCACGAAATTACTTCACAAAAACTTTTCTAAGCAGCTACATTATGGTTTAAACATGTTTATAAGTCTATATAACAACTAAGAACATGTTCTAATCCAATCTAGCATGAATTGTAATCAAAATCAAGAATTGGAAACTTTGACAGTAAACAAAATGATGAATCAAGAATGAAGGATTTATACCTCTGTAATGCAAAGTAAGCTTATTGAAATCTCTCTCTCTGTGATTATCTTGCTATTAAACGCACAACACTCTCAATTCAATACTTAGACAAAATCTCAGCAAATGAAAAGAGAAGGGAGGGAGCCATATTTATAGAGCAATTCTTACACAGACAATACATATATACATCAAATTAACCCAATGAGAATGTTAGATTACATGATGGTTAAAAGAGAGTTGGTAAATGGTTGTTGAAGATCATCATGATAACCACTCCCCTCATAATCATGAACTAGAAGGAGCTTGGGAGAAGGAGTAGCTCCTTAGCCTTTTTGTTCTTCACGTGAATGAGAATGAGACTAGCATTTAGGGACAAGGCACAATACTAACTCAGCATTTGCAACATACTACACTTAAATCATTATACATATATGTATTAAATACTTAGGCTATCTACACATATATATATTTTATACATATGTCTTTTATTGAAATGTCACACTATAATTCACATAATGTAGTAAGTGTGACTTGTACACATATAATCCATGTACATTTTTATCATACTGGTATAATCTTTTCAGATATTATCACACTATATTGTCTCCTTTATTATTAAATTATATTAATCAACAAGTGATTACAATATATTCATAATATATCATTTTAATGTATACTTACATACACATTGTCACATAGGTATTAATCATGTAGCTCACATAGTTTAATTAATCTTAATACATGGTCCATATGTGTAATATATTCACATTGCATTATATAGCATAGTTTATGTATACTTGTATGGTCACACCTAAGTGTTTCTCTACACTATATAATATAGTCGTATTATATATTATTGCATGCTTGTACATAACAATCAATATAATCTTATTATATTAATAACTTACTTATTTGTTTTATTATTCATAATGTCAAATAAATAAATTATTTATCTTATCAATTAATTAACAATAATATTAATTAATCCATTCCTCATCGATTACTAATAACACCTAATTAATAATCATAGGATTCATTATCACATTAACAAGTATAAATCTCAGCACAATTATAAACAAGTGGTTTATTATTATTATATTTCTTGCAATAATAATAATCACGTATTATTAATCAATCACAGTTAATATTCCATAACCATCAACTAATATTTTACAATAGCAATTAACAATTAATATAGATTAATTGTTTACTTAATAATTCATCCGTTAATTAATATAATTATTAATATTTCCCATCACTGTGCCACACTAGGCTCTCAACGAGTTTATCGTAAACTCCACATTTTTCTCAATTGTCATAGATATTCAATTTAATATAATTGAATTTAATCATTCTCATAACACAAAATCATTTATATTCAAATAAATTCTCATTTCCATTAATATAATTATTTAATAATAATAAGAAATTCTCGGGTATTACATCCTCCCCCGCTTATAAAAATTCCGTCCCGGAATTGCTACAAGGTTACACAAACAAATGGGAATAATCCCTCATTATCCTATCTTCTAATTCCCACGTTGCCTCCTCGACATCGTGGTTACGCCAAAGTACTTTTACAGACGAAATAATTTTGTTTCTCAAAGCTTGCTCTTTACTATCTAATATCTGGACAGGAATTTCTTCATACGCCAAGTTCTTCTCCACTTGAATGGGCTCGTAAGAAATCACATGTTTGTAGTCGGCCTTGTACGGTCGCAACACGAAAATGTGAAATACGTTGTGGATGTGCTCCAACTCAGGTGGCAACGCAACTTCGTATGCCACTTCGCCCACTCGCTTCAGTATTTCGAACGGTCCTATAAATCTTGGACTCAATTTTCCTTTCTTGCCGAAACGGATCTTTCCTTTCCATGGAGATACTTTCAAGAATACGAAACTGCCGACTTTGAAGTCTCGGTCCTGTCGATGCAAATCTGCGTATTTCTTCTGGCGATCTTGAGCTGCTACTAATCGGGCTTTTATCACTGTCACCATGTCTGTGGTTTGTTGTACTAACTCTGGTTCGAGTATTTGTCGTTCTCCGACTTCGTTCCAACATAATGGCGTTCTGCACTTTCTTCCGTAAAGAGCTTCGTACGGTGGCATGCCGATACTCGCATGGTAGCTATTATTATATGCGAATTCTACTAAGGGTAGGTGGTCGTCCCAATTTCCCTTAAAATCCATCACGCAAGTCCTAAGCATGTCTTCTAGCGTTTGTATTGTTCGCTCACTTTGTCCGTCTGTTTGAGGATGATAAGCTGTACTCAACCTCAACTGCGTTCCCATTCTTTCTTGCAAACTCTTCCAAAAATTGGACGTGAAGCGCGGATCTCGATCAGAGACAATTGACACCGGCACTCCATGTTGTGAAACAATTTCTTTTACATATAGGCTTGCTAATTGGTTCAAACTGTAGCGGATCTTGGTTGGTAGAAAGTGTGCGGTCTTCGTTAGTCGATCCACGATAACCCAAATGGCATCATAACCTTTCTGTGTAACTGGAAGTCCTACCACGAAGTCCATGGTAATATGCTCCCATTTCCACTCTGGTATTTCTAACGGTTGTAGTAAACCACTCGGCCGTTGATGCTCTGCTTTAACGCGTTGGCAAGTCAAACATCTACTGACGCACTCTGCGACTACCCGTTTCAAATTGGGCCACCAAAAATGTTGCCTTAGATCTCGGTACATCTTTGTGCCTCCCGGATGAACGGAATATGTCGTATTATGTGCCTCGTACAAAATCTCTTCCCTCAACTCGGTTACCGCTGGTACCCACACTCTTCCTTCAAATCTCAAAATACCATCTTTATCCATTCGAAATTTTTCTTCCTCATTTTCCGTGATCCTCTTTCGGATTTTCTCACACTCTTCATCCTTTTCTTGGGCTTCCTTTACTTTATCCAACAATATCGGATGAGCTTCCATTACAAACAACTTCTCACCAGACTTTTCTGGTCCTTTCACTTCTATCTCCAATTTCTCCATCTCTCTTATCAACTCTTCCTGAGTCGTCAAATTAAACAACTTCTCCCTTCCTTTCCTGCTCAGAGCGTCGGCAACCACATTTGCCTTTCCCTGGTGATAAAGAATATCGCAGTCATAGTCTTTGATTAATTCTAACCACCTTCTCTGTCGCATGTTTAACTCCTTCTGTGTGAAGATATATTTCAGACTTTTGTGGTCCGTGTATATCTCACATTTTTCTCCGTATAGATAATGCCTCCATATCTTTAACGCAAAAACTACTGCCGCTAACTCTAAGTCGTGAGTAGGGTATCGTTTTTCGTAATCCTTTAATTGTCGTGATGCATATGCAATGACCTTGCCGTGCTGCATAAGCACACAGCCAAGTCCCTTGTGCGATGCATCACTATACACCACAAAATTTCCTGCATCATCTGGTAATGATAATACAGGTGCTTCGCTCAATCTCTTCTTCAACTCCTGAAAACTCTCTTCACATTTGTCGGTCCATATAAATTTCACCGTCTTTCTAGTCAAATTGGTCAACGGGGTTGCTATCTTAGAAAAATCTTGGATAAATCTCCGATAGTACCCAGCTAACCCTAAAAAGCTTCTCACCTCCGTCGGTGTTTTTGGTTGTTCCCAATTACTTACTGCATCAACCTTCGCAGGGTCTACAGCAATCCCATTCTTATCCACCACGTGACCTAAGAATTGAACCTTCTCCATCCAAAATTCGCACTTTGAAAATTTTGCATACATCTTCTCCTTCCTTAGTGCTTCCAAAACAATCTTCAGATGTTCGGCGTGTTCTTCCTCTGTCTTCGAGTAGATCAAAATGTCGTCGATAAAGACCACTACAAATTTATCCAAGTATGGCTTGAAAACTCGGTTCATCAAGTCCATAAATGCTGCCGGAGCATTAGTCAATCCAAATGACATTACCAAAAACTCGTAGTGTCCATAACGGGTTCGAAACGCAGTCTTTGGTATGTCCTCATCCCTCACTTTCAGTTGATGATATCCTGTTCGTAGGTCGATCTTCGAGAAACACTTTGCTCCCTTCAGTTGATCAAACAAGTCGTCTATCCTCGGTAGCGGATATCGGTTCTTGATCGTTACTCTGTTCAATTCTCGATAATCGATACAGAGTCTCATCGATCCGTCCTTCTTCTTAACGAATAGCACTGGTGCTCCCCAAGGAGAAACACTCGGTCGAATGTAACCCTTATCCAACAATTCTTGTAATTGTATCATCAATTCCTTCATTTCTACTGGCGCCATACGATATGGAGCTTTCGAAATCGATGCCGTTCCCGGTGCTAAGTCTATTACGAATTCGATTTCTCTGTCTGGCGGAAGACCAGGCAGATCGTCCGGAAACACATCTTGGAATTCATTAACTACGTATATATCCTTAATTTTCTACTCCCTTTTTCCGAGTATCAACGATGTAAGCTAAATATCCTACACATCCTTTCCTTAACAATTTCTTGGCCTGCATCATCGTAACGCCACACGATTGCTTAAGCGATGAGCTACCATAAAACACTACCTTAGACTTACTCGGAGTCTGAAGGTTCACACATTTGTTCTGACAGTCAATTATCGCCGCATGATTATACAACCAATCCATTCCTAGTATCACATCAAATTCTCCCAATCTAATAGGAATCAAGTCTACGCTCAGTATATATTCTCTAATGTTTGCGTGACAATCTCGATAAATGTATTCTACAGGGATCACTTCCTTATTAGCAACTTCTATGATCAAAGGATTTTCTAATCGTTCTCGGGGTGTACTAAGTTTACTAGCAAATTCTTCAGATATAAAAGAACAGGTGGCACCCGAATCAAATAATACATAAGCATTTATATCATTGATTGGGATTATACCTGACACCACGTCCTTCGCAGCCACGGCGTCCTGGATGGTCATGTTAAAGGTTCTGGCGGTTGGGCGGTTGGATTGTGCCGGTCCACCGATCATCAGCTTGTTGCCTCCTTGCTGATTACTACCCCCGCCACTTCCCTTCTTTGGGCAGTCCTTAATCCGGTGCTCCGTCGAGCCACACGCAAAGCATCCTTGTATCTTCTTTGGTTTCGGACAGTTGGGCGAGATGTGCCCTTCCTGTCCGCAGTTGTAGCAAGTGCCACGTCCCTTCCAGCACTCGCCCTGGTGATTCTCCCCACACTTCGGGCATCCTTCAGCCCTCTTCTTGAAACCTCCACGAAAATTCCCTAATTGATTATTGTTGTTTTTGTTGTTGTTGTTATTCTCCCACTTTCTCTTTCCCAAATTACTTCCTCCACTGCTGCTTCCTCCGGTATGATTCTCTCCTCCAGCATTCTTTCCTTTCTTCTCTTTGTTATACAGGCTTAAGGCCTCACTGCCACCTTCCGCAATGATTGCCTTTTCCAGTAATGTTGCAAAGGAATCAATTTGAAGAACTGATACCTTATTGAACAGCCACGGCTTCAACCCTTGTTCGAAGCGTCTAGCCTTTCTTTCATCACCAACTTGGTGCTCCGCAAATCGCGCTAGTTCGTTAAACCTAGCCGCGTATTGCGCCACCGTCATCTCACCTTGTTTTAACTCTAGGAATTTCACCTCCATCCTATTCTTCATACTCTTCGGGAAGTAATTCTCGAAGAACAGCGTCTTAAACTTGTCCCAAGCTATTATCCCTTCTCCAGCTCTTTGTTGATTAGCCTCCCACCAGTAGTTCGCTTCTCCCCTCATCATGTACGTGGCAAACACCTTCTTCTGATCTTCGCCTACGCTAGCTATAGTGAAAGATTTTTCGATTTCCTTGATCCACGTTTGTGCGACGATTGGGTCGGTAGTTCCCTCGAACTCTGGGGGTCCTACACTCTTAAAGTCTTTAAAGGTTGTTACTGGCACAGTCTGAGGGTTCGGGCGAACGGGTTCATTGTTCCTTCCCCTTAAGGCTTCTCCTAACAAGTCTACCAGTTTCTGGATCGGGTCTACTTGTTCCCTCTAGTTGTTAACAGATTCTTCGGGTGCTGTCAATCTACGTCTGGGCGGCATTATCTACATCACAAGTTTTCATTTTATTATTATTCAAGTATATTACTTAAGTATTTCCTTTTTTTTAATACTAAAAAAAAAATTGTAACATATTTCTGAAATAAACTTCATTTATATTCATATGCCAAATCGTTTCATTACATGATTTCCCTAGCATACTGCTATAAATGTTATCACATATATCCCCTAATATCACAAAAGACGGGGAATATACCAACCTACTACCATACTACCCCTCTAACAAAAGCTAACTCGGGGTTTACATCATCATCCCACATCTTACACAAAAGATCGGGATTACAACATAGTATATACAATACATAAAGACACAACTAGTACTACCACTAGACTGACTAAGGAAATCTCATCCCATCATCCCGCGCTCCACTGCGCTCTTGTACTCCAACTGTGCTATATACGCAACCAGCTCTCGGCTCAAGGTATGTAGAGTCTGTCCCTGTTCTGCCGGGTAGTGGTACACACCATCAATCACCCTTTCAAAAGCTGAACGGAACACATACCCCATCTTGTTCATCTTTCTCTTCTTGCACCTGACCTCGTCCTCAAGGTCGTCAGCTCTCTCATTGGATGCTTCCCACTTCTCCTCGAAGTGTAACCTATCCATCACCTCCAACTCTAGCTGAGTACGGAGTGCCTCTTTCTCAGTCTTCTCACTCAGCTCCCTCTGCTCAACCTCTTCTAGCTTCTCTGCCAAATCTACATTCCTAGCCACTGACCTGTGAAATAGAGTCCCCATCTGGATCCCTGCCTCCCTACGGTAGGCAATCTCCACCTCTAACTCTTACATAGTCAGCTTCCTCTGGTGGTCCTCGTCCCTCAGCTTCTGGAACTCGGACTCTCTCTCTTGGGCCTCTGCCTCCAGCTCTTGGACCCTGCAGTCTAACTCTAGGATCCGCTCCTCGTATTCTCCTAACATCTGCTCCTCTATAGTAGCCTCATCAGAGTCCTCTACTGGCTCATCCTCCATCGGCTCCTCCTCTGGATCAGTCTCTATCTCAATCTCGATCTCATCCTCGTCATCAAACTCGGATGGTGCAACTGCCTGCACTGGCACAGCCTCTAGAGGTGCCTCGTATACTACATGTATATCTCTGGGCTCCTCCTCTGCTACTCTACTAGTTACACCTGTGTCTGTCATCCTACAATCACAAACACAAGGCAAACAAACAGCAACTCCATTAGAATGTTAAATAAAGCATAAGTTCATTGTATAGAATGAAGTTACATTTCATAACAGACTAAGTCTCTCAAGGAAAACTCTACATGAGTTTTATCTCCTTCCTAACTTCTAAGTTCACCTAAGCTATAGTCCAAGGACACTCGTTCCTAAGGTTTATAACTACAGCTTTGATACCAACCTGTGACGCCCCCAAATTCCAGGACCGCCACTTGGTCTCTCGAATTAGGTTCATCACGTGCTCATGGTAATACATCACAATAATAATAATTAAATATCATACGATCACAGCGGAAAATCTATTCTAGAATAATTTACAATGATTTATTATAATTATTCCCCCAAGTCTCGCAACCTACAGTACTTAATAAATTACATAATAATATCAGTTAACGACTTATTACATAATCTAACTTAAGCTTAAACATAATAAAAACTAGTCTTACTACATCATCTTAATACAACATTAAAATATTTAAAAACGTAAAAGAGACAAGCTAGTTGGTAGCCTTGCCCTTGCCCTTATCAACGCCCGAAGGTTCGCCATGCTCTGCCTTAACTGAAATGTTTTAGGGAAGCAAGAATGAGCACAAATTGCCCAGCAAGTAATATACAATAAGGGTGAATAATAAGATTCTCAATTCTCGAAAGGGTATAGCAAGGTTTGATAGCTCAAGAATAACAAGAATATCAACAGTTCTCAATAACAGTCGCTAAGGACAGGATATGATTCAATAATAAGTCAATTCAAGATTTCAAATAACTGAATACTGATCAGTCACTAAGGACTATGAACTTCTACTAGAATTGACAGTAATAAACTGAAAATCCAATAAAAACAGGTACAACAGGTGATCAGCCTAAAGTACCATCGTTATGCATAACAATCAATCATACTCAAGTGTGCACGTCGGTTCTCCGACAATTATATATTCCCTTCAAAGAAGGTTGTTCTTCTCAGTCAAATACAAGATCCCGCACCAATCAATTAGTTTGGGTCATTTTTCAATAACATAAGTCTAGCCGAATCAAATGGCATAGACACTTTCACAATATTCAAGAACAATACTAAGTTCAACATGAATAATAGCTTTAATGAAATAAGAGTTCAAGTATGGTAATTCAATTCAAACAATTAAGTAGGAAACTAGTTCGCAATATACAAAGATAGAATACTTGTATCCAAAGAGATAAGTTTTAGATACTCGCTTACGATATCCGTTGAATAAAGTAATGCAAGGGTTTAGGATACTTGCCTTATGCGTAGTTTACTCACGTAAAGCTAGTCAACACTTTTGAATTCCTATCGTAATGATAGTCATTAGTCATATAATTTAACTTCACAATATATCTTCGAATATACGATCAACACACAAGCTAAGTTTTACCCTAGCTACACAATTATTTAGTATCTAATTTCTATTCTTAACTTTCTCTTTTCTCAAGTTGATCATATTCATATATCGTTACTATCATGTGAGACTACCACAATTAGCAAACATATTCGCATATTATTAATATCACATAAGACTACAATCAATACTAAATATATTTTATTTTAGCAAGTTATGGCATTCTCATAAGTTAACCGTCAAAATCGGGTTCAAGTGACATCATATAATATCACGTAGCATGTATACATTTTTAAAGGATACTTTTATGTTTGTATACAATCTTTCCTCGTTCTAATCATTTATGATTTTGTTTTAATTCACGATCCCTAACGACTTAGAGTTATACAATGTCATGAATTCACATAAATTGTCATACTTATCATTTAGACATATAAAGTAGTCATATATTTTATTGATACGCATGTTCATATGTTTCTTATGTCAAGGATATGTGATTCTAGCATTATTACTAGTTCGTGACTTAATCAAACTCATGCTTGATTAACTTGCATTACATCTAACAAGTACGTACATATATGATGCCTTCAAACTACATTCAATCATGTTGAAAATATCAGAATGTAGAGTCCTAATATAACATGTCAAAGTCCACATTTAAAGCTTATGTTGTCATTAGTAAAGCTTGCTAATAAGGCCTAACATGCTCATGCTATCTAGATTCATATGTTAACATATTTGACCCACATTTCAAGGTCACATAACATGCTTGAAAAGTCAGAATGTATACATGGTCTTTACATGTCAATATCAACCTTCAAAACTTGTATTTTTGTTAGAAAGGTGCACTAGTTGGGTTCACATGTTCATATTATATCACGATACATATATACTTAAGTCAATATGCATTCCATGTGTTTCTAGGTCATACAAACGTGTCTCAAAAGTCAGAATACTATTATGGTATTTATATATCCAAGTTCCTCTTTTCATAACTTTGAGTTTTCTTTGAAATATTCAACTAAAACAACTAGCATAGATTGCTATAACCTAGTAACCTTATTCCATATGTTAATGTGAGTTATATGCATATCCTAACAGTACATCGTGCTCAATACATCAGAAGATATAAAAGAAATCATCAACAAATTCTGCAGTGGCGCGCGGACGCGCCCAAATTGTACTAGGGAGACGCGCGGCCGCGCGGCTCCTGTTCCAGTCCAGAGAGCAGCCTGCAACGGCACATAACAAATCCAACTCACGAAATTACTTCACAAAAACTTTTCTAAGCAGCCACATTATGGTTTAAACATGTTTATAAGTCTATATAACAACTAAGAACATGTTCTAATCCAATCTAGCATGAATTGTAATCAAAATCAAGAATTGGAAACTTTGACAGTAAACAAAATGATGAATCAAGAATGAAGGATTTATACCTCTGTAATGCAAAGTAAGCTTATTGAAATCTCTCTCTCTGTGATTATCTTGCTATTAAACGCACAACACTCTCAATTCAATACTTAGACAAAATCTCAGCAAATGAAAAGAGAAGGGAGGGAGCCATATTTATAGAGCAATTCTTACACAGACAATACATATATACATCAAATTAACCCAATGAGAATGTTAGATTACATGATGGTTAAAAGAGAGTTGGTAAATGGTTGTTGAAGATCATCATGATAACTACTCCCCCCATAATCATGAGCTAGAAGGAGCTTGGGAGAAGAAGTAGCTCCTTAGCCTTTTTGTTCTTCACGTGAATGAGAATGAGACTAGCATTTAGGGACAAGGCACAATACTAACTCAGCATTTGCAACATACTACACTTAAATCATTATACACATATGTATTAAATACTTAGGCTATCTACACATATATATATTTTATACATATGTCTTTTATTGAAATGTCACACTATAATTCACATAATGTAGTAAGTGTGACTTGTACACATATAATCCATGTACATTTTTATCATACTGGTATAATCTTTTCAGATATTATCACACTATATTGTCTCCTTTATTATTAAATTGTATTAATCAACAAGTGATTACAATATATTCATAATATATCATTTTAATGTATACTTACATACACATTGTCGCATAGGTATTAATCATGTAGCTCACATAGTTTAATTAATCTTAATACATGGTCCATATGTGTAATATATTCACATTGCATTATATAGCATAGTTTATGTATACTTGTATGGTCACACCTAAGTGTTTCTCTACACTATATAATATAGTCGTATTATATATTATTGCATGTTTGTACATAACAATCAATATAATCTTATTATATTAATAACTTACTTATTTGTTTTATTATTCATAATGTCAAATAAATAAATTATTTATCTTATCAATTAATTAACAATAATATTAATTAATCCATTCCTCATCGATTACTAATAACACCTAATTAATAATCATAGGATTCATTATCACATTAACAAGTATAAATCTCAGCACAATTATAAACAAGTGGTTTATTATTATTATATTTCTTGCAATAATAATAATCACGTATTATTAATCAATCACAGTTAATATTCCATAACCATCAACTAATATTTTACAATAGCAATTAACAATTAATATAGATTAATTGTTTACTTAATAATTCATCCGTTAATTAATATAATTATTAATATTTCCCATCACTGTGCCACACTAGGCTCTCAACGAGTTTATCGTAAACTCCACATTTTTCTCAATTGTCATAGATATTCAATTTAATATAATTGAATTTAATCATTCTCATAACACAAAATCATTTATATTCAAATAAATTCTCATTTCCATTAATATAATTATTTAATAATAATAGGAAATTCTCGGGTATTACATGCACCCCCTCATTTCAAAAAAAAGAAGAAATGCAGCGAACCTCTGTCCATTTAATTTTTTGACTTTTTCACCTCTTCTAAACCCAAATTTTTTTACTCCAACACGTAGATATACCTACATAATACCACATATCAAAAAATAACCGGTAGATTCTGACGTTTAGAGCCTATAATTTGGCAAAAAGCCCGTGTAGCAGTCCATTGTAAGTATTTTTACGATCAGAAAGTGATTCCTACTTCTTTGCACTGTTTTGCACTTGCATATCAAATTTTGTTTGCTAAATATGCCCAGAACTTAGTTCCTTGGCCGTTTTCGTCAAAATTTAGTACATTTTTGTTCATAAACTCAATTTCTGGCATTTCTACAATTCGGATTGATGATCCGGCAGTTCTAACAGCTTCAGTGCACTAGCACCTTCGTTTTAAGCAACTTCGCCGGACTGGGTTTTTTTCCCAGTCCGGGTTTAGCTTTTTCCCGTGTTTATTTAACTATATATATACTAACGTTTTAATTCTGTCAAGCCCAGATGTCAAATCTGAGGTAGTTTACTGCTTTTATATATATTTATACATATATAAGTAGCCTTCACCACCACTAGGTTCTCTTCCCATTCTTGGTTGACTACATTTCTGTCAATATATATATATATATATATATATTTATATAGTTATATATATATATATATATATATTTATATATTTCTGTCCGTCCTGGATTATTCTGTGGCCCCTATACTATTTTTGTACGCTTCACCATTACTGGGTTATCTTCCCAGTCCTTGGTTGACTACATTTCTGTACATTTACATTTCAGTTTGGTCTGGATTATTCTGTGGCCTTTTTATTGCTTTTCTATATAAATATGCATATATAAGCAGCCTTCACCACCACTGGGTTCTCTTTCCAGTCTTAGTTGACTACTTTTCTGTCAATATATATATATATATATATATATATATATATATATATATATATATATATATTTTAATTCCAGTTCGGGCACCGGTGTGAAAACACATCGCCTTTTACAGCTTTTGTATATATAACTGTGTATATATCTTGGCTTTATTTGCTTTTTATTAAATTAATGCTTTAAATATTCATTCGATATGAATCGGCATTTTTCAGTCACAAAAGTAACTTCGCGTCCCTTAGATCGCTATCTAGTGGGAACGAGTCACTTCGGCCAGGTGCGAACCAGGATTTACTGATGAATCCTCGGTTCTGGCAATATTGGGATATATATCTGTTTCTGTACAAATTTGAACTGTGCAAGTTTATTGGCTATCATGTGAGCCTAGGAATCGTGGGATTCATGATCAAATCGATCAGAATCTGATTCCCACGATGGACAAACTCCGCTTTACGAATGTACCCTACCAGTTTTTTAGTAAAATGTACATGCAAAAGACCTTAAAACGGTTATCCGAATTTAAGGTCTCAACATAGTGAAAAATATGGTTTGTTGTGTCAGAGTCCCTCTGATGGTTTTCATGCCCATGAGGAGACCGACACTTGTATATATTTTGTGGTCGAGGATGCTTTGCAACCCGACAATCACCATTCAATGTGAGCCTTAAGGATAAAAAGATAAACGGAAGTATCAGCATGCTTCAATTCCTATGCTAGCGTAATGGTTTGATAAACCAGCTTTCAAAACATCATTTTCAATTCAAATCAAAAGAAAAGCTTTTGCAAAATAAATCAACTACTTTTACAAATCAAATCAAAGACTTTTTGCAAATTAAATCAAACCCTTCGTATATAGGTTCAACGAAGCAAAGCACTACTTTCAATCAATTAAACATAGGCCCAATTTTCAAAACAACATTCACATACGCATTTTAGTTTTTTAAGAGAAATATTGAAAAGATGCGATACCGTGTTTACACGGGAGTTGTGGGGTGCCTAACACCTTCTCCACACTTAACCAAGCCCCCGAGCTCAAAACTTTGTTTTCAAATATCAAGTTTCGACAGTGTCAAGCAATTGGACCTCTTTCAAACAACACTCGGTTGAGTTGGTACAACCATTTCAAATCTACCAACTAGTGACTTTGTAAAACGATCAAATCTTCGACATGATACATGTTGGCCTTTTCCTAAAAATCCTTCAAAATCTTATTCGCAATAAAAAGAGTAAGGGTAGAGATAACTTAGGAAGAGAGAAAGATCCGGGTTGTGACCCGACCCTCAAATTTTTTCCCGACATCGACACAAATCTTTTGAAGTTATTCAGTTATGTCATCATTATTATTAGTGTTATTCCAAAGTGAGCTTTCGTTTGCTCACTCTTGCAATTAAATAACCATTGCAGCTAAAGTCGAGAACGTTGACGTACCGTCAACGAGTAAGGGGAAAGGCAAGATGAACAAATGAAAACTTGTTTTATTTGTTGATTATGAATTATAATAAGACTTGATTATGTTAAGTTATTTTTACGCATTAATTGTTTATGTTAAGGTTAGGTAACCCTGGGATTATTTTTGGACAAAGTTGTAATCCTTTTGATAAGGAAGATTTTTATATAATGATAAGGTTGTAATTTATTTCGTATTCCTTATTATTGGGTAGTAGATTTATGTTTTATTTAGATAGTGAACACCAAATCGTGTAGAAATGAAGTACCTGAATTTGGGGGTGTCACGGGTTGGTATCAAAGCAGTAGGTTATAAACCTTAGGTGGGGGAAAAATCTTAGGTAGTAACCTTATAGGGGATCGAAAAGATAGTGGTGATATCTAAAGATAATAAACTACCTTATGTGCTATGTGTTTACGTTCTAGTATTCGAAGAGTGTCGATCGATATCACTTAATAATCAAACTTTAAAATTTTCTTGTCAGGATGACAAACGTTGGAGAGTCCAATCAGGCTAGAGAGGAGTTACCTCAAATGCCGAGGGATGATGAGCCCCGAGACATCTAGGTTGTCTGGGAGCAGTTGGTTCAGAGAGAGCCATCTCCATTGATCACCATAGCTGGTCAAGAGCATGAGCCGATGTCTGACCGAGAGGATGAAGACGAGGAGGAGTCAGAAGAGGAGGAGGATCCCGAGGAGGAATTCCCACCTCACTCGACTAGTGCTAAGATGTACGAGAAGATCTACGACCGCAACGTGGAGCTTCAGGAACTGGTGGATGAGAGTCGTACTACCATACAGCAACGAGATGAGACGATTGAAGAGCTGGACAGTGAGCTTGGGAACGCGAAGTGGGATCTAATCCACTTGGAGAGTGAAAGAGATGACGCACTGGCTGAACTAGAAAAGCTGAAGAACGATATCCAGGAAGAGTCAGCAAAGCGCGCCAGAGCGGAGAAAACAAGCTTGAGGGCTACTCAACGTGTCGATCAAGCTGAAGACGAGGTTCAAGTGAAGAGGGACAAGCTGAGGGAGACGGAATACGCTTTCCATACGGCTATAGATAGCGCCCAGGATCGTGTCTTCTATTACCCAGCTTAATTCCCAGGTTTACCATGGTACGTGATGGATCGCAGAACGGTGTTCCGGGTGATGGAGGAAGAACGTTGAGAGGCTGTGCGATGTCTTAACATACCTAGATAGTAGAGTTTTTAAACTATGTGTTTCTTTATGTTATTAATAAATGTAATTCCCATAATTTAAGATAATAATGGGATAAGATAACGATGTAATCCTGCAACTTGTTTCAGTTCAGGAAAGATGATGTAAATAGCAGAGATGTTATCTATTCTATGTTTTAAAACTAAGAATGAATAAAATAAAGAAGTTATTGAAGTGCTATGTGTTTAGATATGAATCGAATGATTTAAATGTTTAAATATGAACTTGAATACTTAAGAATTGAGTAAAGGATCTAATAAGAATATTTCTTAACAAAAAATGCCTCCTAGAAGAAGACCCACACGTCTACACCCCGAAGGTTCGACTAACAATAATGACAACAATAATGATCGGCCGAACCCTAATTCGGTTCAACTATTAGTGAACCTGATGACGGGAGCACTTGCGAATCAACCGCAGGTGCAGGGTACAACGTTTAAGGAATTTAAGGCATTTAAACCGCCGGAGTTTCAGGGATCAGTGAATCTGATAAAGGCTCAGACGTGGATTATGGAAATGGAGAAGATCTTCGATGTAGCTAGAGTTGGCGAAGACCAGAAGACGACCTTTGCAACTTTCATGTTGAAGTCGGAGGCTAGTTTTTGGTGGCAGGCCAATAAGACTAGAGAGGGGGAAGAAGTTATAGCATGGGAACATTTCAAAGAGATGTTCTTTGAAATGTACTTCCCCGTTATCTCATAGGACCAAATGGAGGTCCAATTTCTAGAGCTTAAACAGGGAGGGATGAAAGTGTCGGAGTACGTCGCAAAATTTAACGAGCTGGCCAGGTTCACTACATACCAGGTCAGTACTGACGCAAGGAAGGCGAGAAGGTTTGAGCAGGGATTGAAGCCCTGGCTCTACAGAAAGGTCTCCATGTTCCAACTGAATACGTTTGCATCTGTGCTGGAAAAGGCCATTCTCGCTGAAGGTGGAAGCGACGCGGTGACCAAGTTTAATCAAGATTAGAAGAAGAAGAAAAATGAGACGGAGAACAAGGCTGGTGGTAACGGGGCTATCCACCAGAAAAGGAAGTGGAATGACAACACCTCTACTGGAAGTCAACAGGGAAGCCAACAAAAGAGGAAGTTTGAAGCATGTGGGACATGCCGGAAGAATCACACTGGAGTGTGTCTGAGGGGGAAGCGGTTATGATTTAACTGTGGTCAGGAAGGCCACATTGCGTCGAATTGCCCTAACCCAAAGAAGGGTGCTTGCTACACATGTGGATCCAAGGATCACATGGCCCGAAGCTGCTCGAGGAAGCTAGCGGCAGGATCAATAGGGAGATCCCGAAGATAGAAGAATATCAATGGTTAAGGAGTTTGTGGATGTATTTTCGAGCGATTTGCCAGGACTTCCGCCAGATAGGGAGATAGAGTTCGTGATCGATTTAGCGCCGGGAACTGCTCTGATTTTGAAAGCTCCGTACCGAATGGCTCCGATCGGGATAAAGGAACTGATGGTTCAACTACAAGAATTGCTGGACAAGAAGTACATTCAACTGGGTGTTTCACTGTGGAGAGCGCCATTATTATTTGTGAAGAAGAAGGATGGATCAATGAGGCTATGCATTGATTATAGAGAGTTGAACAAAGTTACGATCAAGAATAGGTATCTTTTACCTAGGATCGATGACTTGTTCGATCAACTGAAGGGTGCTAGATACTTCTCAAAAATTAATTTGAGAAGTGGATATCATCAGTTGAAGGTGAGAAGGGAAGATATACCGAACATGGCTTTTAAGACTCGGTATGGACATTACGAGTTCTTGGTGATGTCATTTGGTCTAACGAATGCCCCAACTGCATTTATGGACTTAATGAATAGGGTGTTTAAGTCATTCCTAGACAAGTTCGTAGTGGTGTTCATAGATGACATCCTGGTTTATTCTAAAACTGAGGAGGAACACACTGAACATTTGAGGCTGACCTTAGAATCGCTGAGACGAGAGAAGCTATACGAAAAATTCTCGAAGTGCTAATTTTGGTTAGAACGTGTGCAATTTCTTGGCCACGTGATTGACAAAGATGTGATTTTGGTAGATCCATCAAAGGTTGAAGCTGTGATGAATTGGGATCAGCCGAAGACACCGTCTTAAGTGAGGAGTTTCTTAGGATTGGCAGGTTATTACCGAAGATTTATCCAAGAATTTTCCAAGATCGCAACTCTGTTGATGAATTTGACTCGTAAAACAGTTAAGTTTGTTTGGACAAAAAAGTGTGAGAAAAGTTTTTAAGAACTGAAGAAGAGGTTGAGTACTACATACGGGGAATTATATAGTTTATAGTGATGCCTCACATAAGGGATTAGGCTGTGTGCTGATGCAGAATGGCAAAGTCATTGCCTATGCATCACGTCAGTTGAAGGATTATAAGAAAGGGTATCCGACCCATGATATAGAATTGGCAGCAGTAATGTTTGCTCTGAAGATATGGAGACACTACTTATATGGAGAAAAGTGTGAGATACACGGATCATAAGAGTCTGAAGTATATCTTTACACAAAATGATTTAAACATGCGCCAAAGAAGATGGTTGGAACTGATCAAGGACTACGACTGCGAGATACTTTACCATCCGGGTAAAGCTAACGTGGTTGTCGACGCTTTAAGCAGAAATGGTCGGGAGAAGTTAAATATGTTAACTGATCAGGACCAGTTAATAAAAGAGATGGCTAGATTGGAACTGGAAGTAAAGTATCCAAAGGAATCAGATGAGAAGCTGTTTCAAGTAACCACTGGTTCTACTCTGGTAGACCAGGTGAAAGAGGCACAACTTCACGGCGAAGAATGCGAGAAGATCCGGAAAAGAATAGACGATGGTGAAGAAATAAAGTTCAAGATCGATAATGAAGGACTGTTATGATTTGAAGGAAGAATCTGGGTACCGCCAGTACCAGAAGTCAAATAGGAGATTTTTAATGAATCTCACAGTTCAAGATATTCGATTCACGTTGAGAGTACGAAGATGTACCAGGATCTCAGACAGCATTTCTGATGGCCGAATATGAAGAGGGACGTTGCTGAATGCGTTGCGAGATGGTTAACATGCCATAAAGTTAAAGCAGAACACCAGAGACCAAGTGGATTGCTACAACCGTTGGAGATTTCGGAATGGAAGTGGGAGCATATAACTATGGACTTCGTGGTTGGTCTTCCAGCAACTTAGAAGGGTTTCGACGCGATATGGGTGATTGTGGATCGACTGACAAAGTCAGCCCATTTCCTATCGATCAAGATTAAGTTCAACTTGGATCAGTTAGTGAAACTCTACGTTAAGGAGATTATTTCTCGACACGGTGTTTCGATGTCGATTGTGTCCGACAGAGATCTGTGTTTTACGTCGAAGTTCTGGAAACGTTTACAAGAATGTCTGGGAACGCAATTGCGAATGAGTACGGCGTACCATCCGCAAACTGATGGCCAGAGTGAGAGAACGATTTAGACGCTAGATGACATGCTGAGTGCTTACGTTATGGACTTCAAAGGAAGCTGGGATGATCATCTACCGTTGGTGGAGTTCGCCTATGACAATAGTTATCACGTGAGTATTGGCATGCCGCCTTACAAAGCGTTATATGACAGAAAGTGCAGAACTCCATTGTGCTAGGATAAAGTCGGTGAACGACAACTGTTGGGACCGGAATTGGTACAACAAACCGCTAAAATCGTGAAGCTGATCAGAACGTGACTGGTTGCTGCTTAAGACAATTAGAAGAAGTATGCCGATCAACATCGACAGTGTGACAACCCAAAAATTTATAAGATCTTAAAGAATTAAAATAAAGGTTAAAGGATAAAACCTAGATGGGAATTTGAGGAAACATTTAAAAATTTTAAAGAAGAACCTATATGATTTACTATTTGAATGAGAATAGAGAAAATATGGGTTACAAAATTTTAAAACCCTAGAAATGAATTATGTGTATGATTAAACAAATATACATTATATAATGTGTATACATTTATTTTGTATATAAAGGGAATTAAGAATAAAGAAATATAACCTAATACATATATTAGGTATGGTAATTAAAAACCTAAGGGAGTATAATATGAGAGAATGTTAGTAATTAAAAATATATACTAACTCTAAGAGATTTATTTTATACATCTCAATTAATTAATTTTATAACTTAAAAATAGCAAGTCTAATTGGGTTATAAAATTTAAGATATATGATTAATAAATTTATTTACAAAGGTGTGTAATGAAATCCTAACTAAATAATTAGGGTAAGATAAAATTGGAAAGTATGTGACTAAATTGATTTTATGGCCCAAAGAATTAAATAAGTAACCCAATTATTTATTTAAGCATTGAACTTGTAGCTAATTGATTTAATAGCAATTGGAATGTTAAACTAGCCCAATATAATATGTATGGGACACATATTATGATGACCCAATTTATTTATGGATGGAAGCCCAAGTGCATTTTAGTTAGTAAGCTAAATAACAAAATTAGCAAGCCCAAAAGAATTAATTACAAGCCCAAGTTAATCCCACATGAGGGAGGGGTATTATAGTCATTAAAGGAAGCCTTTAATAAAACCAATTTAGAGATAAAGGAGGCACATGGCCGGACAAGGAAGAGAGGAGAATGGGGAGAAGAATTTGATGATGATATACACTTTAGTTGGTAGGTTACTTTTGAGGTGTCATTTGATTGGTGGAGCCAACATCTTTATTTTTTCTTGCAAGCAAACATTTACTTAATGATGAGAGAGAGATGGAAGCAAGATAGTGGAGATAAAATATAGATACATATTATATATCTATACTTATCATTTAAGTAAATTAAATATACCAATTTCATCTCATCTTTATTTCAAAAAGTTAAACTAGAGAGAGAAATAGAAAGAACAAAAGAGAGAAATAGAAAGAAAGAGAAAGGGAAAGGGGATGGAAGGATATGCGAGGGAGAGGAAGAGAGAGGAAGGTTCCATCGAAGAGAAAGAAGAAGAAGAAGAAGATGGAGCAAGATAAGGTATAATTTCTAAGTTTTATTCTCTTTTCTTTGATTGATTTGATGAAAAATGGGGTTTATGATTTTGCAGTTTAAAACTCTTTAATCTATGTGTTTTTTATAGATTCAAGTATGAATTTAACCTATTCAAGTGTTAGAAAGTGGATCAAAAGGAAAGAAATGAAAATAAGTTTTTCAAAAGAAAGAAAACTTAATTTTTCTTAGCCTTGGTTGTGTTTAATCTTATGTTTGGTGATTTTTGGTGAAATAGATCATGGATCATGATAGATCCATGAATATATGATGTGTTGATATGTATTATGATTATTTAGAAGGGGTAATGTTTGATTAAGTAAGAGATTTAGGGAGTTTTATTACAAATCACCAAGTATGAAAATTCAAATTTTTGTAAAAACGCAACATGAAATTCAAACGACCATATCTCTCATTCTATTTTGAATTTTTGAGTGTGGTCAATTTTTAGAGTTAGATATACAAGTCTTCTAACTTTTTCAAGTGGAATAACTGAAAAAGGAGTTATAGGTTTTCGTGTGGACTGATTTTAGCAAAAGATGTCAAGTCTGAAAATTGAAGAAAAGTTGCTGCCACTATTTTGCAGGGGCAGTTTCGTCTACTTAATTTATGAAATAAATTCCAATCTTTTGGGACATTAAAATATATGTTACAAAGTAGCCTGTGTCCAAAAATGAGCTCATTCCGATTTAAATTGTGCAAGTTATGACCATTTCAATATTTATATTTTTCCGACAAAAATCGCTATAATCGGAGTTGTATAACTCCGATGGCCACGAAATTTAAACTGGATGTCCATGTTAACATGTGTAAGTTCCCGCCAAGAGTTGAGAATTTTTGGAGTTAAGCGTGAGGTAGCTAATTTCTTAAGAAATTAACTAGAAATGGATTTTTGAAAAATACTTAAAGGAGTTGAAAAATTCCAGAAAAAATATTTTTGTGTATGGAATATATGTATATATGTTTGGAAAAAGAATAGAAAAATAATAAATTGTTTTGGTATTTTCATAAAAAGGGTATTTCAGCTTCCTGAAATGAACAATTCAAGATACTGAAATGGAAACTGAAATGTCAAGAAGAGAAGTCAGTTTGGTTTCAGCTTGCTGAAATAAAAACTGACAAGGTTAGAAAGGGAAGATAGCTTGGTTTCAGTTTGCTGAAATAAAATATTAAGTCTCCTGAATTCATAAATAGTTTACCGAGTTATAATAATTACTTATAAAGGAACGATTAAGTGTTAAGTCTAAGGTAGTGCAATCGTACGCTTTAATGGTTGATGTATAGTAGCTGGGCTAAACATTTCTTTCATATGGGGAAGGTATATACGAATTAGTAACCGATCTAACTCACTGTGAAAACAGTGTAGACGAGACGAAAACTAATTTGTTGGTTGTTTGTGGGAAACTACTCAGTATACTATATTGAATACTATTAAAGATTCGATGTGTGCTAGGTTTAGACTTGTAAATTAGTTTGGTGTTAAAGTTGTCTAATATTTGACTATGTGGTTAAGTGTTAGATAATTTACTTATATAGTAATAGTATTGTGAGATAAGGTATGTTATACTAATTGAATGATCAATCTTATAACTGATAGATCTTTTCAATAAAGCGATTAAATTATATTGCATAGCAGTAATCGACGATACAGGCAAGTTCCTATACTCTTTTATTGAGCAAGTTTCTTAACTCGAACTCGAGTTGTTATTGTAAAGCATGTTCGTGATTAATCATTGTTGATTATACCACATCTATGATTTATTGATTCGCACGTTGTGCATATTATATATGTTCATCAGGTATGAAAGGCTAATCACCTTCATTACCATATTTTTCAGTTGAATTTATTTATGTTCATTGTTGGCTATTCAACATTATTGATTCAGTCATTCAGTTATGGAAATTGATTCATGTTCTTTCACAATTCTTATATTGTTGAAAGTTTATCAGCTTATTATTCATTTTCAATCATGATATATCTCCTTTTGAACTTAAAATTGCTGGGCAAAATTGTTGCTCATGAAAGTAGTATGCATACAAGCCAATCATGTATGATGATAAAGCATATACTTTGGAGACAATCTTATTTATTTATTAATAAAAATATTCATTTATTAAAGACATTTAATTATCTATATGATGTTATTTTTATAATATGTAAATAACCCATAGTTTTAAGCAATGCTTTTAGAATCATGATGTTGATCATGCTAATGAGATTTTAATTCTTAGAAAGCTTAAAACTAAAATAGTTTCCAATTGTGGGATTACTAAAATGGAAATTAGTAAATTCGGATAGATTGGTACATATGTTGCTTGCTCATTAGATGAGGATGACTAATCTCATGGTCATTTGTGTGGAGACACTAAAGCAAGTATGTAGGTGCTTATTGGAGAATAAGTTCACTGAACGTGACTCGCTATGGAATACCTAATGGAGTTTTACTCGCCTGTCAATAAGAATTCCTAATGTGATAGTAGTACAAGTGATCCTTGGACTTGAGATCATCATAGTATCTTGTATGTAACAAATTATACTTTGACTTATTTCTTAAGTCCTTTTAAGGCATATATAGGGTATACTTGGGTATAATGAGTTGCATATGGAGATAATGTATGATCAATAAAGAATCTACCACTTCTAGTAAAAGAGGAGATATGTCCTATGTGATTCGTTAAATGACAACCCAAGAATCCTTGGCCAAGGTAGAATGAAATTTGAAAGAGATTTCTAATTTGTATTATTTGGAGTTGTGCGTTTTCTAATCGAAATACATATGATTAAATAAATTAAGACTTGACAGTAAATCCATGCCTTATATTTAATTGGGACATTGTATGGTAGAAGGATTGAATTGTATGGTAACTATTTACTCACAGGTTCTTTAATGATTAATGTTGAAATCTATATTATCTGAAAAGTCGTTGATATCTAGAGAGGCTTATCCCTATTGTAGAATAAATATTATTATTTAAATAGATTATTAGTTTAATTTATTTATTTAAATAAGATTAGAATTGTTCTAATTAATTTATTCATAACCGGTTTAATATGGAGAACCTAAAGGGTCACACCATAAAAGGAAGAATAATTATTTAAGAAGGTAATGGCATAATTATAATAATACATTAAGTATAATTAATTTAATCTATAGTGATAGAATAAATTAAATAGCTTAATATTTATTATTTAATATTTTAGAAATATTAAATATAAATTAATAAGAGGAGTCTTATTAATATTATTACAATTATTATTATTTTAATTTCTAAAAGAGTTTAGTAATTAATTTAATATTAGTACTCTCATTTATTCCTAATAAGATTAGGAGACAAATTAATTAAATAAATTCAATTAATTATTCCCAATGTGGTGGGAAGCCTAAATTAATTAAAGGAGTTTAATTAAGTAAATGAAATCCCATGTCTAATAGGATTGGAAGGGTTGACCAATATCTATATAAGAGGAGTCTTATAATAGATATCAGTTGATGCAATTCCAATTGTTGGAGAGTACTCCTTTTTTATAGAGGATAGAAAACTAAGCCAACCACCCTCCTTCTTGATAATTCATCTTCCTTGGTGGATCACCTCTAGAGGCCAAACACTTGGGTGGCTAACGTTGATCAAAGGAAAGAATCTAATACAAAAATTCAAGGAGATCACGAAGAACAAGGAGTTGAACTCGTACCTGTGGAAGCTTCGTTCTACAAGGGTATGATTCCATAACTTCTTATTTATCGATTTAAATTAATAATTTGCATAAAGGATGATCCGGGTAATGGTTTTGTAGAAATTTTTTTAAAACTCTGATATACCATGCTTCCGTTAATTTTTGCAATTTGATTGCGTCACGATTTCGTACAAACCCAACAGTGGCATCAGAGCCAAACCTTTATGCAATTATTAATTATTTTTGATTTCATATACATATGGGTATGTATTTAGAATAATTTATTTGGCATAATTTTATTGTATAAATTATAATTTTTATGAAATTTTATTTTAAACGAAACCGAACTGTTCCGAAATCGTGAATTTTATTTTTTCCGTTAGTTGAGTGTGCATGGATTGTTTTGAATAAGGTGATTCATAAAGTAAGCCACAAATTAAACAAAAAAAAAGGAACCTGTAGCTTTATTTTAGAAAGTGGATACCGGATGGTTTTAAAAAAAGGTGATCTAACTACCTTTATATATATAAGATATATTATATATATATATATATATATATATAATATATTCTTAATAATTTTATAATTAAAATAAAGAATTTATTTTAATCTTGAAATTAGATTTCATGTAATTAAAATTGTCCATTAAATGATACTCATATATATATGAAATATTTTAATTCATGAGATGGATATTTATTTATTGATATATATGGTGATATTTATGATAATAAATGGGGATTGATTATGGACTATTTGACCAATGCGATTGGATTTTATTTTAGTTGAATGCTTGAATGAATGAGTTTTATTAAATGGGGTCTGCGTACTGTTGGGTTTGTACATAACGCAATCATGCAATCAAATCACATAAATAGGGCGGAAGCGTAAAAAACTAGGTTTTCAAAAATTTATACAAACCCATTACCATGATCATTCTTGTGCATCAATTATCAGTGAATGAAGAAAGAGAAAAACAGAATTATACTTTTGAAGATCCAAGCTTCCTCAGGTACAAGTTCTACTCCTTTGATTCCTTTGATTCCTCTGTAGTGGCTCCTTCCCTTGATCAATGTCAGCCACCCAAATGTTTGGCCTCTAACGGTGATCCACCAAGGAAGATGAAGAACTCAGTAAGATGGGTTATTGGCTTAACCCTTGTTTCTATCTCTATAGAATATGTGTACTCCCAACTCTTGAAAAACTCACGTTTTTTATTTCTGATATAAGACTCTCTTATATAGATATTAGGTTAACCCTCCTAATCCAATTAGAATAGGGTTTTATTTAATTAATTAATTAATTACTTTTAATTCATTTATATCCTAATCTTTATTAGGATTGAGAGATAGTACTGATATTATATTAATTCCTAAACTCCTTTAGAATTAAAATAATAATAATAATAATAATATTAATAAGACTACTCTTATTAATTTATATTTAATATTTTTAAAATATTAAATAATAAACATTAAGCTATTTAATTTATTCTATCATCATAGATTAAATTAATTATACTTAATGCATTATTACTATCATGACATTTTCTTCTTAAATAATTCTTCTTCCTTTTATGGTGTGACCCTTTAGGTTCTCCATATTAAACCGGTTGTGAATAAATCAATTAGAACAATTCTAATCTTATTTAAATAAACAAATTAAACTAATAATCTATTTAAATAAATAACATTTATTCTACAATAGGGATAAGCCTCCCTAGCGATCAACGACTTTCCAGATAATATAGATTTCAACATTAATCATAAAAGAACCTGTGAGTTAATAGTTACCGTACAATTCAATCCTTCCACCATACAATGTCCCAATTAAATATAAGACATGGATTTACTGTCAAGTCTTAATTTATTTAATCATATGTATTTCGATTAGAAAATGCACAACTCCAAATAATGCAAATTAGAAACCTCTTTCTAATTTCATTCTACCTTGGCCAAGGATTCCTGGGTTGTCATTTAACGAATCACATAGGATATATATCCTCTTTTACTAGAGGTGGTAGATTCTTTATTGATCATTCATTATCTCCATATGTAACTCATTATACCCAAGCATACCCTATATATGCCTTAAAAGGCCTTAAGGAATTAGTCAAAGTATAATTTGTTACATACAAGATACTATGATGATCTCAAGTCCAAGGATCACATGTACTACTATCACATTAGGAATTCCTATTGACATGCGAGTAAAACTCCATTAGGTATTCCATAGCGAGTCACGTTCAGTGAACTTATTCTCCAATAAGCACCTACATACTTGCTTTAGTGTCTCCACACAAATGACCATGAGATCAGTCATCCTCATCCAATGAGCAAGCAATATATGTACCAATCTATCCGAATTTACTAATCCCTATTTTAGTAATCCCACAATTGGGAACTATTTTAGTTTTTAAGCTTTCTAAGAATTTAGATCTCATTATCATGATCTCATCATGATTCTAAAAGCATTGCTTAAAACTATGGGTTATTTACATATTATAAAAACAGCACCATGTAGATAATTATATGCCTTAAATGAATATTTTATTAATAAATAAATAAGATTGTTTACAAAGTATGTGCTTTGTCATCATACATGATTGGCTTGTATGCACACTACTATCAATCTCCCACTTGCACTAAAGCCAATCGCCATGGTATCTCATACCCATCTTCTCTAAGTGACGATTAAACTGCTGTTGTGTTAAAGCTTTAGTAAATGGATCTGCAATGTTGTCTTGAGAGTCTACACGCTCCTAGGTGACGTCTCCTCTTTCAATGATCTCCTTGATCAAGTGAAATCGCCGCAACACGTGTTTAGATTTCTGATGAGACCTGGGTTCCTTACCTGTGCAACCACTCCGGTGTTGTCACAGTATACGGGAACTGCTTCTCCAATGCTAGGAACCACACCAAGTTCAGTTATGAACTTCTTCATCCAAACAGCTTCCTTTGCAACTTCACTTGCAGCTATATACTCTGCCTCTGTCACTGAATCAGCAACCGTTTGCTGCTTGGAACTCTTCCAACTCACTGGACCTCCGTTCAAGATAAACACATACCCTGAAATAGATTTACTATCATCTTGGTCTGTTTGAAAACTTGAGTCCGTGAATCCCTCGAGTTTTAATTCAGACCCACCGTAGACAAGAAATATATCTTTAGTCCTTCTCAAGTACTTTAGGATATTTTTCACTGCCTTCCAGTGCTCTTCTCCTGGATTCGACTGGTATCTGCTTGTTACACTAAGTGCGTGAGCAACATCCGGTCTAGTACATATCATACCGTACATGATAGATCCTCTTGCAGAAGCATAAGGGATCTTACTCATACGGTCTCTCTCCTCAGGTGTCTTTGGGGCCTGTTTCTTGGAGAGATTTATTCCATGGCTCATCGGCATGAGACCTCTTTTGGAATCTTCCATGCTAAACCTCTTTAGCATCGTATCAATGTACGTTCCTTGGGATAAGCCGAGCATCCTTTTAGATCTATCTCTATATATCTTTATCCCCAAAATATAGGATGCTTCACCCAAGTCCTTCATGGAGAAGTTTTTAGATAACCAGATTTTAATGGATTGTAACATAGGAATGTCATTCCTTATCAGTAATATATCATCAACATATAATACAAGGATTGATACCGCGCTCCCACTAACCTTCTTGTATACACATGGTTCATCCTCATTTTTGATAAAATCAAACTCTTTGATTGTCTCATCAAAACGAATGTTCCATCTACGAGAAGCTTGCTTCAACCCATAAATGGATCGTTGTAGCTTACAGACTTGATTTGTTCCAACTTTTGAAATAAATCCCTCTGGCTGTGTTATATACACATCCTCCTCAAGTTTCCCATTGAGGAAGGTCGTTTTCACGTCCATCTGCCAGATCTCATAGTCGTTGTAAGCTGCAATCGCAAGCAAAATCCGAATGGACTTGAGCATGGCTACTGGTGAGAAGGTTTCATCATAGTCAACTCCTTGTCTTTGTTTGAAACCTTTTGCAACCAGTCAGGCCTTATAGGTCTCTACCTTTCCGTCTGCTCCAGTCTTTTTCTTAAAAACCCATTTACACCCAATAGGTTTAATACCTTCAGGTGGTGAAACCAAAGACCATATTTTGTTTTCATACATGGAGTCCATTTCGGATTTCATGGCTTCAAGCCATTTCCCTGAGTCTTTATTACTCATAGCCTGTTCGTAATTTAATGGATCATCATCATTCATGATGTGTACCTCATCGTCATCCTCTATAACGAATCCATACCTCTCAAGTATCTTCGGTACTCTTCCAGATTTACGAACAGGGTGTGGTACAGTAGGTTTTTCTACTTGGTTAGGTACCTGACTTTGGTCCATGGTAACTTGTGGTTCTTGAACTTCTTCAAGATATATCTTGCTCCCACTGACCCCTTCATGGATAAACTCTTTCTCCAAGAAGGTAGCATGTTTCGCAACAAACACCTTTTGATCAGTTGGATGATAGAAATAATACCCTACGGTTTCTTTAGGGTATCCCACAAATCTACACTTATCGGATTTAGTCTGTAGCTTATCATTTTCAAACTTTTTGACATAAGCTGGACAACCCCAAGTCTTAACATGCTTAAGATTTGGTTTCCTCCCTTTCCACATCTCATATGGAGTCTTTGGGGCGGATTTGGTAGGTACCTTGTTAAGTAGGTATGCAGCCGTTTGAGAAACTCACTGCTTAAGTATTCTCCACCTCGATCTGATTGAAGTATCTTAATACTCTTGCCCGTTTGTTTCTCTACTTCACTTCTGAACTCTTTGAACTTTTCAAATGATTCTGATTTGTATTTCATTAAATACACATATCCAAATCTTGAGTGATCATCAGTGAAAGTAATAAAATAAGAATACCCACCCCGTGCACTTGTTGTCATAGGTTCACAAACGTCTGTGTGAATCAATGCCAACAACTCTGTAACTCTCTCTCCTTTTCCACTAAAAGGAGATTTAGTCATTTTACCCATGAGACAAGATTCACAAGTTAGATATGATTCATAATCAGATAGCTCGAGGAGGCCATCTTTATGCAACTTGGATAATCTTGTTTCATTGATATGACCGAGTCTACAGTGCCACATATAGGTATAATTAATATCATCTCTTTTCCTTTTCTTAATTTGTTCAATTTGAAATATATTTTCTTGTAAGTCAAGTGTATAAAGTCCATTTCTCAAATTTCCAATATCATATAAAACATCGTCTTTATAAATAGAACAACCATTGTTCTTTATAATAACGTCAAAACCTTCCATATCCAATACAGAAATTGAAATAATGTTTTTAATAATATTCAGAACATAATAACAATTATTAAGATAAATGGATTTGCCCGAAGGCATTGCTAAACAATAAGTTCCTACAGCTAATGCAGCAACTTTTGCTCCATTTCCCACTCGTAGGATCACCTCATCTTTGTTCAGCTTTCTACTTCTGACCAGTCCCTTCACAGTATTACATATGTGAGAACCACAGCCGGTATCCAATGCCCAAGTAGAATTATGACTTTCAGAAAAATTAATTTCAATCATAAACAAACCTTGATTGGAAGTCGAAGCTTCTCCAAGCTTCTTCTCTGCTAGAAACTTCTTGCAGTTCCTCTTCCAATGTCCCGGCTCATTGCAATGAAAGCACATTCCTTTAGCTGGTTCAGGTTTCTTTTGCTCCTTTTCTTTCCCTTTTCCCTTAGCCTTCTTAGATTTCTTCTTTTCAGAAGACACCTTGGGCCTCTTCCTTTTATTGGAAGAATCCACCATCAAGACATGGTTCTTCTTGGATGAGAAGTGACCTTCTGCAGTTTTTAACATGTTAAGCAGCTCAGGTAAGCTGACATCTAGCTTATTCATGTGAAAATTAACCACAAACTGCGAGAAGGTCTTAGGGAGTGACTGCAAGACCAAGTCTTGACTCAACTCCCCATCCATGACGAACCCAAGCTGTCCAAGGCGTTCAATCAAATTGATTACTTTCAGAACATGAGTCTCGACGGCAGTGCCCTCGGTCATCCGAGATCGAAAGAGCTCCTTAGATATCTCATATCTAGCAGTCCTACTCTGTTCACCATACAACTCCTTGAGGTGAAGCAGCATAGCAGGAGCATCCATTTTTTCGTGCTGACGCTAAAGCTCGTTATTCACGGATGCGAGCATGATGCATTGAGCCACAGATGCATCATCTTGCCACTTATTGAAAGTGGCAATCTCTTCCTCAGAGGCTGTTTCTGAAACAGATTCAGGGATAGTGGAATTTAGGACATAAGAAATCTTTTCAGCAGTGAGAACTATTCTCAGATTTCTTAGCCAGTCCTCATAATTCGGGCCGGTAAGCTTATTTGCATCAAGTATGCTTTGTAGTGAGATTAGTGATTTTGATATTTTTAAAATTCTGCATGTGAAAAGACAACATTTTAGCAAACATTCATTTTATTAACTTTGCATACCAAAATAAATTTAGGTCTTTATTTTAAATTGGTATCTCCCACTATTTTCATCAAACTATATTACCCTCACTCATATAGTTCGGCAACATCTAATTAAAGATTTGCTAGTGAGATTAAGGATCCCATTTCAAATGTATATAACCTTGTGGATAGCACAACAAGCGATATACAAATAAATAGGTAGACAACTCTTGTCAATTACATCACCGTGTAACTCCTTTTATTTTGCCTCTTAAATCATAATGGTCATGTGTGTGCACATCCGAACTAAAATAATTTAAGTTAAGTCCCGCCTAGCACTTTCATAAATTCAAAAAAGAAAAATTTTCGTCCTTGTGGATAGCACAACAAGACTAGATCGTTCAATTTTCTTGATAAGCATCAAATGTGATTAATTAACATCTTAAATATTCAATACTCGCCTTGTGGATAGCACAACAAACTCATATTAAATATTTAATACTCTATTAACTAATCATGCTAGAAGGCGACGTTCGATATTCCAAATATCATTTGAATGCTTCAGACTTAATATTATTTCTTTGAGGGGTTTGTTATTATTTGTCTCATCTTTTTAAGCGCACATGCACATATATATATAAAATACGCGTCATTTTATTAAACATGCGAAGCATGTTTGTATAAAATATAATATATATAATATTTAGGATGCAATATAGAATACTATATTCTACCCGGATTGATTATGGACTTTTATTCTAGTTTGGTTCACTAGAGCCACCAAGTGAACCAAAAGGTCAAACCTAGGAGTGCAAGAATCTGAATTTAAATATAACTATTACATTTAAACCCTGGCTCCATACAAATGAGTCTTCACGCGTTCCTTGCTCCTTGGTCTCCAATTTCTTCAAAATAATTCTAACTATCTCTATTACATTAACTATTTAAAATTAAATAGAAACCTTGATCAGCAGTCAAGGGGAAGTACATAGAAAGGAGATAGAATTTATATCGAGAATAAAACTAGAGAAGACGAGGTACGCAGACCCCATTTTATAAAACCCATTCATTCAAGCATTCAACCAAAATAAAATCCAATCACATTGGTCATAGTCCATAATCAATCCCTTTTATTACCATACATATCATCATACGTATCAATAAAACTTATTCATCTCCTGAAAATAAATTCATTCCATATATGTATTAATATCAGTTAATGGGCAAAAGTTTGCTAAACTTTGTTTTTGGAAAAATAAACTCCTTTATTTCATTCAAAAATAATTCCAAATTAAACTCTTTAATTTTAGCAATTCTGAAATCTCATTTTATATAAAATAAACATCTTTATTTTAAACCTTTATTAATTAAATAAACCATTCATTTAATTAAATAAAACAAAACAAAAAAAAATTTCAGTTCCTGTCCAGTGGCGCAGCTGCGCCAAGAATGTAAAGGGAACCGGCGCAGCTGCGCAGCATGAAAACAGGAACAGCACCCGGCGCAGCTGCGCAGCAATATTGCCTTGTACCGGCGCAGCTGTGCAGCTTCGCAGAATCTGAAAAATTTTTGTTGCCCAAAACTCGATCCAATCGCATATTATACATGTATGGAATCACATAGACTGATAATTAGCACAAGATTGGCTCTGATACCACTGTTGGGTTTGTACGTAACGCAATCATGCAATCAAATCACATAAATAGGGGGGAAGCGTAAAAAACTAGGTTTTCAAAAATTTATACAAACCCATTACCATGATCATTCTTGTGCATCAATTATCAGTGAATGAAGAAGGAGAAAAACAGAATTATACCTTTGAAGATCCAAGCTTCCTCAGGTACAAGTTCTACTCCTTTGATTCCTTTGATTCCTCTGTAGTGGCTCCTTCCCTTGATCAATGTCAGCCACCCAAATGTTTGGCCTCTAACGGTGATCCACCAAGGAAGATGAAGAACTCAGTAAGATGGGTTATTGGCTTAACCCTTGTTTCTATCTCTATAGAATATGTGTACTCCCAACTCTTGAAAAATTCACGTTTCTTATTTCTGATATAAGACTCTCTTATATAGATATTAGGTTAACCCTCCTAATCCAATTAGAATAGGGTTTTAATTAATTAATTAATTAAATACTTTTAATTAATTTATATCCTAATCTTTATTAGGATTGAGAGAGAGTACTGATATTATATTAATTCCTAAACTCCTTTAGAATTAAAATAATAATAATAATAATAATAATAATAAGACTCCTCTTATTAATTTATATTTAATATTTCTAAAATATTAAATAATAAACATTAAGCTATTTAATTTATTCTATCATCATAGATTAAATTAATTATACTTAATGCATTATTACTATCATGCCATTTTCTTCTTAAATAATTCTTCTTCCTTTTATGGTGTGACCCTTTAGGTTCTCCATATTAAACCGGTTGTGAATAAATCAATTAGAACAATTCTAATCTTATTTAAATAAACAAATTAAACTAATAATCTATTTAAATAAATAGCATTTATTCTACAATAGGGATAAGCCTCCCTAGCGATCAACGACTTTCCAGATAATATAGATTTCAACATTAATCATAAAAGAACCTGTGAGTTAATAGTTACCGTACAATTCAATCCTTCCACCATACAATGTCCCAATTAAATATAAGACATGGATTTACTGTCAAGTCTTAATTTATTTAATCATATGTATTTCGATTAGAAAATGCACAACTCCAAATAATGCAAATTAGAAACCTCTTTCTAATTTCATTCTACCTTGGCCAAGGATTCCTGGGTTGTCATTTAACGAATCACATAGGATATATATCCTCTTTTACTAGAGGTGGTAGATTCTTTATTGATCATTCATTATCTCCATATGTAACTCATTATACCCAAGCATACCCTATATATGCCTTAAAAGGCTTAAGGAATTAGTCAAAGTATAATTTGTTACATACAAGATACTATGATGATCTCAAGTCCAAGGATCACATGTACTACTATCACATTAGGAATTCCTATTGACAGGCGAGTAAAACTCCATTAGGTATTCCATAGCGAGTCATGTTCAATGAACTTATTCTCCAATAAGCACCTACATACTTGCTTTAGTGTCTACACACAAATGACCATGAGATCAGTCATCCTCATCCAATGAGCAAGCAACATATGTACCAATCTATCCGGATTTACTAATCCCCATTTTAGTAATCCCACAATTGGGAACTATTTTAGTTTTTAAGCTTTCTAAGAATTTAGATCTCATTATCATGATCTCATCATGATTCTAAAAGCATTGCTTAAAACTATGAATTATTTACATATTATAAAAACAGCACCATGTAGATAATTATATGCCTTAAATGAATATTTTATTAATAAATAAATAAGATTGTTTACAAAGTATGTGCTTTGTCATTATACATGATTGGCTTGTATGCACACTACTATCAATCTCCCACTTGCACTAAAACCAATCGCCATGGTATCTCATACCCATCTTCTCTAAGTGACGATCAAACTGCTGTTGTGTTAAAGCTTTAGTAAATGGATCTGCAATGTTGTCTTGAGAGTCTACACGCTCCTAGGTGACGTCTCCTCTTTCAATGATCTCCCTGATCAAGTGAAATCGCCGCAACACGTGTTTAGATTTCTGATGAGACCTGGGTTCCTTAGCCTGTGCAACCGCTCCGGTGTTGTCACAATATACGGGAACTTCTTCTCCAATGCTAGGAACCACACCAAGTTCAGTTATGAACTTCTTCATCCAAACAGCTTCCTTTGCAGCTTCACTTGCAGCTATATACTCTGCCTCTGTCACTGAATCAGCAACCGTTTGCTGCTTGGAACTCTTCCAACTCACTGCACCTCCGTTCAAGGTAAACACATACTCTGAAACAGATTTACTGTCATCTTGGTCTGTTTGAAAACTTGAGTCCGTGAATCCCTCGAGTTACATAGTGTGTGCACGTTTGTGGGATATCCTAAAGAAAGTTTGGGATACTATTTCTACAATCCTACTGAGCAAAAGGTGTTTGTTGCAAAACACACTGCCTTCTTGGAAAAAGAGTTTATCCTTGATGGGGCTAGTGGGAGAAAAATAGATCTAGAAGAAATTCAAGAACTACAAACCACTACAGATCAAGTGGATGAACCTGTCCAAGTAGAAACACCTAATGTACAACACCTTATTCGTAAATTTGGAAAAGTACCGAAGATACCTAAAAGGTATGGATTCGTCATATAGGATGACGATGAGGTACACATCATGGACGATGATGATCCATTAAATTAAGAACAGACTATGAGTAATAAAGACTCAGAGAAATAGTAGATGACCATAAAATCTAAAATGGATTTTGAAGCTATGCTCAAGTCCATTTAGATTTTTCTTGCGATTGCAGCTTATTTTACTTAATCTGGCAAAATGGACGTGGAGATGCCCTTCCTCAAATATACGTTATTAGAGGAGAATGTATGTATGATACATCCAGATAATTTTTTGTTTTAATGGTTAAAGCAAATCATGTATATGAGCTACAACAATCCATTCATGGATTGAAGCAAGATTCTCGTAGATGGAACATTCGTTTTGATGAGACAATCAAAGAGTTTGATTTTATCAAAAACGAGGATGAACCATGTGTGTACAAGAAGGTTAGTGGGAGCGCAGTTTCATTCCTTGTATTATATGTTGATGATATATTACTGATAGGGAATGATATTCCTATGCTATAATCGATTAAAATCTGGTTATCTAAACACTTCTCTATGAAGGACTTGGGAGAAGCATCCTATATTCCGGAGAAGATCACTGTGAGACAGTGATAAATATCTTGGAGTACTTAACTGACACTAAAGATGTCATCATATCACATGATGAGTCTGAATTAAACTAGAGTGCTAAACAGACTCAAGTTTTCAGACTGACCAAGACGATAGCAAATCCACTTTAGGGTAAGTCGTTACCTTGAAAGATGGTGCAGTGAATTGGAAAGGTTCCAAACAGTAAAAGGTTGTTGGTCTAGTGACAAAGACAAAGTATATAACTGTAAGTGAAGCTGCAAGTTGATGTTTCGGATGAAAAGTTTATTACAGAACTAGGAATAGTTCTAAAGTCTCATCTTGAATCTAAACATGTGTTGCGGAACTTTGATTAAAAAGATCATTGAAAGAGGAGCATATAGACTCTCAAGATAACATTACAAATCCATTTACTAAAGCTTTAACATAACATCAGTTTGATCGTCACTTAGAGAAGAAGGGTATGAGATACCATGGTGATTGGCATTAGTACAAGTGGGAGATTGAAAGTAGTATGCATACAAGCCAATCATGTATGATGATAAAGCATATACTTTGGAGACAATCTTATTTATTTATTAATAAAAATATTCATTTATTAAAGACATTTAATTATCTACATGATGCTGTTTTTATAATATGTAAATAACCCATAGTTTTAAGCAATGCTTTTAGAATCATGATGTTGATCATGCTAATGAGATTTAAATTCTTAGAAAGCTTAAAACTAAAATAGTTCCCAATTGTGGGATTACTACAATGGGGATTAGTAAATCCGGATAGATTGGTACATATGTTGCTTGCTCATTAGATGAGGATGACTAATCTCATGGTCATTTGTGTGGAGACACTAAAGCAAGTATGTAGGTGCTTATTGGAGAGTAAGTTCACTGAACGTGACTCGCTATGGAATACCTAATGGAGTTTTACTCGTCTGTCAATAGGAATTCCTAATGTGATAGTAGTACAAGTGATCCTTGGATTTGAGATCATCATAGTATCTTGTATGTAATGAATTATACTTTGACTTATTCCTTAAAGTCCTTTAGGGTTTATAAAAGGGTATGCTTGGGTATAATGAGTTACATATGGAGATAATGAATGATCAATAAAGAATTTACCACCTCTAGTAAAAGAGGAGATATGTCCTATGTGATTCGTTAAATGACAACTCAGGAATCCTTGGCTAAGGTAGAATGAAATTAGAAAGAGGTTTCTAATTTGCATTATTTGGAGTTGTGCGTTTTCTAATCGAAATACATATGATTAAATAAATTAAGACTTGACAGTAAATCCATGCCTTATATTTAATTGGGACATTGTATGGTGGAAGGATTGAATTGTACAGTAACTATTTACTCACAGGTTCTTTTATGATTAATGTTGAAATCTATATTATCTGGAAAGTCGTTGATCGCTAGGGAGGCTTATCCCTATTGTAGAATAAATATTATTTATTTAAATAGATTATTTGTTTAATTTATTTATTTAAATAAGATTAGAATTGTTCTAATTGATTTATTCACAACCGGTTTAATATGGAGAACCTAAAGGGTCACACCATAAAAGGAAGAATAATTATTTAAGAAGGTAATGACATAATTGTAATAATGCATTAAGTATAATTAATTTAATCTATAGTGATAGAATAAATTAAATAGCTTAATATTTATTATTTAATATTTTAGAAATATTAAATATAAATTAATAAGAGGAGTCTTATTAATATTATTACAATTATTATTATTTTAATTTTTAAAAGAGTTTAGTAATTCGTTTAATATTAGTACTCTCATTTATTCCTAATAAGATTAGGAGACAAATTAATTAAATGAATTTAATTAATTATTCCCAATGTGGTGGGAAGCCTAAATTAATTAAAGAAGTTTAATTAATTAAATGAAATTCCATGTCAAATAGGATTAGAAGGGTTGACCAATATCTATATAAGAGGAGTCTTATAATAGATATCAGTTGATGCAATTCCAATTGTTGGAGAGTACTCCTTTTCTATAGAGGATAAAAAACTAAGCCAATCACCCTCCTTCTTGATAATTCATCTTCTTTGGTGGATCACCTCTAGAGGTCAAACACTTGGGTGGCTAACGTTGATTAAAGGAAGGAATCTAACCCGAAAATTCAAGGAGATCATGAAGAACAAGTAGTTGAACTCGTACCTGTGGAAGCTTCGTTCTACAAGGGTATGATTTCATAACTTCTTATTTATCGTTTTAAATTAATAATTTGCATAAAGGATGATCCGGGTAATGGTTTTGTAGAAATTTTTTTTAAACTCTGATATACCATGCTTCCGCTAATTTTTGCAATTTGATTGCGTCACGATTTTGTACAAACCCAACAGCTCACCCTTGCTATATCATGATAACCATTTCAGATTAAGACGAAACTTCGAACACAGGTAAAGGCAAAGACAAGTTTCAGGATTGAATTATTGTACGGTTAAAATTGTAATAGTATTGAATTATGTGTAAAAGTTTATTGTATAAATAATTTATGATTATATCTTCTACAGTAGTTATAGAAATGATGTATCGTAACGTACCATGTCCGAGGTTCTAGGAACTCGAATTTGGGTGCGCTACAGACAGAATCGACAGTTTTTAGCAGGAAGCTTCGTTTTCCTGAAGGTATCTCCCTGGAAAGGGAAGATTCAATTTGGCAAAAAGGGGAAGCTGAGCCCCCGATTTATTGGACCTTTTGAGATACTGCGAAAGGTTGGCGAAGTGGCTTACGAGGTTGCGTTACCTCCAGAGCTAGATAATATACACAAAGTTTTCCATATTTCCGTGTTGCGACCGTACAAACATGGCTACAAACATGTAATAGAATACGAGCCTTTACAGTTTGATAAAGACTTAACGTATGAAGAGGTTCCAATTCCAATAGTCGACAGAAATGAACAAGTACTTATAAATAAAGTGATAACTTATGTTAAGGTAATCTGGAGGAACCACAGTGCTGAAGAAGCCACGTGGGAACTCGAAGATGTAATGAAGAAAACGTATTCCCAATTATTTGCTTAATTATTTGTGTAATTTCTTATACACCGATTCTGGGGACAGAATCTTTTTAAGGGGGGAATGTAACGGATGAGATTATTTTTTTTTATGATTTTGGGGACAGAATCCTTTTAAAGAGGGAAGATTGTAACGAATGAGAATTTTATATATTAAATTTTAATATTTATTGAATTAAATAAATATTATGATTAATTTATTTATTGAGTTAAATAAATAAATTATGTGATTGTTGTAGAGTAATTTAATTAAGTGTAATATATTAATTAAATGAATATTTATTATTTAATTTAATTGATGTATAATTATTTTATGGTATGGTTCTAATTTAATTGAGATAATTAAATTAGATAAATTTTATGTGATAATTGTTACATAAAATTATAATTAGCGAGTAATTATAATTGTTATGTGACAATTTTTATGTGGTTAATTGATGTTAGCTTTTAATTAATTAAATTAGAATGTTGAGATTTAATTAATTAAAGTATAACATTTACAGTATGTGTTAAAGGATTAAAAAGAGTTTTTAAAACCGTTTTGCCAAACAAGGCCCTTGCACCTGTTTTACATTCGTTTTGCCAAACGGGGCCTTAACTACTAAAAACCTGTTTTTAAATAAGCTATTTTGCCAAACAAACCTTAGAGCTTTTAAAATTCAAAATAGTGTAACTTATATATTAATGGTAATTATTATAATTAATAAGGGGCTTATTATGTTTTATATTTATGATTGTATTATATGTATATTGGAATATACGTAAGTTAAAACAAAAGAGTCAGTCTGTTAGAACAAAGAAGAACAAAACAGAGAAAGGATAGAGAGAAAAGAGGGAAAGATGAAGAAGAAGGAGAATGAATTTCTAAAACTTGAAGCCTAGCAATCATCTTCTTCTTCCAACCACTAATCAAAGGGTATAATCTCTAAATTTTAGTTTTAATATTGTGTTTTATGTTCTTCATATTGTTGGTTCTTTGTAAACATGAATTCTCATGAAAATTGCATAAACATGATTTATATATATATATATATATATATATATATATATTGTTTATAACATGCATATATATGATTTGTATGCGTAATTAAGTTGTTAATTCATGCATATATGATGAACATGAGGAATTCATATTCATCAAAAGTTACAGTAAAGTATTTTGAAAATATATAGTTTTCTTTTAAAATCAAAATTTATGTTTGATTGATAATTGTTGTTTAAATTAATGGTAGATTATGTTAGTATGATTAGAAACGAAGTGATTATGATTGAAATTATGTGAATTGGTTTAAAAATAAATTCACAGTGTCAATTTTATCAAGAACACTGAAAAATAATTTTTCTCCAAATTTTATAAAATTAAGTGCTTTAGATTATGTGTATTGATGTCTTTATGTGTTAGAATGTGTTAGAATCATAAACTGATAATTTTACAATAGTTTATGTGAGTTATGGGTTTTGAATTCGGACTTGATGTGGAGAAATAAGCCAAATTAGTTTTTTCTCTGCAAAGTTCGCAAACTGTTAGACTTGTTTGCGCAGTGGCGCGGCCGCACCGCTCCAAGGCATTAATGTAGAGTGCCCGCGCCAGGCAGCGCACCCGCGCCGCTCCCAAGGCCAATTGTAGCGCGGCCGTGCTGGTCCTGCAGATTGGATAAAAAGCTATTTTTAATTGTACAAAATTATAAGATTTTTGATGTAATAATTGATAAAACATGCTAATAATATTAAAATGCTAAATGGACAATAATGAATTATATTAATGAAATATAATTATAATTTGAATAATTATAATTAAGGTAAATGTGTAATTTAAATTATAATTCGTTTAATTATAATTTAATAAGTGCATGAATTGAAATTGATTAATTATAATCAAGATAATTGTTTAATTTAAATTATAATTTTTTAATTATAATTTAATTAATATAAATGCATAATGTAATTTGATTAATTATAATCACAGTAAATGTTAATTTAAATTATAATTTACTTAATTATAATTTAATTAATATAAGATGTAATTATAATTTGATTAATTATAATTAAAGTGAATGTTTAATTTAGATTATAATTTGTTTAATTATAATTTAATTAATATGGGTACATAATTATTATTTGATTAATTATGTGAAAATATAATATGATTATGTGATGTGATTAATTATGTGATAATTAATTATTAACTTAATAATTAGAAAAGAATGAGTTAACCTAGATAGGTTAACTAATTATGTGAATTAGTTATGTGATAACTAATTTAGATTATTATGGTTAAATATATATGTGTAAAATTTATTAAGGAACGTGATAGTAATTGTAGCTTGCGCTTAAGGCAAGTTCTCTAATCCTTACTCTTTTATATTGTGCAAGTTTTCAAAACTCAAACTTGTTATTGATATGCAAGTTTTCTATATTCAATCTTAATTGTATTAAGCATGTCTTTCTTTTCTGCAATGGACAAACAATTATTTAAAGTTCATTATTTAGTAATATGACATTGACTTTATTGTTCAAGTAAGGTCTATTCAGTCTTTCAAGTGCTTTAAGTTTATTTCTAAAATATAAGTTATTTCGTAATTCTGTATTATCGAATTACTATTTATTGTAAGTCGATTCAACTACTTCTTAGTTGATGGTAGTTGAACTCCAAATTTCCTTTTAAGCTTATCCAAACCAAACTTTCTTTGGTGCGGACTTGTATCAAATACTGAGATGAATAACTCTATTTGATAGGGGATTACCATGCGAAAGCGTTAATATGTTTGTGCATAATACATGGTACGAAGGACTGATCCCCCTAAGTATGAGTTATGAGTCCATATAGTCTAAAAGACTATTAAAGGTTTTAAATAGAAATGTTTATAACCTACGACATAGCTCAAGGTCTTATGATCCTCAGATGAATTCAATATTCGAAATTTTAAATGTTGATGAAAGAATTATTATTCAATTCTTTATTATCGATGAAGAAAAAGTTATTTAAATCTTTTGAAGTTATTCAGTTATGTCATCATTGTTATTATTGTTATTCCAAAATGAGCTTTCGTTTGCTCACTCTTGCAATTAAATAACCATTGCAGCTAAAGTCGAGAACATTGACGTACCGTTAACGAGTAAAGGAAAATGCAAGATAAACAAGTGAAGACTTGTTTTATTTGTTGATTATGAATTGTAATAAGACTTGATTATGTTAAGTTATTTTTTCGCATTAATTTTTTATGTTAAGGTTAGGTAACCCTGAGATTATTTTTGGACAAAGTTGTAATCCTTTTGATAAGAAAGATTTTTATATAATGATAAGGTTGTAATTTATTTCGCATTCCTTATTATTGGGCTGTAGATGTATGTTTTATTTAGATAGTGAACACCAAATCGTGTAAAAAGAAGTATCCGGATTTGGGGGTGTCACACATCATCCATAAAACTACTAATAATTTTATTGGTTTAACTAGTCTATTACAAACATTACATCAAATTCTTTACCTTCATCTCCGGATCGCAACATGGTCTTTACCACTTGCTTTAAGACCAATATGTGACGCCCCAAATCTGTGTACTTACTACAGCGGATCTGGCGCTCACTTGTCCAATACTAAATCCTTATGAGTATAGATATTATAGACTTACAATACTGATAACCAGATCGTTCCCAGAAAAGGGGGAGCCTTCTGTTAATTTAGCGCGCAATCAAATAACCCCTTTTTTAGACAGAAAATAATGCTAACTATCTGATAATATACTATAATCATTGTTTATAGAACTTACCATACATTATGAGCTCAGAAATTTGCCAAAGTAATATGAGTTTATGAACTCGCAATAGTAATATGAGTTCATGAACATATCAAGAACTTACTATACGACTATGGGACTTACCATACTACTATGAGTCACGAGCTTACCATAATAGTATGAGTTCAAGAACTCGCATACAATCTTAAAATCCACTAACTTAATAGTAAATTACACAAATAATACATATCCATAATAATTCCCAGTTCTTTTATTTATATTTCCAAAAGTCATTACAACTTAAGTCCTATTACAAATAAAGAAAACTATAACTATATACTTCTTAACCTAATTTATTTTCTTTCCATTCTTCTTATTGTCAGACCATTCTGGTAATTCTTACTTAACTGCAAATGAAAAATATTTGAAAGAATGAGCATAATTTGCTCAGCAAGTCTAAAGATATGAATATAAAAAAAAATCATAACTATTCTGATTCAAAGAATAAAATCTTGACAAAAAAATTCAATACTTTTCAATATAGTAATACTGAGTGGTTGTTAAACCAAGAACTAATAAGGTTGTTATACATAACATCTGCAACACTGACAATAACTGTATCAATAGTGTTTCCTATGTTATGCATCACACCTGCAATACTGACAACAACCATAACAATAGTATATAAGTCGGTTAGCCGACACATCACAAATTCCCCCATGAATAAGGATTGTTCAACTCAGTTACTAACATATAGATTCCGCCCAAAATAATTTGGTTTTACACAATAAACAATCTCAAATAAAGAATTATAACAATTCAATATCTCAACAGTAATTATTCCGAAAGGAATAACTCAATACTCGAGTTAAGCCGAATTAAATGACATATAATTCCTTTTAATAAAAAAATTTCACATAAAACAATGAACTTCACAAATCAAATGAAATCCAATAGTTAAAAGCACGTTGTTGCACGGAGTGAAAAGGAGTAGAAGACTTGACTGTTTTGTCTCTACCGTTTATGCTAATTATGCGTTCCTCATTCAACCTGCATACGTAATGAGGTTGACATACTCATTAGTCACAATATGACTCCTTATATTAGCTCACTATAACTAGCCTTTAAACATGCCCCTAATTTTGTATTTTTAACTTTTACAATAACTGATTTCAAAACTTGTTTAATTCATAACTAATTCATATCAACTCGGAATTGTCTCATCTTTGGATAGTGACCTATGGATTCTTAGGTTTTTAATATTCATGAACACAATCAAAGTAGCGAAATTGTGAAAAATTAGAGTTTTAAAATTTTACAAACCATATACCCGGATCATCCTTTATGCGCAATTATTAATTAAACGAAAAAAGATGAAGAATAAGATTAATACCCTTGTAGAAACTAACTTCCTCAGGTACGAGTTCAACTCAAAATCCTTCGTGCTCTCCTTGAATTTATCAGGTTAGATTCTTTCCTTCGATCAACATTAGACACCTAAGTGTTTGACCTCTACAGGTTATCCACCAAGGAATAATCTTTACTCAAGAAAATGAGTGTTTGACAAAACCCTAGATTCTTTCTCTCTAGAAAAGGTATGCTCTCCCAACTCTTGGAAATTGCATTAGCCTATAATCAAAATAAGACTATGACAACCCGAGAATTTATAAAATCTTAAATGATTAAAATAAAGGTTAAAGAATAAAACCTAGATGAGAATTTTAGAATTTATTAAAAAATTTTAAGTAAAACCTATAGGGTTTGCTATTTGAATGGGAATAACGAAAATATGGGTTACAAAATTTTAAAACCCTAGAAAGGGTGTGAAGGAATGTTAAGAATAAGGTATTACGATACTTATAAAAATTATTGTGAACTAAATGGTGTAAGAAATGTTATAATGATACATGTGGAAATTTTATTAAGAAAATAAAATTTAACATGAAGAAAAGCTATGAGGTTAAACGAAGATGAGTATATGTATAAAAATATATATATACTTAGTAAGGTGCTATATATTTTAGCAAGAGGAATGATGAATTACGTTAGGGATATGAAAATCAAGATAAAACTATGTTGGTAATTAGCATAGCTGGAATGTTGGCCTTGATTGGCAAATAAGAAGAGGAATAAGTATAAAGCTAATAGCTAATATGATTAGCAATAAAAATAGAGTACGTTAAAACTCAAAATTCGAGTTAGAGATAGAATTTTGAAACACGGACTGCTTGGTTGCGTCCGGAACGTCAAGTTTAGTCAGAAAAAATAATAAATACGAAATGTGTAAAGGTTGACTTTTTGGTCAAAGTCAACAGTGGACTTTTATAGAGAAAAGTCAAAATTAGAATTAAAAGTGGTATGTGATGACTTATGTGAATAATGAAATAGATTGAATAAATATACATTATACAATGTGTATATATATTTTTTTGTATACAAAAGAGAATTAAGAATATAAGTTATGTAACCTAATATATATATTAGGAATGATAATTAAATAATCTAAGGAAAGCAAGTCTAATTGGGTTAAGTAATTAAATGTACATGAGTAAGAATTTGATGTACAAATTGAGTGAATAGAAATCCTAATTAAATAATTAGGGTAGGATATAATTAAAATTAGTGGACTATGTTAATTTACATAGCCCATTTATTTTATTATCAAGCCTAAAAGAATTATTAGGTAGCCCAGTGAGAATTTATTTAGTAACCCAAAATAATGGGATATGTGCTAGCAGAATAACTATGGTTAGGAATTAACTATACTTGAGTTAAATGTAGGAAAGTGTTTGTATATAAGGTGGACCCCACTAGTAATGATGGGTGATGATTGTTAAGAAATTTCCTAGGAAATTTCCTTGAAGTGGCAAAAGACTATTTTGCCCTAACAGAAAATTATTAATGACTTTTGTGTCCTAAGAAGGAAATTGCTAGGAAGTTTCCTAGTAATAGGGAAATGATAATTTTGCCCTAAGAGAAATTTGTTAATGACCATGGAATCCTTGAAGAAAATTTCTAGGAAATTTCCTAATTGAAGTAAGATGACAATTTTGTCCTTAAAGAAAATTGATTATGACAATTATGTCCTATGAGAAAATTTCCAGGAAATTTCCTTAAGATGACTTAAGGACCATTTTATCCTTTTCTAGTGATAGCATAATGATAATTTTACCCTTGATATTAACTAATTGGCCAAATTAGTGTAGGGACTTTAATGTCATTTGATTAAGGCAAATTTAGCAATTAAAAATAAACCAAAAATGAAAGGATAATAAGGCCAAGTGGCCGGTTTTGAAGAGTAAAAAGACGGGGAGATGTATATTAGATATACAAGATATATGCATATTAGTTGACCAATCACTCAAAATCCTCCCCACTTTAACAAACAAACATTTACTTCATTTTATTTTCTCTCACTTCCAAGCTTAACAAACAAAATAAACAAGAGAGAGAAGGGGGGTGGAGTTCGGCCACTATAGAGAGGAGAGAGGGAGGAGAGTTTTGGATGTTCCATAGCTTCATAATCAAAGCTTATGGAGAAGAAGAAGAAGAAAGAGAAGCAAAGATATAAACAAAATTCCTACTTCTATAGTCTATTTTTTTTTTAATTTTAGTTTGGATCCATGAAATTGTGTGATCTTGTTGGGTAAAACCTTATGATAAGGTTAGATCTTGAGTTATGTTATGTAACTTGATTATATATGTGTTATTGTGTTGGAAAGATTTGGGAAAAATAGAAGTTAGAAAGTTTTATGAAAGTTTTTAGTTAATATATGGGATCCATGTGATTTTTTTGAAGATTCATTTTTGATATTTGAGATTTAATTATTGGTTAATCTAGAGCTATACGTTATGAGTATAATCGCTTTTGAATGGCACAAAGATGTTAAGGAATGAATAAGTTATGGAATTTTTAGTAAAACACTTTCTAGTTGGCAAAACAAGGAAAAAAGTTGCTGACCAGCCACTTTGAGGCTGTTTTTCGGAAGCTAGACAGATCCAAATTGAGTGTTTGATAAATGAAAACTGTAGTTCAAGAAAATACGAATCCAACGCCTCTGACGGAACTTAATTCCGAGTTGTAGATTTCGTTTTACAAGCGTTTCCGTAAAGGATGCCAAATCTGAAAAATTTTAGGTGAGAATGGCATAATCGTAAATAAGTGGAAATGAATAATTATTAAAAATAATTATTTAAAGCCATTAAATGGTTAGCAAATTAATTACATACAAAAATTAAATATAATTAATTATTTAATTATTATTTAAGTGATAATTAAGTAGAGTTAGTATTAATAAACTAACTATTTATTATTTAATTAAGATTAAATAATAAATAGAGTTAAACAATTGATTATTATTTAATTGATATTAAATAATGAATAAAGACAAGTAATAATTAATTATTCTTAACTTTAATAAGAAAGAATAATTAAAGATTTATGAGATGAATTAATTATTTGTTATTTAATTAATATTAGATAATAAATAAGGCCAAATGTTAATTAATTATTCTTTAAATAATAATAAGGAATAATTAAAGACTAATAAAGTAAATAAAACAATTATTTACTATTCGAGGATAAGAAATTAATTAATTATTATTTAATTAATATTAAATAATAATTAAAGACAAACAATAATTTGATTATTTATTATCTAATTACTATTAAATAATGAATAGATCTAACTGGCTATTATTTATTAATTAAATAATAACTAAAAGTAATTAATTAATTACTATTTAATTAATATTAAATGGTAATCAAATGAAGGTATAGATTAATATTATGATAATAAATTTATTTAATAATTGTATTAAATAAATTATGTAAAAATAGTTTTAATGTTTTAAAAATGATTTAAGGTTATAAAAAATGTTTTAAGTTATAAAACATAACTTTTAATATTTTGTCATGAATTACATTAATATTTTAATATTAATGGCAGTTATTTAATAATGGTTTTAAATATTTTAAAATCATTTAAAAGTGATATTAAGGTATTAAAAATACTTTGAGATATTATAAATAACTTATAATATTATGACATGTATTTCATTAATATTTAAAATTAAATAAATATTAATGATAATGGAATATTGTGATATTTAAATCATATAAAAATGATATTTATGATCAAAAAATCATTATAATTATTTAAAAATTATTATGAGCTTGTGAAAAATATTTTAACTGATTAATAAATTATCCAAGTTAATAGTGTTTAAGTAGAGTCTTATAAATATTAGGCTCGATAATTATCTGATTAGGCAATCGGGAGGTCGACATAGTACCGAACTCAACTCAGACTGAAATAGTTTGACTTGATACTAGGTCTTATGTGTTATGTTGACCGATAGGATTATGTGATAATGTGTTTAGGTTATTTTATAACTGTAATTAGCAATAGTTATTGCAATGATATTATTCTAATGTGGAGATCGGTATTATTAATATTAGGTCTTTCGATGAAGCTAAATCGACTGCATAACAGTAGTCGGCGATAAAGGCAAGTTTCCTAACTCGAACTCGAGTTGTTATTGTAAAGCATGTTCGTGATTAATCATTGTTGATTATATCACATCTATGATTATTGATTCGCACTTAGTGCATGTTGCATATGTTCATCAGGTATGAAAGGCTGATCACCTTCATTACCATAAGGTTCAGTTAAATTTGTTCATGGTCATTATTGGCCACCAAATATTATTGGTTCAGTCATTCAGCTGTTAAAATTTTGATTCATGCCTTTTCACAATTATTATACATTGTTGAAAACTTGAAAGCTTATTTTTTTTTCAATCATGATATATCCTTATTGTATTTAAACTTGTTGAGCAAAATAGTTGCTCACTCTTGCTATATCATGAAAACATTTTCAGATTAAAGCGAAGGCTCGAAGAAAGACAAAGACAAGGATAGAATCCAATAGTAGATGATTATGCACGTTAACTATTTGGTTATCTGATGCAAATTATTATGTAAACCTTTAAGTAATTAAGGTATGTATCAAGATAAAGGTTGTAGACATTGGGATTATGTTGTTAAAACTTATTGTATAAACAATTTATGTTTATATCTTCCGCATTATTTATAGAATATGTTTCAAGATGAAGTACCGTAACGTACCAGGTCCGAGGTTCAAGGGACCCGGATTTGGGGACGTCACAAAGACTCTTCTTATTTATAAATGTAGGAAACCCTCCTAAACCATTTAGGATTAAGATTTCATTTTAATTAATTAAACTCTTTTAATTATTTAGGCTTCCTAATCTTATTAGGAATAATTAATTAAACTCTTTTAATTAATTTGTTTCCTAATCTTATTAGGAATATGAGAGAGTACTTTTATTAATTAATTCCCAAATTCCTTTAGGAATTAAAGTAATAATAATAATAAGATTTCTCTTATTAATTTTTATTTTATATTTCTAAAACATTAAATAATAAATTTAAACTATTTAATTTATTCTGTCACCCTAGATTAAATTAAATACACTTAACTTATTATTATAACTATGCCATCTGCTTCTTAAATAAATATTTTTCTTTTATCGTGTGACCCTTTAGGTTCTCCATATTAAACCGGTCGTGAATAAATCAATTAGAACAATTCTAATCTTATTAAAATAAATAAATTAAACTATTTAATTCAATTAAATAAATAACATTTATTCTACAATAAGGGTAAGCCCCCTTAGCGATCAACGACTTTTTAGATAATATAGATTTCAACATTAATCATAAAAGAACCTTTGAGTAAATAGTTACCGTACAATTCAATCCTTCCACCATGCAATGTCCCAATTAAATATAAGACATGAAATTACAATCAAGTCTTATTTTATTTAATTATATATATTTCGATCCTTAAATGCACAACTCCAAATAATGCAAATTAGAAACTCCTTTCTAATTTCATTCCACCTTAGCCAAGGATTCCTAGGTTGTCATTTATCGAATCACATAGGACATTATCTCATTTTTACTAGAAGCGATATATTCTTTATTGATCATTCATTATCTCCATATATAACTTATTACACCCAAGCATACCCTTCGATATACCCTTAGGGTCTTAAGGGACATGTCAAAGTATAACTCATCATACACAAGATACTATGATGATCTCAAGTCTAAGGATTACTTGTACTACTATAACTAGAGGAATTTCTATTGACAGGCAAGTAAAACTCCATTAGGTATTCGTCAGCGAGCCACATTTAATGAACTTATTCTCCAATAAGCACCTAAATTCTTGCTTTAGTGTCTCCACACAAATGATCATGATATTAATCATCCTCATCCAATGAGCAAGCAACGTATGTACCAATCTATCCAGATTCACTAATCTCCTTTTTAGTAATCCAACGATTGGGAACAATTTTAGTTTTTAAGCTATCTAATAATTTAGATCTCATTAGCACGACCATCATCATAATTCTAAAAATATTGTTTAAAACTATGAGTTTATCACATTTAATAAAACATCACCATGTTGATAAATTAAATACCTTTAATTAAATAAATCTTTTATTAATAAATGAATAAGATTTTTATAAATTATATGCTTTATCATATCATATATGATTAACTTGTGTGCATAGTACTTTCATTCTCTAAGTGATGATCGTCCTGTTGTTGGATAAAGCTTCAATAATGGATATATAATATTGTTCTCAAGAGTTCACTATCTCTATAATGACTTCTCCTCTTTCAATGATTCCTCTAATCAAATGAAAGTGCTGAAACACATGTTTGGATCCAAGATGAGACTTAAGAACTATTCCTAGTTCTGTAATGAACTTTTTATCTAAATAATCAACTTGCAGCTTCATTTACAGCTATATACTTTTCTTTATCACTAATCCAACAACTCTTTGCTGTTTGGAAGCTTTCCAATTCACTGCACCACCGTTTAAGGTAACGCTTTACCCTAAAGTGGATTTGTTGTTGTCTTGGTCAGTTTGAAAAACTTGAGTCTGTTTAGTCATCTAGTTTTAATTCAGACCCACCATGAATCATGATCACATTTTTAGTGCCATTTAAATACTTTAAGATGTTTTCACTGTTTTACAGTGATCTTCTCCAGAATATGACCGATCAACATCGAGTCTCGTACATTTCATTACATACATTAGAGTAACTCATGCGATCTCTTTTTTATCGGAGATAATCTAGAGAGATGCACTCCATGGCTCATCATTATGAGATTTCTCTTGGAGTTTGCCATGCTAAACACCTTTAGCATCGAATGAATATACGTCACTTGGGTCAAAACGAGCATCCTTTTAAATCTATTAATATAGATCCCCAAAATATAGGATGCTCCACCCAAATCATTCATGGAGGAATGTTTAGACAACATTATCTTTATTGATTATAGCACTGATATGTCATTCCTTATCAGTAGTATATTAACATATAATACTAGGAATGTCACAACACTCCCATTGACCCTTTTTGTACACACCAAGTTCATTCTCGTTTTTGATAAAATCAAACTCTTTTGATTGTTTCATCAAAACAAATGTTCCATCTTTGAGAAGCTTGTTTCAATACATAAATGGATTATTGTAGCTCATACACTTGATTTTCTTCAACTATTGAAACAAATTCATCTGGCTGTATTTGAACAACAATATGCTAAGGCTATATTCTTGCTCAATAAGAGAATTGAGTTAATGAACTTGCATAAATAATAACAAGTTGAGGAATAAAACTTGCTCAACGTAAGGATAACAGGATTTAACGGCTTGCATAATTTATAAACAAGATAGGGATAAAGAACTTGCCTCGTGCGTAGATTAAACAATTACTACTCATGTTCACCAAAAGTCCTACATATTCCATTAGGATCACAATATCCATTAGTTATACTAATGTTAATCTTATAGGTTTAATTCCCACTTTAGTTAAACTTGTTAACTTAGTTCAAGTTCTGATCAATAAACTAATCACACATCACAAATCTGAAATCATTACATAACAATCAATATGAACATTAATATCCAACCTCACAAATAACAAGTTTGAGTTCTTATACAATTTATCGATTTGTAACTTGAAACCATCATATACATGTTAACAATCTGTTATAGCATCTTGTTATATGTCTAACACATTATCATGTTCATTGGTTTATGTTAAATTAGGTTTTAATGGCTGAACAAACAACCAAACAAACTGTCTCTGATCAGGTTAGGGCGCAGTTGCGTCTTTCTGAACCTTAACACCGGCGCAGCTGCGCAGGTGAAAAATCAAGAATTCTAGAATCTAGGAGGGCATAGCTACATAGTTCCTAGTCTTGACACCGGCGCAGCTGCGTTGGTACGCAGATAGGAACTTTGCAAACTACTTCCTGCACTATCCCGAACAAAACTCCCCTAAACTCCAACCAACAGCAAAATATACATACCCATATCACATAAACTTCATATAGGCAATACCAAGCATGCATAACATGATTCTAAACAATAAAACAACATGAACAACCAACTTTAGTAGAATTAAAACCATGTTCATGCTCAAAACTCATATTTTAATATAATTAGAGAGAACATTCACCACAGACTCGTTTCTCAACCAAATTAGTTCATATAACATGTATTCTTTTCGTTTCTTAACGTATTAACAATATCCAACACCACTTTGTAGATTGTCATATGATTCAAGCATTAATTTTAACTATAAAATCAGCCTTTTTGTACATATTATAACAAAACTCAAACTTCTTCACTAAATCATGTTCCCATGGATTAATTTAACCAAAAATTATTTCTACATGTCCATTAACAGATTATAAACATCAATTAACATATATAGACCACATCCCATCAAATTATACCATAAAAATCAAATTTTCTATGAAGAAACTCAAGAACACAAGAGCTAAGAATAAAGAGTTAGATTATTACCTTTAATCCTTGTTTATACTTTGTTAGATGATGATTAGAAAGGCTTTAGATTGCTACTTCCTTCTCTTGATTCTTCCCCTCTTGACAAAATACAGAGAACTCACAATTTTCTCTCCTAAGCTCTCTCTTTTCTCTCCCTTACAAACTCTCCTCTAGACTTAGCAAATGAACAACACGTAAAACCCATATAACTGATATAAACATAATACACGTACTTAAGCCATCAATTAAAAAAACAACAGGTTCAGCTGTTACAATATACCAAAAGCCACAAGACTTTGTTTAGTTGGCTCACTAAAACTTCCATCAATTTATTTTTATATTCCCCTACCATATACTATATAATTGTCACACTTATTCAATTTAACCCACAATCTTTATTTAACCACATAATATTTATTTAGCCAATATAATTCTTGATATTTATTTATTAAATATTTATCTTCTAATTTAATTATTCCTTTAATTAAATTATTCTTCTAATTCAATAATTTTGTAATTTAATTAGTCTATAATTAAATCAACATCACCACACTTTAATAAAATTACTCCATAATAACATCCATAAATTTATTTTATTTAACTCAATAAATAAATCAACTAAAATATTTATTTAATTCAATAAATATTTTAAATTAAATACAAAATTCTCGATTGTTACATCATTCCCTCCTTAAAAAAAATTCTGTCCCCAGAATCACTACTTAATTAACTCATTCGTCACATTCTTCCCTCCTTAAAATAATTATGTCCCTAGAATCGCTATACAAGGATTAAGCAACTAACTGAGGATAGTTTTTCATCATATTGTCTTCGATTTCCCACGCAACTTATTCAGCATTGTGGTTCCTCCAGATCACTTTAATAGAAGGTATTACTTAGTTTCTGAGTACTTGCTCTTTCCTGTCAACTATCTGGACAAGAACTTCTTCATAAGATAAATCTTTTTCAAATTATAATGGTTAATACTCTATGACATGTTTGTAATCGGGCTTATACGGTCGTAACATTGAAACGTGAAATACATTATGAATATGTTCCAACTTTGGAGGTAAAACTACCTCATATGCCACTTCCCCAACTCTTTATAGCACCTATAAACCTCGGACTCAGTTTACCCTTCTTGCCAAATCGGTTTTTTTCCCTTCTAGGGAGACATTTTTAGGAAAACAAAACTTTCGACTTCAAATTCTCGATTATTTTGGTGCTAATCGGATACTTCTTCTGCCTGTCTTGAGCAGCTAACAATCTAGTTCTGATGACTTTGACAATTTTGACGGTTTGTTGTACCAATTCTGGGCCTAGTAGTTGACGTTCACCGACTTCATCCCAACATAATAGAGTTTTGCATTTTCTTCCGTACAACGCTTCGTAGGGCAACATGCCAATACTCGTGTGGTAATTGTTAGTGTAAGCGAATTCCACCAATGGTAGATGGTTATCCCAATTTCCGTTGAAATCCATAATACAAGCTCTCAACATATCTTACAGTGTCTGGGTTATCCTTTCACTCTGCCCATCTGTTTGAGGATGATATACCGTACTCATTCTCAAATGCGTTCCCATACATTCCTATAATCTTTTCCAGAAGTTTGATTTGAAAAGCGGATCTCTATCTGATACAATTAACACTGAAACTCCGTGCCTTGAAATAGTTTCCTTCATATATAATTTTACCAACTGATCCATATTAAACCTAATCTTTATCAACAAGAAATGGGATAATTTGGTCAGTCAATCCACAATCGCCCAAATCGCATCTTATCCTTTCTGAGTCTTTGGAAGACCTACCACAAAATCCATCGTGATATGCTCCCATTTCCATTCCGGTATCTCTAATGGTTGTAATAATCCACTTGGTCTCTGATGCTCTGCTTTGACCTTCTGACATGTTAAGCACCTAGCTACACACTCAACAACTTCCTTTTTCATATTCGGCCACCAGAAATGTTGTCGGAGATCCTGGTACATTTTCGTACTTCCCGGGTGGATTGAGTATCTTGAACTATGAGCCTCGCTCAAAATTTCCTCTCTAACTTTCTGTATTGACGGAACCTAGATTCTTCCCTCAAATTTTAGTAATCCTTCAGTATCAATTTTGAATTTTACCTCTTCACCTTCAGATACTCTTTTCCTTATCTTTTCACATTCCTCATCATGAAGTTGTGCTTCCTTCACCTTATCCACCAAAGTTAGGCCAATTTCCATCTGGAACAGTTTTTCATCCGACTCCTTCAGATACTTAACCTCCAACTCCAACTTAGTCATTTCAGTTACCAGTTGCTCCTGAGCAGTTAACAATAGCAACTTCTCACGGCCCTTCCTACTTAATGCATCGGCAACGACATTAGCTTTACTCGGATGGTATAAAATCTCGCAGTCATAGTCTTTAATCAGCTCCAACCACCTCCTCTAACGCATATTCAAATCTTTCTGTGTAAAGATATACTTTAGACTCTTATGGTCTGTATATATCTCACATTTCTCTCTATAAAGATAGTGTCTCCAAATCTTCAGTGCAAACACTACTGAAGCCAATTCTAAATCATGAGTCAGATATCCTTTTTCATAATCCTTCAATTGACGCGATGCATACGCAATGTCCTTTTCATTTTGCATAAGCACACAACCTAGTCCCTTATGCGATGCATCACTATATACCACAAAATTTTATGTGCTATCCAACAGAGACAACATATGTGTCGTACTCATCCTGTTCTTTAATTCTTGAAAACTCTCTTCGCACTTCTCCGTCCAAATGAACTTCACTGCTTTCCTTGTTAAATTCATCAACGGAGTGGCAATTTTAGAAAATCTTGAATAAAACACCTATAGTAACCTGCCAATCCCAAGAAACTACTTACCTTTGACGGTTTCTTTGGTTGATCGCAATTTATCACAACTTTAACCTTAGATGGATCCACTGAAATCCCATCCTTATCAATCACATGCTTATCAATCACATGCCCAAGAAATTGAACATGTTCTAACCAGAATTTGCATTTTTGAGAATTTGGCGTACAACTTCTCTCTTCTCAACGCCTCCAACGTCACTTTTAAAGGTTCAGTGTGCTCCTCCTTGGTTTTGGAATACACCAAAATATAATCAATGAAGACCACTACGAATTTATCCAAGAATGACTTAAATACCCTATTCTTTAGGTCCATGAATGTTGCAGGTGCATTCGTTAGATCAAATGACTTTACCAGAAACTCGTAATGACAATACCGAGTTCTGAATGTTGTCTTAGGTACATCCTCCTTTCGTACCTTCAATTGATGATAACCACTTCTCAAATCTATTTTTGAGAAGTACCTAGCTCCCTTCAACTGATCGAACAGGTCATCGATCCTTGGCAACGGATACTTATTTTTAATTGTGACCTTATTCAACTCTCTATAATCAATGCAGAGCTGCATTGATCCGTCCTTCTTCTTTACGAACAATACCGGCGCTTCCCATAGCGACACGCTTGGTTGGATATACTTCTTGTCCAAAAGCTCTTGTAACTGTACCATCAACTCCTACATCTCCACTGGAGCCATTCGGTATGGGGCCTTCTATATTGGAGCTATCCCTGGTGCTAAATCGATCATAAATTTAATCTCTCTATTTGGAAAAAGTCCCGGCAAATCATCCTGAAACACATCCACAAACTCTTTAACGACTAGTATTTCTTCCAACTTCGCACCCTTCTTCTGAGTGTCGACTATGTAGGCTAAGTATCCTACACATCCTTGTTTCAACAACTTCCTGGCCTACATTATCGTCCGACAACTCCCTTGTCTAGGCAACTTGCTACCATAAAATACTACCTTTGACGGAGTTGTAAGGCTAACACACTTCTTTTGGCAATCAATTATCGCCCCATGGTTAAATAACCAATCCATTCCTAAAATATCATCAAATTCCCCAAGTTTTATCGAAATTAGATCTACTATTATTATGTGGCTCTTAATATCCACCCTACAGTTCTTGTGTATGAACTTAACAGGAATCACCTCCCTATTCACAATTTCTACATTCAACGGGTATTCTAATTCTTCCTTAGGAAAATCTAAATTTTTAGCAAAATCATCGGATATAAATGAGCAAGTAGCACTCGAATCAAATAATACGTAAGCAATTATACTATTGATCGGAATGATACTTGACACCACATCATTTGACTGCACATCATCCTGCATGGTCATGTTGAAAGTTCTGGCGGTGGGTCGGTTTGATTGCGTTGGTCTAGTGATAGTTAAGGTGCCACCACTGCTGTTTCCCCTACCTCCACCTGTTCCTCCTGCTGCCTTTTTGGGATAATCACGAGCTAAATAATCTTTTGAACTGCACATGAAACAAGCTCCCTTCTTTGGGCTGGATAATTCAGAGCAATGTGGCCCTCCTGACCATAATTGAAACACACTCTTCCCCTTCAGACATACGCCCGTGTGATTCTTTCCACAAGTAGCACAGGCTTCAAACTTCTTTTGTTGACTTCCCTGCTGGCTTGTAGTAGTATTATTCTCACTCCACTTCCTCTTTTGGTTACCGCCGCCATGGCTCCCACCTGCTCAATTCTTAGTTTCATTCTTCTTCTTCTTTTGATCCTGGTTAAATTTGGCCAGGGCATCACTTCCCCCTTTAGCTATAATCACCTTTTCTATCACCGCTGCAAATGAGTTCAGCTGAAACATAGAAACACAACTATACAGCCAGGGCTTAAATCCTTTCTCAAACATCCTCACCTGTCTTTCATCCGTATTAACTTGATATGGCGCAAACCTCGCCAACTCATTGAACTTTGCAGTATGCTCCGACACAGACATGGTACCTTACTTCAGCTCTCAAAATTGAACCTCCATCTGGTTCTGCGAGCTTGTCGGGAAGTATGTCTCAAAAAACATTTCTTTGAACCTATCCCATGGTATTATTCCACGTCCTCCCCGGATCTTATTTTCCTGCCATCAGTAGCTGGCTTCTGACTTTAATATGAATGTCGCGAATGCAGTCTTTTGGTCATCGTTGAACCTAGAGACATCAAAGACCTACTCCATTTCTATAATCCAGGTCTGGGCTTTGACTGGATTTATGGACCCTTGAAACTCTGGCAGTCTTACCGCTTTGAAATCTTTGAATGTTGTAGCTTGAGCTTGCGGCTGGTTCGCAAGTGCTCCCGTTAATAAGTTTACTTGTTGCTGAACTGGATTAGCGTTGGCCTTATTGTTGTTATTAATAGACCCCTCGGGGGGTGGTTGTTGACGTGGTTGACGTCTTCTTGGCGGCATTTTCTATTTAAGATATACGCTTATTAGATCATTACTCTATTTCTTAAATATTTAAGACTTAACTTAAACATTTTAAGATTAATAATTAACACATAACATCTTTAATAAACTCTGATATTTTATTCATTTACGATTTTCAACAAAGAAAAGATAGCCTCACTGCAATTTACATTAACTGTCCCGAGATAAAAGAAAACTTTAGGACTACATAATCATATCCCCTTATTCATATCAAAATCTGGGATTTACATTCAATTTACTTCATATTTATTCATATAACTTGTTATTCTTCCTAACATGACCTATTAAAACGTTTCATAGCTTCCCTGTGCTTTTCCTCCATGATACAAAACATTGTCCTACGATCCATCATGTACCATGGAAAGTCTTCGAACTGAACTGGATAGTAGAAGACTCGGTCTTGGGCCCTATCGATCGCAGTATAAAAAACATAGTACATCTCATCCATGTGATAACCTTGAAAATTAGATTGTCCCAAAAATTAAGTTTAAAGAATTAATAATTAATAAAATAGATTTTTATTAATTATATTCTGTGTTATATGTTTATTAGTCATTTTAGGACTTAGGATGATCATAAGCCGGGAGTATTATGGCTGTGAGCTAGAATGAACGAGTAAGAATTTTCAAGACGAAAATAAAATAATTCCGCGAACAAAAATATTTTTGAGAAAAAGACGAAATAGGCACTATTCATTCGACGAAACATAAGGTTTAGGGTTTGAATAACCTAGGCCTTTTTGAGAGTTCGGTATGTCGTAATGACATTTCGTCTGAAGATTCGACGGTAATATGCCGTGAAAATTTATGGTAGCCGATAAAAGTTTTTCTCCAAAAGCGTGCAGAAATCGGATGAAATAAAAATGACGAAAAGTAATGTTATGTCCTTTTCATTCGCTTAACTACGTTGTGGAGGAAACGAGACGGAAAACACTAATCATCAAAAAGTGTTTTTAGGTTTTTTGAAGAACGTGTAAAAGCTAATCTGTAGAGGAAAGACGGAATATCCAAAAATATTTAGATTTCGAGAAACGCACTTTTTCAAACTATTTGATGAATTTCGAAAGACGGAACCACGAAGCTTTCAGGAGAAGCTTTATAAATAGTAAGGAGGTTTGGTTAAGGAGGTGAGAATAGTGATTTAGGCCCTAAATGACTATTTTGCCCCTTATCTTGTAAGGCTTATAAAAGAGAGGTTTTAGTTCATTTGTGTGGTTAATGAAAATTTAACCAACACTTAGAGAGAGAGAGAGAAATTTTGGATGTTAAGAGGAAGAAGAAAGGAAGGAAAAGCTAGCAGTTAGCAAGTTTTGGCCATGAGGAGAAAAAATCAAAGAAGAAAGGTAACCCAAAAACCTAGCTTCAATCAAATTTTTCTTTAAGTTTTCTATGTCAAAACACATAGCTTAATGAAAAGAAAAGTAAAAGATGTTAGGAATGAATTTTATATGGTTGAAATCATGAGAAAAGGAAGTAGGAAGAAATTAAAGTTAGTTTATAAATTTCTTAAAAAGCCTTTCATAAGAACTATGAATTGCTTGATGTTAATGGACGATTCGATTGAGTGACATTAACTTTTCGATGACATAAGGATGAATTATCAAACTTATAACGTTAAAATAAAAGAAAAAATAAAATCAAAATTAAAATATTGATTAAAAATGAAGAACGAATGAAGAACACGAAGAATGAACGAAAAACGCGAAGAACGCGGTAAGAACGTTGCTGATGGACAAATTTAAAACCATCTAATTAGAGCTTGTTGTTGATGGACAAGTTTAAAACCATCGTATATATGTGTAGACACTCAAAATTTCCTTTCCCTGTTACTAACACTGTAGGAGGGCAAAATTAAAATTTTAAATCAACCCCGATCTCCAATCGGGCCGTTAGATCAACCTTGATCTCAATATCGGGCAGTCAAATCAACCCCGGTCTTTAATCGGACCTTCAGATCAACCCCGATCTCAATATCGGGCAATCAAATCAACCCCGATCTCCAATCGGGCCGTCAGATCAACCCCGATCTCAATATCGGGCCATCAAATCAACCCTGATCTCCAATCGGGCCGTCAGATCAATCCCGATCTCAATATCGGGTCGTCAAATCAACCTCGATCTCCAATTGGGTCATCAGATCAACCCCGACCTCAATATCGGGCCATCAAATCAACCCCGATCTCCAATCAGGTCAATAGGTCAGCCCCGGTCTCAACCCGGGAGGTACAGGTCAGTCCCGGTCTCAACCAGGGAAATGCAGGTCTTCCCCGGTCTCAACCCGGGAAGTCAGTTCAACTTCAGGAACAAACTTGAAAATCCACCACACCTCCAGGAGAAAACCTGGAACAACCAAATCAACTTCAGAGATAACATTGAGGACAAACAGTCTCGAATGGGATCCAAGTCTTGGAAATAACTCCCGAAAGTCAACCAAAGGCCATGCCGACACTAAGAGAAACCCCGGGAGGGGAAAAATGGTTATTTTACCAACCCTAAGCTGATTCGGTCAAATTTAAACCGAATTGATGCCACCAAGGTCAGAATGAACCATAACTATGATCCCGAGTGCAAACAGCGTAAGACAGCTCAGTGAACAAACTGCGAGGAATCGAAGACCTGGTTATGAACCCGTCTTCTTGGACCCAAAAAATGTTTTATCCCATGTCATTGTGACACTCTCGGCGAGGGCTTTCCGAAAAGGAATAGCACGCCTCAAATGGACGCTCCGATCAAAAGTTAGAAAGTTTTGACTTTGACCTCACGTTGCTCGGAGTGCACGTACTTTGCGATGACTCAATCAAACACGTGGGCCCCATAAGGGGAGCCGCACCTCTACCTGCGGCAGCAACAGGTAGAGCTGAGGCTCCCTGGCCTATATATATGAGGTGACCCTCCCTCATTTTTAAGAAGTCTGAAACGCAGCAAACCTCTGCCCGTTTGATTTTCTGACTTTTTCACCTCTTCCAAACCCAAATTTTTTCACTCTAACATGTAGATACACCCACATACTACCACATATCAGAAAATAACCGGTAGATTTGGACGTTTAAATCCTACGATTTGGCAAAAAACCCGTATAGCAGTTCATTGTAAGTATTTTTACGATCAGAAAGTTATTCTTACTTCTTCGTACTTTTATAAACTTGCACGTTAAGTTTCGTTTTCTAAAAATGCCCGAAACATAGTTCTGTGGCCGTTTTCGTCAAAATTTGGTACATTTTTGTACATAAACTCAATTTCTGACATTTCTACAACTCGAATTGATAATTCGTCAGCTCTAACAGTTTCAGTGCACTAGCACCTTCATTTTAAGCAACTTCGCCGGATTGGGTTATCTTCCCAGTCCGGGTTTGGCTTTTTTTGTGTTTATTCAACTTCATATATACTAACTTTTCAATTATGTCAAGCCCGGATGTCAAATCCGAGGTAGTTTACTGCTTTTATATATATATTTATGCATATATAAGTAGCCTTCACCACCACTTGGTTCTCTTTCCAGTCTTGGTTGACTACGTTTCTGTCTCTCTATATATATTTATATATTTTTGGCCGGCCTGGATTATTTTGTGGCCTTTATACTATTTTTGCACACTTCACCATTACTAGGTTATCTTCCCAGTCCCTAGTTAACTATTTTTATGTGCATTTCCATTTTAGTCCGGCCTGGATCATTCTGTGGCCTTTATACTATTTTTTACACCCTTCACCATTACTGGGTTATCTTCCCGGTCCCTAGTTGACTACTTTTCTGTACATTTACATTTAAGTTCAGCTTGGATTATTCTGTGGCCTTTTTAATGCTTTTATATATAAATATGTATATATAAGCAGCCTTCACCACCACTGGGTTCTCTTCCCAGTCTTGGTTGACTACTTTTCTGTCAATATATCTATATATATATATTTCAATTCCAGTCCGGACACCGGTGTGAAAACCCATCGCCCTTTACAGCTTTTGTATATATAACGGTGTATATATATTGCTTTACTTGCTTTTTATTAAATTGATGCTTTAAATATTCATTTGATATGAATCGGCATTTTTCAGTCACAAAAGTAACCTCGCGTCCCTTAGATCGCTATCTAGTGGGAACGAGATGCTTCGGCCAGGTGCCAACCAGGATTTACTGAATGAATCCTTGGTTCTGGCGACATTTGGGATATATATCTATTTCTGTACAAATTTGAACTGTGCAGGTTTATTGGCTACTCATATGTGAGCCTAGGAATCATGGGATTCATGATCTAATCGATCAGAATCTTATTCCCATGATGGACAAACTTTTCTTTACAGATGTACCCTGCCAATTTTTCTGTAAAAATGTACATACAATAGACCTTAAAACGGTTATCCGAATTTAAGGTCTCAACATAGTGAAAATATGGTTTGTCGTGTCAGAGTCCCTTCGATGGCTATCATGCCCATGAGGAGGCCGACACTTGTATTTGTTTTCGTGGTCGAGGATGCTTTGCAGCCCGACAATCACCATTCAAATTGAGCCTTAAGGTTAAAAAGATAAAATTGGAAGTATTAACATACTACAATTCCTATGTTAGCGTAAGGGGTTGATAACCAACTTTCAAAACATCATTTCAATTCAATCAAAAGAAAAGCTTTTTGCAAATCAAATCAAACACTTTTGCAAATCAAATCAAAGATTTTGTTGCAAATCAAATCAATCGTATATAAGTTCAACGAAGCAAAGCACTACTTTCAATCAATCAAACATAGGCCCAATTTTCAAATAGCATACACACACACACACACTTTAATTTTTAAAGGGAAATATTGAAAAGATGCGGTGCCGTGTTTACATGGGAGTTGTGGGGTGCCTAACACCTTCCCCACACTTAACCAAGCCCCGAGCTCAAAACTTCAGTTTTAAAGATCAAGTTTTGACAATGTCCAACAATTGGGCCTCTTACAAACAAAACTCGGTTGAGTTGGTACAACCATTTCAAATCTACCAACTGGCGACTCTATAAAACGTTCAAATCATCGACATGATACATGTTGGCCTTTTCCTAAAAAATCTTTCAAAACCTTTTTACATAATAAAAAGAGTGAGGGTAGAGATAACTTAGGAAGAGATGAAATATCCGGGTTGTGACCCGACCCGCGGATTTTTTTTCCGACGTCGACATGTGGCGACTCTGCTGGGGACAGTAGAGGGCTTAGGCAACTTTCAAATCTTTTCAAATATTTCCCTTTCAAAACTATGAATGCATGAATTCTGCATCTCCACATTAATGAATGCGTGAATGCTGCGTCTTTACATTGAATGAATGCTTTCCTGCTTTTTTAGTGCTTCGCACCCATATTAGTGCTTCGCCTGAATTGTCATCATATTCATAACGGTGAGGCACGATGTATGTAAATGTATGTTGTGATTCCTCTCATAAGGAGGCAAAACCCGTCGGTGATAAGTAATGTCTCTGGGGATCGACTTAGTCTTTGGGGCTCATGAAAATGCACCACCCAGATTTGATCCAGTTGAAAGATAGGATTAATTTCCCCTCTAGTAGATTGTGATGATCTGGGGACCTTCATGCCAAAAAGCTGCGCGAGAGTAACCTAAGATAGGTCATCCTCTGAATAACCAAATTCGACGGCAAGCTTCTTTATGCCTTTATCTTTCAATTCAATGTCAATATCATTTCTTGTCATCCTGTCATCAAAACAACTGACCTCTGTTTTGTAGGATAAGGTTAAAAACCACATCATAACATGCATTCTATCCTTACCTACCTCAGGAAATTGATACGCCTACGTTTTGGTGTAGGTGAAAATTGGTCCTGTCACTAGATCTAAGTCTAAGAAAGCACTAAATCCATCCATGGACATGGCTTCGAGTGCTCAAATAGAATCCACTCCTGTCTCTTGGGAGGAGTTCGAAGGACTGAGAAATCAGATAGCTGAACTAGCCGGTTTTCTAAGAGAACAAATCAAGGCCCTTAAAGGAAAACAAGCACAAGCCCACACAGAACCGGGAATATCTGGTGGTAGTAGTGGTAGTCAAGAGACCGAAAAGGCCGAGACTCAGATTCTTGGACCACAAAATCAGGACACAACCAAAAAACCCCTGAAATCACCACCCTCAGCAAAGAACAGGAAGCTGATGACATTATGAAGAAAGTACAATAAATGGAGGAAACTCTCCGGTCTATCAAAGGGACTGGGGCATTCGGCAGTGTTAATTACTCCGACCTCTGTATTTTCCCCGGGGGTTGTTATCCCAAAAAATTTAGGACTCTTGATTTTGAGAAGTACGATGGATTGGGGAACCCTTATACACATCTGAAAGTATTTATTGGAGAACTCGGATCTTATGTAGAGGACAAGAAACTTCGAATATAACTATTTCATAAGAGTTTGACTGGAGAAGCCAGAGCCTGGTATGCCCGTCTGGATAACTCTAAGGTTCACAGCTGGGAAGAGCTAGTCCATGCCTTCCTCAGTTAATACAGATTCTAATCTCAGCTGGCTCCAAACAGATACCAAATAACCAAGATCAAGAAAAAGAATACTGAATCATTCAGAGAGTATGCCCAACGATAGAGGCGGGTTGCAGCACAAGTCACCCCAGCCATGAATGAATCTAAAATAGTCATGACCTTCATCGACATCCAAGAAGCTCTATATTAATAGAAGGTCCTAGCAGGCATAGGAAAACCGTTCTCTGAAATGATCAAACATGGTGAAATGGCAGAAATGGGGCTCAAGTTCGGAAAGATAAAAGATCTGACCCCCCTCGAAGCTGTTGCTGAACATATCTAGTCCAGAAATTACTAGAGTAATCCCCGGAGGGTATATAAGAATAAAGAAGAAGAAGTATCCTTAGTATGGCAAGGACAAAATCCAAGGGGCGAGTTAAACAGTATGCCCATTTAAAGGAGGAACTATACCCCTTTCCAAGCTGCAGCACAACCCTCAAACCCTCCATTCCAGAAAAATATGGAGGTCAGGTGTCGAAGAACTTTCACCCCTCTAGGGGATTCACTAGAAAACGTATTCAAACTTCTGATAACTCAGAAGAAGATTGTACAACTCCTTCCACCAACCAATACCGGTGGACTGAATTTCGACCTAAGCAAGAAATGTGCTTATCATTCTGGATCTCTAGGCCATGACTCATAAGACTGTTGGTCTCTCAAGAACAAAATTTAAGACTTGATTGACAACGGAGAGATTGTGGTCACAAAGCCTAAGCAACCACATGTGCAGGACAACCCTCTCCCACAACATAAAGAGGAGAATGTCAATATGATCAGCACCATAAGTGGAGAAGGATCCAGGTACCTCCGTTATATGGGAGAGTCAACTCCATCCAGTAACAGCACCCCAGACAGTTGGGAGTTCTCAGAAAGAAGGTTCATGATAGAACAGGAAATAAAGTCTCTCAAGGAACAAATCGAACAACTAGCAGAATTAGTCGTCTACCACCATTAGATCACCAGGAAGATGATCAAACGGGCCAACCAGTCTGATATCGATCGTCCCACCACACCAGAGATTAATCCCATGAGGGATTATAGACGGTTTCATGAGCATGAACCCTGGACTAACTGGGGCGAAGAAGCAAGTATCCAAACTAGTAGGAAATTCCTATTTCAAAGAAGTTTCACCAACCTGAACCAGTCGATGGAAGAAATCTTCCAAATGTTAATCAACGAGGGAATGGTTACAGACTTGTTACCTCCATTAAACCCTCGGTCCAAAAAATTCAAACCTGATCAAATATGTCAATACCACTCCAATTCACCCGACCATGATACCGAGGATTGCTGGGTCCTTTGTAACCTGATTCAAGACATGATTGAAAGCAGCGAATTGATAAGGGGAAATCAAGTTCTCGACCTTCCAGATGAAGAAACTCTCTGGATCCCCACTGTATGGAATTAGGGTACAGTAGCTGTCATCTCCTGTGATAAGGAGTCAATTTTCAAACCTTTAGTACTGCTAGGGAAAGGGGTCCAAGAAATACAAAATACTGTGAAGGTGGCCGCACCCAAGCTTTTAATCTTGCCCTTTAGACCCCAGTATTCAATTATCAGTCTGAAGAGGGTCCCATGTAACTATGGGAATGATGAAGGGTCCACCTCAAACAACATTGCTGTTGTACCAAAGGACAATCCATTATACCTGCCTTAGCGGGTGATCAAACCATTCATCAAAGCCAAAGTAAAGGTGGCCGATGAGAAAATCGGAGAGTTCCTCAATAAGATAGGACACAAAGAAATCAAGGTGGTGCAAGATTTGAATGACGCGCCCAAGCAAATGTCTATCCTAGACTTGATCCTATCATCGGTCGAGCATCGTAACATTCTACTGAAAGTACTGGAAGAAGCCCATTTACCAAAGATAGTGGATGCTGAGAAATTTCGTCACGTGGTAGAACACATTTTCAACAACAATGTGATATTTTTCACTGACGATGATATCCTTGCAGAAGGAATGGGCCATCATAAGTTCCTTCATATAGCTGTGATGTCTTCCGGGTATGTGATGGGAAGGGTACTCATCGATGTAGGATCATCCCTCAATATATATCCCTACGATACTTTGGAAAGAATAAAGATCAACCCGAACCAGATCAAAACCAATCATGTGGTCATCCGGGCTTCGATGGATCGTGACGCCAAGCTATGGGAGAAATAGAGCTACCTGTGGAGATTGGCCCACACACTTTCTACGTATCCTTTCAGGTGCTCAATATCACCACTAGATAAAACTTGTTGCTGGGCAGGCCCTGGATCCACATGGCAGGGGCAGTGCCATCCACCCTCCATCAACAACTCAAATACATTATCAATGGCAACCTAATCACGGTTAATATCAAACCAGAATACCCTGTCTGCATACAGGGAGATATGCCAGTGATTAGTCTGGATGCAAGGATTGAACCTGCAAGTTTTCAAGCCCTGGAGGTGAAAGATACGCAGTATTTACCATCGGGGCACCTGTTCTGAAGCCTAAGGTCTCCATCGAAGTAATGGCAGTGGGCCAAGAGATGGTATCTTTAGGTTTCCAACCTGGAGAAGGGTTAGGAAAGAATCAGCAAGGTATCAAGAGCCTGATACAAATCCCGAGTCAAACTGGGAGAGCAGGATTGGGATATTCATCCAGGGCAAATTACCGGAACCCGCATAAGCATACCAAGAATCATATTTCCACCATACTTTTGCCAAATCTTACTAATGCTGGATGGGTAAAACCAATGAGGAAGATCCCTACTGTAATAGCTGCCATGCTGTTTCCTCCAATTATACCTGTTAAGGAAAGAAAGGCCCTTAAGCATGAGGCAGATAGCGAAAAGGGAAAAGAAAAGATCCTGTACGAAGGATGAGACCCATTCGCTAACATGCGGGTCATCATAAACTACGAGGGTATGAATGATGAGACCCCAGACAGCGAAGACGAGGATTAGATTCAAATTCCTCGCATCAAGAAGGAAAAAGGGGACAGTTCAAAGAAAAACCCCGGCCCTATTATAAAGGATGTTTCAGTCATCATCCAAGACGAGATAGATAATCACAAATTCGCGATCCTCCTGGTTCATGAGGATCTGACCTTGGATAACTGGAGCAATGTCCCTTTCCTCGGTCGAAAAGGGTAAAGGGGCAGAGAGAGTCAATCTACCCTTTAATCATGCTTTCATTTACTGCTTACTTTTGATTGCACAGCTATAGCAGCAACTTTGTCATGCTTTGCAGAATGCTAAGTATATTTAAGCAGTTTCATATATCTAAGATGAAAGCCTTTTTGTTTTTAGGACACAAGCGTTGGATGCGTTTGTCTCTGCTGATGAGATGCCAACCTGTCAAAGTGACTACGACTTTGATGTAGAACTGAACTTTGACTTGATGGATATTGATCAAGAGGGGGAAAATGACTCTGAGGTGCCCGAGGAGATTAAAGAATGGGTCGAAGACAAACTCAAACCAAACCTCGACCAAACCACCACTATCAACATAGGAACCTCCGAAAACATCAAAGAAATCTAGATAGGCATAGACCTCACCCAAGACCAAAAAACCGACCTAATCGAACTCCTAACACAGTTCCAGGATGTGTTTGCATTGTCACATAAAGATATTATTGTCCTGTCCACTGACATTGTCATCCATCGAATGCCCATCAAAGATGGGTTCAAGCCGGTCAAACAAAAGCTCAGGCAATTGAAACCTGAATGAAGTCTGAAAGTTAAAGAAGAAGTTATTAAACAATTTAAAGCCGGGATTATCATGGTATCAATCTACCTAGAGTGGCTTTCAAACATATTTCCCGTGCCTAAGCCTGAAGGGAAGGTACGAGTATGTGTGGATTACCGGGACTTGAACAAGGCCTGCCTTAAGGACAACTTCCCGGTACCTTTCATCCACATCCTGATCGATAATACGTCGCAGTACGACATATATTCCTTCATGGATTGCTTTGCTATTTACCATCAAATCATGGTTGCTGAAGAAGACCGGGAGAAAACATCTTTCATCACTCTTTAGGGAACCTTCTGCTATAGGTGATTATCCTTTGGTCTCATCATTGCCAGAGCCACGTATCAGCGAGCCATGATGGCCCTCTTTCATGACATATTGCACAAAGAAATAGAGGTTTATTTGGACAACATCATCATCAAATCCCAGAGGTAGGATCATCACACATCGACTATCTCAGGAAGCTGTTCAACAGATTACACAAGTACAACCTCAAGCTGAATCCCTCTAAATGTGCTTTTGGCGTCAAAGCAGGCAAGTTGTTAGGATTCTTGGTGAGTAATTGAGGCATCGAGATAGACCCTGCCAAGATTAAGGCCATCACTGAAATGCAAGTACAGCAAACAGAGAAGGAGATACGTGGAGTTTTGGGGAGAATCAATTTTATAAGCCGATTCATTTCCCAGCTCACAGCAACCTGTGAACCCATATTCAAGCTACTAAGGAAGAATTCCTCCACCAAATGGAATGAGGATTGTCAACAAGCCTTCCTTGCCATCAAGAAGCAACTGGTCAAAGCACCTATTTTGGTACCTCCGAGGGATGGAGTTCCCTTGTTCATGTACCTTTTCGTCAATGCTAATGCTATGGGCTGCATGCTAGGACAGAAAGATGATAGTAGCAAAGAAAGAGCCATCTACTATATTAGCAAAAGATTCAGTAGTGGTGAACAAAAATACACCCTGATCGAGAAAATATGTTGTGCATTAGCATGGGCCGCTATGAGGTTACAGCATTACCTCCATGGGCACACGACTTACCTCATATCCCGCATGGATCCACTCAAGTACGTATTCAACAAGCCAATATTGAATTGTTAACTGTCTAAATGGCAGTTGATCCGACAACAATTCGACATTGTCTATGTGACTCAGAAGTCAATTAAGGGTCAAGGCATTGCAGATCAATTAGTTGAAGCACCTTCAAGAGGGTTCGAGCCCCTGGAGACTTATTTCCCAGACGATGGAATCATGATAATTCAGTAACTCCACCAAGAGAATACAGTCCAACCATGGAAAATGTATTTCATTGGAGCAATAAACATGGAAGGTGCCGGAGCTGGGGCAGTCCTTATCTTTGGTACAGGAGAACAATATCCCGTGGCTACCAAACTTTAATTTGGCAACACCAACAACATAGCCGAATATGAAGCCTGTATAATGGGGTTGAAGCTAGCCCAATCCATGGGTATCAAACACCTACTGGTCTTTGGAGACTCTGAGTTGGTTATCAGAGAAAGTACTAGGGCATATCACACCAAAGAACTACATTTGCTGCCCTATCATCGGCAGGTAATCAGAATATCCCTGGAATTTGAAGATATAACTTTCAGCCATAGTCCTCGGGGTAGGAATGACTTCGCTGATGCATTGACAACCTTGGCGTCATTAATCCGTATATCTGATAGGAGTGGGATTCCTTGCATCAAACTCACAATTCAGAATGCCTCAATATATAGGAAGTACATTAGAGAAGTATCAGATGAAATACCTCATGTCAATCAGCCTTGGTATCAAAACATCAAGGAATATCCACGAGATGGATCTACACCCGCTGGAGCAAGCCAATCCGACCGAAAGCGGATTTACAAGATGGCTATGAAGTTCTATCTAAGCGGAGATGCCCTCTACAAAATGGAGGCTGGAATAGGCCTGCTAAGATGCCTTGATAAAGAACAAGCCCAGAGACTGATGGATGAAGTCCACGGTGGAGTCTGTGGTCCACACATGAGCGGTCATCTGCTGGCCAAAAAGATATTAAGAACATGGCATTATTGGATCTCTCTCAAAGCTGACTGCAACGATCACGTCAGGAGATGCTTTTAATGCCAAGTACATGGAAATGCCATACACGCTCCTCCGAATGAGATACACAATATGAGTTCACTATAGCCTTTCTCCATATGGGGAATGGACGTGATTGGTCCAGTAGAACCAAAAGCCAACAATGGTCATCGATTCATCTTCACCATGATCGATTACTTCACCAAATGGGTTGAAGTAACTTCTTTTCCCAAAGTCACAAAAGAGGTCATCATTAGTTTCATCAGAAACAATATCATCTGTCGGTATGGACAACCGGAGGTGATCATATCAGACAATGCCAAGAATCTGAACAATCAGATGATGATAGAAATATGTAGTAAGTTCCACATCAAGCATCTTAACTCCGTCATTTATCGGCCCAAGATGAATGGTGCTGTCGAAGCGGCCAACAAGAACATCAAAAAGATCATGCAGAAAATGTCCGCCAATCACAAAGAATGGCCTGACCTGCTGCCTCTAACCCTGTTAGCATACAGAACGTTAATGTGCACCTCTACAGGGGCTACCCCCTATTCATTGGTCTATGGTATGGAAGCAGTCCTTCCTATAGAAGTAGAGATGAATCCTTTTGAGTATTGATCGATGCTCAGATAGACGAAGGCCAGTGGTTGTAAGACCGATACCACCAACTGTCCTTGATAGATAAAAAGAGGGCTACAACCATTTTCCATGGACAGTTATATCAGCAAAGGATTGCTCGATCCTAAACAACAAGGTCCGAATACAAAAATTCAAAGAAAATAACTTGGTGCTATAGAAAGTTTTAGCCAATCAAGATGAAGCTAAAGGAAAGTTCGTCCCAAATTGGGAAGGCCCTTTCATTGTCAAAGAGGTGTTAACAGGAGGAGCTATCAGATTACAAGAAATGGACGAGAACGAATTTCCCCAACTCATCAACTCAGACACTATAAAGAGGTACTATGTCTGAAGCACATGCACACCCGCATCCGGGTCCTATAAATCAAATTAGGTTCGGTTTTTTACTAGAAAATCAGAACTACGAATGACCTGATCTTCCCTAACCCGGGAGTACGTAAGCAGCCATTTCTAGTGCGGTCAAAACAAAATAAAAATTCAAAACTCATCAAACCAAAATCAAAACCCAAGACAAATACTTTTCAAATTTCTCTCACACAAAAAGCCAGAACTACGAATGACATGATCTCCCTCGACCCAGGAGTACATAGGCAGCCATTTACGGTGCGGTTTGACCTTCAAGAAAAAATAAAAAACCAATAAAAAACCAGTTCTAAGACACCAAAACCATATAAAGGTTAAGTCCTACCAAGCTGCCCTGATTAACAGGCCCATCTGAGATACTCTCTGACATCTCAATTGTCAGTCCATCAAGGAGAAGCTCAGGATATACCAGCAACAGCGAGTCATAAAAGAGGTGGTAATCACTTAGCAATGACAATACATCTCCAAAAAGGGAAGTGGATTAAAAATATATTTCTCTGATATATAAAACTGTTTGATATATACATAATGCCCTGTACATGACAAAAATTGCTGATCTAGTCTGTGCAGGAAAAATAAAGCTAGTCTACGGACCCAAGGATAAGCGGGCCAGCAAAGTCACCATGACATCTCTTTCTGAAGATGGAGGAGTAGCTGTAAGTGCAATACTCTCAGCCTGCATATGGCCCAAAACCTCCACAGTCATCTGCAAGGTGGCACTGTGATCATCAATATATACACTCATCTCGGTAACCAAGTTATGAATATAAGATCGAAGAGCAGTACTGTCGGTAATGTGGAAATCACGGGAAGCTATAGTCTCATCCCTCTCCGCAAAAGCTGCATCTCTAGAAATCAAAGTCTCATCGATCTCAACAAAAGCTGCATCTCTGGCTGAGCGAATCTCATCCCTCTCCATAATAGCTGCATCTCTGGCAGATCGGAGCTCCTCTCTCTCTATCAAGCCAGCATCCTGAGCGACTCGAAGCGTGACTCTCTTAGCTAAAGCTATATCTCTGCCAAACAAGGCGGTCAATATCTGTGTTCTAGCCGAATCTCTCTCAAAGGTCATCCTAAATAGCGAGTCCGCCAAAGCCGGATCTGTGCTTGCAGGAATAGTCGGTGGATCACTGATCAGTGCCGCTGTCAAACCCATAAATAGCTCATCCTCGGTAGGAGACTCAGGATCCTCTATAGGCTCCTCCTCATCTAAATCTATAATAGGAGCTGAAGGAACAAGCGCAACTGCTGCCATATCTGCCTCCAGCCATGCAGAATACTTTGGAGAACGGTCCGGATAGCTACTGGAGAAATTAACCCTCTCTATATGAGTCCAACACTCATATACTCAAACCAAGTCGGTAGATGACATAGACGAAGTCGACACCCTCTAATCAGCAGACCCATCAAATCTATGCAGGCTCTGGAACTGATCAAACTGGCTCATAACAGCAAAGGGATGATAAATAGTCACTCCCCTCAATCCCGCTAGGGGCAGGTAATCCATACCAGGTGCATGGGTGATGAAATTATATGGGGAGGCTAACCCTGAGCATGGAAAAATCAAGAACTGGTGATCAATATCTGATAAAAATGCCGACCATGTCTCTGCATCGGTACACTCCGCCGGCTGAAAGGAGTAGGACATAGATATATTATGGGAAAAATAATACCCATGATGCCGGAAGGATCCAATCGATTGAATATGGGACATTAGCCATATGTATAGCAAGACCGAACTGTCTCTGAAGAACCCCTCCTGTTGGGTAATACAGTGAGTGGCTGACCGCAGCGTCTCAGCCAATATCATCAGGATAATGGTACTACCCTGTCTAAAGGCTCGAATAATAACTATCAATCCCACATCTAGGTGATCCAAGCGTAGCGGCATGTAGACGTATGCCACAATACACATCAGCAGAATATCTACCCTGTCCAGATGCCACGCCTCTGCTGAAATAATAAAATCCCCAACATGTCGATCGTAGCTATCAAGCTCACCGAAATAATCGATCAAGAAGTCAATCGAGATCACACATCCAGAAATGATCTCGTCCATGACTACCTTCTGGCAAAGACCGAACATCCGCATGAACAGTCTCGTCATATCCCTAATAGCAGTCCGAGCGCACGGCAAGTCCAGAACCAAATTGGTATATCGCTCGTACTCCTCCAGAGTCAGAGTCAGCTCATGCTTTCCAAATCTGAAGACCTGTCTCTCAGGTATCCAGCATGATAAAATGCCATCAACAAATCCATATAGCACCTGAAAATCTGTGAGGGCCAACGAATGCCCCAACATTTGATCTACTGTTATCTAGATAAAAAAGGCAGGCTCTCGTACCACGACCACAATGACAATACTACCTCAGATGGTGGCAAATGCTCAATACGGCTCACGGCTGATGACGTCATTTGTATCACCGTACCACAAGACATAATACATGCATGATGACAAATATAAACATTATGCAATAGACGGGAAATATCATGAGTATATACGATAAACTATCTACTGCGGGCATCATCCCTGTCTGATAATACAAAGTGAAATGAAGAATACAGAAAAAATAGAGCACCACCACCCAACTACTAACAGTGATCTATCAAAATGATGGCACAACCGCAAAATAGCCAAAATAGTGGCTGACCAAAAATATAGCAGCTATAGCTATCAGAAGAGATCTAGATAATCTACGTTCAGGTGATTAACTTGCTCCATCTCCTCCGCGGATACAAAGCTGGGATCATTAGGCATATCTGGGCGGTATAAGGGAGGATCTGCCCCTGTAAAACTGTTGGAAAATAGACCTAAAGAGGGGCCCACTCCTTCGCTGGAAGGGTCAAAAGAAGATGCCTCTGACGAATCTCGGCCAAGCTGCCTAATAAAGAAGCGAGCCCTATCCAACTCCCAGGTCAGATCTGCAATCTGGTCTAAATGAGTCGGCTCCCTGAGGCAAGCTATCCAGTCTGTCATCATCACGGACCTTGGCACCATGTCTGCCATAAACTGGGTAGCTCAAGTCTGAGCTCCAATAGTGCGAGGAATCTACCATCTGCTAAATGCCTCTTGGCTGAACGGGCCTTCTGATAGGGTGAAGCCATCTATGCCCTCTGATAAGTGGTTTTTATGACCACTTATTCAAATATTATCTAACTTATTTTGCTGCTTAAACTCAAGTATCATTGTGCTTTTCATGTGTTTTTGCTTTGTTTTGTAGATTTCCTATTTTGGAACTCCTCGTGTTGCATTGAGCTAAAAAAGGACAAAAGATTGCTAAAAAGGGACAAAGTATAGAAATAGGCTTAAGGCATGATGATGGCATGAGTGAAGGGGCAATGAAATATGATGATGCTACGAGGCTCAAAGGATGCAAGAAGGAAAGAATGAAGATGGCAGCCAAGAGTAGCAGCAGAAAAAGCAAGCAGCAGCAAAATCCAGATTTTCAGAGCCGCGCGGCCGCGCCTGATGCTAGGCAAAATGGCTCACGGCCGCGCCTGTCCCCAGCAGACCAAACTTTGACTTTTGAAATTAAACAGACGGGGCTTGTCTTAGCCCTAATATAGCAATGTTCTCTTTTTCCTTTTTCTTTCATTTTCCTTGTCTAGATTAGGTTAGGAGTAGATTAATTCTAAGTTTAGTTAGTTTCTAGGGTTTACTTAGGTGTTGAAGATTGAAGCAAGTGTATTTCATTGAAGATTCAACAAAGGGGCTTGAGCAATCAAATTTGCATTCTCTATCTTTATACTTTTCTTGCTCTCTCTTTGTAATCTTATGATGTGTATTGAACTTGTGGATGGTATATTTGAGTCATTTATGACTTAAACTTTATTTTGAGATTTCAATGGAACCTTTTGAGTAGTTTATATTGATATGCTTCCATGTTGTTCTTATTGGTTGTTATGTGATTGCCTATTACGATTCGTGCTTTCATTGCTTAATTGATTCGCGGCCAATTACTGTGATAACCTATATGGACTTGAAAGACGAAATGTGGGTTTAGATCTAATCGTAGTAGTGGGTGATTGTATGTTTATATGACGTTAAACGTATAATTTGTGCTTAGGATAGATATATACTGAAGCGCCGCTCGTAGTCAAATGAGAACTTGGGCTTAAACCCTAATTATTTGTAAATCACATAGACATATAGAGGTTTAGATAATGTGGGTGTTCATATGCATTTTATCATTTGTGGATTGTATGTTATATGGATTAAGTTCATTAAAAAATGGCCTTCTCTCACTTTCGTGTTCTCGGCTAGTGATCTGTGATGATTAATTTGACCTAACTGGAAGTATGTTGATTTAGATGAATCATTAGGGGAAGTTGAGATCTCATATCTTCATTATCTGATTTTACTCTAGGGTTAATTAGTTTAAGTTTATTTACTTGTCTAGTTTTAATTTACACACTTTATCGCTCGTTTAAATAAGACTGAAATGGTTATGGGCTAGTGGTTTGGCGAATTTTTATTAGTTAATTCTCCGTAGGAACGATATCTGTACTTACTATTTATTACTTATTGACCACGTATACTTGCGCGTATTTTGTCATACCTAATCGGGGACAACACCCTCCATAGGAATCTCTGTTAGTGGCATGATCAACGACTAATGATGCCAAACGGGAGGAACAATGGGAATGCAGATCTCACCCATAATACTCCTGATGACATGCTCTCCCAAATAGAGCTCCCAGCCTCCCTTTGTCAAAATCGGGAATTTACGGGTCGACAAAGCAAACTCTCGACCAGTGGGAAAGCCTCCCTCGAATCCGACGGTAAAAAACTCAGAGGTATACGGCACCTAGAAGATCGATCTAGCCGTTAAAAGCTCCAACTGTAGGCGAGCATGAGTAAATCCCTCAGCAACAGGGACCTCCGTCAAAGTGGAGTGATGCCAACGACGTCCTCGAGGATTAGTCTCCAGACCTAAAGTAGTGGCGGGCCATAGGCAAGGAAGCCTCTTAAATGCCCAGAACTGGCAATATCAAAAGTCCTCAGTGATCAAGACTAACAATATAAATGTTAAAATTAAAAAGGTACAAGAAAGATGTATTCACCAGCATAAACGAATGTAACCCTAACCAAGCCTCCATAGAACCCTCCGAAAGCATGCACATGCCCCAGAGAAAATAGGCAAAGGTGTAGGAACCCCAATTAAAGTTACTGAGGCACTCTACATACCGGGTAACGCTAACCAGGGCGAAGGAAATCGTCGACGAGTTGTCCACCACAAAACAACCCCTGATGATCACCAAAAATAATCGCCTCAGAATGGGATCTCTAACACTCAGATCATTAGGTAGAGGGTCCAACATAGCCCCATTCTGGGCATCTATACTCAAGGGACCAGATCGGATCGACCGACCTTTGAGCGCCGTCGCAGAAACTCCCAGCAGGGACCGAACGACAGTGGGTGTAATGTTAGCCACGACAGGCACTGGCTCGCCCTCAAACTCAATGCCAGTGATGAACCTCCAGTCCATAGGGGTCATCATCATCTCATAGTCCAGCAGATGAAGGGACTGAGTCTGGTTGAACCAGCGCTCAGATAAAGCCCTAATATACCCCTAGGGGCAACGGCGCGGAAGAATGGAGAAGAAGGCCTGAAATCCCCAACCATCAACGATATCCTTGTAATCCTCGCGCAAAGTATGATACAGGGAGTGCACGTTGAACAAGTTCCCTTGAGGCTGCGTAAAGTTGGGAACCTGCATCAAAAATCAACCCATGTTAAAAACCTATGTCCCGAGAATGGCAAAAGAAAGAAAGAGAATCCAGGAAGAGAAAAACTTCATGTCACCTCATTGGCGTGAAGAAAACTCGATGGATAGTGACTCAAGTCGCCCAGCAGCTCCTGGGTAGGCACAACAATACCTGGAACCTCCGCACATGGAGCCTGAGGTGGAGCTGGAGCAGCAAAAATAGCCTGCTCATCATCAATGTCAATCGGCGATTCATCCTGAGCTGGACGAATCACCGACTCTGCCAATCTGTGAGGCAGTCTAGCCGGACGTGGCTGGGGAACATCAGAAGCCCTCCTATGTCTGACGCCTGAAACGACTCTACTGGCACTGCCGGGTCTATCATGGTCCATCACCTGTACAAAGTCTCCAAATCACCTTAGAAAGGGTGTGGTAAGCCTAAAACCTGTGGCTTATTATTTTAAATCAGTACACTTCCATCACCTGTACAAAGTCTCCAAATCACCTTAGAAAGGGTGTGGTAAGCCTAAAACCTGTGGCTTATTATTTTAAATCAGTACACTACGCATCTCTGTCTTAAAAGATGCATGGGTTAGTCAAAAATACCCAATAAAGTCAGAACTGCATGTTTTCCTAAAAAAATGCATGGGTCAGTTAAAAATCCCTAGTAGAGTCAAAATTGCATGTTTATTAAATGCCTGGGTTTTGAAATTTTTTTGCTAGAGTCTCCTTTGTAAAATGGACTGTCTACATGCATATAGGCATGACTAGGTGGCCATTCAGTAGCACACCTTCCCAAAAATAGGAACAGCTCATATTTATGAAATAAAATCAAAAGTAAACTCATATGGTAGCTAAATTACCATGGACATCTTTAGTTAAAAATCCAGGCTCAATAGGCCTCAAAAAAGGATGAGTAAACTGATCAAAAAAAGAAAATTTTGACTGTCTCAGAATCTGAATTTTCTTACATCCAAACGTGCATTGCAGTAAGATATGCATACATATGAAGTCAGAAGATTTTTAACAGATTATATATGCATACATTTTTCATACATTGCGTCTAAAAGCCCCCTACGTGGTTTACATGCTTTTAACGATCAAAACTTGCGAAAAAAGGACGAAAAACGTTACTTGCGCTGCGCTAAACGCGTAGGAACTGACGAAATCAGAAAATAGCTGTCCAAGCTCCGTAGATCTGAAAAAGAAGATCGAAATCCGTTTAAAACTCGAAATGGAACTTTGAAAAAATGAAATCCCGTAGTCCATTATAAAGCCCAGGTGGAAGCGGGCCCACCTGCAGCTGTCGCATCTCCACTTGCGGCTCCCCAGGGTGGGTCCCATTCCCCCAGGCTTGGTTTGGTTCAGGTTGAAACTGAGTTTCTATGTGCTGCCGAGTCAAATCTGAAGAAAAATCGCTACGCGATTGAACGGTTTGTCCTGAAATCCTACGTTTAAGTAGCGTAATTCTGACAGAAAGGGGGACACTCTGGAAACCTTTGGTATTCATCCCGAAGTCATATATGGGGATTAACAATGCAAACTGTAGAAAAATCGCAAAACAATTATGCAAAACTGTCAAAAACTATCACTTTCTAAGTATCGGGTACAGACCGAATCCAGTTTAGCCGTTGGCTCAACCCCAACAAAGTTTCGGGTGCAGACTGAATTCAGTTCAGCCGTTAGTTCAGCCCCAGGGAAGTATCGGGTATAGACCGAATCCAGTTCAGCTGTTGGTTCAACCCCAGCGAAGTATCGGGTACAGACCGAATTTAATTCAGCTGTTGGTTCAACCCCAACGAAGTATCGGGTACAGACCGAATCTAGTTCAGTCATTGGTTCAGCCCTAGCAAATTTTTGGGTACAAACCGAATCCAGTTCAGCTGTTGGTTCAGCCCCAGCGAAGTATCGGGTACAGACCGAATCCAGTTTAGCCGTTGGTTCAACCCCAATGAAGTATCGGATACTAATCGAATACAGTTCAGTCGTTGGTTCAGCCCCAAGAAGTATAGGGTACAGACCGAATCCAGTTCAGCCGTTGGTTCAACCCCAACGAAGTATCGGGTTCAAACTGAATTCAATTTAGCCATTGGTTCAACCCTAAAGAAGTATCGGGTACAGATTGAATCCAGTTCAGCCATTGGTTCAACCCTTGAAAAGTATCGGGTACAGACCGAATTCAGTTCAGCCGTTGGTTCAGCCCCAACGAAGTATCGGGTACAGACCGAATCCAGTTCAGCCGTTGGTTCAGCCCCAGCGAAGTATCGGGTAAATCCAGTTCAGCCGTTAGTTCAGCCTCAGTGAAGTATCGGGTACAGATCGAATCCAATTCAGCAGTTGGTTCAGCCTCAACGAAGTATCGGGTATAGACCGAATTCAATTCAGTCGTTGGTTCAACCCCAATGAAGTATCGGGTACAGACCGAATCCAGTTCAGTAGTTGGCTCAACCCCAGTGAAGTTTCGTGTATAAATCGGATCCAGTTCAACCCTTGGTTCAACCCCAGCAACGTCTTAGCCATTGGAGCAACCTATGCGAAGCATCAGAAGTAATCCGGTGATGGAAACCATATAATAGTCCATCCCCGATGATGGAATCTATTATACACATCCTCAAAATGAGCACCAAGAAGAATTGGTGATTCAACCACTTATTACAAAATAACGGCGTAAACTCTCATCAGGATGAATATTGGAAGCATTCGTTAAGGAGACTCGATAATCGAGAAGTGTCCCCAACAGAGGAGCCTTTAGAAATGTACAACAGCACCAGCTATAGGGAAATCAGCCCTGCAAAGAGTACCGCCGGACAGGGAAACTATTGGTCTCAAACCAAGGTAGCATCAATAGTATCATCCCCATCTAAATCAATGAAGCTATCGTAGAGAACGTCATCCCTATCAGAGCAAGATGAGAACAATCTGTGATAGCTCATCTCTGATAAGCACGTCAGTGGTTCCCCGATCAATAGTCGTCTGACAATGTCAGACCTAGGCTATCATGAATGACGTCATCCCCAATAGAAAATGATGAAAACAGTTCGTGGTAGCCTATTAACATCATCCCCAGCAGAAACTAACACAATCCATCAGTGATAACCCCATTTCCTCAAAGGTATCTGATACTCCTTGCATACCATATCCGGCATTGCATCCCCTTTGCCTGTGCATTTCTAGTGTCTAGCAATCTTTATCCTGCTCATTCCATTACATTGCATGAGCATGATAAAGAGGGACATCTGTAGACATTCAAAATTTCCTTTCCCTGTTACTAACACTGTAGGAGGGCAAAATTATATTTTCAAATTAACCCCGATCTTTAATCGGGCCGTCAGATCAACCCCGATCTCAATATCGGGCCGTCAAATTAACTCCGATCTCCAATCGGGCAGTCAGATCAACCCCGATCTCAATATCGTGCAATCAAATCAACCTCGATCTCCAATCTGGCCAACAGGTCAGCCCCGGTCTCAACCAGGGAGGTACAGGTCAGTCCCGGTCTCAACCCGGGAAATGCAGGTCATCCCCGGTCTCAACCCAGGAAGTCAGTTCAACTTCAGGAACAAACCTGAAACTCCACCACACCTCCAGTAGAAAACCTGGAACAACCAAATCAACTTCAGAGACAACATTGAGGACAAACAGACTCGAATGGGATCCATGTCTTAGAAATAACTCCCGAAAGTCAACCAAAGGCCATGCCGACACTAAGGGCAACCCCGGGATGGGCAAAATGGTCATTTTACCAACCCTAAGCCAATTCGGTCAAAATTTTATAAACTTGCACGTTAAGTTTCGTTTTCTAAAAATGCCCGAAACTTAGTTCTGTGGCCGTTTTTGTTAAAATTTAGTACATTTTTGTACATAAACTCAATTTCTAGCATTTTTACAACTCGAATTGACGATTCGTCAGCTCTAACAGTTTCAGTGCACTAGCACCTTTGTTTTAAGCAACTTCGCCGGACTGGGTTATCTTCCCAGTCCGGGTTTGGCTTTTTTTTTTTGTGTGTTTATTCAACTTCATATGTACTAACTTTTCAATTATGTCAAGCCCGGATGTCAAATTCGAGGTAGTTTACTGCTTTTATATATATTTACACATATATAAGCAGCCTTCACCACCACTGGGTTCTCTTCCCAGTCTTGGTTGACTACGTTTCTGTCTCTGTCTCTTTGTCTCTCTCTCTCTCTCTCTCTCTATATATATATATATATATATATATATATATATTTGTCCGGCCTGGATTATTCTGTGGCCTTTATACTGTTTTTGCACACTTCACCATTACTGGGTTATCTTCCCAGTCCCTGGTTGACTATTTTTATGTGCATTTCCATTTCAGTCCGGCCTGGATCATTCTGTGGCCTTTATACTATTTTTTGCACCCTTCGCCATTACTGGGTTATCTATCCAGTCCCTGATTGACTACTTTTATGTACATTTACATTTCAGTTCGGCCTGGATTATTCTATGGTTGTTTTACCGCTTTTATATATAAATATGTATATATAAGCAGCCTTCACCACCACTGGGTAAGGCGCGGGCTCGGGCACGGGCACGGGCACGGGCACGCGTGAATTCGATGAATCTGCATCCCCATATGAACCAATAGTTGTAGTTTTTCCTGCTGAACCAATCCATTCAGTTTCTCCCGAACCCACAGATCCCCTTGCGTCGATCTTACCTCCGCTGCCTGCCCGTACGCCGGGCTTAGCGCTTTTCCGGTGCAGATGAATAAAGCGGTCTTTTCTCTTTATGTTGCTGTTTCGGGGAATGTAGTTGAATTTGCTTTGGTAGTCTCTTACGTATTATAATTTTCTGTCAATATGTATATGTATATATATTTTAATTCCAGTCTGGGCACCGGTGTGAAAACCCATCGCCCTTTACAACTTTTGTATATATAACTGTGTATATATATTGCTTTACTTGCTTTTTATTAAATTGATGCTTTAAATATTCATTTGATATGAATCGGCATTTTTCAGTCACAAAAGCAACCTCGCGTCCCTTAGATCGCTATCTAGTGGGAACGAGACGTTTCGGCCACGTGCGAACCAGGATTTACTGAATAAATCCTTAGTTCTGGCAACATTTGGGATATATATCTATTTCTGTACAAATTTGAACTGTACAGGTTTATTGGCTACTCATATGTGAGCCTAGGAATCATGGGATTCATGATCCAATCGATCAGAATCTGATTCCCACGATGGACAAACTCCGCTTTGCAGATATACCCTGCCAGTTTTTCTATAAAAATGTACATACAACAGACCTTAAAACGGTTATCCTAATTTAAGGTCTCAACATAATGAAAATATGGTTTGTCGTGTCAGAATCCCTCCGATGGCTATCATACCCATGAGAAGACCGACACTTGTATTTGTTTCTGTGGTCGAGGATGCTTCGTAGCCCGACAATCACCATTCAAATTGAGCCTTAAGGCTAAAAAGATAAAATTGAATGTATCAACAGGCTTCAATTCCTATGTTAGCGTAAGGGGTTGATAACCATCTTTCAAAACATCATTTCAATTCAATCAAAAGAAAAGCTTTTTGCAAATCAAATCAAACTCTTTTGCAAATCAAATCAAAGATTTTGTTGCAAATCAAATCAAACCCTTCGTATATAGGTTGAACGAAGCAAAGCACTACTTTCAATTAATCAAATATAGGCCCAATTTTTAAATAGTATACACACACACACTTCAGTTTTTAAAGAGAAATATTGAAAAGATGTGGTACCGTGTTTACACGAGAGTTGTGGGGTGCCTAACACCTTCCCCACACTTTACCAAGCCCCAAGCTCAAAACTTCGGTTTCAAAGATAAAGTTTTGACAGTGTCCAGCAATTGGGCCTCTTTCAAACAAAACTCGGTTGAGTTGGTACAACCATTTCAAATCTACCAACTGGCGACTCTATAAATGTGACATCCCGAATTTTTTAAGAATTTATAAATGAGAATTTAATAAATAAAATTCTTATTTTAAGATGTTCGAGTACGAGTATATGTATATATGATATATATTGTGAAATATGTGAATTAGTGTGAAGAGAATTTAAATGTTAATTTAATATTTATTGAAGTAAATAAATATTTTAATTGAATTATTTATTGAGATTATGTGATTAATATAGAGTAATGTAATTAAGTGTATTATATTAATTAAATAATTATTTAATATTTAATTTAATTAATATGTAATGATTTTATGTTATAGTTCTAATTTAATTGAGATAATTAAATTAGATGTAGTGATGTGGTAATTGTTACATGAAATTATAATTAGCGAGTAATTATAATTATGTGATAATTTTATGTGATTAATTGATGTTAGACTTTTAATTAATTAAATTAGAATGTTGAGTTTTAATTAGTTAAAGGATAACATTAAAAAGTATGTGTTAAAAGGATTTATTAAAAGAGTTTTTAAAACTATTTTTCCAAACAAGGCCCTAAGCACCGTTTTTAAATCCGTTTTGCCAAACGATGCCTTAACTATTAAAACCTGTTTTTAAAATGATGAGTTTTGCCAAACAAGCCTTAGGGCTTTTCAAATTCAAACTTGTAACTTATGTGATTAATTGTATTTATCTTAATTATTATAGAGTAATTATATTGTATAAGTTATATATCATATGTATATACAATATACATTAAGTTAAAAGAGTTAGTACGTTAGTTTTCTAAGCTAAGTCTAAACAAAGAAATAAAGAAGAAGAGAGTTAGAGAGAGTTATCAGAGAAGAAGAAGAGGAAGAAGAGGAAGAAGGGAAAGCTTTGAGAAGACAAAGCAAGCCCCATCATAATCATCTCCATCTCTCTCTTAATTCAAAACTAGTAAGGTTATAATCTTAACCCTTATACTCAATTAATATGTGTTGTGTTACTTCTTTGTAAAATTAGGTTTTCATGATTATGAATTTATATGTATATATGGTGTTCATATGTTTTCATATGTAATTGTATGCCATGAAAGGATTTTCAAAGTACAATTGTTGTAAAAACAAGTTTTAAAGTTATGTTCTTATATGTTTTCATAATTTTAGAATTCTATGTATAAATCTTTTGGTGAAACTTTATAATTTTCATATGTGAATGGGATGTGTGTGTATATATATGTATATATATGCTTACATGAGATTTTTATAGTAGTTTAAAAGTTTCAATTCACAAAGATATGATGAACATGATGAAATCATGTTCATAGTGTTTGATTATGAAGTTATGTTGAAAATTGTTCTTAAGTCATTGATGAAAGCATGAAGTTATGAGTAATATGTGATATAGAATGAGTATATATGAGTTATATGGTTGTTTTAACAATTCAATTCATGAAATTTTGATAAACAATAAGAACGGGGTTCATAGTGATTTTCTGTGAACTAATTTCTAAAAAATAGCTTTTGAAACTATCAAATTGGTGTTTGATTATGGGTTATTATTGAAATTGATCATGTATTATGTTAGTATGTTAAGAATAGAAGTTAATACAATTGGAATTACGTGAATTGATTGAAAAACGAATTCGTAATAGCAATTTTTGTCAAGAACGTTTGATTTTGTAGTTTTCTTTGAAAATCATAAAATCTTGGTTTTGATTATGTGTTATATGGATTTTATATGTTATTATCATGTTTAAGAGTTTAAAATATTGTTTGTATCAAGTTTCATGTTTATCATGTTGGGAAAAATCAAATTCGGTGTGAAGGAATAAGCCAAATTGGCTTATTTCTCCACCAATTCGCGAGCCAGGACCCTCACCGGGGAGATGACCCGCCCCAGCGGGTGATTTAGCCATGGGGGAACCGCCCCAGCGGGTACCCTTGCTGTCCGGGGTGGTTTAGTTGTTGTAATGCGAAACTATTTTGACCTCCATTCGTAAAATGGCCATAACGTTTTCATACGAACTCCGATTGAGGAGATTCAAGATGATCCGGAATGAGCACGAGTAGACCTACAACTTTTGTTTTTTAATTGTTTGATTTGAGGTCTTTATCAAGGGTTAAAATGATTATCTTTGTGACTAATACGTATTCGGAGGCAATCAGAGGGCGTTGGACATGCACATACGCAAGTATAGTGTTGTCGACGATAATAGATGTTGTTCTAAGTTATAAAACATGAATGTTAGTATATATAATGATGCTTAACATTAATAAATGATGTATTGGATAAGTTATATAAGCACACTAAGCATATACAAGAGAGACGAATCGGGCGTGTGACGAATGAACGTCGAAATGCCGTGACAAGTGTTAACGAAGGTAAAAAGTATTTTAAGTCAAATAAAATGAATATTATAAGATATGAAATGGGGTTAATATAAAACCAATAAGTAGTCCTAGCAAGACTTGAACACTTGAATGATTTCGAATATTACTAAAAAAAATATAGTGAGATATAAGTCGAAAGTTAACACAATCTAATTGAACATTGTGTATTGATAGTAGGAAGAGTTATGAGATGTAGAGTAGAGTTTGTATTACAACTACTATGTGTTTCTATGTGACTAATAGTTGATGTGCATGATTATATAATTGTGTAGGGCACGTGAAGTGCAGATAGCTGTAAGCTGTTAATCTGTTATTGGTAAACAATGATCAAGGCAAGTTTTTTGGTTCCTATTTTTCTACGTGGACTTGATGAACTGTTTTAAATTGTATGATATGTTATATGTGTTGTAAGCAAGCATGATATGTTATATATGTTGTAACCATGAAATGTTAAAGTCAATTTATGACTACATTATTTTGGTTAAATAATGATGATTGAGTAAGGAACTCAATCTTTATATTTTTTATGTGAATTAAAGCATGTATGCCATGTTACTTTAATTATTATGATAGGTATGTTGAACATATTATTATGTGCTCTGTGATGCATGAAAACTGTTAGAACTTGCCGAGCTGTCGAGCTCACTCGTGCAAATAATAATTGTTGCAGGTCAAGATTTTAAGGTAAGGATGATAGTAGTGTGCATACAAGCCAATCATGTATGATGATAAAGCACGTACTTTGTAAACAATCTTATTTATTTATTAATGAAATATTTATTTATTAAAGGCATTTAATTATCTACATGATTGCTGTTTTTATAATATGTAAATAACCCATAGTTTTAAGCAATGCTTTTAGAATCATGATGATGATCATGCTAATGAGATCTAAATTCTTAGAAAGTTTTAAAACTTAAATAGTTCCCAATCGTGGGATTACTAAAAAGGGGATTAGTAAATCCGGATAGATTGGTACATATGTTGCTTGCTCATTGAATGAGGATGATTGATCTCATGATCATTTGTGTGGAGACACTAAAGCAAGTATGTAGGTGCTTATTGGAGAATAAGTTCACTGAACGTGATTCGCTATGGAATACCTAATGGAGTTTTACTCGCATGTCAATAGAAATTCCTAATGTGATAGTAGTACAAGTGATCCTTGGACTTGAGATCATCATAGTATCTTGTATGTAACAAATTATACTTTGACTTATTCCTTAAGACCTTTTAAGGCATATATAGGGTATGCTTGGGTATAATGAGTTACATATGGAGATAATGAATGATCAATAAAGAATCTACCACCTCTAGTAAAAGAGGAGATATGTCCTATGTGATTCGTTAAATGACAACCCAGGAATCCTTGGCCAAGGTGAAATGAAATTAGAAAGGAGTTTTTAATTTGCATTATTTGGAGTTGTGCATTTTCTAATCGAAATATATATAATTAAATAAAATAAGACTTGACAGTAAATTCATGTCTTATATTTAATTGGGACATTGTATGGTGGAAGGATTGAATTGTATGGTAACTATTAACTCACAGGTTCTTTTATGATTAATGTTGAAATCTATATTATCTGAAAAGTCGTTGATCGCTAGGGAGGCTTATCCCTATTGTAGAATAAATATTATTTATTTAAATAGATTATTAGTTTAATTTATTTATTTAAATAAGATTAAAATTGTTTTAATTGATTTATTCACAACCGGTTTAATATGGAGAACCTAAAGGGTCACACCATAAAAGGAAGAATAATTATTTAAGAAGGTAATGGCATAATCGTAATAATGCATTACGTATAATTAATTTAATTTATGGTGATAGAATAAATTAAATAGCTTAATGTTTATTATTTAATATTTTGGAAATATTAAATATAAATTAATAAGAGGAGTCTTATTAATGTTATTACAATTATTATTATTTTAATTTCTAAAGGAGTTTAGTAATTAATTTAATATTTAGTACTCTCATTTATTCCTAATAAGATTAGGAGACAAATTAATTAAATGAATTTAATTAATTATTCCCATGTGGTGGGAAGCCTAAATTAATTAAAGGAGTTTAATTAATTAAAAGAAATCCCATGTCTAATAGGATTAGAAGGGTTGACTAATATCTATATAAGAGGAGTCTTATAATAGATATTAGATGATGCAATTCCAATTGTTAGAGAGTACTCCTTTTCTATAGAGGATAGAAAACTAAGCCAACCACCCTCCTTCTTGATAATTCATCTTCCTTGGTGGATCACCTCTAGAGGCCAAACACTTGGGTGGCTAACGTTGATCAAAGAAAGGAATCTAACCCGAAAATTCAAGGAGATCATGAAGAACAAGGAGTTGAACTAGTACCTGTGGAAGCTTCGTTCTACAAGGGTATGATTCCATAACTTCTTATTTATCGTTTTAAATTAATAATTTGCATAAAGGATGATCCGGGTAATGGTTTTGTAGAAATTTTTTAAACTCTGATATACCATGCTTCCGCTACTTTTTGCAATTTGATTGCGTCACGATTTCGTACAAACCCAACAGTGGCATCAGAGCCAAACCTTTATGTAATTATTAATTTATTTTTGATTTTATATACATATGGGTATATATTTAAAATAATTTATTGGGCATAATTTTATTGTATAAAATTATTTTTTTAAGAAAAAAAAATGTCATTTTTTTTGGGACGAATCACAATTTTTTTTGGGTGCTAATCTTGAATTCTGCAAAGAAAAGGTGTTGTCTCTTTCTTACTCCAAAAAGAAGGTGACCCATCAGGAAAGGACTCTTTTAATAAACCTGCAGGACTCTTTTAATTAAGGAAGGTGACTTCTTTTCAAAAAATAAATGTGAATTTATATTATATATATATGTGATATATATATATATATATGATATATATATGATATATTTATATATTATATTCTAAATAATTTTATAATTAAAATAAAGAGTTTATTTTAATCTTGAAATTGGATTTCATGCAATTTAAAATTGCCCATTAAATGATACTCATATATATATGGAATGTTTTAATTCATGAGATGAATATTTATTTATTGATATATATGGTGATATGTATGATAATAAATGTGGATTGATTATGAACTATTTGACCAATGTAATTGGATTTTATTTTAGTTGAATGCTTGAATGAATGAGTTTTATTAAATGGGGTCTGTGTACCTCGTCTTCTCTAATTTTTTTTTCTTGATGTAAAATTCTATCTTCCTCCTATGTACTTCCCTTTGACTGCTGATCAAGGTTTCTATTTAAATTAAATAGTTTAATGTAATAGAAATAGTTAGAATTATCTTGAAGAAATTGGAGACCAAGGAGCAAGGAGCGCGTGAAGACCCGTTTGTATGGAGCTCGGGTTTAAATGTAATAGTTATATTTAAATTTAAATTCTTGCACTCCTAGGTTTGACCTTTTAGTTCACTTGGTGGCTCTAGTGAACCAAACTAGAATAAAAATCCATAATCAATCCGGGTAGAATATAGTATTCTATATTGCATGCTAAATATTATATATATTATATTTTATGCAAACATGCTTCGCATGTTTAATAAAATGACGCGTATTTTATATATATATATGTGCATGCGCGCTAAACAAGATGAGACAAATAATAACAAACCCCTCAAAGAAATAATATTAAGTCCGAAGCGTTCAAATGATATTTGGAATATCGAACGTCGCCTTCTAGCATGATAAATTAATAGAGTATTAAATATTTAATATGAGCTTGTTGTGCTATCCACAAGGCGAGTATTGCATATTTAAGATGTTAATTAATCACATTTGATGCTTATCAAGAAAATTGAACGATCTAGTCTTGTTATGCTATCCACAAGGACGAACATTTTTCTTTTTTGAATTTATGGAAGTGCTAGGCTGGACTTAACTTAAATCATTTTAGTTCGGATGTGCACACACTTGACCATTATGATTTAAGAGGCAAAATAAAAGGAGTTATATAGTGATGTAATTGACAAGAGTTGTCTACCTATTTATTTGTATATCGCTTGTTGTGCTATCCACAAGGTTATATACATTTGAAATGGGATCCTTATTCTCACTAACAAATCTTTAATTAGATGTTGCCGAACTATATAAGTGAGGGTAATATAGTTTGATAAAAATAGTGGGAGATACCAATTTAAAATAAAGACTTAAATTTATTTTGGTATGCAAATTTAATAAAATGAATGTTTGCTAAAATGTTGTTTTTCACATGCAGAATTTTAAAAATGTCAAAATCACTAATTTCACTGCGAAGCATACTTGATGCTAATAAGCTTACCGGGCCGAATTATACGGACTGGCTAAGAAATCTGAGAATAGTTCTCACTGCTGAAAAGATTTCTTATGTCCTAAACTCACCTGTCCCTAGAACTGTTCCAGAAACAACCTTTGAGGAAGAGATTGCCACCATTGTAAAGTGGCAAGATGATGCATCTGTGGCTCAATGCATCATGCTCGCATCCATGAATAACGAGCTTCAGCGTCAGCACGAAAACATAGATGCTCCTACTATGTTGATTCACCTCAAGGAGTTGTATGGTGAACAAAGTAGGACTACTAGATATGAGATATCTAAGGAGCTCTTCCGATCTCTGATGACCAAGGGCAAAGTGAACATAAAGGAACAAAAGAAATCTGATCCAGCTAGCAAAGGAATGTGCTTCCATTGCAACGAGCCGGGTCATTGGAAGAGGAACTGCAAGAAGTTTCTGGCAAAGAAAAAGCTTGGAGAAGCTTCGACTTCCAATCAAGGTTTGTTTATGATTGAAATTAATTTTTCTGAAAGTCATAATTCTACTTGGGTATTGGATATCGGCTGTGGTTCTCACATATGTAATACTGTGAAGGGACTGGTCAGAAGTAGAAAGCTGAACAATGATGAGGTGATCCTACGAGTGGGGAATGGAGCAAAGGTTGCTGCATTAGTTGTAGGAACTTATTATTTAGCAATGCCTTCGGGCAAGTCCATTTATCTTAATAATTGTTATTATGTTCCAAATATTATTAAAAATATTATTTTAATTTCTGTATTAGATATGGAAGGATTTAACGTTGTTATAAAGAACAATAGTTGTTCTATTTATAAAGACGATGTTTTATATGGTATTGGAAATTTGCGAAATGGACTTTATACACTTGACTTACAAGAAAATATATTTCAAATTGAACAAACTAAGAAAAGGAAAAGAGATGATATTAATTATACCTACATATGGCACTGTAGACTCGGTCATATCAATGAAACAAGATTATCCAAGTTGCATAAAGATGGGCTCCTTGAGCTATCCGATTATGAATCATATCCAACTTGTGAATCTTGTCTCATGGGTAAAATGACTAAATCTCCTTTTAGTGGAAGAGGAGAAAGAGTTACAGAGTTGTTGGCATTGATTCACACAGACGTTTGTGGGCCTATGACAACAAGTGCACGGGGTGGGTATTCTTATTTTATTACTTTCACTGATGATCACTTAAGATTTGGATATGTGTATTTAATGAAATACAAGTCAGAATCATTTGAAAAGTTCAAAGAGTTCAGAAGTGAAGTAGAGAAACAAACGGGCAAGAGTATAAAGATACTTCGATCCGATCGAGGCGGAGAATACTTAAGCGGTGAGTTTCTCAATTGTCTCAAAGAAAATGGTATAATCTCACAATGGACTCCTCCAGGCACACCACAGTTAAATGGAGTATCTGAAAGGAGAAATCGAACACTGTTAGACATGGTTCGATCCATGATGAGTTTTACCGACCTTCTAATTTCTTTCTGGGGATATGCCCTAGAAACGGCTGCATACCTACTTAACAAGGTACCTACCAAATTCACCCCAAAGACTCCATATGAGATGTGGAAGGGGAGGAAACCAAATCTTAAGCATGTTAAGACTTGGGGTTGTCCAGCTTATGTCAAAAAGTTTGAACATGATAAGCTACAGACTAAATCCGAAAAGTGTAGATTTGTGGGATACCCTAAAAAAACTGTAGGGTATTATTTCTATCATCTAACTGATCAAAAGGTGTTTGTTGCGAAACATGCTGCCTTCTTGGAAAAGGAGTTTATCCATGAAGGGGTCAGTGGGAGTAAGATATATCTTGAAGAAGTTCAAGAACCACAAATTACCACGGATCAAAGTCAGGTACCTGACCAAGTAGAAGAACCTACTATACCACACCCTGTTCGTAAATCTGGGAGAGTACCGAAGATACCTGAGAGGTATGGATTCGTTATAGAGGATGACGATGAGGTACACATCATGAATGATGATGATCCATTGAATTACGAACAGGCCATGAGTAATAAAGACTCAAGGAAATGGCTTGAAGCCATGAAATCCGAAATGGACTCCATGTATGAAAACAAAGTATGGACTTTGGTTTCACCACCTGAAGGCATTAAGCCTATTGGGTGTAAATGGGTCTTTAAAAGAAAGACTGGAGCGGACGGCAAGGTGGAGACCTATAAGGCCCGACTGGTTGCAAAAGGTTTCAAACAAAGACAAGGAGTTGATTATGATGAAACCTTTTCACCAGTAGCTATGCTCAAGTCCATTCGGATTTTGCTTGCGATTGCAGCTTATAACGACTATGAGATCTGGCAGATGGACTTGAAAACGGCCTTCCTCAATGGAAAACTTGAGGAGGATGTGTATATGACACAGCCAGAGGGATTTGTTTCAAAGGTTGGAATAAATCAAGTCTGTAAGCTGCAACGATCCATTTATGGATTGAAGCAAGCTTCTCGTAGATGGAACATTCGTTTTGATGAGACAATCAAAGAGTTTGATTTTATCAAAAATGACGATGAACCATGTGTGTACAAGAAGGTTAGTGGGAGCGCAATTTCATTCCTTGTATTATATATTGATGATATATTACTGATAGGGAATGACATTCCTATGCTACAATCGATTAAAATCTGGTTATCTAAACACTTCTCCATGAAGGACTTGGGAGAAGCATCCTATATTTTGGGGATAAAGATCTATAGAGATAGATCTAAAAGGATGCTTGGTTTATCCCAAGGAACGTACATTGATGCAATGCTAAAGAGATTTAGCATGGAAGATTCCAAAAGAGGTCTCATGCCGATGAGCCATGGAATACATCTCTCCAAGAAACAGGCCCCAAAGACACCTGAGGAGAGAGACTGTATGAGTAAGATCCCTTATGCTTCTGCAATAGGATCTATCATGTACGGTATGATATGTACTAGACCGGATGTTGCTCATTCACTTAGTGTAACGAGCAGATACCAGTCGAATCCAGGAGAAGAGCACTGGAAGGCAGTGAAGAATATCCTAAAATACTTGAGAAGGACTAAGGATATTTTTCTTGTCTACGGTGGGTCTGAATTAAAACTCGAGGGCTTCACAGAGTCAAGTTTTCAAACGGACCAAGATGACAGTAAATCTGTTTCGGGGTATGTTTTTACCTTGAACGGAGGCGCAGTGAGTTGGAAGAGTTCCAAGCAGCAAACAGTTGCTGATTTAGTGACAGAGGCAGATTATATAGCTACAAGTGAAGCTGCAAAGGAAGCTGTTTGGATGAAGAAGTTCATAACTGAACTTGGTGTGGTTCCTAGCATTGGAGAAGCAGTTCCCATTTATTGTGACAACACAGGAGCAGTTGCACAGGCTAAGGAACCGAGGTCTCATCAGAAATCTAAACACGTGTTGCGGCGATTTCATTTGATCAGGGAGATCATTGAAAGAGGAGACGTCACCTTGGAGCGTGTAGACTCTCAAGACAACATTGCAGATCCATTTACTAAAGCTTTAACACAACAGCAGTTTGATCGTCACTTAGAGAAGATGGGTATGAGATACCATGGCGATTGGCTTTAGTGCAAGTGGGAGATTGATAGTAGTGTGCATACAAGCCAATCATGTGTGATGATAAAGCACGTACTTTGTAAACAATCTTATTTATTTATTAATGAAATATTTATTTATTAAAGGCATTTAATTATCTACATGATTGCTGTTTTTATAATATGTAAATAACCCATAGTTTTAAGCAATGCTTTTAGAATCATGATGATGATCATGCTAATGAGATCTAAATTCTTAGAAAGTTTTAAAACTTAAATAGTTCCCAATCGTGGGATTACTAAAAAGGGGATTAGTAAATCCGGATAGATTGGTACATATGTTGCTTGCTCATTGGATGAGGATGATTGATCTCATGATCATTTGTGTGGAGACACTAAAGCAAGTATGTAGGTGCTTATTGGAGAATAAGTTCACTGAACGTGATTCGCTATGGAATACCTAATGGAGTTTTACTCGCATGTCAATAGGAATTCCTAATGTGATAGTAGTACAAGTGATCCTTGGACTTGAGATCATCATAGTATCTTGTATGTAACAAATTATACTTTGACTTATTCCTTAAGACCTTTTAAGGCATATATAGGGTATGCTTGGGTATAATGAGTTACATATGGAGATAATGAATGATCAATAAAGAATCTACCACCTCTAGTAAAAGAGGAGATATGTCCTATGTGATTCGTTAAATGACAACCCAGGAATCCTTGGCCAAGGTGAAATGAAATTAGAAAGGAGTTTTTAATTTGCATTATTTGGAGTTGTGCATTTTCTAATCGAAATACATATAATTAAATAAAATAAGACTTGACAGTAAATTCATGTCTTATATTTAATTGGGACATTGTATGGTGGAAGGATTGAATTGTATGGTAACTATTAACTCACAGGTTCTTTTATGATTAATGTTGAAATCTATATTATCTGAAAAGTCGTTGATCGCTAGGGAGGCTTATCCCTATTGTAGAATAAATATTATTTATTTAAATAGATTATTAGTTTAATTTATTTATTTAAATAAGATTAAAATTATTTTAATTGATTTATTCACAACCGGTTTAATATGGAGAACCTAAAGGGTCACACCATAAAAGGAAGAATAATTATTTAAGAAGGTAATGGCATAATCGTAATAATGCATTACGTATAATTAATTTAATTTATGGTGATAGAATAAATTAAATAGCTTAATGTTTATTATTTAATATTTTGGAAATATTAAATATAAATTAATAAGAGGAGTCTTATTAATGTTATTACAATTATTATTATTTTAATTTCTAAAGGAGTTTAGTAATTAATTTAATATTTAGTACTCTCATTTATTCCTAATAAGATTAGGAGACAAATTAATTAAATGAATTTAATTAATTATTCCCATGTGGTGGGAAGCCTAAATTAATTAAAGGAGTTTAATTAATTAAAAGAAATCCCATGTCTAATAGGATTAGAAGGGTTGACTAATATCTATATAAGAGGAGTCTTATAATAGATATTAGATGATGCAATTCCAATTGTTAGAGAGTACTCCTTTTCTATAGAGGATAGAAAACTAAGCCAACCACCCTCCTTCTTGATAATTCATCTTCCTTGGTGGATCACCTCTAGAGGCCAAACACTTGGGTGGCTAACGTTGATCAAAGAAAGGAATCTAACCCGAAAATTCAAGGAGATCACGAAGAACAAGGAGTTGAACTAGTACCTGTGGAAGCTTCGTTCTACAAGGGTATGATTCCATAACTTCTTATTTATCGTTTTAAATTAATAATTTGCATAAAGGATGATCCGGGTAATGGTTTTGTAGAAATTTTTTAAACTCTGATATACCATGCTTCCGCTACTTTTTGCAATTTGATTGCATCACGATTTCGTACAAACCCAACAAAGGATACGTGCTAAGTGAATTATAGAGATCCATACTCACGAATATTACTTATGTTTTATGAGAAATGTATTTAATATTTTGAATATAACATGTTGTTGAATTGTAAGTTGAGCTATCCGGTGTATATGGATATTGATTTATGATGTAAGACTTTGTATAGTCATTTTGTTGTATAGATTCATGATATAAGTTTGAATCGAGGTATGTACTGTAAAGGTTGCGATTTAAGGCAATAAAGAAAGTTTATAAAAGTTTTAAATATTTCGCATTTTTAGTGATTTTTAATATCGAATAATGATATAATGAGAGATTAACATTGTATTGTTAACGATCGAGAAGGAGAATTATGTTGTAAGAATTTTGGGGTCGTTACAATAAAACGTTCAAATCGTCGACATGATACATGTTGGCATTTTCCTAAAAAACCCTTCAAAACCTTTTTTCATAATAAAAAGAGTGAGAGTAGAGATAACTTAGGAAGAGATGAAAGATCCGGGTTGTGACCCGACCCGCGGATTTTTTTTCTAACATCAATAATATGTATGCTTGGTTAGGAACGGTAGAAACGTTCACGAAGAACGGATTGAAATTAACCGATAATGAAGTTATACGAAATTTTATAAAAGACGAAATGAATATAGAATGTATGTAAACAAACTCGAATGAGTAGGGTTTCCTAAGAATGTAAGAAAACATAGAAAACGTGAGTCGTGGACTCAAGAACGAACGAATTTCGGTTCTGATGAACGAATTACGGACGAACGAAAATTTAAAGTTAAGTTGAAAAACTTAGCGAGGGAGGACTTTCGAGCCAATTTTAAGGTTGGTTAGAAATCTAGAAAATTAAATTTTTTTTTTTTTTTTTTGGGGGGGGGGGGGGGGGGGGGATGTGTAGTACGTGTTACAAGATTTCCAACGCCTCTGAAACGGACTAATTTCGATATCGAGAGAAGAAGTTATGACGTCGCAAAGTTACGTGTCAGACAGCGAAATTTGAGCCAAGTTAGGCAGGAATTCACCGCGGTTGCACTTGGTTTGGCGCGGGCGTGCCGAGTACTGCCGGGTGGTTGGCGCAGATGGGGGCGCAGGCGCGCGTGGAAGGGCCATGTCAGGAGGATTTCTGACATTCGACGTCTAATTTTCAAACGATCATAACTTGGTCATACGAACTCCGATTTTGATGATTCAAGATGATCCGGAAAGAGGACGAGTAGACCTCTAACATAAAGTTATTAAGTTGAAGAAATAAAGTTAAGATAAAAATCATAATTTTGATCAAAGTGAACGCTGTGAACGAGAAGTACTCGTGATGTACTTATATATATATATATATATATATATATATAAATAAATAAAACTTATATATATATAATTATATAAAACAATAATTAATATATATATATATATATATATATTATTTATATAAATTATAAAGTAAGAAAAAGCCACAGATTTGCAATCTAGGCCAAACTAAACGGTATAAATATATATATATATATATATATATATGTATATTAAAGCAATAAAAAGCCACAGATCTGCGATCAAGGCACAACTGAACAATCTATCTATATATATATATATTAAAGTATGAAAAGCCACAGATTTACAATCCAAACATAATTGAACAGTATATATATATATATATATATATATATATATATATATATATATATATATATATATATATATATTAATGCAAGGAAACGCTAAAAATCGACATTTAAACCATAAAACTCAATAATATACATATATATTACTCATATATTATATAAGCAAGAAAAATGAAAACTTGAAAGAACCTTACGGCCTTGCGCCAGATTGGCGATCGAACGACTTTAAACGCCCTTAGAACCAATTTCCACCTGTGAAATCTTGATATGATGGAATAGATACGTAGATGAAAGCTTATAACTGAGTTTTACAAGTTTGGACGTAAGATTCGAGCGATTTGTTGCACAAAATCTTTCTCTTTTCTCTCTTTGCTCTTTTTTTTTTCTTCTTCAACAAGCTGTTGGGCAGCTTGTATATAAAGCCACGGGCTTTCGCAGGTAGACCTGCGAATTTAGCGAGTATACCTGCGAAAATGCCCAAGTGGGCCTTACCTCGAAGTACGTGCAATCTCGATCGACATACAGTCCGCTAAAACGCTTGTAACTTGCAATCTGGGAATCAGATGGAGATGTGCCATACCATTCCGGAAAGCTCTCTTCGAGAGAGACGAAAAGACATAGGGCTTGCCCTTTTCCAAATCTGGGAAGATGGGTCCTTATCCAAACTAACATCTTCGGGTCTTCGCAGGTAGTCTATTAAGCTGTTTTGCAAAGTTTGTGCTCTAAAGTACTGCAATGACTCTTTGTAACCCTATTTGCAGCTGTTTTGTGGTTATTGAAGTTAACTCATCAAAATGACCATTTTGCCCTTCCGGGGGTTGTCTCCAAGGTTGACTGGGCATTCGACTGTCCTTTGGGGTTGTCTCCGAGATTTGATCGCAGCAGATTCTATTTTTCCTCAAGTTTGTCTCCGAGGGTTGATTTGATATCCCGGGGCTATCTCTGGGGTTGGTTTTGATGTTTTGGTCCTCCAGGGTTATCTCTGGAGTGTGAAAAAGACACGTTTACCCTCCTCCATAGTTAGTAACAGGAAAACAAAATTTTGAGTGTCTACATATGCCTCTCTTTGTCATGTTTATGTAATGCAATGAAATGAACATGACAAAGATTACTAGACACTTTAAATATGACAAGGTATACTTAATAATGCAAATCACAATGCAATGAATGTTATAATGAATGTTAAAATGCTTTCGCAAATTGCACTTCGCAAATTGCATTTCGCACTTCGCACATCGCAAATCCCACATCGTATTGCAAATCGTGCCTCGCATTTTGCAAATCGCACATCGCATCGCAAATCACTTTACCTTTACCAGTTATTGCTAATGCCTATGTTGGGACTGATTCCAACTGTTAACTTTCATCAGTGTTGCTGATGTCTATGCAGGTGTTTACTCCAACAGTTTAATTTTCGTCAGTGTTGTCGATGCTTGTTTGATGAAGATAAATTGAGACATTTTTTTACGTCTCTGCTGGGGATGATGTTTTGAAATCACCAGACCTTCTTGATGTCTACGCTTGTAGTTTACAACAATTCCTACCCTGCTGGTAGTTGACAATGGTGCCTACCCTGCTGGTAATCGATGCCTACCCTGCTGGTAGTTGACAAAGGTGCATACCCTGCTGGTAGTTGACAACGGTGCCTACCTTGTTGGTAGTCGACAACGGTGCCTACCCTGCTAGTATGATGTAGAATGACAAAGTCATAAACTGACGAAGTCCTCAACGTACTATAAAACAGTACGGTATCATGACGTCAAAAAATGTTTTGAAGTACTATGAAATAATTTAAAGATAAGTCGATATCAATTGATTTGACTAAACAAATGTTTTAGTTGATGTCCAATTTATTGGTATGGTCAATGCTATTTGATTTGACTAGATAAATGGTATGTCATGTTTAAAAGAAAATAGAGCTTTCTTTGAAAAGTTATGCCAAACTAAATTATTTTGGTACGGAATCTGATGATTAAGTTTGAGGTAAACACACTCTGGAATGGGGTTATATAATAGGTTAATCACCTAACTTACTGGAAAAGGTAGTTTATCTTCTTTGTGATTGTAAACGTATTGGGTAAGGAAGAACTGGTCTGCGGTAAATACCGTTGAATCAAGTTCTGAGTTCATGGTCTATAAGACCCCTCAACAAGAATGTAAAATGTTTTAAAGGAATCTTTATATTCCTAGTTATTCGTTCAACTTCACAATTATTTTGTAAATTGTGAAGACTTCTAAATGTTTGGAAGAAGAAAACTTCGGTGAAGAGGAGTTGTGGTAGGATGTAATTCTCAAACAAGAAGTGGGAAGAAACTCAAGTGATTGAAAAAATTTGTATGTTAACAATTTTGAGGACAAAATTTATAAAAGAAGGGGTAAATGAGATATCCCGAATGATGGAAGTATAGCTGTCATGATGTTTAACACGTGATGATTATAACAGATAATGATCCTTAGGAAAAAGGGTGTTGAAGAGATAATGAGAAAGAATAATTAGGTAATACCTAATTGAAATAGTATGTTGAGATTTTTCAACAAGAATAAGAAGAAGTAAGTGTAAACCTTTGTTAAAGTAAAGATAAAGCATCCGGGTATGGATATAGTTTTAAAAATTTCGAGGACGTAATTTTTATATCGGGGGAAGAATGTGACAACCCGGGAAATTGGATTGTCCCAAAAATTAAGTTTAAAGAATTAATAATTAATAAAATAGATTTTTATTAATTATATTATGTGTTATGTGTTTATTAGTCATTCTGGGACTTAGGATGATCATAAGCCGGGAGTATTCTGGCTGTGACCTAGAATGAACGAGTAAGAATTTTCAAGACGAAAATATAATAATTTCGGGAACAAAAATATTTCTGAGAAAAAGAAGAAATAAGCACTATTCATCTGACGAAACCTAGGGTTTAGGATTTGAATAATCTAGGCCTTTCTGAGAGTTTGGTATGTCGTAATGACATTGCGTTTGAAGATTCGATGATAATATTCCGTGAAAAGTTATGTTAGTCAATAAAAGTTTTCTTAAAAAACGTGCAGAAATTGGACGAAATAAAAATGACGAAAAGTATTGTTATGTACTTTTCATTCGCCTAACTACGTTGTGGGGAAACAAAACGGAAAACGCTAATCATAAAAAAGTATTTTTAGGGTTTTTAAAGTTTCGAAGAACATGTAAAAGCTAATCTATAGAGGAAAGACGGAATATCCAAAATTATAAGGATTCCGAGAAACGAAGTTTTTCAAACTGTCAACAGAATTTCGAAAGACGGAACGATGAAGCTTTCTGGAGAAGCTTTATGAATAGTAAGGAGGTTTGGTTAAGGAGGTGTGAATAGTGATTTAGGGCCTAAATGACTATTTTGCCCCTCATCTTGCAAGGCTTATAAAAGAGAGGTGTTAGTTCATTTATATAGCTAATGAAAATTTAACCAACACTTAGAGAGAGAGAGAGAGGGAAATTTCAGATGTCAAGAGGAAGAAGAAAGTAAGGAAAAGCTAGCAATTAGCAAGCTTTGTCCATGAGGAGGAAGAATCAAAGAAGAAAGGTAACCCAAAAACCTAGCTTCAATCAAATTTTTCTTTAAGTTTTCTATGTCAAAATGTGACACCCCCAAATCCGGGTACGTCATTTCCACAGGATTTGGTGTTCACTGTCCAATAATATGTCTAACTACCCATAAATAAAGTAACTCATAATTAAAATAGAATTCCTCCCCTTACGGGGTTACAACATCTTAAACAAATCAATCCCAGGTCAACTAACCTTAATACATCAATGCGGAAATAACATAATCAATTAAGTCTTAAACATCACATCATAAGTCTTAAACAAAACATTTTCAAATAATAATAAACAAGTCTTCATCACTTGTTTGCTTTGCCCATGCCTTTACTGGTAGATTGCTCATCGACCCTTTCAACCTTAGCTGCAATGTTATCATGCAAGAGTGAGCAATAATTTCCCACAAGTATAACAATAATAATAATGATAACACGCGAGTAAACAATGAATACTGAGTAATAAAAAGCTCTGCTTTTGAATCAAGAATAAATAATAAGAATCAAAAGTATATATGAAGGTAGCAAGACCAAGAACAATGTCCCATGTTATCAAGTATTTCTACTTTAAACCTTTAACAGTCATAAGACTATATGGACCTTACTTCTCGTACTTAGGGGGATCAGCCCTTAGTACTATGTATGTGCACAACATCTCAACGCTAACGTGTAAATAATCCCCTATTATAGGTTGTTCATCTCAGTTTGATATCAGAGTCCGCACCAAAGAAAGTTTGGATTGGATAAGCTTAAATAATAGTTCCAGAATTTAGAACGCTCATCAACTATGGACTAGTCAAATCAATAAGGGTTTGCTAGTCTTTCAGGGTTCAATAATATAATTGATACTCAAATCAAATAATGAATCTCAAAGGTATACAATTGAATAAGCATTGTATAACCGAAGTATTACTTTAAAAGAATTAAAACATCTCATTTGGAATCATGAACTTGAATAAACAAGAGTAAGGACTTGTTTAATATAAGAATAGGATTTATAAACTTGCGTAATGTAAAAGTAAGGTTTAGAAACTTGCCTCGTGCGTAAGCTATAATTTATAATTCACATTCTCCAATTAATCCTACATACCATTTCAAGTCACAATACTAATTAATTACAACATAACTAGTGTCTCGAGTATGCTGTCTTAACTCTGAATCTGATTATATTAATCGGATCCACAAATGTTAACTCTTAAACACATTATTAGACTTCATGAACAACGAGTTTAAAGCATGTATTCGACTTATAAATTAATCACATAAAACATCATTGACATGTTAATAATCTATTCTCACACAAGTCTTTATTTAGGTAGACTTTCTTCTTGTTTCATTAGTTCATTTAAATTGTTGAAGAAAGAGGTGATTATGAGTCATATTACTTCGTTCTAGTTTGATTAGAATCAAAAGAAGTAATCCTATCACTAGAACCTATAAAATAATGCGTACATCTCATACAAGTCTTTATTTAGGGATGCCTTCTTATTGTTTTATTGGTTCTCTCAATTTGTCAAAGAAATAGGTGATTATGAGTTGTTTTTCTTCGTTCTAGTTTAATTAGCATCAAACGGAGCAATCATATGAATATCGTGTTAAAAATGACGCGTACATTTCACACAAGTCTTTATTTAGAGAGACCTTTCTGTTTCAGTTGTTCACTCAAATTATCAAAGAAAGAGGTGATTAGGAGTCCTATTACTTCTTTCTAGTTTGATTTTATATCAAAAGAAGCAATCCCATGACTATCGCTTTCAAAACGATGCGTACACCTCACACAAGTCTTCATTTAAGGAGACCTTCTTATTATTTCATTGGTTCTCTAAAATTATGAAAGAAAGAGGTGATTTGAAGTCCTATTATTTCGTTCTAATTTGATTAGCATCAAAATAAATAATCACATGACTATCGTGTTCAAAACGATGCGTACATCTCACATAAGTCTTGATTTAGGTAGACCTTCTTCTTGTTTCATTAGTTCATTCAAATTATCGAAGAAAAAGGTGATTAGGAGTCCTATTACTCCGTTCTAGTTTTATTATTATTAAAAGGAGTAATCTCATGACTATCGCGTTCTAAACGATGTGTATATATCACACATGTCTTCATTTAGAGAGACCTTATTATTTCATTGGTTATCTCAAATTTTCAAAGAAAGAGGTGATTAAGAATCCTAAAACTTCGTTCTAGTTTGATTAGCATAAAAAGGAGCAAATTTAGGTAGACCTTCTCCTTGTTTCATTTGTTTATTCAAATTATCGAAGAAAAAAGTGATTAGGAGTCCTATTACTTCGTTCTAGTTTTATTAGCATTAAAAGGAGCAATCTCATGACTATCGCGTTCAAACGATGCGTACATCTCACACATGTTTTCATTTAGAGAGACCTTCTTATTATTTCTTTGGTTATCTCAAATTTTCAAAAAAAGAGGTGATTAAGAGTCCTATAACTTTGTTCTAGTTTGATTAGCATCAAAAAGAAGCACTCCCATGACTATCGCGATCAAAACGATGCGTACATCTCACACAAGTCTTGATTTAGGTAGACCTTCTTCTTATTTCATTAGTTCATTCAAATTGTCAAAGAAAGATGTGATTAGGAGTCATATTACTTCGTTCTAGTTTGATTAGCATCAAAAGGAGCAATCCTATCAGTAGTATCTTCAAAACGATGCGTACATTTCACACAAGTCTTCATTCAGGGATGCCTTCTTATTGTTTCATTGGTTCCCTCAATTTGTCAAAGAAAAAGGTGATTAGGAGTTCTTTTTTTCGTTCTAGTTTGGTTAGCATCAAAAGGAAAAATCCTAAGAATATTGCGTTAAAAACGATACGTACATATCTCACAAGTCTTTATTTTGGGAGACCTTTCTATTGTTTCATTTGTTCTCTTAAATTGTCAAAGAAAGAGATGATTGGGAGTCCTATTACTTTGTTATAGTTTGATTTAGCATCAAATAAGAGCAATCACATGACTATCACGTTCAAAACGATGCGTACATCTCACACAAGTCTATATTTAAGGAGACTTTTTTATTATTTCATTGGTTCTCTAAAATTGGCAAAGAAAGAGGTGATTAGGAGTCCTATTACTTCGTTATAGTTTGATTAGCATCAAAAGGAGCAATCCCATGACTATCGCGTTAAAAACGATGCGTACATCTCACACAAGTCTTTATGTAGGGAGACCTTCATATTGTTTCATTTGTAATCTCAAATTGTCAAAGAAAAAGGTGATTAGGAGTCCTATTACTTCGTTCTAGTTTGATTTTGGATCAAAAGGAGCAATCCCATGACTATCGCGTTTAAAATGATGCGTACATCTCACATAAGTCTTCATTTAAGGATACCTTCTTATTGTTTCATTGGTTGTCTAAAATTTTAAAAGAAAGAGGTCATTAGGAGTTCTATTACTTCGTTCTAGTTTGATTAGCATCAAAAGGAACAATCCCATGACTATCGCATTAAAAACGATGCGTACATCTCACACAAGTCTTTATTTAGGGAGACCTTCATATTGTTTCATTTGTTATCTCAAATTGTCAAAGAAAGAAGTGATTAGGAGTCCTATTACTTCGTTCTAGTTTGATTTTGCATCAAAAGTAGCAAATCTCATGACTATTGCGTTCGAAACGATGCGTACATCTCACACAAATCTTCATTTAAGGAGACCTTCCTATTGTTTCATTGGTTATCTAAAATTGAAAAAGAAAGAGGTGATTACGAGTCCTATTACTTCGTTTTAATTTGATTAGCATCAAAAGAAATAATCCCATGACTATCGCGTTCAAAACGATGCATAAATCTCACACAAGTCTTGATTTAGGTAGACCTTCGATTAAACTGATCAGAATCTGATTCCCACGATGGACAAACTCTGATTTACGAATGTACCCTGCCAGTTTTTCTGTAGAAATGTACATACAAAAGACCTTAAAATGGTTATCCAGATTTAACGTCTCAACCTAGTGAAAATGTGGATTGCCGTGTCAGAGTCCCTCCGATGGTTTTTATGCCCATGAGGAGACCGACAATTGTCTATTTTCTGTGGTCGAGGATGCTTCACATCCCGACAAATCATCATTCACACGCAGCCTTAAGGCTATAAAGATAAAATTGGAAGTATCAACAGGCTTCAATTCCTATGTTAGCGTATGGGTTTGATAAACCAACTTTCAAAACATCATTTTCAATTCAATCAAAAGAAAAGTTTTTGTAAATCAAATTAAATACTTTTGCAAATCAAATCAAAGACTGATTTTCAAATCAAATCAAACCCTTCGTATATAGGTTCAACAAAATAAAGCACTACTTTCAAATCAATCAAATCAATAGGCCCAATTTTCAAACAGCATTCATTCACACATTCTAGTTTTTAAAGGAAAATATTGAAAAGATGTGGTACCGTGTTTACATGGGAGTTGTGGGGTGCCTAACACCTTCCCCACACCTAACCAAGCCCCCAAGCTCAAACTTTGTTTTCAAAGATCAAGTTTCGACAGTGTTCAGCAATTGGGCCTCTTTCAAACAAAACTCGGTTGAGTTGGTACAACTATTTTCAAATCTACCAACTGGCGACTCTGTAAAAACATTCAAATCGTTGACATGATACATGTTGGCCTTTTCCTAAAAAATCCTTCAAAACCTTGTTCCTAAATAAAAAGAGTAAGGGTAGAGAGAACTTAGGAAATGAGATTAAAAGATCCGGGTTGTGACCCGACCCACGGATTTTTAAATCAACGTCAACAGGTGGCGACTCCGCTAGGGACAGTAGAGGGCTTAGGCCGCTTTCAAATCTTTTCAAACATTTCCCTTTCAAAACTATTGAATGCGGGAAATTTTGCGTCTCCACAGCCAATGAATGAGTGAATGTTGCGTCTTTACATTGAATGAATATGAATGAATGCTTTCCTGGTTTTTAGTACTTCGCACCCATATTTAGTGCTTCGCACCCATGTCATCATATGCACAACGGTGAGGCACGATGTATGTGAATGTATGTTGTGTATCCCTCTCATAAGGAGGAAAACCCGGTTGGTGATAAGTAATGTCTCTGGGGACGACTAAGTCTCTGGGGCTCATAAAAATACACCACCCAGATTCGCTCCAGTTGAATGATCGAATTAATTTTCCCTCTAGTAGATTGCGATGATCTGGGAGCCTTCATGCCGAAAACAAAGCTGTGAGAGTAACCTAGGATAGGTCAGCCTCTGATTAACCAAATTCGAAGGGAAGCTTCTTCAAGCCTTCCTCTTTTAATTTCATGTTAAGTCTCCAATTACCGAGGAGCACAATGTAAATATCATAATGAAAGATTTACTTTCCCTGTCAAAATACCATGTCATCCTGTCATCAAAACAACTAACCTCGATTTTGCAGGACAAAATTTAAAAAACACGTCATGCATCCTGTCCTTACCTACATCAGGAAATTGACATACCTACGTTTTGTTGTAGGTAAAAATTGGTCCTGTTACTAGGTCTAAATCTAAAGCACCCAGTCCATCCATGGACATGGCTTCCAGTGCTCAACCAGAATCCACCCCGGTATCCAGGGAAGAGTTCGAAGGTCTGAAAAATCAGACAGCTGAATTAGCCGGTTTGCTACGAGAACAAAGAAAGGCCCCTTAAAGGGAAACAATCTCAATCTCACACAGAACCATGAGCATCTGGCGGTAGTGCTGGCGGTCAAGAGACTGAAAAGGCCGAAACTCAGATTCTTGGACCACAAAACCAGGACACGACCAACAAAACCCCTGAAATCACCCCCCTCGTCAAAGAACATGAAGCTGGTGACATTATGAAAAAAGTACAACAGATGGAAGAAACTCTTCGGTTTATCAAAGCGACTAGGGCCTTTGGCAGTGTTAATTACATCGACCTCTGTAGTTTCCCTAGGGCTCGTTATCTTGAGAAATTCAGAACCCCCGAGTTTGAGAAATACAATGGATTGGGAGATCCTTACACACACCTGAAAGTATTCATTGGAGAGCTTGGATCCTATGTAGAGGACAAGAAGCTTCGAATGCAGCTATTCCAAAAGAGTCTAACCGGAGAGGTGAGAGCCTGGTATACCCGTCTAGACAACTCCAAAATCTACAGCTGGGAAGAACTGGCCCACGATTTTCATAGTCAATACAGCTTCCAGTCTCAGCTGGCTCCAGACAAATATCAAATAACTTAGATCAAGAAAAAGAACACTGAATCATTCAAAGAATATGCCCAGCGATAGAGACGGGTCGCAGCACAAGTCAGCCCATCCATGATTGAATTTGAAATTTTCATGACCTTCATCGACATCCAAGAAGCTCCATATTATGAGAGGGTCCTAGCAGGCATAGGAAAACCATTCTCTGAAATGATCAAACATGGCGAAATGACAGAAATGGGGCTCAAATCCGGGAAGATAAAAGATCTGACCTCCCTCGAAGCTGTCGCCGAGCATATCCAATTCGAAAATTACGAGAGTAATCCCCGGAGTGTCCACAAAAAGAAAGACGAAGAAGTGTCCTTAGTCTTACAAGGACAAAATCCAAGGGGCGAGTCAAACAGTATGCCCATTCAAAGGAGGAACCCTTTTTAAAATCCAGCACAACCTTCAAACCCTCCATTCCAGAAAAATATGGAGGTTAGGCGTCGAAGAACTTTCACCCCTCTAAGGGATTCACTCGAGAATGTATTCAAACTTCTGATAGCCCAGAAGAAGATTGTTCAACTCCTTCCACCAACCAACACTAATTGTCAGAATTTTAACCTAAGTAAGAAGTGTGCTTATCACTCTGGATCTCCAGGCCATGACACCCAAGATTATTGGTCTCTTAAGCATAAAATACAAGACTTGATTGACAGTGGAGAGATTGTGGTCACAAAGCCTGAGCAACCCCATGTGCAGGACAATCCTCAGCCACAACATAAAGAGGAGAATGTCAACATGATCAGCACTACAATTGGAAAAGGATCCAAATACCTCTGTTATGTGGGAGAATCAACTCCATCCAGCAATAGCACCTCAGACAGTTGGGAAATATCAGAAAGGCAGTTCTTGATAGAGCAGGAGATCAAGTTTATCAAGGAGCAGATCGAACAAATGGTAGAACTGGTCGTCTATCAGCATCAGGTCACCCGAAAATTGATAAAACGGGCCAACAAATTTGACATTGATTGTCCTCCCACACCGGAGATCAATCCCATACAGGACCATAGCTGGTCTCACGAGCATGGACCCTGGAATGACAAGGGGGTCAAAGAAGCGAGTGTCCAAACTGATAGGAAATTCCTATTTAAAAGGAACTTTACTAACCTAAACCAATCAATGGAGGAAATCCTTCAAATGCTGATCAACGAAGGAATGGTTGCAGACTCGTTACCTCCATTGAACCCTCGAGCCAAAAAATTCAAACCTGACCAAATATGTCAGTACCATTCCCAGTCACCCGGCAATGACACTAAGGATTGCTGGGCGCTTCGTAACCTGATTCAAGACATGATTGAAAATGGTGACCTGATAAGGTGAAATCAAATTCTTGATCTTCCAAATAACGACACTCTCTGGATCCCCATTGTATGGAACCAGAACACAGTGGCTGTTATATCCTGCGATAGGGAACCGACCCTCAAACCCTTGGTACTGACAGGGAAAGGGGTCCAAGAGATACAAAATCCTGTGAAGGTGGCTGCACCTCAGCCACTAATCTTTCCCTTCAGACCACAGTATCCAATCACCAGTCTGAAGAAGGTCCCATGGAACTACGAGAATAATGAAGGCTCCACTTCAAACAACATTACCGTTGTGCCGAAGGACAATCCATTATACCTACCTCAGAGGGTAATCAAACCAGTAATCAAAGCAAAAGAGAAGGTGGCTGAAGAGAAAATCAAAGAGTTCCTTAAACAGATGGGACACTATGAAATCAAAATAGTGCAAAGCTTGGAGGACGCACCTAAATAAGTGTCCATCCTCGACTTAATCCTATCCTCAGCAGATCATCGCAACATTCTAGTGAAAGTACTAGAAGAATCTCATTTGCCACATAAAGTGGACACCGAGAAATTCCGTCACGTGATCGAACACATCTTCAACAATAATGTAATATCTTTCACTGACGATGATATCCCGGCAAAGCGAACAGGCCACCACAAGTCCCTGCATATACCTGTAATGTCCTCTGGATATGTGATCGGAGGTGTGCTCATTGATGGAGGATCAACTCTCAACATTTGTCCATACGATACTTTAGAAAGGATGAAGATCAATTCGAACCCGATCAAAACCAGTCATATGGTCATCCGGGCCTTCAATGGATCTCGCCAACAGGCTATGGGGGAAATAGAGCTTCCTCTAAAGATTGGCCCACACACTTTATACGTATCTTTCCAGGTGCTCAACATCGCCACCGGATACAACTTGTTGTTGGGCAGACCCTGGATCCACATGGCAGGGGCAGTGCCATCCACCCTCCATCAACAACTCAAGTAAATTATCAACGACAGCCTCATCACAGTGAACGCCGAACCAGAATACCCTACCTACATACATGGGGATATGCCAGTGATCAGCCTGGATGCAGGGATTGAACCTGCAAGTTTTTAAGCTCTAGAGGTGAGCGATACTCAGTATCTACCTATCGGGGCACCAGCCCTAAAGCCTAAAGTCTCCACCGAAGTAATGACAGTAGGGCAAAAAATGGTATCTTCGAGTTTCCAACCCGGAGAAGGGTTGGGAAAGGATAAGCAAGGTATCAAGATGCCGATACAAATCCCAAGTTAGACTGGGAGAGTAGGATTGGGATATTCATCTAGGTCAAGCCGCCAAAACCCACATAAACATCCCAAGGCTCATGCCTGCACAATTCTGCTACCAACCATCACAAATGCCGAATGGGTGAAACCTATGAGGAAAATCCCAACTGCGGTATCAACCATGCTATTCCCTGCAATCATACCTGTCCATGAAAGAAAAGCCCTCAAGCCTGAGGCAGACAGTAAATAGTTTAAAGAAAAGATCCTGTACGAAGGACGAGACCCATTCGCTAACACGAGTGTCATCGTAAACTACGAGGGTATGAATGATGAGATCCCAGACAGCGACGACGAGGATCAAGTTCAAACTCCTAGCATCAAGAAGAGAAAAGGGAGCAGTTCAAAGAAGAGCCATGGCCCTATTATAAAGGATGTCTTAGTCATCATCCAAGACGAGACAGATAATCACAAATCCCTGATCCTCCCGATTCATGAGGATCTGACCTTGGATAACTAGAGCAATGTCCCTTGTCTTGGTCGAAAAGGGTAAAGGGGCAAAGAGAGTCAATCTGCCCTTTAATCATGCTTTCATTGGCTGCTTACTTTTGATTGCGCAGCTATAACAGCAACTTTGTCATGCTTTGCAGAATGCTCTATATAGTTAAGCAGTTGTAAATATCTAAGATGAAAGTTTTTTTTGTTTTCAGGACTCAAGCGTTAGATGTGTTTGTCTCTGCTGATGAGATGCCAACCTGTCAAAATGACTACGACTTTGATGTAGAACTGAACTTCGACTTGATGGATATTGATCAAGAGGAGGAAGATGACTATGAGGTGCCCGAGGAGATCAAAGAATGGGTCGAAGACAAACCCAAACCAAACCTCGACCAAACCACCACTATCAACATAGGAACCTCCAAAAACATCAAAGAAATCCAAATAGGTTCTGACCTCACACCCAATCAAAAAGCTGACCTTATCAAAATCCTAACACAGTACTAAGATGTATTTGCATGGTCACATGAAGACAAGATTGGCTTGTCTACTAATATTGTCATCCATCGAATGCCCATCAAAGAAGGGTTCAAACCAGTCAAGCAAAAACTCATGCGATTGAAACCTGAGTGGAGTCTAAAAGTCAAAGAAGAAATCGTTAAACAATTCAAAGCCAAAATCATCATGGTATCAACACACCCAGAATGGCTGTCAAATATAGTTCTCGTGCCTAAGCCCGAAGGAAAAGTATGAGTCTGCTTAGATTACCGGGATTTGAACAAAGCCTGCCTCAAGGACAATTTCCCGATACCTTTCATCCACATCCTGACTGACAATACTGCGCAGTATGGTATGTATTCCTTCGTGGATTGCTTTGCTGGTTATCATCAAATCATGGTTGCTGAAGAGGACAGGGAGAAAACAACTTTCATCACTCCCTGGGGAACCTTCTACTATAGACGACTATCCTTTGGCCTCATCAATGCCGGAGCCACGTATCAATGAGCCATGATGGCCCTCTTTCATGACATGATGCACAAAGAAATAGAAGTCTATGTTAACGACATCATCATCAAATCCCGAAGGAAGGATGATCACATCGATCATCTCAAGAAGCTGTTCAACAGGTTACGTAAGTATAACCTCAAGCTAAATCACGCCAAATGTGCTTTTGGCGTCAAAGAAGGCAAGCTGCTAGGATTTTTGGTGAGCAATCGGGGCATCGAGCTCGACCCTGCCAAGATCAAAGCCATTACTGAAATGCCCATACCTCGTACAGAGAAGGAGATACGTGGATTCATAGGAAGGATCAACTTCATAAGCCGATTCATTTCACAGCTCACAACAACCTGTGAACTTATCTTTAAGCTATTAAGGAAGAATTCCTCCACCAAATGGAAAAAGGACTGTCAACAAGCCTTCCTTGCCATCAAGAAGCAGCTGATTGAAGCACCGGTATTGGTACCCCCAAGGGATGGAGTTCCCTTGTTCATGTACCTATCTGTCAATACCAACGCAATGGGCTGCATGTTAGGACATAAAGATGATAGTAGTAAAGAAAGAGCTATCTACTACATCAGCAAAAGATTCAGCAGTGGTGAACAGAAATACACCCTGATCGAGAAGACATGTTGTGCATTAGCATGGGCTGCCATGAGGTTGCAACACTATTTGCATGGGCATACGACCTACCTCATATCCCGTATAGATCCACTCAAATACGTATTCAACAAACCATTGCTGAATTGCCGACTGTCCAAATGGCAGTTGATCCTACAGCAGTTCAACATTGTCTACGTGACTCAGAAGTCAATTAAGGGTCAAGGCATTGTAGATCAATTAGCTGAAGCACCTTTTAGGTCGAGCCCCTGGAGACATATTTTTTGAATGATGGGATCATCACAATTCAACAACTCTAGTCTGAGAATATAGTCCAACCACGGAAAATGTATTTTGACGGAGCGGTAAACATTGAAGGTGCTGGAGTTGGGGCAGTCCTCATCTCTGGTGCAGGAAAGCAGTATCCCGTGGCTACCAAACTTTAATTTGGCAACACCAACAACACGGCCAAGTATGAAGGCTATATAATGGGGTTGAAATTAGCCCAATCCATGTCTATCAAGCACCTACTCGTCTTCGGAGATTCTGAGCTGGTCATCAGACAAACCACCGGCGCGTATCTCATCAAAGAACTGCATTTGCTGCCCTATCATCAGCAGGTCCTCAAAATATCTCAGGAATTCGAAGACATAACCTTCATTCATATTCCTCGGGGTCGGAATGACTTCGCTGATGCATTGGCAACGTTGGCATCATTAATCTGTATATCTGATAAGAGTTGATTTCCCAACATCAAGTTCACAATTCAAAAAGCCCGATATATGGGAATTACATTGGAGAAGTATCAGATTAAATACCTCATGTCAAGCAACCTTGGTATCAAGACATTAAGGAATATCTCGGTGATGGATCCACACCCGCTGGGGCAAGTCAATCTAAGCAAAAGCGGATTCACAAAATGGCCATGAAGTTCTATTTGAGTGGAGATGCACTTTACAAAAGGGATGCTGGAATAGGCTTGTTAAGATGCCTCGACAAAGAGCAAGCCCAAAGACTTATGGAGGAAATCCACAGTAGAGTCTGTGGTCCACACATGAGCTTTCATCTGTTGGCCAAGAAAATATTAAGAACTAGACATTATTGGATCTCTCTTAAGGCTGACTGCGACGATCACGTTAAGAGATGTTTTCAATGCCAAATGCATGGAAATGCCATCCACGCTCCTCCAAATGAGCTGCACAACAGAAGTTCACCATGGCCTTTCTCCATGTAGGGAATGGATATGATAGGTCTAGTGGAAACAAAAGCCAACAATGGTCATCGATTCATCTTCACCATGATCGATTACTTCACCAAATGGGTTGAAGTAGCCTCCTTTCCCAAAGTCACAAAAGAGGTCATCATTACTTTCATCAGGAACAATGTCGTATGTCGATATAGACAATCGGAGGTGATCGTATCAGACAACACCAAGAACCTGAACAATCAAATGATGAAAGAATTGTACAGCAAGTTCCACATCAAGCATCTCAACTCCGTCATCTATTGGTCCAAGATGAACGGTGCTGTCGAAGCGGCCAATAAAAACATCTAGAAGATCATGCAGAAAATGTCCGCTAATCACAAGGAATGACCTGACCTGCTACCTCTCACCCTGTTAGCATACAGGACGTCAATGCGCACCTCTACTAGGGCTACCCCCTATTCGTTGGTTTATGGCATGGAGGAAGTCCTTCCCGTAGAAGTAGAGATAGATTCCTTGCCAGTGATGATCGATGCTCAGATAGAAGAGGATTAGTGGTTGCAAGACCGGTATCATTAACTGTCCCTGATAGATGAAAAGAGGGTTACAACCATTTTCCACGGACAGTTATACCAACAAAGGGTCGCCAGATCCTACAATAAAAAGGTCTGAATCCGATAATTTAAAGAAAATGACTTGGTGCTAAAGAAAGTCCTGGCCAATCAGGATGAAGCCAAAGGAAAGTTCGCCCCAAATTGGGAAGGCTCTTTTATTGTCAAGGAGGTGTTGACAGGGGGAGCTATCAGACTACAAGAAATGGATGGGAATGAATTTCCCCAACTCATCAATTCAGACACCATCAAAAGGTACTACGTCTGAGTCATATGCATACCCGCATCTGGGTCCTACGAATTAAATTAGGTTCGGTTTTATACTAGAAAGCCGGAACTACGAATGACCTGATCTCCCTACACCCGGGAGTACATAGGCAGCCATTCTTGGTGCTGTCAAACCAAATAAAAAAAACTCAAAAACTCATCAAACCAAACTCAAAAAGCCAAGATAAATACTTTTCAAACCTCTCTCCAACCAAACAGCCTGAACTACGAATGACTTGATCTCCCTCAACTCGGGAGTACATAAGCAGCCATTTACGGCGCGGTTTGACCTTCAAGAAAAAACAAAAAACCCAATAAAATACCAGTTCCAAGACACCAAAAGACATAAAGAAGCTAAATCCTATCAAGCCTGCCAGGTCAGCAGACTCATTTGAGATACTCCCTGACATCTCAACTGTCAGTCCATCAAGGAAAAGCTCAAGATACATCTACAACTGCGAGTCATGAAAGAAGTGGTAATCACTCAGCAATTACAATATATATTCAATCAGGGAAGTGAATCAAAACTATATTTCTCTGATATATTACACTGTTTGATATATACATGATGCCCTATACATGACAAAAATGGCTGATCTAGTCTGTGCAGGAAAAATAAAGGTAGTCTATGGACCTAGGGACAAGCGGGCCAGCAATGCCAGCATGGCATCTCTCTCTGAAGATGGGGGAGCAGCTGTAAGTGCAATCCCATCAGCCTCCATACAGCTCAATACCACCATGGTCATTTGCAAGGTGGCGCTGTGGTCATCAATATACGCACTCATCTTAGTGACCAAACTATGAGTGTAAGATCGAAGAGAAGTACTATCAGCAATATGGAAATCATGGGAAGCTATAGCCTCATCCCTCTCCGCAAAGCCTGCATCCCAAGCAACTAAAGTCTCCTTGATCTCAACATATGCTGCATCCCTAGCCGAGCGGATTTCATCTCGCTCTACAACAGCTGTGTCTCTGGCAGATCGGAGCTCCTCTTGCTCAATCAATCCAGCATCTAAAGCAGCCCTGAGCCCATCTCTCTCCGCCAAAGCTAAATCCCTGCCAGACAAGGCAGTCAACATCTGCGCCCTGGCCGAGTCTTGCTCAAAGGTCATCCTGAATAGTGAGTGTACTAAAGCCGGATCTGTGCCTACAGGGATAGTCGATGGGTCGCTAACCAGAGCAGCTGTCAAACCTACGAATAGCTCATCCACAGTAGGATAATCCGGATCCTCCACAGGCTCCTCCTCATCTGAATCTATAATAAGAGCTGAAGGAACAAATGCTGCTACTGCTATATCTGTCTCCAGCCATGCAGAGTACTCCGGAGAACGGCCCGGATGGCTACCAGAGAAATCAACCCTCTGTCAATGAGTCCAACACTCATATACGAAGCCAACATCCTCTGATCAGTAGCCCTCTCAAAGTGGTGCAGATTCTGAAACTGATCAAACTGCTCTATAACTGCCAAAGGATGATAGGTAGTCACTCCCCTCAATCTCGCCAGGGGCAAGTAATCCAGGCCGGAAGCATGGGTGATAAAGCTATATGGGGACGCTAGCCCTGAGTATGGCAAGATCAAGAACGGATGCTCAATATCTGACAGAAATGCCAACCATGACTCTGCATCAATGCACTCCGCAGGCTGAAAAGAGTAAACTGTGGATGTCTCATGACTGAAGCAAAAACCCCTAGGCCTGAAGAATCCAATCGGTCGTATATAAGACATCAGCCATATATACAGCAAGACCGTGCTGCCCCTAAAAAATCCATCTGGATGGGTACTATAATGTGTGGCGGATCTAAATGTCTCAGCCAATATCATCGGGACGATGGTACTACCCTGTCTAAGGTCCCGAACCACAACTACTAATCCCACGTCCAAATGATCCAAGAAAAGCAGTATATAGACGTATGCCACAATACACATCAGCAGAATGTCTACTCTGGCCAGATGCCATGCCTATGCTAAAATAGTAAAATCTCTGACATGGGGATCATCGATGTCGAGCTCGCCAAATCGATCGATCAAGAAGTCAATGGATATCACATGCTCAGAAACGATCTCATTCATGACTATACTCTGACAAAAACCAGACAGCCGAATGAACGGTCTCCGCATGCCGCTAATCGCCGTCCGAGCGCATGACAACTCTAAATCCAAATCGGTGAATCTCTGGTACGCCTCTAGAGTCGGCGACAGCTCACGTCGCCCGATGCGGAACACCTGCCTATCAGGCATCCATAAGGGTAAAATACCGCTAACAAACCCGTATGGAACTCTAAACTCCGCAAGGGCAAGCGAATGCCCCAACATATGGTCCACTGTCCCCCTGGTTAAAAAGGGCAGACTCTCATACCAGGACCTCAATGATACTGTTGGGTAAAATCTAGTTACGCACAACACGCAAGTATACGTGGTCAACAAGTAATAGAGTGAAAGTAAAGTGTCGATCCCATGAGGAATTATTTAATAAGATTCACCAAGTACTAACCCGTAACCAACTCAATCTTATTTAAATGAATGAATTTCAAATTATATAATTAAACTACTTCTAATTACCACTAATTACCACTAGTTAATTAAGATTATAGAGATTTAAGATCACAACTTCACTTATTGCTTTATCTAAGTTAACATACTTCTCATTAATTATTTTCTCTATTCTGAATTGTTAATCAAGAACACGAAAATAAATATAACCACCTCTCGATGCATCATACCATACTCACTCAAATCCATAGATGATAGAATTAAGCAAGACACCCTAATTAACTAATCCACTATATTACTATGTGAATTACAATTAAAAAGGATTTAATCACAAGTTCTCTATAAGATTACATATGGCGTAAAGGAATAGCTCTATCCTAAACACGAATCATAATTTCCATCTATGCAGAAATCACAAACACATGCTATTATGATCATATCTAAATCTATACTCCTCAATCAATTTCATATATATTATCACGGTAATTAATGGCCAATTAATTAAACAATTATTCCAAATCATAATAGACAAATCACAATAATAGATCACAATAATTGATAGAGAAACATATTAAAATAAATTACACAATAAGATCCATTGCAATCTCAAACAAAGAATTAGTTCATTGAATTAAAACTAAGAATCCACAATTGAATACACATTAAAATATAAGAAAAAGATTAAGGAAACGAATTGAATCTGTTACCGGCAAATTCGTCATCCTTCTTGCTCTTGATCTGGATCTCCAATAGTTTCCAATTGCTTCAATCTCCAAGATCCCCTTTCAACTAGGGTTTGTATATTTATTGGAAAAAGTAAAAATAAATTTAAACTAATAGAATAATTAATTATATTAAGCTATCCTATATAATATATATATACTACCTCCTGCCGCCTCCTTTACTATCATATCGCGTGCAGCCCCTCATTTTCTCCTATTGACGTCCTTCTCCCTATATAATATATATTATATTATCTAATATATATATATATATATATATATATATATATATTCTAACCTATTGCTTGTCCCCCACGTGGCTTCTTTCTTTACATCTCCTTTACTTAATATCATGCTCATGCACCAACTCCGAATAGAAAAAGGAAAAACCCCAAGCTGCTTGCGTGCCTTTTTCATATATCAGGTTCGGTCCCCCCTATATCACATACTCGTGGGCCTTGTCATCCCTTGTTGATACACCCGTGTTCGACTCGCGAATGGACCAAAAATAATCAGCAATCTGGTGCCTCCCTGCCCCGACGGGGATATCCTTGCTTAATGACCCGCCCCAACGGGGGTGGGTACTGCCCATGAGCTGATTCCTTGCATGCTTGCTTATTTTGCGGTTGCTCCTCTTTTTTATCATCCGTGAGCTGCTAGCAAGTCTTAAGCAGCTACAATTTTGGACTTGAGCTACTCCCTTTAGAATGCATACATGACCCACTTACAAGCTGGCGGCATGATAATTATTGCATGAAATTAGAAGGCTGACTGCATATTAAACTCAGCCCACTTAACATCTCAATACCAAACCGAAGGCTGGGCTGCTTCAATTTCCTTTGCAAGCTCGATGAATATGCTCAGCAAATAAAGACCATGGCCCACTTAATAACTTTCATGAATAGCTTGTTTAATTCCATTAGCCCAATAATGCTCAATTTGTCTCTAAATTATTTTCAAAGTCACGGGACCCTTCAAGTGTGTTGAAAATTGTCCTTTTAATCTCCTTTTACATCCATTTCAATTTCTGCACATAGTAACATAAAACCCAGTAAAATGATGAAAAACTACTTGAAAATAACAAGAATCAAGCTATAACGAATACTGATTCGCAGGTATGAAACCCACTCATCAGATGCCGCCACCGCAAACGGTGGTACATGCTCAATACGGTTGACGAAAGACGATGTCATCTGTATCACCATACCATAAGACCATCCAGGGGTCAAACTCACTTGTCTAAATGCATACATATGGCATAATATATTAATGATGACAAATATAAACATGATGCAATAGATAGACAAGATCATGAATATCTACAATAAGCTATCTCCTACTGGTATCATCCCTAACTGATAATATAAAGAAGAAAGAAGAATATAGGAAAATGGGGCACCACCACCCAACTAACACAGTGGTCTATCAAAATGATGGCACAGCCGCCAAATAGCCAAAACAGTGGCTGATCAAAAAGTATAGCTACAATAACTATTAAAGGAAGTCGATGACATCAAAGTTAAAGCAATCAACCTGCTCCATCTCCTCGGTGGATACAAAACCGCTACTCTCAGGCATATCTAGGAGGTATAAGGGAGGATCTTCCCCTGCAAAGCTGCTGCTAAATGGACCTAAAGTGCTCCAAAGATGGACGCGTCAAATAAAGATGCCTCTGACGGATCTAGGCCAAAATGCCTGAAAAAGAAACGGGACTGCTCCAACTCCCTGGTCAGATCTGCTATCTGGTTTGCATGAGTAGGCTCCCTAAGGCAAGTTATCCAATCCGTCATCATCACGGACTCTGGCACCATATCTGCCATGAACTGGGTAGCATGAGTCTGAGCTCTAATCATGCGAGGACTCCACCAACTGCTAAATGCCTCCTGGCTATACGGGCCCTCTGATAAGGTGAAGCCATCTATGCCCTCCATAGGGATATCTGTCAATGATATGGTCAACGGCCAATGACGCCAATAAGGAGGGGCAATGGGAATGCGGATCACGCCTGTAATGCTCCTAATGGCACGCTCTCTAAGATAGAGCTCCCAGCCTCCCACCGTCAATAAAGTGACCCTGCAAGTCAACAACTCAAACTCCCGGCCAGTAGGGACACCTCCCTCAAATCTGACAGTAAAAAACTCAGATGTATACGGTGTCTAGGTGATCGAACTCGCAGTCAAAGCTCCAACTACAAACGGGCATAAGTAAATCCTTCAGTAACAGGGACCTCCGTCAAAGTGGAGTGATGCCATTGCCGTCCCCGAGGATAGGTCCCTAGACCTAATGCAGAAGCTGGCCGTAGGCAAGGAAGTCTCTCAAATGCCCAAAACTGATCATGCAAATATCAAAAGTCCTCAGTGACCAAGACTGACAAAAATGAATGCTGAAATCAAAAAGGTACATAAAGATGTACTCACCAGCAGAAATGGGTAAAATCCTGACCAAACCTCCGTCACACCCTCCGAAAGTATGTGCATGCCATGGAGAAAATAGGCAAAGGTATAGGAGCCCCAATCATAGTCACTGAGGCACTCTATATGTTAAGTCGCGCTAATCAAGGTGAAGGACACAGTAGATGAGTTGTCCGCCATAAAACAACCCCTAATGATCGATAAAAATAATCGCCTCTGAATGCGATCTCTAGCCCTCTGATCATCAGGCGGTGGCTCCTGTAAAGTCCCTTCTTGGGCATCTATACTCAAGGGACCAGATCGGACCGTCCGACCCTTGAACGTCGTCGTAGGAACTCCCAGCAGAGACCGGACGACAATGGGCATAATATCAGCCACAACAGGCACTAGCTCACCCTCAAACTTAATGCCGGTGATAAATATCCAATCCATAGCAGTCATCATCACCTCACAATCTAGTAGATGAAGGGACTGAGTCTGGTGGAACCAGCGCTCAGATAAAGCCCTCATATACCCCCAGGGGCAACGGCGGGGAAGGATCGAGAAAAGGCTTGAAAGCCTCAGCCATCTACGATATCCTAGTAATCCTCATGCAAAGTATGATACAGGGAGTGCACACTGAACCAGTTCCCTCGAGGCTGTGTAAAGCCAGGAACCTTCATTAAAAACCAACCCATGTCAAAAACTTGAGCCCCGAGAATGGCAAAAAGGAAGAAAAAGAATCCAAGAAGAGAAAAGCTTCAAGTCACCTCATTGGCGTGAAGAAACCTCGATGGATGGCGACTCAAGTCGCCCAACAACTCCTGCGTCTGCACAACAATGCCAGAGACCTCCACATTTGGAGCATGAGTGGGAACAGGAGCAGCAAAAGGATCCTCCTCATCGTCAATATCAAGTGGTTGCTCATCCTATAATGGAAGAATCACCGCCTCCACCAATCTACGAGGTGTCCGAGCTGGGCGAGGCTGAGGAACATCAGAAGCCCTCCTCCGTCTGATACCTGAGGATACCCTGCTGGAACTGCAGGGTCTATCGTGATCCATCGCATACACCAATACTCCAAATCACCTCAGAAAGGGTGTGGTAAGCCTAAAATCTGTGGCTTATCATTTTCAATCAGTCCAACATATATCTCTAGGTCCTAAGAAATGCATGGGTAGGTCAAAAATACCCAGTAAAGTCAAAATTGCATGTTTTCAAAACCTAGAAGCTAGAAACCTGCATGGGTCAGTCAAAAATCCCCATTAGAGTCATAAATGCATGTTTTTCAATACCTAAGATTTTGAAAAAATTTCGCCAGTCTCCTTTGTAAACTGGACAGTCCACATGCGCATAGGCATGTCTAGGTGGCCATTCAGTAGCACACCTACTCAAAAATAGAAACAGTTTATATTTTGAAAAAAAATCAAAAGTCAGCCTCACATGGTAGCCAAATTACCATGCACATTTTTAGTTGATCCAGGCTCACTAGGCCTCAAAAAAGATGACTAAACTGATCAAAAAGTGCAAAATAACACTATCTCAGAACCTGAATTTTCTTACATCCAAACGTGCATTACAGTAAGATATGCATACATATGAAGTCAAAAAAAATTTAGTAAGACATATAGGCATACATTTTCCATCCATTGCGTCTAAAAGGCCCCTAAATGGTTCGCATGCTTTTAACGGTCAAAATCTATGAAAAAAGCATGTAAAACGTTACCTGCGCTGCTCTGATTGCGTAGGAACTGAAAGAATCATAAAACAGATGTCCACGCTCCGTAGATCTGAAAAAGAAGATCGAAAACTGTTTGGAACTCAAAATTGAAATTGTTTCAAATGAAATCTAGCTGCCCAATTTAAAGCCCAGGTGGCCGCACCTCCATCTGCGGCTGCTGCACCTCCACCTGCGGCAGCCCAGGGTGGGTCCCACTTCCCCAGGTCCAATTCAGTTCGAGTCAAAATGGAGTTTAACTGAGCTGCCAAGTCAAATCTGAAGAAAAATCGCTACGCGATTAAGCTGTTTGTCCTAAAATATTGCGTTTAAGCAGCGGGAATCTGACAAAAAGGGAAACCCCACGGAGATCCTTAGTATTCATCCTGGAGCCATGTTCGGGGATCAACAAAGCTAACTATGAAAAAACTGCACAAAAAACTGTGCAAAATTGCCATTTTCGAAGTTCGGTTACAGACCAAAGCCAAATTCAACTGTTGGTTCCATTCCAGCGAAGTTCGGGTAGAGACCGAAACCAGTTCAACCGTTGGTTCCATTCCAGCAAAGTTCGGGTACAGACCAAAGTCAGTTCAACCATTGGTTCCATTCGAGCGAAGTTTGGGTACAGACCGAAGCCAGTTCAACCGTTGGTTTAACTCCAGCGAAGTTCGGGTACAAACCGAAGTCAAGTTCAACCGTTCGTTTAACTCCAGCAAAGTTTGGGTATAGACCGAAGTCAAGTTCAAACATTGGTTCCATTCCAGCAAAGTTCAGGTACAGATCGAAGCCAGTTCAACCGTTGGTTCCATTCCAGCGAAGTTCGGGTATAGACCGAAGCCAGTTCAGCCATTGCAGCGAAGTTCGGGTACAGACCAAAGCCAGTTCAACCGTTGATTCCATTCCAGCAAAGTTTGGGTACAGACCGAAGCTAAGTTCAGCCATTGGTTCCATTCCAACGAAGTTCGGGTACAGACTAAAGTCAAGTTCAATCGTTGGTTCAATTCCAAAGAAGTTCGGGTACAGACCAAAGTCAAGTTCAGCCGTTGGTTCCATTCCAGCGAAGTTCGGGTACAGACCGACATCCAGTTCAGCCATTGACTCAACCCCAATGACTCTTCAACCGTCAGATTAGCCCCATTAGACAACGGGAGATGATCTAGGGGCGAAAGCCATATATTACTTCATCCCCACAGAGGACATATGATGGAATCTGTTATACACACCCTCAAAGGGATTATTAGCCAGGATCGATGATGCATTCTCCTGTGGCAAACTACCAGTGAAAATATCGTCCAGGTAGGTGTTAGAAGCTTCCATTGAGGTAACTCGATAACCGGAAGCTATCCCCATGGACAAAATTTTAAAATGCGCAGCGGCACCTATGCAGAATATCGAATGATAGAGAAAGCATTGGTCTCAAACCAAGGAAGCATCCATAATATTATCCCCATCAGAGTCAAGAGGCTATCATGAATATCGTCATCCCCTGTAGAAAGTGATGAAAATTGGCTTTTATACCCTAACTCTGATAACCCATCGGGGAGGTCAATCAACGATAATCTTATTAACCTCGAGGGTCATCATGGATAGCGTTACCCCCAGCAGTCAATGATATGAAGCAATCCCTGCTGACCCTACCTCCTCAAAGGTATCTAACCTGCACAACAAGCCTTTTAACGATCACATTTCAAGTGTCTAGCAATCTTTATCTTGCTCATTCCATTGCATTGCATGAACATGATAAATAGAGGCATCTGTAGACACTCAAAATTTTTCTTTCCCCAATACTAACACTATAGGAGGGCAAAGTCATCAATCAAAATCAACCCCAGTCCTGACACTGGGCTTTCAATCTAAACCCGGCTCTAATGCCGGTCCTCCTATTTAAAACCTGCCACAAATGCTGGTCCAACAACCTAAATCTGATCCCCAATATCGGTAAACCTAAATTCGATCCCCAATATTGGTAAACCTAAATCCGATCCCCAATATCGGTAAACCTAAATCCGATCCCCAATATCGGTAAACCCAAATCCGATCCCTAATATCGGTAAACCTAAATCTGATCCCTAATATCGGTAAACCTAAATATGATCCCCAATATCAGTAAACCTAAATTTGATCCCCAATATCGGTAAACCTAAATTTGATCCCCAATATCGGTAAACCCAAATCTGATCCCCAATATCGATAAACCCAAATCCTATCACCAATGTCGATACTCCAGTCAAATTCGATCACCAATGTTGGTACTCTAGTCAAATCTGATCACCAATGTCGATACTCCAGTCAAATTCAATTACTAATATCGGTATTCAATTCAGCTTCGATCATCAATCAGATAGTCTATCCAGCTCCGATCCTCAATCGGACTGTCAATCCAGCTCCGATCTCCAATCGGACCGTCTATCTAGCCCCGATCGTTAATCGGACAGTCAATCCATCTCCGATCATCAATCGAACCGTCTATCTAGCTCCGATCATTAATCGGACCGTCAATCCAGCTCTGATAATCAATCGAACTGTCTATCCAGCTTCGATCGCCAATCAGACTGTCTATCCAGCTCCGATCATCAATCGGACCGTCAAATTAACTCTGATCTCCAATCGGACCGTCAGATCAACCTCGATCTAAATATTGGGCCATCAGCTCAAACTCGATCACCAATATCGAGACAACTATAGCCCCGATCAATCATATCGGGATGTCAACTCAGCCCCGATCTCAACCCGGGAGGTAAAGATTAGCCCCAGCAGCAACCCGGGAAGTGCAGGTCATTCCCGGCAGCAACCCGGGAAGTCAGGACAACCTCAGGCACAGACCAGAAGCATCACAACACCTCCAGAAGGAAACCTAGAATGACCACGTCAGCTTCAGGTGCAACACTGAGGAAGAACAGGCTCGATTAGGATCCAAATCTTGGAAACAAGTCCCGAAAGTCGACCAAAGGCTGTGCCGACACTACAGACAGCCCCAGGAGGGGTAAAACGGCCATTTTATCAACTCTCAGCCAATTTGGTCAAACTCTAGCCGAATTGAAGCCAATAAAGTCGGAACAAACCATAACGATGATCCCGAGTGCAAACATTACAAGACAGCTCAACAGACAAACTGCGGGGAATCGAATACCTGGTTATGAACCCGTCTTCTTGGACCTGAAAAATGTTTTATCCCATGTCATTGTGATACGTCTCAAACGGACGCTCCGATCAAAAGTTAGAAAGTTTCGACTTTGACTTAGCGTTGCCCGGAGTGCACGTACTTTTAGACGATGGAACCCGGCACCGCGGGCCCCACCAGGGGAGCCGAACCTCTACCTGTGGCAGTAGCAGGTAGAGTGGAGGCTCCCTGGTCTATAAATAAATGTGCCCCCCTTCATTTTCAAGAATTCTGAAACGCAGCGAAGCTCTACTAGTTTGGTTTTCTAACTTTTACACCTCTTCCAAGCCCAAATATTTTCACTCCAACACGTAGATATACCCATATACTACCACATACCAAAAAATAACCGGTAGATTTGGACGTCTAGAGCCTACAATTTGGTAAAAATCCCGTGTAGCAGCCCATTGTAAGTATTTTCACGATCAGAAAGTGAATATTACTTCTTCTTACTTTTATACACTTGTACGTTAAGTTTCGTTTTCTAAAAATGCCCAGAACTTAGTTCTGTGGCCGTTTTTGTTAAAATTTGGTACATTTTTGTACATAAACTGATTTTTTAGCATTTCTACAACTCGGATTGACGATCCGTCAGCTCCAGCAGCATTAGTGCACTAAACTCTTCGTTTTGGCAACTTCGTCGGACTGGGTTATCTTCCCAGTCCGGGTGTGGCCCTTTTTTGTATATATTTAACTGTATATATATACTAACATTTCAATTCTATCAAGACCGGATGTTAAATCTGAGGTAGTTTATCGCTGTTATATATATTTACGCATATATAAGCGATTTTCACCATCACTGGGTTCTCTTCCCAGTCTTGGTTGACTACATTTTTGTCAATATATATATACGTATATATATATATACATATATATATATATATTTCAATTCCAGTCCAATTCCAGTCCGGGCACCGGCGTGAAAACCCATCGCCCTTTATACTGTTTTTGCACTCTTTGCCATACTGGGTGATCTCCCCAGTCACTGGCTGACTACTTTTTTGCAATTTACATTCCAGTCTGGCCTGGACTATTTCGTGGCCTTTATACTGTTTTTGCACACTTCACCATTACTGGGTTATCTTCCCAGTCCCTGGTTGACTACTTTTCTATACATTTACATTCTAGTTTGGCCTGGATCATTCTATGGCCTTTTTACTGCTTTTATATATATTTATGCATTTATAAGCAGCCTTCACCACCACTGGGTTCTCTTTTCAGTCTTGGTTGACTACGGTTCAAAACCTCCGGACTGAATCGGGAAACTAGAATATCTAAGATTTCTTTAAATCTAGCTTTCTTTATAGTTTTAGCTTCAAAAGCAACCTCGCATCCCTTAGATCGCTATCTAGTGGGAATGAGACGCTTCAGCCTTGCGGACCGGGATTTACTGAATGAATCCTCGGTTCTGGCAATATTGGGATATTTATCTATTTCTGTACAAATTTGAACTGTGCAGGTTTTGGCTACTCATATGTGAGCCTAGGAATCGTGGGATTAATGATCAAACTGATCAGAATCTGATTCCCAGGATGGACAAACTCTGATTTACTAATGTACCTTGTCAGTTTTTCTATAGAAATGTACATACAAAAGACCTTAACACGGTTATCCGGATTTAAGATCTCAACCTAGTGAAAATGTGAATTGCCGTGTCAGAGTTCCTCCGATGGTTTTCATGCCCAAGAGGAGACCGACACTTGTCTATTTTTTGTGATCGAGGATGCTTTGCAGCCCTACAAATCATCATTCACAAGAAGCCTTAAGGCTATAAAGATAAAATTGGAAGTATCAATAGGTTTCAATTCCTATGTTAGCGTAAGGGTTTGATAAACCAGCTTTCAAAACATCATTTTCAATTCAATCAAAAGAAAAGCTTTTGTAAATCAAATTAAATGCTTTTGTAAATCAAATTAATAACTGATTTTTAAATCAAATCAAACCCTTCGTATATAGGTTCAACGAAGTAAAGCACTACTTTCAAATCAATCAAATCAATAGGCCCAATTTTCAAACAGCATTCACTCACGCATTCCAGTTTTTAGAGGGAAATATTGAAAAGATGCGGTACCGTGTTTACACGGGAGTTGTGGGGTGCCTAACACCTTCCCCACACTTAACTAAGCCCCCGAGCTCAAAATTTGTTTTCAAAGATCAAATTTCAACAGTGTCCAGCAATTGGGCCTCTTTCAAACAAAACTCGGTTGAGTTGGTACAACCATTTTCAAATCTACCAACTGGCGATTCTGTAAAAACGTTCAAATCGTCGACATGATACATGTTGGCCTTTTTCCTAAAAAACCCTTCAAAACCTTTTTCCAAAATAAAAAGAGTAACGGTAGAGAGAACTTAGGAAAAGAGACTAAAAGATCCGGGTTGTGACCCGACCCGCGAATTTTTTAAACCAACGTCGACAGTATTGATTTTCAATCTTTGACTTTAACTTTCGAACACATAGGTAAATAGAATCATGGAACCCAAATTTTTCCAAAATTTTCAAAAGGCATCAAATTTTCAAATTTCCCATCAAAATCGAATCAATATCCCTAAATAAAATAAAAACCTAAATCTTCCCCCCACACTTAAACCTTACATTGTCCCCAATGTAAGAAAATCATGCAAAGAAGAAAGAATATTATTCAACTAAAATGCAAAAAGTAAAAAGCAAAAGGAGAGAAAAATTAAATCTGAGTTCTTGGGTTGCCTCCCAAGCAGCTGCCCTTGTTTAACGTCTCTAGCTCGACATCATGCCTCTCTTCTCAACCGACATTAAGAAATTATATAACCTTCATCATCGGTGGATTCAACCTTCTTTGTGCATTCCTCGTGGGCTTAGTTCCGTTATCCAATAAATCTGATATTTATCTGAATATTTTGGTAACGAGTGTAAGGCAGCCATAGTTTCCTTAAATTCCTGATGCCATTCTATCTCGTCTTCTATGTCCATGTCCAAATTGTTCACTTCACGAATTTAAATAATTTGCACAATAGTAAGCAAGGATCGATCCCACAGAGAGTAGGTTTGTTTTAGATTTATTCTACTATTTTAACAGAAAATAAAGATGGGGGATTTTTGAAATTATTTTAAATTAAGAAAAATAGAATTAATTGATGAAATTAACCAAGTGCGTAAAAACTTCAGTTCTGCAGTTCAGTTTTGCCAAGTACAACAATCAATTAATCAAGTTGTTATTATTTACCCTTCAATGAAACTATTAGCCCTAGATAACAATAAGCTCTGCTATCTGAAATTCTCCTTAGCTATTCACTGTATGAAACAAGCTCTTCAGTAGATTCAACTAGCATATAACCTAGAACAAGCTCTCTAGATTTAATATGATAGAAGCATTAAGAAATAGAGAATTAGGCTAATCCAAGCAATAAACACATAATTGTTTAACTTGTTTTCTGATAATCTTAGTAATACACAAAAGCTTGTCCACAATTAGTATCACTAATTTGCTACTTGTGATGAAGACAGATATCAATTACACGTAATACCAATATTAATCTAGCATATGATAATGATTAAATTAACTCAATTGGCCATATCAAATTAATTAGATTAATTAGCATGCAATCAATGAAAACATATTATCAGAAGAAATTTCACACAAGAAGGAATAAATAATAATACTCAATTAATTAATTACTTGTAACAAGGTTCCACCTCCCTTTAGATCTGAAGAAAGAAACTAGCCTGACATGCTCCAAATTGTTAGCTATAGCAACCTCCAAGTTGTCCTTATGCAAATGTTCGAAAGTTTCCTGCACTAAGGAGTCAATCAAATAAATCACAAAAACATGATTCACATCACTAGGATATCTCATGGCTTCATAAATATTAAACTGAATCTTTTCCCCATTAAATTCCATTGTCAAGGTCCCATTGTGCACATCAATCATGGTTCTTGCTAATTTTAGGAATGGTATTCCTAACAAGATGTGGGAAGGGTTTGGTGATGTATCATCTTCCATGTCCACAATGTAAAAATCTGCAGGAAAGATTAGTTTGTTCACTTGTACTAAGACATCTTCAATCACCCCTCGGGGGTAAGTGTTAGTGCGATCTACCAATTGAATAATCACACCAGTATTTTTCAAAGGACCTAGATTTAGAGAGGCATAAATAGATAAAGGCGTAACATTAAATGAAGCTCCTAAATCTAGCATGGCCTTTTTAAATCTGGTGTTTCCTATTTTGCATGGGATTGTGAACATTCCTGGATCTTTACATTTAGGAGCCATTTTTCTTTGAAGAACAGCAGATACATTTTCCCCAACTGTGACTCTTTCATTATTTTGCAATTTTCTTTTATTAGTACATAATTCTTTTAAAAAATTTGCATATCTTGGCACTTGTTTGATTGCATCGAGGAGAGGGATGTTTACTTCTACTTTCCTAAAAGTTTCTAGAATTTCTTTTTCTTTTTAATCTTTCTTTGAGGTTTTAGAATTTCTGGGAGGAAAGGGAAGAGGAATGTTTTTAAGCTGATTAGGAGGGTTAGGTTGAACCTTGGATTTTTCTGTTTCCTCTTTAGCAGCTTCCTCCTCAAACTCTACGGGGGTCGGTGGTGTATATAACTGTATTCCATTCCACAAAGTTATGGCACTTGCATTCTCCCTTGGGTTGACTACTATTTGAGATGGTAATTTTCCTGAGCCTCTAGATTCCAATATCCCCACCGTTGTAGCCAATTGTCCTACTTTGTTCCTCAACTCTTGAACCGAAGCTTTTGTCTGTTGCTGGAACTGCTGTGTCTGATTCAAGAACTGTTGTGTTTGTCATATGAATGCTATGAGTATATCCTCCAATGTTATTCTAGTAGGTGCAGGTGCTGCTTTCTTAGGTTGATATTGAGGTTGGGCTGGTTGGATGCCATGCTACCTAGGTGGAAATGCAGATGGTGCCGCCTGCTTGTTCCCATAACTAAGGTTTGGATGATCCCTCCATCCTGGGTTATAAGTGTTTGAGTATGGATCATACTTTCTTTGAGGCTGTGGCTAATAATTTCCCATTGCGTTAGCTTGTTGAGCAGTTTCATCATCTTGCAATGTTGGGCATTCATTTGTATTGTGATTAGGTTGTAGACAGATTCAACAAACCTTTGCAATTGGCATTTGACCTGTAGATAATTGTCTAACCATAGCAGTTAGTTCAGAAATTTGCTGACCATGATCACAAGTGCTTACCTCGCTTACCCTTACTGGTGCATGATTTGTTCTAGTGCCATATTGTTGTGAGTTTGCTGCCATTTTTGTAATTAAATTCCTTGCAGCCTCTAGGGTATTGTCAACTAGTGCTCCTCCACTAGTTGCATCGATCATGCTTCTATCCATCGGTACCAATCCTTCGTAGAAATAATAAATCAGGTGTTGTTCAGTTATTTGATGCGGTGGACAACTGGAACAAAGCTTCTTAAATCTTTCCCAATACTCATATAATGTCTCTCTACTGAATTGTCTAATCCCACAGATCTCCTTCCTTATGTTGGCTACTCTTGAGGCTAGAAAGTAGTTCTCCAAGAACAACTATTTCATGTCATTCCAAGTCTGTATTGAACCTGAGGGCAAGTAGTATAGCCAATCCTGTGCCAGATCTGCTAGAGAGAAGGGAAAGGCCCTAAGTTTGATCTGCTCTTCCGTTATCCCATGTGGTTTCATGTTGGAGCAGACCACATGGATTTCCTTCAAATATTTGTAGGGGTCCTCACCTGTAAGACCACGAAAAGTAGGCAATAAATGGATTAGTCCAGATTTTAGTTCTAATGTAGCATCTAAATTAGGATATTCAATGCACAGAGTATGTTGATTTAAATTAGGAGTTGCCAACTCCCTGAGAGTTCTATTGTTGTTTGAAACCGCCATCTCTTCTTCCGTGTCTGATTCGGCGAATGATTTGTCGGAAAGTAACTCCAAAGCTATGTTGAGGCCCGGTGATGGAACAAAATCCTCGTCCAAAACTGTAGCAGACTGTTGAGCTTTAGGATTTTGTTTCTTTAGTCTCCTTGCAGTCCTTTCAATTTCTAGATCAAAATCTAATGTAGCAGCCTGAGAAGATCGATTCATAAAATAAAAACATAACAAATAATAGAATAAAAACAAAACGCACAATTGCTCCTCGACAACTGCGCCAAAATTTGGGAGCTGTCGTTTACACTCCTAAATTAACCTCACTTTCACTTCACGAATTTAAATAATTAGCACAGTAGTAAGCAAGGATCGATCCCACAGAGAGTGAGTTTGTTTTAGATTTATTCTACTATTTCAACAGAAAATAAAGATGGGGGATTTTTGAAATTATTTCAAACTAAGAAAAATATAATTAATTGATGAAATTACCCAAGTGTGTAAATACTTCAGTTCTGCAGTTCAGTTTTGCCAAGTACAACAATCAATTAATCAAGTTGTTATTATTTACCCTTCAATAAAACTATTAGCCCTAGATAACAATAAGCTCTGCCATCCAAAATTCTCCTTAGATATTCACTGTATGAAACAAACTCTTCACCAGATTCAACTAGCATACATCCTAGAATAAGCTCTCTAGATTTAATTATAATAGAAGCATTAAGAAATAGAGAATTAGGCTAATCCAAGCAACAAACACATAAGCTCGATTTGTTTAACTTATTTTCTAATAATCTTAGCAATACACAAAAGCTTGTCCACAATTAGTATCACTAATTTGCTACTGTGATGAAGACAGATATCAATTACACGTAATACCAATCTTAATCTAGCATATGATAATGATTAAATTAACTCAATTGGCCATATCAAATTAATTAGATCAATTAGCATGCAATCAATGAAAATAGATGATCAGAAGAAATTTCACACAAGAAATAAATAATAATACTCAATTAATTAATTACTTGTAACAAGGTTCCACCTCCCTTTAGAACTGAATAAAGAAACTAGCCTGACATGCTCCAAGTCTGCATTTCAATGAGCTATGAGAGTTGGTAGAAGATTGAATGAATTAAAACCTTGACTATCATCCTCTATTTATAGTGCTAGACAAAGACCTAAATCCTATGAGAACTAGAAATCCAAATCCTAATAAGAATTACAAAACATAACTAGTTTCCATAAAGAAATATAATCTAATAAGGAAATAAAATCTTAGTCCAAAGCAATCCTAATCCTAATAGTAATATTAATCCAATTCCATGTAGAAATCTCCAAAAATTGAGAAAGTCAACTGCTGGTCAAACTCCTCTTCAATTCAACTCCAAATCAACTTATTTCCATCCTTTTAGCTTTAATTCACCTAAAAATAATAAACAACTTTATTAAGCTCATATATACATGAAATATGCAATAAAACCAAACGTAAATGAATAAAAAATTATGAATATTATGCACTTATCATCTTAGGTGGGGGAAAACCTTAAGGTAGTAGCCTTTGATAACATAGTAATGATAACTCTAATCAAGTTTTAAGAAAGATAATAAATTACCTTATGTGCTATGTGTTTATATTTATGTACTTGCGCGAGTACCGATTAGCTTCACGTAATAATTAAAGATATAAAATTTTGATTGTCAAGATGTCGGATGTTGGAGAATCTAGTCAGCCTAGGGAGGTTGTACCCCGAGTGGCTATTGAGGAGGAGCCCCGAGACATTCATACAGTCTGGGAGCAGTTGATTCTTAGGGAGCCATCTCCTTTGATCACAGTTGTTAGTCAGGAGCATGAGGCAGTGTTTGACTCAGAGGAGGACTCTGAGGAGATTGAGATTCAGGCTGAGGTAGCCGAGGAGGAGGATGAAGACCCTGAAGAGTTCCCACCGAACTCTATCAGTGCAGAGATGTACGACGAGCTGTATGATCGTAACATAGAGTTATAGGATACCGTTCATGAGCTAAATGAGCAGACAGTTACTCAGCAGACTACCATCGAGCAGAATGATGGTGAGGTTAAGACTCTGTATACACTTCTTGGAGACGTGGCGTGGGATTTGGTCCATGAGAAGGGCCAAGGAGAAGAAAAGTCTGAGGAGATAGAAAAACTGAAGAAGGATTTGCGTGAGGAATCAGCGAAGCTTGCCATAGTAGAGGATGCTTGGATGAGGGCTTCACGACGTGTAGAGATTGCTGAAGATAACCATCAAGCAAAGAAGGCTAAGATTGAGGAGATGGACTACACGTTTCAGAATGCAATTGATAAGGCCCAAGATCGGGTCATGTGCTATCCAGTGCAGTTCGAGAATCTACCTTGGTATATGCTGGATCGCAGGACGATGTTCCGCATTATGGAGGAAGAGCGCAGCAAAGCTATTCGACACCTTAGTTGGACATAATAGGAATAACATGATTATATGAATATTTTATTGAGTAGTTAATAATGTAAATTCCGATGTGATTATAAAGAAAGGAATATTTTTATGATTTAAATCCTGAAGATTCTTTATCTTGGGATAGTTGATGTAAATAGCAGTGATGCTATCTTCATATGTTTAAAACTTTTGATTAAATAAAATATCAAAGTTTATTTGAGATGATATGTGTTATGTGATTGTCTTAAAATGTTTAAGTTAAGTCTTAAATATTAAAGGAAATGAATGAAGATCTAATAAGTGTATATCTTAATAGAAATATGCTGCCGAGAAGACGCCCTAACCGTCAACTAGCCCAAGAAGGGTTGACTAACGATAACGACGCTAATACCAACGCCAACCCCAACCCCGTTCAGCAGTTAGAGAATCTTCTGACTGGAGCTCTAAATAACTAGCCTCAAGCTCCACTGAATACGACATTCAAGGACTTTAAGGCGGTGGGGCCGCCAGAGTTTAACGGATCCATGAACCCGATTAAAGCACAGACTTGGGTCATGGAGATAGAAAAAGTTTTTGACATCGCTAGGGTCAGTAAGGATCAAAAGATCGCGTATGCAACATTTATGTTGAAGTCAGAAGCCAGCTATTGGTGGCAAGCAAATAAGGTCCGGGGAGGAGAGGACGTGATAACCTGGGAGACGTTTAAGGAGATGTTCTTCGAGATGTATTTCCCGACAAGCTCACAGAACCAAATGGAGGTTCAGTTTCTTGAGTTGAAGTAGGGAAATATGTTCATACCAGACTATGCGGCGAGATTCAATTAGTGGGTTTGGTTTGCCACATACTAAGTGCATACCGACGAGAAGAAGGCAAGAAGGTTTGAACAGGGACTGAATACTTGGTTGTATAGCAAGGTGTTGATGTTCCAGTTGAACACCTTTGCTGGGGTATTAGAGAAGGCAATCCTCGCTAGAGGTGGAAGCGATGCTATGACCAAATAAAACAAGGAGCTGAAGAAAAAGAAGAGTGAAGGAGAAGGTAACAACAAGGCTAGTGGTAGCAACACTGGAGGAAACAACAGCTAGAAAAGAAGGTGGAATGACAACACGCCAACCGCAAATCAGCAAGGAAGCCAGAAGAAGAGGGTTGAAGAATGTCTGACCTGCGGGAAAACTCACCTGGGGGTCTATATAAAAGGAAGGCAGGTATACTACAATTGTGGTCAAAAAGGCCACATAGCACCTACCTACCCTAACCCTAAGAAGGGTTCCTGCTTCCCATGTGGGTCAAAGGACCATCTGGCTAGGGATTGCCCTAAGAAAGTATCCGAAGGGCCAGGAGCAGGAGGGAATAGGGGAAACAGAGGTAGAAACGCTCTGACAATTACAGGACCAACCATAACAAACTGACCTACCGCCAGGACATTCAACATGACAATGCAGGATGTTGTGCAGTCTCATGATGTGGTGTCAGGTATCATTCCGATCAATACAGTCAATGCTTATATATTATTTGATTCGGGTGCTACTTGCTCATCTATATCCGATGACTTTTCTAAGAACTTAGAATTGCCTAAGGACGAGTTAGAATACCCTATGAATATAGAGATTATGAATAGGGAAGTGAGTCCTGTTAAGTACGTACACAAGAACTGTAGGGTGGATATTAAGGGTAATGTGATGAACGTAGATCTTATTCGGATTTGACTTGGGGAATTTAACGTTATTATGGGAATGGATTGGCTATTTAATTATGAGGCGATAATTGATTGTCAGAGGAAATGTATTAACCTTATGACTCCGTCAAAGGTTGTGTTTCATGGCAGCAAGTCTCCTAGACAAGAGAGTTGTCTGATGATGATGCAGGCCAAGAAGTTGTTGAGACAAGGCTGTGTAGGATATTTAGCCTACATAGTCGATAGTCGAAAAGAGAACCCGAAGTTAGAGGAAATACCAGTCGTGAGAGACTTCATGGATGTATTTTCAAACGATTTGCCAGGACTTCCGCCAGATAGGGAGGTAGAGTTCGTGATCGATTTGGCTCTAGGAACGGCCCCAATATCGAAGGCACCTTATCGTATGGCTTCGATAGAAATAAAAGAATTGATGGTGCAGTTGCAAGAGCTTTTGGACAAGAAGTATATACAGCCGAGCGTATCGCCGTGGAGAGCACCGGTGTTATTTGTTAAGAAGAAGGATGGGACGGTGTGGCTCTGCATCGATTATAGAGAGTTGAACAAGGTCACAATTAAGAACAAGTATCTGTTGCCTAGGATTGACGACATGTATGATCAGCTGAAGGGAGCGAGGTACTTCTCGAAGATAAATCTGAGAAGTGGTTACGATCAGTTGAAGGTGAGGACAGAGGATGTTCCGAAGAAAGCATTCAGAACTCGGTATGGTCACTACAAATTTTTAGTAATGTCATTTGTTCTAAAGAATGCTCTTGCAGCATTTATGGGCCTAATGAACGGAGTGTTCAAGCCATTTTTGGACAAATTTGTAGTGGTATTTATCGATGACATTTTAGTGTATTCAAAGACCAAGGAAGAACACGTTGAACATCTGAAGGTGATACTGGAGGCATTGAAAAGGGAGAAGTTGTATGCCAAGTTTTTAAAATGTGAATTCTGGATTAAAAGGGTGCAATTTCTTGGACATGTGATTGATAAGGATGGAATTTCGCTAGATCCCTCAAAGGTCGAAGCTGTGATGAACTGGGATCAGTCGAAGACACCATCAGAAGTTAGAAGTTTTCTTGGATTGGCAGGATATTATAAAAGATTCATTCAGGACTTTTCCAAGATCGCAACTCCGCTGACAAATTTGACTAGGAAATTGGTGGAATTCGTCTGGACGGAGAAGTGTGAGGAAAGCTTTCAGGAGCTTAAGAAGAGGTTGAGTACGACACCTGTGTTATCTCTTCCGGATGACACAGGAAATTTTGTGGTTTATAGTGATGCGTCGTATAAAGGACTTGGCTGTGTGCTTATGCAAAACGGCAACGTCATTGCGTATGCGTCAGGACAACTGAAGGATTACGAGAAGGGGTATCCGACCCATGACTTGGAGTTAGCTGCAGTGGTAATTGCTTTGAAGATCTAGAGAAACTATCTCTATCGGGAGTAGTGTGAAATATATACAAACCACATGAGTCTGAAATATATTTGTACACAAAAGGACTTGAACATGTGCCAGAGGAGATGGTTAGAATTGATAAAGGACTACAATTGCGAGATCTTATACCATCCGGGTAAAGCGAATGTGGTTGCCGACGCCTTAAGCAGAAAGGGTCGTGAGAAGTTGATGATGTTGACTGCCTAGGAGGAGCTAATTTCAGCAATGGAGAAACTGGAATTAGAAGTGAGATATCCTATGGAATCTGATGAAAAGTTGTTCCAGCTGGGAGCTAGTACAACTTTGCTGGATAAGGTTAAGGAAGCACTGTTGGGTTTGTACGAAATCGTGGATGCAATCAAATTGCAAAATTATCCGAAGCATGGTATATCAGAGTTTAAAAATTTCTACAAAACCATTACCCAGATCATCCTTTATGCAAATTATTAATTTAAAACGATAAATAAGAAGTTATGGAATCATACCCTTGTAGAACGAAGCTTCCACAAGTACAAGTTCAACTCTTTGTTGGTCGTGATCTCCTTGGATATCCGGGGTAGATTCCTTCCTTTGATCAACGTTAGCCACCTAAGTGTTTGGCCTCTAGAGGTTATCTACCAAGGAAAAGGAATTATCAAGGAGGGTGGTTGGTTAAACCCTAGGTTTCTATCCTCTATAGAAAACGAATACTCTCTAACAATTGGAATTGCATCAACTGATATCTATTATAAGACTCCTCTTATATAGATATTGGTCAACCCTTCTAATCCTATTAGATATGGGGTTTCATTTAATTAATTAAATTCCTTTAATTAATTTAGGATTCAAACCACATTAGGGATAATTAATTAAATTCATTTAATTAATTTGCCTCCTAATCTTATTAGGAAAAAATGAGAGTACTAATATTAAATTAATTTCTAAACTCCTTTAGAAATTAAAATAATAATAATTGTAATAATATTAATAAGACTCCTCTTATTAATTTATATTTAATATTTCTAATATATTAAATAATAAACATTAAGGTATTTTATTTATTCTATCAACATAAATTAAATTAATTACACTTAATGCATTATTACGATTATGTCATTACCTTCTTAAATAATTATTCTTCCTTTTATGGTGTGACCATTTAGGTTCTCCATATTAAACCGGTTGTGAATAAATCAATTAGAACAATTCTAATCTTATTTAAATAAATAAATAAAACTAATAATCTATTTAAATAAATAATATTTATTCTATAATAGGGATAAGCCTCCTTAGAAATCAACGACTTTCTAAATAATATAGATTTTAACATTAATCATAAAAGAACCTGTGAGTAAATAGTTACCGTACAATTCAATCCTTCCACCATACAATGTCCCAATTAAATATAAGACATGAAATTACTGTCAAGTCTTATTTTTTTTAATTATATGTATTTTGATTAAAAAATGCACAACTCCAAATCATGCACATTAAAAACTCCTTTCTAATTTCATTCTGTCTTGGCCAAGGACTACGGTTGTCATTTAACGAATCACATAGGACATATATCTTCTTTTAGTAGAAGTGGTAGATTCTTTATTGACCATTCATTATCTCCATATGTAACTTATTACACCCAAGCATGCCCTTTGATATACCCTAAGGGTCTTAAGGAATAAGTCAAAGTATAATTCATTACACACAAGATACTATGATGATCTCAAGTCCAAGGATCACTTGTACTACTATCACATTAGGAATTCCTATTGATAGGCAAGTAAAACTCCATTAGGTATTCCATAGCGAGTCACGTTTAGTGAATTTATTCTCCAATAAGAACATACATACTTGCTTTAGTGTCTCCACACAAATGATCATGAGATCAATCATCCTCATCCAATGAGCAAGCAACATATGTACCAATCTATCCTGATTTACTAATCCACTTTTTAGTAATCCAACGATTGGGAATAATTTTAGTTTTAAGCTTTCTAAGAATTTAGATCTCATTAGCATGATCAACATCATGATTCTAAAAGCATTGCTAAAAACTATGGGTTTTTACATATTATAAAAACAGCATCATATAGATAATTAAATGCCTTTAATAAGTGAATAATTTTAATAATAAATAAATAAGATCGTCTTCAAAGTATATGTTTTATCATCATATATGATTGGCTTGTATGCATACTACTTTCAATCTCCCACTTGCACTAAAGTCAATCGCCATGGTATCTCATACCCATCTTCTCTAAGTGACGACCAAACTGCTGTTGTGTTAAAGCTTTAGTAAATGGATCTGCAATGTCATGTTGAGAGTCTACACGCTCTAAGGTGACGTCTCCTCTTTCAATAATTTTTTTAATCAAAGTGCCACAACACATGTTTAAATTCAAAATGAGACATAAGAACTATTCCTAGTTCTGTAATGAACTTTTCATCCGAAACATCAACTTGCAGCTTCACTTATAGTTATATACTTTATCTTTGTCACTAGGCCGACAACCTTTTGCTATTTGGAACCTTTCTAATTCACTGCACCACCTTTCAAGGTAACGACTTACCCTATAGTGGATTTGCTGTCGTCTTGGTTAGTTTGAAAACTTGAGTCTGTTTAGTCCTCTAGTTTAATTCAGACCCATCATGTGTCATGATGACATCCTTAGTGTCAGTTAGGTACTTTAGGATGTTTATCCTTGTCCTATAATGATCTTCTCCAGAATCTGACTGATCAACATCAAGTCTCGTATATTTCATTGCATACATGATAGTAACTCATACGATCTCTATTTTATTGAGGACAATTTTAGATAGATACACTCCATGACTCATCATCATGAAACACCTTTTTGGAGTTTGCCATGCTAAACGCCTTTAGCATCTAATGAATATACGTTCCTTATGTTAAGCCGAGCATCTTTTTAAATCTATCTATACAGATTTATATATATATCCCCAATGTAGGATATTCTACCCAAATCATTCATGGAGGAATATTTAGACAACTTTATTTTGATAGATTGTAGCATAGGAATGACATTCTCTATCAGTAATATATCATCAACATATAATACAATGAATGAAGCAGCGCTCCGACTACCCTTCTTGTACACACATGGTTCATCCTTGTTTTTGATAAGATGAAACTCTTTGATTGTCCCATCAAAACGGATGTTCCATATATTAGAAGCTTGCTTTAATCCATAAATGGATTGTTGTAGCTCATATACATGATTTGCTTCAACCATTGAAACAAATCCATCTGGATGTATCATACATACATTCTCCTCTAATAATGTATATTTGAGGAAGAGCGTCTCCACGTCCATTTTGCCAGATTTAGTAATAATAAGCTGCAATCGCAAGTAAAATTCAAATGGACTTGACAATTGCTTCAAAGATCCATTTTAGATTTTATGGTCATCTACCACTTCCCTGAGTCTTTATTACTCATAGCCTATTCGTAATTCAATGGATCATCATCATTCATGATGTTTACCTCATCGTCATCCTCTATAACGAATACATACTTTTTAGGTATCTTCGGTACTCTTCTAGATTTAAGAATAGGGTGTGGTACAGTAGGTGTCTCTACTTGGACATGTTCATCCAATTGATCTGTAGTGTTTTGTGGTTCTTGAATTTCTTCAAGATCTATTTTTCTCCCACTAGCTCCTTCAAGGGTAAAATCCTTTTCCAAGAAGGCTGCATGTTTCGTAACAAACACCTTTTGCTCAGTAAGATTGTAGAAATAGTATCCCAAACTTTTTTTAGGATATCCCACAAACGTGCACTTATCAGATCTTGTCCCAAGTTTATTATTTTGAAACCTTTTCACATAAGCTGGACATCCCCAAATCTTAACATGCTTAAGACCAGGTTTCTTCCTTATCAACATCTCATATGGAGTCTTGGGGACATATTTCGAGGGGACCATATTTAGTAGTTATGCATCCGTTTCTGGGGCATAACCCCAGAATGAAATTGGAAGATCATTAAAACTCATCATGGAATGAATCATGTCCAACAATGTGCGATTTCCCCTTTTAGATACACCATTTAAATGTGGCATACCTGGTGGAGTCCATTGTGAGATTATACCATTTTTTTGAGACAATTGAGAAGCTCACCGCTTAAGTATTCTCCACCCGATCTGATTGAAGAATCTTAATACTCCTGCCTGTTTGTTTCTCTACTTCACTTCTGAACTCTTTGAATTTTTCAAACGATTCAGATTTGTATTTCATCAAATACACATATCTAAATCTTGAGTGATCATCAGTGAAAGTAATAAAATAAGAATACCTCCCCGTGCATTCATTGTCATAGGTCCACAAACGTCTATGTGAACCAACTCTAATAAATCTGTAACTTTTTCTCCTTTTCCACTTAAAGGAGGTTTAGTCATTTTACCCATGAGATAAGATTCACAAGTTAGATATGATTCATAATCGGATAGCTCCAAGAGCCCATCCTTATGCAACTTGGATAATCTTGTTTCATTGATATGACCGAGTCTACAGTGCCACGTATAGGTATAATTAATATTATCTCTTTTCTTTTTCTTAGTTTGTTCTATTTGAAATATATTTTCATCCAAGTCAAGTATGTAAGTCCATTTTGTAAATTACCAACACCATATAAAATATTGTTTTTATAAATAGAACAATTGCTGTTCTTTATTATAATTTCAAATCCATCCATATCTAATACAGAATTTGAAATAATGTTTCTAATAATATTCGGAACAAAATAATAATTATTTAAATAAATGAACTTGCCCGTATGCAGTGCTAAACAATAAGTGCCTATAGCTAATGCAGCAACCTTTGCTCCATTTCCCACTCGTAGGACAACCTCATCCTTGTTCAGCTTTCTACTTCTGAGCAGTCCCTACACAGTATTACATATGTGAGAACCACAGCCGATATCCAATACCAAGTAGAATTTTGACTTTCAAAAAAATTAATTTCAATCATGAACAAACCTTGATTGGAAGTCGAAGCTTCTCCACGCTTCTTCTCTACTAAAAACTTCTTGCAGTTCCTCTTCTAATGACTCGGCTCTTTGCAATGTAAGCACATTCCTTTGCTTGCTAGATCAGGTTTCTTTTAATCCTTTCTGTTAACCTTGCCCTTAGCCTTCTTAGATTTCTTCTTTTCAGAAGATACCTTGGGCCTCTTCCTTTTCTTGTAAGAATCATCCACCATTAAGACATGGTTCTTCTTGGAAGGGTAGTGACCTTCTGCAGTTTTCAACATGTTAAGTAATTCAGGAAAGCTGACATCTAACTTATTCATGTGAAAATTAACAACAAACTGCGAGAAGGTCTCAGGGAGTGACTGTAAGACCAAGTCTTGACTTAACTCCCCATCCATGACGAACCCAAGCTGTCCAAGGCGTTCAATCAGATTGATCACCCTTAGGACATGAGTCTCAATGGCAGTGCCCTAGGTCATCCGAGATCGGAAGAGCTCCTTAGATATCTCATATCTAGTAGTCCTACTTTGTTCTCCATACAACTCCTTAAGGTTAAGCAACATAGTAGGAGCATCCATGTCTTCATACTAACGCTGAAGCTCGTTATTCATGGATACGAGCATGATGCATTGAGCCACAGATGCATCATCTTACCACTTTACAATAGTGGCAATCTCTTCCTCAGAGGCCGTTTCTGGAATAGTTTCAAGGACAGGTGAATTTAGGACATAAAAAATCTTTGCAGCAGTGAGAACTATTCTCAGATTCCTTAACCAGTTCGTGTAATTCGGCCCGGTTAGTTTGTTAGCATCAAGTATGCTACGTAGTGAAATTAATGATTTCGACATTTTTTTAAATTTCTGTATGTGAAAAGATAACATTTTAGCAAACATTCATTTAATTAATTTTATATACCAAAATAAATTAGGTCTTATTTTAAATTGGTATCTCCCACTATTTTCTTCAAACTATATTACCCTCATTTATATAGTTCGAGAAAAAATTAATTAAAGATTTGCTAGTGAGATTAAGGACCCCATTTCAAATGTATATAGCCTTGTGGATAGCACAACAAACGATATATAAATAAATAGGTAGACAACTCTTTGTCAATTAAATTATCATATAACTCCTTTTTATTTTGCCTCTTAAATCATAATGGTCAAGTGTGTGCACATCCGAACTAAAATGATTTAAGTTAAGTCCAACCTAGCACTTCCATAAATTCAAAAAAGAAAAATATTGTCCTTGTGGATAGCACAATAAAACAATATTGTTTAATTTTCTTGATAAGTATCAAATGTGATTAAATTAATATCTTAAATACGCAATACTTGCCTTATGGATAGCACAACAAACTCGTATTAAATATTTAATACTCTATTCATTTATCATGTTAGAAGGCGACGTTCGATCTTCCAAATATCTCTGAACGCTTTAGACTTAATATGATTTCTTTTGAGGGGTTTGTTATTATTTGTCTCATCTTGTTTAGCGCGCATGCACACACATATATATAAAATACGATTCATTTTATTAAAACATGCGAAGCATGTTTGCATAAAATATAATATATATATATATATATATATATATAATACTTAACATGCACATATAGAATACTATATTCTACCCGGATTGATTATGAACTTTTATTCTAATTTAGTTCACTAGAGCCACTAAGTGAACCAAAAGGTCAAACCTAGAAGTGCAAGAATTTAAATTTAAACGTAACTATTACATTTAAACTCGGGCTCCATACAAACGGGTCTTCACGCGCTCCTTGCTCATTAGTCTCCAATTTCTTCAAGATAATTCTAATTATTTCTATTACATAAACTATTTTATTTAAATAGAAACCTTGATCAACAGTTAAGGGGAAGTACATAAGAGGGAGATAGAATTTTACATCAAGAAAAAATCAGAGAAGACGAGGTACACAAATCCCATTTAATAAAATCCATACATTCATGCATCCAATTAAAATAAATCCAATCACATTGGTCAATAGTCCATAATCAATCCCATTTATTATCATATATATCACCATATGCATTAATAAATAAATATTCATCTCATGAATTAAAACATTCCATATATATATGAGTATCATTTAATGGTCAATTTAAATTGCATGAAATCCAATTTCAAAATTAAAATAAACTCTTTATTTTAATTATAAAATTATTAAGAATATATATATATATATATATATATATATATATTATAAAGTGACTCACCACCTAATATAGCATATATATATATATATATATATATATATATATATATATATATATATATATATATATATACACTAAAGTGCACGAATAACTTTCTAAGAATTCTTTCCTGCAGCGTGGGTCTTCTGCAGTGTGGGTTTCCTTGTTGCCTAATAATAAGTAACCTTGTTTTATCCACGAATTCTTTTAAAAGAATCAAAGACATATTCACACAGCGAAATTAAGAAAAAGGCGAATTGTTTCGAGATTTTTTTCTTTAATAAAAAAATAATTTTATACAATTAATTATGCTCAATAAATTATTATAAATACATACCCATACATATATATGGAATTAAAATAATTAATAATTACATAAAAGTTTGGCTTTGATACCACTGCTGAGTTTGTATGAAATCGTGGGCGCAATCAAATTGCAAATTTAGCGAAAGCATGGTATATCAAAGTTTAAAAATTTCTACAAAATCATTACCCGAATCATCCTTTATGCAAATTATTAATTTAAAACGATAAATAAGAAATTATGGAATCATACTCTTGTAGAACGAAGCTTCCGCATGTACAAGTTCAACTCCTTGTTCGTCGCGATCTCCTTAAATATATGGGGTAGATTCTTTCCTTTGATCAATGTTAGTCACCCAAGTATTTGGCCTCTAGAGATAATCCACCCAGGAAAAAGAATTATCAAGAATGAAGGTGGTTGGCTAAACCTTAGGTTTCTATCCACTATAGAAAAGGAGTACTCTCCAATAATTGGAATTGCATCAACTGATATCAATTAGAAGACTCCTCTTATATAGATATTGGTCAACCTTTCTAATCCTATTAGACATTGGGTTTCATTTATTTAATTAAACTCCTTTAATTAATTTAGGATTCCCACCACATTGAGAATAATTAATTAAATTTATTTAATTTGCCTCCTAATCTAATTAGGAATAAATGAGAGTACTAATATTAAATTAATTCCTAAACTCCTTTAGAAATTAAAATAATAATAATTGTAATAATATTAATAAGACTCCTCTTATTATTTTATATTTAATATTTTCAAAATATTAAATAATAAACATTAAGGTATTTAATTTATTCTATCAACATAAGTTAAATTAATTACACTTAATGCATTATTACGATTATGTCATTACCTTCTTAAATAATTATTCTTCCTTTTATGGTGTGACCCTTTAGGTTCTCCATATTTAACCGGTTGTGAATAAATCAATTAAAAAAATTATAATCTTATTTAAATAAATAAATTCAACTAATAATCTATTTAAATTAATAATATTTATTCTACAATAGGGATAAGCCTCCCTAGCGATCAACAATTTTTCATATAATATAGATTTCAATATTAATCATAAAAGAACATGTGAGTTAATAGTTACCGTACAATTCAATCCTTCCACCATACAATGTCCCAATTAGATATAAGACATGAAATTACTGTCAAGTCTTATTTTATTTAATTATATACATTTCGATTAGAAAATGCACAACTCTAAATAATACAAATTAGAAACTCCTTTCTAATTTTATTCTGCCTTGGCCAAGGACTGCTGGGTTGTCATTTAACTAATTCCATAGGACATATCTCTTCTTTTACTATAAGTGTTAGATTCTTTATTGACCATTCATAATATTCATATGTAACTTAATACACCCAAGCATACCCTTTGATATACCCTAAGGGTATTAAGGAATAAGTCTGATAAGTGGTTTTTATGACCACTTATTTTGATATTATCTAACTTGTTTTGTTTCTTAAACTCGAGTAGTTTTGTGCTTTTCATATGCTTTTGCTTTGTTTTGCAGTTTTCTTGTTTTGGAACTCTCTTGGTGCATATGTGACTAAAATGACTAAAAGAATGCTAAAAGGGATGATGGCACGATAACGGAAAGGAGTCAAGTAGCTAAATGGGAATGTGATGATGCAAAGAGGCTATGAAGGTGGATGTTGGCATAAGGAGGCAGGATTTGGCTTGTGAAAAGGGCCTCATTTAGTGCAAGTGAAAGCAACAAGAAAGCAGCATAGGCTAGCATTGCACCAGCAGAAAAACACAGTCCCGCACGGCCGCACCGGGTTAAATAAGGAAAGCCGCGCGCCCGCGTTGATATCCAGAGTCCAGAGACTCCTCTGGGGAAGCGCGCGACCGCACTAGGACCAAGGTAAAAAGGCGCACGGTCGCGCCAGCTCGATTTGACCAGATTTTTGACTTTTCATTTTAGTAAAGCGTGGCTTGAGTGAGGGATATATATTAGGGCTCATTTGTTACATTTAGATATACTCCCTTTGGGAACCCTAGCATAGCATTGTTCTCACTATTCTCTCTTTAATTTGATAGATTAGTTTATATTAGGTTTAGATAGTTAGTTTTCTAGAGTTGATTGGATCGAAGATTGAAACATTTGGAGAACATCAAAGATTCATATTTTGATCAAGAGGAATCAGATTTGCATTTTCTATCCTTATTTTCTCTTTGATTCATATTTGTATTCTTATGATGATTATTCAATATGTGGATGGTATATCTAATTCTAGTATGAGTTAGCTTATATTTTGAGATTTTGATGGAACCTATTGAGTAGTTTATATTGATATGCTTCCATATTGGTCTATTGATTGTTATGTGATTGTCTATTATGATTTGTGCTTGAAATTGCTTAATTGCTTAGCTACCAATTACCATGATAATCCATATGGACTTGAAAGACGAAATATGGGTTTAGATCTGATCTTAGTAGCTTGCGATTGTATGTTCTACATGGCGTTTGGATGTATAATTTGTGCTTAGGATAGATATATACCGAAGCGCCGCTCATAGTCAATTGAGACCTTAGGCTTAAACCCTAATTATTTGTAAATTACATAAACATATAGGGATTTAGATAATGTGGGTGTTCATATGTGTTCTATCATCTGTGGATCGTATATGATATGGATTTGGTACATCGAAAGATGGCTTTATCTCACTTTCGTGTTCTTGGCTAGCATTCTGTAACGATTAATTTGACTTAACAGGAAGTATGTTGACTTAGATGAATCAATAGAGAAAATTGAGATCTCATATCTTCATTATCTGATTTTATTCTAGGATTATTTTGTTTTAGTTTAATTTACTTAATTAGTTTTAATTCAAAATAATTGATTGTTCATTTAGATAAGACTAAAATGGTTATGGGCTAGTGGTTTGGTGACTTTTGTTAATTAATTCTCTGTGAGATCGATATCTTACTTACTCTTTAGAGTGAATTATCCGTTTTTATTAGAGTAACCTTATTTTTACAATTTCGAGGACGGAATTTTTATAAGGGGGGAGGGATGTAACGACCAGGAATTTTAGGCTCCTTATTAATTTTATATGTGATTTTAAATTTTTAGGAATTAATTTTTCAAACTTATTTAAACCTTATGTGGTTATGTGCTTATGTGATTTAACCTATGCGAATAAATGCTAGAATTTTTATTAAAGGGAATCACTAATGGTTATTTAACTTAGTAGATTAACCCCGAGACCTTTATATCAGAGTATTGATAAAAAGTGTTAGTAAATTAGATATTCAAATTTCTTGAATATAATGTAGAGATTTAATCGTGATTAATTATTTATATTTGAGTAATTAATTAATAACGTATGAAATTATTATTGTTGTTAATTAATAATTATTATGAATAAATAATAATTAATGAAGTGAGAGTAATTAATTGATTATGTGTTGATTAATTATTATTATGAGTAAATAATAATTAATGAGTAGGAGATAAATAAATATAATAATATTATATTTACTTGATTAATTGTTTTATACAAGCATGTGTTATATTAAACCTTTGTATAAGGTAGTTACCTTTATATATTGTATAAGGTGCTATGTGACGTATTAATGTGGTTTACATTGTATATAAGGACTATATGGTAAGATTAACTGTATTAGATGAGTTACATATAATTCCTTATGTAACATGATAGGTATGGATAGACATTACTATGTATACCCTATTACGTTATATTAATATCAATAAATTATTGTTATTTGATAATGATTTTATTAAGTTATTATAATTATAATGATAACTATGGTGATAGTAATAATACCCAATTGCTTGATATTCGGTGTTTATAAAATGTACATGGATTATATGTATATAACTTACTTGATGCATTTTATCATTATTTGTTCATTAGAAATAACATTGTAGCTCCCATTTAAATGTATATGGAATGGATACATGTAGCTTAAGTATATACTATATAAATATATATTACATTAGTATAGTATATTGCTCATCCAAGTTGCTGAGGTTTGTTTGAGAGTTTCATTTCTTCACGTGAACAAGCATTGAGCAACTAGCTACTCTACTTACTCTCAATTTCCTCACAAGATAGCTCATAATTGTAAGAGATGTGGGATTCATGATTGAATCTACCAACTACTCACCTACCATTCCTTAACCATTGTACAAACAATTATTCCTTTGATTTGTTCTAATGGAGAATTGAAATGTCTGTGTATTGAATTGCCTGTATATATCCACTCTTCTCCTCTTACTTTCATTTGCTGAGTATTTTCATTAGAGTTAAGAAGGAGTTAGTTTAGCAGCATTGTAGCAATTGTTTAGCAGCAAGTTCAGTTTCCATATCAGAGGTATAAATTCCAATTCATGCTCTCCCTATCTTATTCTCTGTAAATTTTCAAAGTTCTTGATTATTGAATTATTCATGGATTGAGAAATTATTGGATTGGAACATGATTGTTAGGTGGTATATAAGTTATTATACATGTTAGAATTATGTTAGAAATTGTTAGAATGAATTTTGTTGGAGAAATTTTGAGTTGGAATTGCAGAACTGCCGAAACTGAAAAGCTCCTGGCCTGGCCTCCAGCCTGCGCAGCTACGCCAATATTGCACTGGCCAGCGGCTTAGCTGCGCCAGTGCCTGTGCTGAGCTTCTTGCCTTCTGTTTCAGTGCTGTTAAATGTTAGCCTATAGTACCTTATGTGGCAAGCATGTATACATGATTAATATATATATATATATATACATACGTAGACATGGTATAAGTATTTATAATCATGTTAGTACACTAATGATAAAGGGAGTTAATGTTTACAAATAAACTTAGAGTTTCGTGAACAAACGTTGGCATATATGAAGCATATTAGTGTTCTGACTTTGCAAGCATAGTAGTATAACTTAAAGAGGTATGAGAAGCATGCTAACTCGCGTATATAGGTTCCATAATGAATTATGATCATATGAACCTTACTAAGGTACGTTCCCAACAAAAATGTAAGTTTTGAAACACGAACCTTGACATGCTATGCTACGTTACTATTCTGATTTTTAGAACCCGACCATATGGTCTATATGGACTTGAACACTAGGTCTAAAGTGGTTAATCATACTAGTTTATATTAAAGGAAGAAAACTTGTGGTTTTAAAGTAAACTTATAGTTTTGAATACAAACTTTGTCATATAAAGTAGCATATATATATAATCCAATATTATGAACGTAATAGCATGTTTACATTAACATAAAATGCGTGTTTAAAGTGTTGTACACACTAGCATTCGAGATTAATGGATTTATGACGTTTTCAAAGGAAAACTTAGGAACTTTCAAAAGTAAACTTGACCAATAATTTTGTCTTGTGATATGAGAGCATTAATGTGGCTTTGGTATGTGTTTCTAATACAAGTGAGTCATAGTTACAAAAAAAACACTTTGATTATACTAAAACGATCTCTATGGACTTAGTATACATTTGAAAGAGAACTGAAGATTTGAAAGTTATATACTATGTGAGACATGTTGTGAGCATATAAGTATAAGTATTAAGATTTCATTATGACTATAGACGTACTGATATGAACCTCATTTGTTTATATACAAATTTCACATATGCAGCTCAATCATAAGAAATGAACTTCAAATATGAACTATGTGATTTGAAGTATATTTGTGTAGTATACTCAAGCATACATATTAGGTATTGTTTAGCCTTGTTATGAGATAGTATAACCGGAGTAAAGAACCTTTGAAGTATGAACTTGTTTAACTTAAGGTTTACCAGCATGAATACATATGACTATAAAATTGGTTTAGGACGTTAGTTTCGAATGAGAGATTATAATCTATAAGCGTGTGTGTTGATTTATATCAGTAACTTGAAGTGCTATGTGTTTCAAGCCTATGTTGATGCTTATGAACTAGATAATCTAAAATTATTAAATCTAAGGTAGGATTATATTAACTTACCTGAACTATGTGATAGAATTATATAATGACTAGATTCTTGTATGAGTGAACTTATATTAATTTATATATACTAATTGGAGAGATCGACTTGTCAATATTAGGTCGTTCCAACGCAATTTTATTAAAGCTAGAATTAATTGTAGTTGAGCAATCAGGCAAATTCCCGAACTTCACTCGTTGATTGTGCAAGTTCTTTTGAACCCGTTATTGTATTATTTGCAAGTTCCCTGACTTACACTTATTATTTGTGCAAGTTCCCTATCTTACTCAAATTTATATTGAGCAAGGTATTATTATATTGAAAGTTTCCTAACTTCAGTTGATTGTTATATTGAATGCAAGTATCCTAAATTCTTGCACTACTTTATTCAATAAATCGTGTAAGCGAGTTTCTTAAACTTCACTTGTTTTTGGTGAAAGTTTTCTATCCTTCTCATATTGTATTGAGCAGGTTATTATTGTATTGTGAAAGTTCCCCGAACTTCACACTTTGGTTATTGTGAAAGTTCCCCGAACTTCACATTTTGAGTATTGTGAAAGTTCCCCGAACTTCATACTTTGGTTATTGTGAAAGTTCCCCGAACTTCACACTTTGGTTATTTTGCAAATTCCCGAACTTCATTTCTTTATTATGCAAGTTCTCTAAACTTATACAAACTCGTATATTGTGCAAGTATCTTATCTTTGTGTTTACTTTACTCAAAGAACGTTGTACGCAAATGTCCTAACCTATGCATTTACTTTATACAAGGGATCTATTATGGTGAAATTCCCCGAATTTCACTCTTTGATATTGTAAGTGTCTAAGCCTATGCATTTATTTTATGCAAGGAATCTATTATTGTGCAAGTTCCCCGAACTTCACACGTCGAGTATTGTGCAAGTTCCCCGAACTTCACAGGTTGAGTATTGTGCAAGTTCCCCGAACTTACACAAATTCATATATTATGCAAATTCTAAACTTCACTTTGTGCGAGTTCTCTATCCTTCTCATATTGTATTGAGTAGGTTATTGCTGAATTGAAAGTTGTTTACTTAATTGCTTGAACTTTATTTCCAAGCATGTTATTTAGTGGTTTAATTACTTCTCAATTATTCCACACTGATATTATTGATGTCCGCACCTAGTGCATTTGAGCTCGTACAGTCTTGGACTTGTACATTATTCAAGGTCCTAAATTTCTTGAACTATGTCAGTAAGAGTCTGAACCTTTGCTCGGTTAGACTAGTGTATGAAGTTTTCTTTGAAGCTATACAAACCAATTGATGGTAAGGATTCTTAGATAGAACAGAACACCCCTCATATGTAGGAGTGTGCCCAGGTATCTAATATATATGATACGAGTAAGCAGATATAAGTGTTATGCATATTCACGTTGTGCCCGAGGTACTAGGTTTCTGTAGCCAGTAGCCAGTAATCCAAAAAGGGTCAATTAGCTATTGAACCCATTGGAAAGTTATAGTTCAGAGTCTATTCGACTATCAGTCATTCTAAAGGCAATTATTATCTTTGCTTTTAATATTCATATTGTTGAATTGTTCAGATGTTCATAGTGTTCAATCATGTAGGTTGTTGAACCTTACAAATATTCATATTATTGAATCATTCTATTATTCGTATTGAATCGTTCAGATATTCATATTATTGAATCGTTCTAATATTCATATTATTGAATCTTTAAGATATTCATTTTGTTGAAATCATTGTCAGATTTTTTTCCATTCATCATGATATATCCTTTATTGTTGTATTTAAACTTGCTGAGCAAACTTGTTGCTCATTCTTGCTATATCATGACTTATATTGCAGTTAAGCCCGAGGCCTCAGGGAAGGACAAGGGTAAAAGAAAGATATAGGATGGTTTGCAAGGAGCAGACTTTGCCTTTGTGATTTGTTTAATTACTGTTAATGTAATATGAACCCTAATGTTTATTCTAGTGTATGATTGTAAGATTTTATTTAATGTTATCGAATATTGGGACTAGTAACACCTTTTGAATGAACGACGTACGTTTATTATATTCCGCATTTTAGTTATTGTATGTTACTTAAAGGTGGATGTTAGTATTGTTTCGTGGCAACCGGACCGGGGTCAGAGGACCCGGATTTGGGGGTGTCACAGGTTGGTATCAAAGCTTTAGGTTATAAACGTTAGGAATGCGAAACCTAAGTTATAACCTTAGTAGAAAACACAAGTAGAGTTTATAGGTGATGGATTGAGGATATCCATCGAGTCTTATTGTGATACTGAAGTTGTTTATTTAAATGAGCTATGATTGATAGACGTCCTAACTTCTTAATGCTAACTTGAATAGCATATCACATAAAGCCTAATGTTTTCTTCCTGTCCTCAGGATCATGTCGCCTAGAGGATTTTCGCGGAACCAGATGGAGGAAGGATCTGTTAGCAATGGTGGAGGGGGAAATGTCGACCCAATGTAGAGCTTTGTTAACTTATTAACAGAAGCAATGCAAAACATAACCACGCCAGCAGCTGAGCAGCCAGGGCATTACTTGGCTAGCTTTACTTTAAATTGGTAGGACCACCGAAATTCCGGGAAACCTTATACCCAATTGAAGACCAGACATGGATAGAAGAAGTTGAGAAAGTGTTTGAGGTCGCACGGGTGGCTAAGGCACAGAAGGCGAGTTTTGCCACATTCATGATGAAGGGCGAAGCTAATAATTGATGGGAACCCAATAAAGGACTAGCAGGCGAAGAAGTTATTATGTGGGACAGATTTAAGAAATTCTTTTTCGGAGAATACGCAACAAGATATGGAAGTTAAGTTTCTGGAGCTGAGACAAGGAGGTATGTTAGTCGCAGAGAACGCTGCAAGGAGGTATGTCTGTCGCAGAGAACCTGAAAGGGGTCAGAGGACCCGGATTCGGGGGTGTCACGTCATGAATCCAACTTAGCATTAAAAACCCAGTAATCTTCCCATTTTCCTCGTTTGAGCTCCATTTCGACCTAAAACCCATAAACAAACCTATTAAGCTCTTGTTAACAACCAAACATGCAATAGACTACGCACAAAGGAATCAAAATAAATGAATATCATGCACTCGTCAAATTCCCCCACACTTAGCTTTTACAAACCCAAGCTTATGTTATCATTCACATAATTCTATCCAACCATAGTATCAAAAAGTTCAAGTTAAAATTCATGAATATCAATACTTATCAACAGAAACCCGATTAGCATCTCATTATTCAATTCACGACTACTAACTTTATCACCGCACCAATGAATTTCATCAAATTGAACTATATTCACATATATATCTATCCCAAAATCCACATACTCAACCAACTTAGTTATCATGGAGCAAAAACCACGCACACTAACTCATAACTCAAAATAAATTTTCCTTCACTTTGCCTTGCTTTTCGTAGAACCTTTTTTATATTCCAGATGACTATATTTTGTTGTTTTCTTACATTCTTCCTTTTCTTGACATGTGCAATGTCTCCTTTTCTTTAGCTTTTCAGTACTACCCATGTAACGAACTTTCCACCAACGACTCCCAAACTAGATGGTCTTAAGGCGCTAGGTGTAAAGACACCCCTAGGGCTTACTAATTCAAGTAACAAAGGCCACAAAAGTTGACTAGTAAAGCTGCTTTTATCCATCACACTTTTCAGCGTGAATACCGATGTTTTCTAAGGCTTGGATACCCATTAATTCGTATAATGGGCATTAAAGCAAATTTTTATTATTATTTTTTTCATACATCAATTTCATCATCGTATTTTTTTCACTATTCATTCATTTTTCTTTTCACAAGGTTCTTTTATTGACATAAGCAGTGAAAACAGTTTTAAAGCAAGAATTTGGTGCATATAGACAACTCCACATACAACTTAGTCAACTAAGCATGCTTCACATATTCAAGTACTCATGCATCAACAAATTCAATTCGAATCGAGTATAGTGGTTAACGACTTAGTTTTCATCATTCATTGATCAACTAAATACCAACAGATCTTGAAATTAAGCATCAATTTTCAATCCGTGACTCCAACTCTTCAACGCTTAGGCGAATAAAATCATGGAACCAAGCAAAAATTTCAGCAGATTTCTAAATTCTAGCAAATTTTAAACTATTACACCTAAAAAATAAAGAAAACTAAAATCTAAAATTCCCTCCCCCACACTCAAACCTTACATTGTTCCCAATGTAAGAAAATCATGCAAAGTAAAAAACTACTACAACTAACAAATTAAAAAGAAAAGGGATAGAAAGATCAAATCTGAATTCTTGGGTTGCCTCCCAAGAAGCTGCCCTTGTTTATTGTCATTGACTTGACATCTTCCCTCTTATTCTATGTAATTGGACTTGTGAACTTCAAGTGGATTGGTAACAGTTTCAACTCTAAATTAGGAACATTTTGTACTTCATGATCCTGCTCCTTTCCAGCCATCAAATCCTCCTTGTATAACTATATTCAATCAAAAGATTCTTGCATTGAATAATCCACAACATCAATAGCAAAAACAGATTTAACATCACCAAGATGCCTTTTAGCCTCATATGCGCTGAACTGGAACTTTGCATTGTTTAATTCCATGGTAAAGGTTCGATGGTGTGTATCACTCATTGTTTCTGTTGGTTGTATTGATGGAGATGAATCCACATCTTTCTTGTAGAGATCTGCAAAACTTATCAAATCATTCCCCTCTTCCTCACGTTCCTTCTCTTTATCAAATTCTATATTACTGTCTGTTCCTGAAGTAAGCACTGAATCCTCCTGCTCCTCTTCGTCATATCCCACTGCACTTAAGTTCTCAACAAACTGAGGAGGTAACTTCCCTAAGCTTGAGATTCCAAACTACTAACTGTGGTAGCAAGCTGACTCATCTGATTCTCCAACCTGTGGATAAAAGTACTTGTCTCTTGCTAGAACTGTTGCATCTGATTCATGAAAGCTTTGAATATATCCTCCATTGACGTTCCAGAATTAGCAGGTACTTCGTAGCTCAAGTCGGGATGATCTCTCCATCCGAAATTGTGAGTTTCTGCCCAAGGATCATATTGATGTTGATAATGTCCTAAGAATATTCCCACAGCATTGACGTGTTGCACAGTTTCATCCTCATGCAATATTGGACAAACATCACTGGTATGTCCTAACTTTGAGCAAATTCCACACTCTTTTGCAACTTGCATATTCCCTGTAGCCATTTGACAAACCAAAGCAGTTAATTCAGAAATTCGTTGTTCAATATTACATGCACTTACCCATTTACCCTTTGAGGTGTATGATCCATCCTATTTCCATACTGCTGCGAGTTAGCTGCTATGTTTGCAATTAAGTTCCTTGCAGCTTCTAGAGTCTTGTCTACCCATGCTCCTCCACTTGCTGCATCAATTATGCTTCTATCCATTAGTAGCAACCCCTCATAGAAATACTGAATTAAGTGATAGTCATCAATTTCGTGAGGTGGGCAGCTGGAACACAACTTCTTAAACCTTTCCCAATACTCATAGATATTCTCTCCGTTAAACTACCTGATTCCACATGTTTCCTTCCTTATGTTAGCAACTCTTAAAGCAGGAAAGTACTTCTCCAAGAATAACTTTTGCATCTCAGGCCATGATCGTATTGATCCTGAAGGAAGATAATATAACCAGTCTTTAGCCAAATCTGCTAATGAGAATGGATAAAAGTCTAAGCTTGATATGCTCCTCTGTCACTCCTTGTGATTTCATTGTGGAACACACCACATGGAACTCCTTTAGATGCTTATATGGATTTTCACCTGTAAGATCACAAAAAATAAGCAAAAGACGAATTAGTCCAGAGTTAAGTTCAAAAGCAACATCTAAAGTAGGATATTCAATACACAATGATGGTTTATCAAGGTCAGGAGTAGCCAGTTCTTTTAAAGTTCTGTTGTTTCTTGGCACCTCCAACTTTTCCTTTTCAAATGTTGGAACAAGAGCTTCTTTTGTATCTGCAGTTTTCTCTATCTCTTGATCAAAATTCAAGTCAATAGGGTGAGAGGATTGAGTCATAAAATAAAGAGAAAAAGAAAATAAAAAAAATAAAAACAAAGAATAAACAAAAACAAAAAACACTCCCCGGCAATGGCGCCAAAATTTGGGAGCTGTCGTTAGCACTCCTAAATTAATACCTTACTCCTATTCTACTATCACAAGAATGAGTATAGTAACAAGCAAGGATCGATCCCACAGAGAGTGTTTTATTTTATATTTATCCAAATATTTTCTAATGAATTGGGGGTTTTGGTTTGAATAACTAAATTAACAAAAGTGAATTTAGAAGAAATATCAATGATTAAATAGCTTTAATTCTTTAGTTCAGTATCGCCTTTTCACAATCATTGATTAACCAAGTTTTTACAATATTTATTCTTCAATGAGATTAACAACCCTAGATAACCGCGATCGATAATTATTCGAAATTCTCCTTATGTGTAAATCTAATGCGACGATCGCCAACAAAAGATCCTAACTATCATATAACCCAGAACTATCAGTCTAGATTTCATACAATAGAAGCATTAAGAATGAGAATTAAAATTTTCCAAGCAACAATTGCACAATCATGAATTATTTAACTTGTTTTCTGAAAACCTTAATAATACCCAAAAGCTTGTCCACAATCAAGTATCATTAATTGCTATTTATGATTAGACATACATCGTTAGCTTAATATACATCTTAATCTAGTAGATGATATTTATCAGATTAATCTAACTAGCTATATCAAATTAATCAGATAGTATAGCATACAAGAAGTTTATGTAGATAATCAGAATAAATCTCACATATGAATAAATAAATAAAGTAAACTTTATCAAACCGTTAATTGTAAGTAAGGTTCAACATCCCTTCAGAATTGAATTGATAAATTAGTTCGACATCCTTGATCCTCTAAAACTAGGGTTTTGATGAATGTCTAAGATGATATATGATGATATAAGATGCTCCCCTTCATATTGGGTCTTAAATTTCTTTATAGAGTCTAAAACAATCCCTGAAAACCTAAAAGTTTGCAATCCAAATCATATTAGAAGTCTGCCTAAAACTTCCCAAAACTCGAAATTACTTTTTTCTTGCCGACAATCTCGCCGGGGCGCATTTTCCTTCATAAAAACTCGTCGGGGCAAAGTTCGGCAAAGAAAACTCGCCGGGGCAAAGTTTGGCAGAGAAAAACTCACCGAGGCGAGGTTCCATTTTCTGCTGCGATATTGTAGACAGTCGAAATTTTCCTTGCCCTAATACTAACCCGGTATGATGGCAAAACCGTCAATCAATCCAAATCTGGCCACCGACACCGGTCCTTCAACCTAAATCTGATTCCCAATATCGGTAATCAAGCTCCGACAGTCAATCGGACCATCAATCAAGTTCTGATAGTCAATCGAACCATCAATCAAGTTCCAACAGTCAATCAGACCATCAATCAAGTTTCGACAGTCAATCGGACCATTAATCAAGTTTCGACAGTCAATCGGACAATTAATCAAGTTTCGACAGTCAATCAGACAATCAATCAAGCTCCGACAGTCAATCGAACCATCAATCAAGTTTTGACAGTTAATCGGACCATCAATCAAGTCTCGACAGTCAATCGGACCATCAATCAAGTTTTAATAGTCAATCGGACCATCAATCAAGTTTTGACAGTCAATCAGACCATCAATCAAGCTCTAACAGTCAATCGGACCATCAATCAAGTTTTGATAGTCAATCGGATCATCAAGCTAAATACCGGTCTCATCCCGGAAAGTTAAAATCAACCTCGGTCTCAACCCGGGAAGTCAATTCAACCCCGGCAGCAACCCGGGAGGTACCAATCAACCCTGACCTCAATATCGGGCCGTAAAGTCAACCATGGTCTAAATTCGGGAAGTCAAGGTAAACTCGACATCAACCGAGGACATGCCAAGCCATCTCCAATCTCAATCCAGGGAACACAGTTCATCACCGGTAGCAAACCGGGAAGTCAAACTTAACCCCGGTCTCAACCCGGGAAGTGCAGGTCATCCCCGATCTCAACCCGGGACGTCAGGTCAACTTCAGACAACAACCTGAAGCATCACAAAAACTCCAGAGCAAAACCTGGAACAACCACGTCAGCCTCAGAGACAACCCTGAGGTCAAAAGACTCGACTGGGATCCAAGTCTTGGAATCAGCTCCCGAAAGTCAACTAGCGACTATGCCTGCACTACAGGTAGCCCCGGGAAAGGTAAAATGGTCATTTCATCAACTCTCAACCGACTTGGTCAAACTCAAGCCAAATCGATGCCGCCAAAGTCAGAATGAACCCTAACGACGATCCCGAGTGGCAACTACGCAAGACAGCTCATCGGACAAACTGCAGGGAATCGAAGACCTGGTTATGAACCCGTCTTCCTTGACCCAAAAAATATTTTTCCCATGTCATTGCGATACTCTCAGCGAGAGTTTTTCAAAAAGGTATCGTACGCCTCAAACGGACGCTCCGATCAAAAGTTAAAAGGTTTTTGACCGGACATCGCATTGCTTGGAGTACACGTACTTCGAGACGACCAAACTGGGCACATGGGCCCCCCCTAGGGGAGCCTCAGCTCTACTTGCGGTTGTCGCAGGTAGAGTGGAGGCTCCCTAGCCTATAAATAAAAGTCCCCCCCCCCCCCCCCCGTTCATTTAAAAAGAATTCAGAAACGCAGTGAAGCCCTGCTAGTTTGATTTTCTGACTTTTACACCTCTTCTAAACCCAAATATTTTCACTCCAACACGTAGATATACCCATATACTACCACATATCAAAAAACCACCTGTAGATTTGGACGTTTAAAGCCTACGATTCGGCAAAAAGCCCGTAGTGCAGCCCATTGTAAGTATTTTTACGATCAGCAAGTCAATACTACTACTTTGCATTGTTTTACACCTTCACATCAAGTTTTATCTTCTAAATATGCCCGGAACTTAGTTCTGTGGCCGTTTTTGTCAAAATTTGGTACATTTCTGTACATAAACGTAGTTTTTTGCATTTCTACAACTCGGATTGACGATCCGTCAACTCCAGCAGCTTCAATGCACTAGCACACACCTTTTTGGCAACTTCGTCGAACTGCGGGTTTGGCACTTTTTTATATATATTTAACTGTAAATGGATTAACATTTCAATTCTGTCAAGCCCGGATGTCAAATACGTGGTAGTTTACCGCTTTTATATATATTTACGCATATATAAGCGACTTTCACCATCACTGATACTCATATCAGTCCTGGTTGACTACATTTCTGTCAATATATATATATATATATATATATATATATATATATATATATATATATATATATATTTGCAGTCTGACCTGGATTACTTCATGGCTATTTTACTGCTTTTGCACACTTCCCCATACTGGGTGCTCTCCCTAGTCACTGGGTGACTATTTTATGTCAATTTCAATTCCAGTACCATCGCCCTTTTTATTGTTTTATATATATATATATATTTCATTTCTGTCACAGCCTGGATTATTTCGTGGCTATTTACAGTTATTTTATAAATATATATATTTCAATTCCAGTCCGGGCTTGCGAGTGAAAACTTATCGCCCTTTTTACAACTTTTATATATATTTAACTATATATATTGCTTGCTCAATTTATTCAACTGTTGCATTTAATATTCATTTATATATGAATCTGCACTGACATATCTGCGGGCGAACTAGATTTATCCAAATCTCGCCACTTCTAGCTTTTAAACGGTTCAAACAGGTCCTGACATAACCTGAAAGCTATAATGGCTGAGATTTCTTTAAATCTAGTTATTTTTATAGTTTTAGCTTCAAAAGCAACCTCGCGTCCCTTAGATCGCTATTTAGTGGGAACGAGATGCTTCGGCCGTGCGTACCGGGATTTACTGAATGAATCCCTGGTTCTGGCTATCTTGGGATATTTATCTGTTTCTGTAAAAATTCAAACTGTGTAGGTTTTCTATCCATTCATATGTGAGCCTAGGAATCGTGGGATTCATGATCTGATCAGAATCTCATTTCCACGATGGACAAACTACGATTTACAGATGTACCCTGCTAGTTTTTTCTGTAAAATGTACATGCACAGACCTTAAAATGGTTATCCGAATTTAAGGGTGAAAATATAGATTGTCGTGTCAGCGTCCCTCCGATGGTTTTCATACCCATGAGGAGACCGACACTTTATATCTCTGTGGTCGAGGATGCCTCGCAGCCCGACAAATCACCAGTTGCATCAGCCTTAAGTCTATAAAGATAAAATTGAGAGTAGCGATATGCTTCAATTCCTATGTCAGCGTAAGGGTTTGATAAAACCAACTTTCAAAACATCATTGTCAATTCAATTCAAAAGATTTTGCAAATCAAATTAAATAATGCTTTTTGCAAATCAAATCAAACATTGATTTTCAAATCAAATCAAACCCTTCGTATATAGGTTCAACGAAGCCTGTCAAAACTTTCAATCAATCAAATCAATAGGCTTAATTTTTAAATAGCATTCACTCACGCATTCCAGTTTTAAGGAAAATAGTAAAAAGATTACGGTACCGTGTTTACACGAGAGTCATGGGATGCCTAACACCTTCCCCACACTTAACTAAGCCCCCGAACTCAAAACTCTGATTTCAAAGATCAAGTTTCGGCAGTGTCCAGCAATTGGGCCTCTTTTCAAATCAAATTCGGTTGAGTTGGTACAACCATTTGCAAAACTACCAACTGGCGACTCTGTTTAAATCAAATCAAATCGTCGACATATACACATGTTGGCCTCTTTCCTTAAAAAACCTTCAAAACCTTTTTTGCAATAAAAAGAATAAGGGTAGAGATAACTTAGGAAGATCGATTTGAGGAAAATCGGGTTATAAACCAACCTGCGGTATTTCTTAAATTTTCCAACGTCGACAGACATCCTTTGGTAAAATGAGCATCACTTTTGATCCAAGAAGATTTACAGGGCCTGCTACATATCAAATCAAAGCTCTCGACGAGATCTACAACTTTTAATTTTGAGCATTGACAGATTCTGATTGGATCAAGGTTGAAATTGGCTCCAAGGGACTGCTATGTAAATTATAACATCCAAACTTTGAGGTTTCAACTTTCGCTTGGTAAAAAGGTCATAACTTTTTCATATGAACTCCGATTGGGACGATTCAAGATGTTACGAAAAGCTAAGGAATAACTCTACAATAAAATCTAAGTCCCAAGCCAAGACCATGAATCCAACTTAGCATTAAAAACCCAACAATCTTCCTATTTTCATCGTTTTAGCTCCATTTCAACTTGAAACCCATAAACAAACCTATTAAGCTCTTGTTAATAACCAAACATGCAATAGACTACGCATAAAGGAATCAAAATAAATGAATATCATGCACTCGTCAAAATGGAACGATAATATTTCTACTGGGAGTCAACAGGGAAGCCATCAGAAGAGAAGAATTGAAGCATGTGCTACATGCAGGAAGAATCACACTGGAGTGTGCTTGAGAGGAAGGCGGCTTTGTTTTAATTGTGGTCAAGAAGGCCACATTGTGCCGAATTGTCCTAACCTAAAGAAGGGTGTTTTCCTCACATGCGGGTCTAAGGATCATATGACCAGGGATAGGCTAAAGAAGCTAGCTGGAGGGTCGATAGGAGGGAGAGGAAATGGCAACTGTAGCACTTTGACTATCGCTAGACAACCACAGTCGAGCATACCCACCGCCAAAACGTTCAACATGACCGTGCAGGATGCTATGCAGTCAAAGGATGTGGTGTCAGGTATCATTCTGGTCAATAATATTAATGCTTATGTATTATTTGATTTGGGTACTACTTGTTCATTTATATCTGATGACTTTGCTAAGAGTTAGACTTACCTAAGGAGAAAGTAATTTACCCTTTGAACATAGATATTGCGAATAGGGAGGTTATTCCTGTTAGGTTTGTACACAAAAACTGTAGATTGGTCATTAAGGGTCAGGAGTTGATGGTAGATTTGATTCTGATAAAACTTGGGGAATTCGATGTTATGCTGGGAATGGATTGGTTGTTTAGCTATGGGGCAAAAATTGATTGCCAGAAGAAGTCAGTAAACCTTACAACTCCATTGAAGGTAGTGTTTTATGGCAGTAAATCGCCTAAAAAAGCGAGTTGTCTAATGATTATGCAGGCCAAGAAGTTGTTGAAGCAAGGCTGTGTAGGGTACTTAGCTTACATAGTGGATACTCGTAAGGAGAGTCCAAAGCTAGAAGAGATAGCAGTTGTTAAGGAGTTTGTGGACGTGTTTTCGAGTGATTTTCCAGGACTTCCGTCGGATAGAGAGATAGATTTCGTGATCGACTTAGCACCGGGGACAGCTCCGATATCGAAAGCCCCGTACAGAATGGCTTCGGTCGAGATGAAGGAATTGATGGTTCAACTACAAGAGTTACTGGACAAGCAGTATATTCAGCCGAGCGTATCACCGCGGGGAGCGCCGGTATTGTTTGTCAAGATGTTCAAATTATTGGTATACGTCTAAGCTAATTGATTCAGCTAGACGAATGTTTATGAAAATTCAAGTATCTTTCTAAGAATGTAACCCGAACCAAATTGTTTTGGTGCGGAATCTGATGCTAAGTCTGAGGTGAACAACCCCAAATAAGGGGGATATGCCGATTGGCTAAAATAATCCAATCTAGTAGCGCAAATAGTCGCTAAACAAGATTAATACGTTATGCATGACGTAAGCGTACGATAGGTTGATTACCTAAAATACTAGCATCAATAGTTTACCTTCTTTGTGATTGTAAACATACCTAGTAATTTACCATTTTTTGGTGTGAATACTGTTAAAACTATGTGTTCATGGTCTATATAACCCGTCAACATAATATGAAAAGTTTTTAACTCCTTAGAGAAAAGTCATGGAAGAATGTGATGATAGAAGAGCTCCCCATTGAAGGAAGTAGTATGTACTTAATAAATTGAGTATGAAATCAAATAAAGGTTATATTGGAAACCTATTTTAGTGAATAGTGATTCCGGGGACGGAATCTTTATAAGGGGGGAAGAATATGACAACACAAAAATTTATAAGATTTTAAATGATTAAAATAAAGGTTAAAGAATAAAACCTATATGGGAATTTATGGATTAATTAAAAATTTTAAGTAAAATTTATATGGTTTACTATTTGAATGAGAATAGAGAAAATATGGGTTACAAAATTTCTAAACTCTAGAAATGGATCTATATGTACTTGAAAGAATGTTAAAGATAAAGTATTACGATACCTATAAATTTGGACTGAACTGAATGGTATAAGAAATTTTATAATGATACATGTGGAAATCGTATTAAGGAAATAGAAATTTTACATGAAGAGATGCTATGAGGTTAAAAAAAATGAGTATATGTATAGGCACATATATATATACTTAGTGATGTGCTATATATATTTTAGCAAGAGGAATGATAAGGATAAATACAATATGAGATATGTGGGACATATCTCAAAGTAGTAAATTAATTTGAATAAATATGTATATTATTTGATTGTTTATATTTGTTTATTATATAATAAATAAATAAAAGAAACTAATGTAGCCTAATATATATTAGGTATGAGAATTGAATAACCTAAGGGTTATGACATGGGAGAATATTAATATTGAAAATATAAACTAAACCTAAGAGATTTATTTTATACATCTCAATTAAGTTAATTTTCTAACCTAATTAAAGCAAGTCTAATTGGGTTATGAAATTAAATGTACATGAGTAAGGATATAAAGTACAAATGAGTGAATGAAAACCCTAATTAAATAATTAGGATAGGATAAAATTAAAAGTAGTGGACTATGTTAATTTACATGGCCCAATTAGTTTACTAGAGAGCCCAAGTCAATTTAAATGGGTGCCCAAACTTGGCCCAAAATTTGGTGAACCACTTATATCATTTAATTAGCAAATGTATCAAATAAGCATTAAAAATAAATAACTAATGGGCTAGAAGATGAGGAGGTGGGCGGTACAAGAGGAAGGGAATGGAGCATGTAATTAAATTGTATGCCTAGATATGCTTAGATTTGCTAAAGATATGAGAGAGAACGAAAATATATTGGATAGATATGGAAAGATATGGAGAGATTTGGTGAGATATGTTAGGAGATTTTATATATGTATACATATGATATATGCATATATCTTTTCTAATATAAATAGTCCTTTCATCTTTACTAAACAAGTTTCCTTGTTTTATTATTTCATCTCCTAATATCTAAAGAAAATTAAAAGCTAAGAGAAAGAAAGAAAGAAAAAGAAAATAGAATAGAAAGGAGAGAGAGAAAGAAGGGGTGGTCGGCAACCTCTAGAGGGATGTGAGAGAGAGGAAGAGTAAGAGATTGGTAGATTAGATATAGCAAATATATCTACTAGCACACAAATTTATCAAACTAACAAAACTTAGTTTATTTCTCTCTCATCTTTCATTTCCATTAGTAACTAACAAAACAAGCAAAGAGAGATAGAAAGAGGATAGGGGCGGCAGCCCTTAGGGGAGAGAAGAGAGAGTTTTGTTCAAAGTTTCAAAGCTCCATGGCCATATTGGAAAGAAGAAGAAGGATAGCACATGAAAGTTATAACATTTAACTATGTTTAAACTAGTTATTTCTTCTAGTTAATTTGCTTTAATTGAATGAAGATCTAAGGTTCCAAAACCTTAGATCTATATGTATATAAGTACGTTATGTGTAGATCTATCACTTTTGTGGATCAAAAGTTGGATCTAAACTAAGAAAAGGAAACTATGTTTTAAAAGTTAGAAAGGCAAATTTTTCTTAGCATAGATTATATTTTGCTTGGGTTTGATGAAATTAATGAAGGTCATGGTAGATCCTTGAGTTCAAGGAAGTTTATGATGTATTATGTTAGTTTATGGTGGTTAATGTATGATAAATCAATAGATCATGGAAGATTTCTTAGAAAACCTAAGAGTGAGGAAAACTATTTTTGGGAAAAATAGAACCTGAACTTCAAATGATCATATCTCTCATTCTATTTTGAATTTTTGAGTTTGGTCAATTTTGAGAGTTAGATTTATGAGTCTTCTAACCTTTCCAAGTGGAATCACTAAAAAAGATATTGTAGATTTTTGTGTGGACTGTTTGTATCAAAAGAGGCCAAATCTAAAAAATAACAAAAAACATTCAACCCAAACCTGCTATGGGAAGTTTTGGCAACTTAATTACAGAAATAAATTCCAATATTTTGGGACATGAAAATATATAATATAAATTATCTCCTGTCCAAAGATGAGCTTATTCTGACTTAAATCGACCGAGTTATGGTCGTTTCAATTTTTGGGTTTTTCGGACGAAAACGGCTATAATTGGAGTTCTATAACTCCGACGGCCACGAAATTTAAACTGAAGTTCACGTTAATATGTGTAAGATTTTGCAAAGGTTTGAGAATTTTTGGAGTTGAGCATGATGTAGCTAATTTTCTTAAGGTACGAACTAAAAACGGACTTTTGAAAAATTCTAAGGAAATTAAAAAATTCCAGAAAAATTATTTTTGTGTATGGAATATATGTATATATGTTTATGGCCTTGTAAGGTTGTTGGATGAGAGAATTAGTGAATTTGGGTTAGAGAATTAGTGAATCCAAGTTGCTGGATTGAAGGATTAGTGAATCCAGGTTGCTGGATTGTAGAATAGTTTGAATCCAGGCTTGCTGGATTGGATGTAAGTTATATCCAGGCTTGCTGGATTGGATGTAAGTTGAATCCAGTCTTGATAGATTGGATGTAAGTTGAATCTAGGCTTGCTAGATTAGATGTAAGTTGATTTCAGGTTTGCTGGATTATATTTTAGTTGAATTCAGGCTTGCTGGATTGGATGTCAGTTTAAATCCAGGCTTGCTGGACTGGAAGTTAGTTGAATCCAGTCTGCTGAATTGGAAAATAGTTTACTAAATTGAAATTCAGTTTGAATCCAGGTTGCTGGATTAGTTATGTCAGTTTTGTTGTGTTGAGAAACAACAAGTTGTTTTGAATCTAGCTTGCTGGATTAGGTATTCGGCTTAAAGGATTATAAAGAAGAACTTATAAAATAAAAGGTTAAGTGTTGATTCACAAGTTATATGATAAAGTAGTGGTACAGTCGTACTTTTTAATGGTCGATGTATAGTATCTGGGCTAAACGATTCCTTTAGGGAGCGGAGGTACATACGAACTAGCTACCGATATAACTCGCTGTGAAATACAGTGTAGACGAGATGAAAAACTAGTTTGTTGGTTGTTTGTGGGAAACCACTCAGTATACTGTATTAAACACTGTTAAAGACTCGATGTCTGCTAGGTTTAGACTTGTGAATACGTATGATGATAAGGTGTTATCTAATATTTGACTATGTGGTTAAATGTTAGATAGTTTACTTATAAAGTGACGGTATTATAAGGTATAATATGTTATACTAATTGAAAGATCAATCTTATAACTGATAGGTCTTTTTAATAAAGAAATTAAATTAGATTATGTAGCAGTAATCAACAGTACAGGCAAGTTCTCTAACTCAAACTTGAGTTATATTTTCAAAGCATGTTAGTGAATAATTATTGTTGAATATTTACATCTATATTGATTATTGATTCGCACTTGGTGCATGTTGCATACGTTCATCAGGTATGAAAGGTTGATCACCTTCATTACCATAAGGTTTAGTTAAAGTTGTTTGTCAACGTCAGTTAAAAAATCCGTGGGTTTGGTCACAACCCAGATCTTTTATCTCTTTTCCTAAGTTATCTCTACCCTTACTCTTTTTATTTAGGAAAAAGGTTTTGAACATTTTTTTTAGGGAAAAGGCCAACATATATCATGTCGACGATTTGAACATTTTACAGAGTCGCCAATTGGTACATTTAAAAATGGTTGTACCAACTCAACCGAGTTTTGTTTGAAAGAGGCCCAATTACTGGACACTGTCGAAACTTGATCTTTGAAAACAAAGTTTTGAGATCGAGGGCTTGGTTAAGTGTGGGGAAGGTGTTAGGCACCCCACAACTCCTGTGTAAAGACGGTACCACATCTTTTCAATATTTCCCTTAAAACTGAAATGCGTGTGTGAATGCTGTTTGAAAATTGGGTCTATGTTTGATTGATTTAAAAGTAGTGCTTTGCTTCGTTGAACCTATATACGAAGAATTTGATTTGATTTGCAAAAGTGTTTGATTTGATTTGCAAAAGCTTTTCTTTTGATTGAATTGAAATGATGTTTTAAAAGCTGGTTATCAAACCCTTACGCTAATATAGGAATTGAAGCCTATCGATACTTCCAATTTTATCTTTATAGCCTTAAGGCGGTATGTGAATGGTGATTGTCGGGTTGCGAAGCATCCTCGATTACATAAATGAATACGAAAGTCGATCTCCTCATGGGCATGAAAACCATTGGAGGGACGCTGACATGATAATCCACATTTTTCACTATGTTTAGACCTTAAATTCGGATAACCGTTTTAAGGTCTTTGTATGTACATTCCTACAAAAAAAAATCGGCAGGGTACATCTGTACAACGGAGTTTGTCCATCGTGTGAATCAGATTCTGATCAGTTTGATCACGAATCCCACAATTCCTAGGCCCACATGAGAGTAGCCCATAAACCTGCACAGTTCAAATTTCTACAGAAACAGATATATCCCATGATTGTCTGAATGGAGGATTAATTCAGTAAATCCCAATTCGCACGGCCGAAGCGTCTCGTTCCCACTAGATAGCGATCTAAGGGACGCGAGGTTGCTTTTATAACTGAAACTAGGAAAAAAAACTAGATTTAAGGAAATCTCAGCCATTTTAGCTTCCTGATTCAGTCTAGACATGTTTTGAATCGTTTGAAAGATAGAGTTGGTGGGATTGAAATAAATCTAGTCCGCCCGCAGATATGTCAATGCCAATTCATATCAAATGAATGTTTAAAGCAACAGTTTAATAAAAGCGAGTAAAGCAATATATATACACAGTTATATATATATATAAGATGTAAAGGGCGATGGGTTTTCACTCGCAGGCCCGAATTGGAATTGAAATATATATATATATATATATATATATATATATATATATATATATATATATATATATATATATATATATATATATATATATATTTATAAAAACTATAAATAGCCACGAAATGATCTAGGCTTGATAAAAATAAAATATATATATACATATATATATATAAACAGTAAAAAGAGCGATGGGTTTTTACACCGGTGCCCGTACTGGAATGGAAATTGACATAAAAGTAGTCAACCAGTGACTAAAAATATCACCCAGTATGGTGAGGAGTGCAAAAGCAAAAAAAGGCCACGAAATGATCCAGACCGTACAAATATATATATATATATATATATATATATATATATATATATATATATTGACATAAATGTAGTCAACAAAGACTGAGAAGAGAATCCAGTGGTGGTGAAGGATGCTTATATATGCATAAATATATATAAAAGTAGTAAACTACCTCGGATTTAACATCCGGGCTTGACAAAATTAAAATGTTAGTATATATACAGTTAAATAAACACAAAAAAGGGCCAAACCCAAACTGGGAAGATAACCCAGTCCGGTGAAGTTGCCAAAATGAAGATTTTAGTGCATTAAAGTTGATGGAGCTGACGGATCGTCAATCTGAGTTATAAAAATGCCAGAAATTGAGTTTATGTACAAAAATGTACCAAGTTTTGACGAAAACGGCCACGGAACTAAGTTTCGGGCATATTTTGAAAACGAAATTTGATATGCAAGTGCAAAACAGTGCAAAGAAGTAATATTAACTTTATGATCGTAAAAATACTTATAATAGACTCATACACGGGCTTTTTGCCAAATCGTAGGCTCTAAACGTCAAAATCTATCGGTTATTTTCTGATATGTGGTAGCATGTGGGTATATCTACGTGTTAGAATGAAAAATTTTGGGTTTAGAAGAGGTGAAAAAGTAAAAAAATCAAACGGACAGAGGTTCGCTGCGTTTCAGGATTTTTTGAATGAAGGGGGCACATTTATTTATAGGCCAGAGAGCCTTGGCTCTACCTGCTGCTATCGCAAGTAGAGGTGCGGCTCCTTTGGTGGGGCCCACCCATCTGGCTTGATTGTTTAGAAGTACGTGCACTCCGAGAAACGCAAAGTCAAAGTCAAAACTTTCTAACTTTTGATCGGAGCTTCCGTTTAAGGCGTGCTATACCTTTCTGAAAAGCCCTCGCCGAGAGTGTCACAATGACATGGGATAAAATATTTTCTGGGTCCAAGAAGACGGGTTCATAACCAGGTCATCGATTCCCCTCAATTTATCCGTTGAGCTGTCTTGTGCTGTTTGCACTCGGGATCATCGTTATGGTTCGTTCTGACCTTGGTAGCATCAATTCGGCTTGAATTTGACCAAATAAGCTTAGGGTTGGTAAAATAACTATTTTTCCCCTCCCGGGGTTGCCTTTAGTGTCGGCATTGCCTTCGGTTGACTTCCGAGAGATGTTTCCAAGACTTGGATCCCATTCAAGTCTGCTTGTCCTCAATGTAGTCTCTGAAGTTGAATTGGTCATTACAGGTTTTCCTCTAGAGATGTTGTAAAACTTCAGGACAATTTTTGAAGTTGACTTAACTTCTCGGGTTGCGACAGGGGCTGACAGGCCTCCCGGGTTGAGATCGGGGCTGACCTGTACCTCCCGGGTGATAGTAGTGTGCATACAAGCCAATCATGTATGATGATAAAGCACATACTTTGTAAATAATCTTATTTATTTATTAATAAAATATTTATTTACTAAAGGCATTTAATTATCTACATGGTGCTGTTTTTATAATATGTAAATAACCCATAGTTTTAAGCAATGCTTTTATAATCATGATGTTGATCATGTTAATGAGATCTAAATTCTTAGAAAGCTTAAAAACTAAAATAGTTCTTAATCATGGAATTACTAAAAAAGAGATTAGTAAATTCGGATAGATTAGTACATATGTTGTTTGCTCATTGGATGAGGATGATTGATCTCATAATTATTTGTGTGGAGACACTAAAGCAAGTATGTAGGTGCTTATTGGAGAATAAGTTCACTGAACGTGACTCGCTATGGAATACCTAATGGAGTTTTACCCGGCTGTCAATACGAATTCTTAATGTGATAGTAGTACAAGTGATCATTGGACTTGACATCATCATAGTATCTTGTATGTAATGAATTATACTTTGACTTATTCCTTAAAGCCCTTTAGGGTATATAAAAGGGTATGCTTGGGTATAATGAGTTACATATGGAGATAATGAATGATCAATAAAGAATCTACCACCTCTAGTAAAAAAGGAGATATGTCCTATGTGATTCGGTAAATGACAACCTAGGAATCCTTGGCCAAGGTGGAATGAAATTAAAAAGGAGTTTCTAATTTGCATTATTTGGAGTTGTGCATTTTCTAATCGAAATACATATAATTAAATAAAATAAGACTTGACAGTAACTCCATGTCTTATATTTAATTGGGACATTGTATGGTGGAAGGATTGAATTGTACGGTAACTATTTACTCACAGGTTCTTTTATGATTAATGTTAAAATATATATTATCTGGAAAGTCGTTGATCGCCAAGGAGGCTTATCCCTATTGTAGAATAAATATTATTTATTTAAATAGATTATTAGTTTAATTTGTTTATTTCAATAAGATTAGAATTGTTCTAATCGATTTGTTCACAACCGGTTTAATATGGAGAACCTAAGGGTCACACCATAAAAGGAAGAATAATTATTTAAGAAGGTAATGACATAATCGTAATAATGCATTAAGTATAATTAATTTAATCTATGGTGATAAAATAAATTAAATAGCTTAATGTTTATTATTTAATATTTTGGAAATATTAAATATAAATTAATAAGAGGAGACTTATTAATATTATTATACTACCTCCGTCCCACAATAAGTGCTTTTTTAGGCTTAATATTTTTTTCCAAAATAAGTGATGTGTTAGAATTCCAATACAATTTTTATAATATTTTCTCATATGTGCCCTTATGCAACCAATGGTATTTATTGCATATTTATTGGGAAGTTGAAAGGTTAAAGAAAGAGAAAGAGAGACCAAAAAGCAACAAATAAAGTCTCAAACAAAACAAAGAAAGTATATTAAGGATATTTTTTGTCATTTTAGCTTGTGTATTGGTTTGTGTGATTTAAGCTAAAAAAGCACTTATTATGGGACGGAGGTAGTAATTATTATTATTTTAATTTCTAAAGGAGTTTAGTAATTAATTTAATATTAGTACTCTCATTTATTCCTAATAAGATTAGGAGACAAATTAATTAAATGAATTTAATTAATTATTCCCAATGTGGTGTGGAAGCTTCGTTCTACAATGGTATGATTCCATAACTTCTTATTTATCGTTTTAAATTAATAATTTGCATAAAGGATGATCCGGATAATGGTTTTGTAGAAATATTTTAAACTCTGATATACCATGATTCCGCTAATTTTTGCAATTTGATTGCGTTACGATTTCGTACAAACCCTTCACCGGGTTGAGACCGAGGCTGAGTTGACGTCCCAAGACTGGTGTTAGAGGCTGTGGTTGTCCCGGTATTGGTGAACGGGATTGATTTGAAAGGCCCGTGCTTTTTAAGAATTTAAATCTCATTAGCATGATCAACATCATAATTCTAAAAGCATTGCTTAAAACTATGGATTATTTACATATTATAAAAACAGCATCATGTAAATAATTTAATGCATTTAATAAATGAATACTTTTATTAATAAATAAATAAGATCGTTTACAAAGTATATGTTTTATCATCATACATGATTGGCTTGTATGCATACTACTTTCAATCTCCCACTTGCACTAAAGCCAATGGACATGGTATCTTATACCCATCTTCTCTAAATGATGATCAAACTTCTGTTTTGTTAAAGCTTTAGTAAATGGATCTGTAATGTTATCTTGAGAGTCTACACACTCCAAGGTGATGTCTCCTCTTTCAATTATCTCCCTGATCAAGTGAAATCGCCGTAATACGTGTTTGGATTTTTGATGAGACCTTAGTTCTTTTGCCTGCGCAACAGCTCCGGTGTTGTCACAGTAAAAAGAGACTGCTCCTCCAATGTTAGGAACCACACCAATTTCTATAATGAACTTATTCATCCAAATAGCCTCCTTTGCAGCTTTACTTGCAGCTATGTACTCTGCCTCTTTCTCTGAATCAACAGCTATTTGCTGCTTGGAACTCTTCCAACTCTCTGCGCCTCCGTTCAAGGTAAATACATACCCCGAAACATATTTATTGTCATCTTGGTCCATTTGAAAACTTGAGTCTGTGAATCCCTCGAGTTTTATTTTAGACCCACTGTAGACAAGAAATACATCCTTAGTCCTTCGTAAGTACATTAGAATATTTTTCATTGCTTTCCAGTGCTCTTCACCTGGATTCGAAGGATATCTGCTTGTTACACTAAGTGCATAAGTGACATCCGATCTAGTACATATCATACCGTACATAATAGATCTTATTGCTGAAGCATAAGGAATCTTAATCATACGGTCTCTCTCCTCAGGTGTCTTTGGGGCCTATTTCTTAGAGAGAAGTATTCCATGGCTCATCGGCATGAGACCTCTTTTGGAATCTTCCATGCTAAACCTCTTTAGCATCGAGTTAATGTACGTTCCTTGGGATAAGCCGAGCATCTTTTTAGATCTATCTCTATAGATCTTTCTCCCCAAAATATAGGATGCTTCTCCCAAGTCCTTTATGGAGAAGTTTTTAGATAACCAGATTTTAATCGATTGCAGGATAGGAATGTCATTCCATATCAGTAATATATCATCAACATATAATACAAGGAATGAAACAGAGCTCCCACTAACCTTCTTGTACACCCATGGTTTATCCTCATTTTTGATAAAATCAAACTCTTTGATTGTCTCATCAAAACGGATGTTCCATCAACGAGAAACTTGCTTCAATCCATAAATGGATCTTTGCAGCTTACAGACTTGAATTGTTTAAACCTTTGAAACAAATCCCTCTAGCTGTGTCATATACACATCCTCCTCAAGTTTCCCATTAAGGAAGGTCGTTTTGACGTCCATCTGCCAGATCTCATAGGTGTAATAAGCTGTAATCGCAAACAAAATTCGAATGGACTTGAGCATAGCTACTAGTTAGAAGGTTTCATCATAGTTAACTCCTTGTCATTGTTTGAAACCTTTTGCAACCAGTCGGGCCTTATAGGTCTCTACCTTGCCGCCCGCTCCAGTATTTCTTTTAAAGACCCATTTACACCCAATAAGCTTAATGCCTTCAGGTGGTGAAACCAAAATTCATACTTACTTCTCATCCATGGAGTCCATCCCGAATTTCATGGTTTCAAGCCATTTTCCTAAGTCTTTATTACTCATAACATGTTCGTAATTCAATGGATCATCATCATTCATGATGTGTACCTCATCGTCATCCTCTATGACGAATCCATACCTATCAGGTATCTTCGGTACTCTTCCAGATTTATAAATAGAGCGTTGTACAGTAGGTTCTTCCACTTGGTCAGGTACCTGACTTTGATCCGTAGTAATTTGTGGTTCTTAAACTTCTTCAAGATATATCTTACTCCCACTGACCCCTTCAAGGATAAACTCCTTTTCCAAAAAGGCATCATATTTTGAAACAAACACCTTTTAATCAGTTGGATGATATAAATAATACCCTAAAGTTTCTTTAGGGTATCCCTTAAATGTACACTTGTCGAATTTAGTCTGTAGCTTATCATTTTTAAACTTTTTGACATAAGCTGGACAACCCCAAGTCTTAACATATTTAAGATTTGGTTTCCTCCCTTTCCACATCTCATATGGAGTCTTTGAGGCAGATTTGGTAGGCACCTTATTAAGTAGGTATGCAGCCGTTTCTAGGGCATAACCCAGAAGGAAATTGAAAGATCGATAAAACTCATCATGGAACGAACAATGTCCAACAATATTTGATTTCTCCTTTCAGATACTTCATTTAACTGTGGTGTACCTGGTGGTGCCCATTGTGAAATTATACCATTATCTTTGAGACAATTGAGAAACTCACAGCTTAAGTATTCTCCAGCTCGATCTGATCGAAGAATATTTTTGCCAGTTTATTTCTCTACTTCACTTTTGAACTCTTTAAACTTTTTAAATGATTCAGATTTGTATTTCAATAAATACACATATCCAAATCTTGAGTGATCATCAGTGAAAGTAATAAAATAAGAATACCCTCCTCGTGCATTCGTTGTCATAGATCCACAAACGTCTGTGTGAACCAACGCTAATAACTCTGTAACTCTTTCTCCTTTTCCACTAAAAGGAGATTTAGTTATTTTACCCATGAGACAAGATTCACAAGTTGGATATGATTCATAATCAGATAACTCTAAGTGCCTATCATTATGCAACTTGGATAATCTTGTTTCATTGATATGACTGAGTCTACAGTGCCACATATAGGTATAATTAACATCATCTCTTTTCCTTTTCTTAGTTTGTTCGATTTGAAATATATTTTAATGCAAATCAAGTATATATAGTCCATTTCACAAATTACCAACACCATATAAAACATTATTATTATAAATAGAACAACTGTTGTTCTTTATTATAATGTCAAATCCATCCATATCTAATACAAAAATATAAATAATGTTTCTAATGATATTCAGAACAAAATAATAATTATTTAAAATAATTTACTTACCCATAGGCAGTGCTAAACAATAAGTGCCTACAGCTAATGCAACAACCTTTGCTCCATTTTTCACTCGTAGGACAACCTCATCCTTGTTCAGCTTTCTACTCTTGACCAGTCCCTACACAATATTACATATATGAGAACCACAGCCGGTATCCAATACCCAAGTAGAATTTTAAATTTCTAAAAAATTAATTTCAATCATAAATAAACCTTGATTAGGATTTGAAGCTTCTCCAAGCTTCTTCTACTTTTGTTCTGCAAGGAAATCCTTGCAGTTCCTCTTCTAGTGACCCAGCTTGTTGCAATGGAAACACATTCTTTTGCTATCTGGATCAGGTTTCTTTTGTTCCTTCCTATTCCCCTTGCCTTTAGCCTTCTTAGATTTCTTCTTTTCAGAAAATACTTTGGGCCTCTTCCTTTTCTTGAAAGAATCATCCACTATTAAGCCATGGTTCTTCTTGGATGAGAAGTGACTTTCTGCTGTTTTTAACATGTTAAGTAATTCAGGCAAGTTGACATCCAACTTATTTATGTGAAAATTCACAACAAATTGTGAGAAGGTCTCAAGGAGTGATTGTAAGACTAAATCTTGACTCAACTCCCCATCCATGACGAACCCAAACTGTCCATGGCGTTCAATCAGATTGATCACCCTTAGAACATGAGTCTCAACGGCAGTGCCCTCGGTCATCCGAGATCAGAAGAGCTCCTTAGATATCTCATATCTAGCAGTCCTACTTTGTTCACCATACAACTCCTTGAGGTGAACCAACATAGTAGGAGCATCTATGTTTTAATGCTAACGCTGAAGCTTATTATTTATGGATGCGAGCATGATGCATTGAGCCACATATGCATCATCTTGCCACTTTATAATAGTGGCAATCTCTTCCTCAGAGGCTGTTTCTGGAACAGTTCCAGGGACAGGTGAATTTAGGAAATAAGAAATCTTTTCAACAGTGAGAACTATTCTCAAATTCCTTAACCAGTTCGTGTAATTCGGTCCGGTTAGTTTGTTAGCATCAAGTATGCTACGCAATGAAATTAGTGATTTCGATATTTTTAAATTTCTGGATGTGAAAAGACAATATTTTAGCAAAGATTCATTTAATTAATTTTACATTTCAAAAAAAATTAGGTATTATTTTAAATTGGTATCTCCCACTATTTTCTTTAAACTATATTACCCTCATTTATATAGTTCGGCAAAATCTAATTAAAGATTTGCTAGTGAGAATAAGATCCTATTTTAAATGTATATAGCCTTGTGGATAGCACAACAAACCATATATAAATAAATAGGTAGACAACTCTTTGTCAATTACATCAACATGTAACTCCTTTTATTTTGCCTCTCAGATTATTTTGATCAAGTGGTAGCACATCTGAATCAAAATTATCTGAGTTAAGTCCAACCTAGCACTTCCATATATTCAAAAAAGAAAAATATTTTCCTTGTGGATACAACAACAAAACAATATTGTTCAATTTTCTTTATAAGCATCAAATATGATTAAATTAACATCTTAAATACATTATACTTGCCTTGTGGATAGCACAACAAACTCATATTAAATATTTAATACTCTATTAATTTTATCATGCTAAAAGGTGACGTTCGATATTCCAAATATCTTTGAACGCTTTAGACTTAACATAATTTCTTTGAAGGATTGTTATTATTAGTCTCATTTTGTTTAGCACGCATGCACACACACACACACACACACACACACATATATATATATATATAAATTACGCGTCATTTTATTAAAACATGCAAAGCATGTTTGCAAAAAATATAATATATATAATACTAGCATGCACATACAAAATACTACATTCTACCCGGATTGATTATGGACTTTTATTTTAGTTTGGTTAACTAGAGCCACCAAGTGAACCAAAAGGTCAAACTTAGGAGTGCAAAAATTAAATTTAAACGTAACTATTACATTTAAACCCAAGCTCCATTACAAACAGGTCTGCACACGCTCCTTGCTCCTTGGTCGCCAATTCTTCAAGATAATTCTAACTAGTCCTATTACATAAACTATTTAATTTAAATAAAAACCTTGATCAGCAGTCAAGGGGAAGTACATAGGAGGGATATAGAATTTTACATCAAGAAAAATTAGAGAAGACGAGGTACGCATACCCCATTTAATAAAACACATTCATTCAAACATTCAACTAAAATAAAATCCAATCACATTGGTCAATAGTCCATAATCAGCCACATTTATTTTCATACATATCACCATATGCATCAATAAATAAAATATTTAATATATACATTGATATAGATTTAATGGGCAATCCTAGTTAGTTTCGGAAACCAATTTCAACTCTAATTAATTACCATGGAATTCAATTCCAACTCTAAATAGTTAGCATGAAATCCAATTCTAATTAAAATAAACATCTTTATTTTAATCCAACTCCAAATCTAATAAACTCCTTTATTAATCTGGAATTACAGAAAAATCTTTAATTTTAATTTTTAATTAATAAAAACCTTTTATCTTAAAAAAATAAAATAAATTTTTTCTTGTGGGGTGGCGCTGCAGCGCTGCTAATGAACTAGCATCCGGCGCTGCTGCGCCACATCATCAAAAACTGAGTTACAGAGCCGGCGCTGCAGCACTACGTCACCTTCAAGAACACGGAGCCGGTGCTGCGGTGCTGCTGTAAGGCCTGTGACCGGCACTGCACTGCCGCTGGGCAGTGTCCGTTTTCCTAGTTTGCGAATTGAGCAGTTTTTCTCTAAAAACAAAATTTCTAGCTAACTATTATGCCCAATTAAATTGTTCAAAACACATATCAGTATATATATCAAATAAAAATAATTAATAACTCGCATAAAGGTTTGACTCTAATGCCACTGTTAGGTTTATATTAAATCATGGGCGCAATCAAATTGCAAAAATTGCAGAAGCATGGCATATAAAATTTTAAAATTTTTCTACAAACCAATTACCCGGATCATCTTTTATGCACAATTATTATTTAAAACGAAATAGAAGGAGATTAGATTCATACCCTTGTAGAACTAAGCTTCCACAGATACGAGTTCAACTCCTTGTTCTTCTTTATCACCTTGAATCTTCGGGATTGATTTCTTCCTTTGATAAACGTTAGTCACCTAAGTATTTGGCCTCTAGAGGTGATTCACCAAAGAAGATGAATTGTTCAAGAAGGAGAGTTATTGGCTAAACCCTAGTTTTCTACTCCATCTAAAAAAAGAGTACTCTCCAACAATTAGAATTGCATCAACTGATATCTAACATAAGACTCCTCCTATATAAATATTGGTCAACCCTTCTAATCTAATTAGAAATTGGGTTTCATTTAATTAATTAAACTCCTTTAATTAATTAGGTTTCCCAACATATTGAAAATAATTAATTAAACTCCTTTAATTAATTTGCCTCCTAATCTTATTAGAAATAAATAAGAGTACTAATATTAATTAATTCCTAAACTTCTTTGGAAATTAAAATAATAATAATTATAATAATATTAAAAAGACTCCTCTTACTAATTTATATTTAATATTTTTAAAATATTAAATAATAAACATTAAGCTATTTAATTTATTCTATCACCATAGATTAAATTAATTACACTTAACATGTGATTACGATTATGTCATTACCTTCTGAAATAATTATTCTTCCTTTAGGTTCTCTATATTAAATCGGTTGTGAATATATCAATTAGAACAATTCTAATCTTATTTAAATAAATACATTAAACTAATAATATATTTAAATTAATAATATTTATTCTACAGTAGGGATAAGCTTCCCTAGCGATCAACGACTTTCCAGATAATATAGATTTTAACATTAATCATAAAAAAACATTTGAGTTAATAGTTACTGTACAATTAAATCCTTCCACCATACAATGTCCCAATTAAATATAAAACAATAAATTACTGTCAATGTAGCGTCCCCAAATCCTGGTACTTCTTACCTCAGATCTGGTACGTTACGATACATCATTTATATAACTACTACGGAAGATATAAGCATAAATTGTTTATACAATAAACTTTTACAACATAATCCCAAAGGTCTACAACCTTAACTTAATACATATCTTCAATAACTTAAAAGGTTTACAATGTCATTTGCATTAGATAACTTAATAGTTCTAAATGCATAATAATCTACACTTGGAATTCGCCGTTGCCACTGTCGTTTTTCGAGCCTTCGTTTAAATCTGAAATTGGATATCATAATATAGCAAGGGTGAACAACTATTTTGCCCAGCAAGTTTAAGTACAATGAAGATATATCATGATTGAAAAGGAATAAACTTTCAAGTTTTCAACAATGTAATATAATTGTGAAAGACAATTAATCAAAACTTCAATAACTGAATAACTGAATAATTATGCAGAGTGGTCAACAAGGACCATGAACAAATTTAACTGAACCTTATGATAATGAAGGTGATCAGCCTTTCATACCTGATGAACATATGCAGCATGCACTAAATGCTAATCAATAATCAAAGATGTGGAATAATTATTAATAATTAATCCACTAGCATGCTTGAAACATAATAACTCGAGTTTGAGTTAGAGAACTTACTTTGTCTGTAGTCTACTGCTATGAAAATAAATATGTCCGATTAGCAGTCTATCAACCTTCCGTCGAAATACCTATAATTGACCTCTCAATTAGCAAATCATATACTTGTTCATGATATCATTATTTCATATTAAATTGCCTAATATTTAGTCACATGATTAAATATTAGTTATTACATAAATTTCTTAGTAACATTATTATCTCTTGATAATATTACTATTATGTAAACATTATATTCATTCATCCTTTAATAATACTTTACTTACTCTTTAGTATTATTAATTAACTAATAATACTCTATTCAATTACTAATATTATTACCCTCTTAATAATATTTTATTCATTTACTAATATCATTAATTAGTATTTTATTCCTTTACTAATGTTATTATATTTTAATAACATTTTATTTAGGTAATTAATTAATAATATTTTAATCATTTAATAATACTTTAATCTAATATTATTAACCTTTTAATAATATTTTAATCTAATATTATTAATTATATTGATAATATTTTAATATAATATTATTAGTCATTAGTAATATTTATTAATGTTATAATCTAATATTATTAGTCATCTAATAATATTTTAAATTAAATTTTAATCTCAATATTTTTATTTATTGAAAAATATCATCATAAAATTTTAATAATTTATTAGACCAATAAATAATTTATTTTAATTATTTACCCTTTAGTAAACCACTTATTTAATACACATAAAGGGACATAAATAGTACTTCTCATCAACAATTATCAAAATACCTTTTTATAGTTAGAATATACTATATTAGGTGTATTCAAGCATTAAAATCTCATTTTCCTTATTTATGATATCATTTAACCATTTATTCTCTATTAGTCATAACTATCACATTTTTATGAAAAATAGCAAACGGATTCTGAAAATCCCTTTCTTCTGTATCTGGACAGCATATGTCCCAACAATGATCCCTAAATTTTTTTGAAATTTTAGAAAGTGATTTACTATTTTTAAAGTATTCAAAACATCCGAATCTTGTTACATTTTTCGTAAATTAGGTTTTGCTCAGAAAATTCAAAACCTTTCAAGGTACACTCTCATAACATATATAAACATACTGTAAAAGTTTTGGATATTTCCAATGTATACACAGTAAGGAATCTGAGTAAAAATATTTAGGAGTCCTTTACGGTAAAAGCCATTACTCACAAACTACAGATCGAAATGTGTCCGTTTTTTTCCTACATGTAGATAACTTCTTAAGGTATCTATGTGATTTTTTTTCAGATTTTTAAAAGACTTGAAACTGTCCAAAACAGTCTAAAGAAAAACGGATAAGTAGCCTTTTTTAAGATTTTTGATTTTCTTTCTAGATTTGGGGTTCTTCACTAAAACTTGAATAAAATAAAATCTACAACTCCGATTTAGACCCAATCAGATTCGTTGGATTCGTATCTTCCCGAACTACAGTTTTCATTCATCAAACATTAGTTTTGGTTCTGTTTTGGTCCCAGAAATGACCACCGAAGTGATTATTCTCGCACAGAATTTCGTAGTTGAGGTATTTTAGCAATAAATCCATAACTTGCTCATTTTTTAACATTTTTACATGCTTCCAAAAGATTTTTACTCTTACTCATAGTTCTAGCATACCAAGAAACAAAATCATAAAAACAATTTGTAGATTTCAAAATGAAAAGCATAGATAACACTTTAAATTAGGTTTTTTCGAAAAACTACTTTAGCTTTCTTTTTTCCAAAAATTTTCAACGTAAACTATATAGATGAACAAGTAAACATAGTATACTCAAGATTTATCATTTATATAAGACTCTAGTCTTTTAGAACTTGCACTTCCATGAATCTACCACAAGATTACATAGAACACACAAAATACAAAACTAGGGTTTGATTTTTCTTACCTAGTCTTGTGGGATGTCTTTCTTTTCTTTTCAAAGTAGCTTATGAACTTGGGATGTATGAACCACTTCCTTCTCTCCCTCTCCCAAATATCCGAACCTCTCTCTCTATTTTCCACTATTTGTATTTTGCTAGTTGGGAGAAAATAGAAGAAGAAGAATGGTGGAGAAAGGAAATGAAATGAAATAATGTAATGAGATGAAATGGGATGTGGATATTAAGCTAATATCCCCCATGTTCTTTTTGTCCCTTGGACAATAGGGTTAGCCTTATCTCTTCCTAATCATGCCTAATCATATCATTAAGAAGACTAGTTAGATTTTTCACCAATGGTTGCATGACACACTTGTCCTTGTGTGTAAGAATTTCTACTCTTGGAACTTGATTAGCTTAATTTCTTTGCCTTAAAAGGCTTAATGTGGCCAGCTATTACATGCCCAATATTCCCTCCATTTTGCTTTTATTTCAATGCACAAATTAAATTAATCAAATGTCTAAAATACCCTTAATCAAGTGGGCTAAGTATGTGCTTGCATTTTATTTCTTTTGGGTTTCTTCTTTAATTGTTTTGCGCTATGTAATAAATATAGTTTAACAATTTTAATATATATTACCCTAATTGTTTATTTAGGATTTCCATTTCCAATCTTATGGAATTTAATTACTTACACATATCTCTTTAACTCGTAACCTAATTAAGTTTACTATAATTAAGTTTAAAATTATTAATCAATTGCAATGATAAAATTATCCACTTAAGTTAGTATACATATTAAATACTAACTTTTTTTATTACCATAACCCTTAGGTTATTTAATTATCTCACCTAATGTATAATTAGGTTTTGAAGCCTTCATTTTTAAAGAAGTGTATAAATGTATATATTCATAATTATAGTATATATGTTTATTTAGTCATGAACCACTTCACATATGTTATCACATATTAAATCACTATATAGCATAAAATTTTAAATATTACTAATGTACATACATATAAAGTGATAATTTATTAACTCCCAATTACAAGTTACACCAAGCATACACACATCACATATAGAAAATAATTAATAATTTTATTTTATCACATTATAAACTGTTTATATTAATTTATGTACATATAGCAAATATAATTTAATATATTTACCATATTACGTAACATACATATTCTTCATAAATCATAAAATGATTTATATACTGATATATTAGACTAGACATTTAATTTAACGTCTAGTAACCCTCTTAATACAGTTTGCTACATTCAATAAGTCTTTTTCATATGACTTATCATATATATTATTTTGACTTGCCACGTTCTTATTTCTTTTTTTTAATAAGATTTCTAAGGCTTGACTACTACCAACTGTAACGACCCCAACATTCATACAATACAACTCTCGACATCGGTCGTTAACAATACATCCTTTACACCATTAATCAATGATACAATCACTAAAAATACAGAATATTTAAAATTTTTATATTATTCCTTCTTTATTTCCCTGAATCTCAACCTTTATCATTACATAACTTTGATTCAACTTTATTTCATGAATCGCTTCGTCAGAGTTAGTATAAACTAAAACTTACAACCACGTTCAATAACCCTTATACATAACATCTATTAACCATCATACATTATCAAATACATTATCTGAAACCTTAAACAGGGTCCAAAATAATAACAATTTAGCCAAAGTATATAAATCTTCATGCATTACATCTGATTCATTTCTTTCAAGTAGCACATAGCGTTACCTTGAATCCTTAACCTGCAAAAGTGATTATTTGCAAGAATGAGCTCGACAGCTCAGCAAGATCTAACAGCTTTCATGCATCACATAGCACATAAATACATGCTCAACATACATCTCAAAATAATTAAAGTAATATGGCATACACGCTTTACTTTACATAACCAATATAAAGATTGAGTTCCTTACTCAATCAACATTCTTTAATCAATCAATGTAGTCATAAATTGACTTTAACATTTCATGCTTACAACATATATACAACATATCATGCTCTTTACAAAATAATTTAAAACAGTTCATCATCAAGTTCACGTAGAAAATAGGAACTGAAAGACTTGCCTTGATCGTTGTTTACCAATAACAGTTTAACAGCTTACAGATATCTGCACTTCACGTGCCCTACACAATTATATAATTATGCACATCAATTATCAGTCACATAACAATGCATATTAGTTATAACGTAAACTTTACTCTACATCTCATAACCCTTCCTATTATCAATACACAATGTTCAATTTGATTGTGTTAACTATCGACTTATATTTCACTATAATTCTTTTTCGTAATATTCGAAATTCATTCAAGTGTTCAAGTCCTGCTAGGACTACCTATTAATTTTATATTAACCACATTTTATATATTATAATATTCATTTCATTAGAATCGAAATACTATTTAATTGTATTACCACATTACACGGCGTTTCGACGTTTATACGTCACACGCCTAACTCGCCTCTTTTGCATGTGCTTTGCATGCTCCTATATTGGGTTACATTACTCTATAATATTTCACTGTTATAAAAACATAATATTAAACAAGGTCATACACACTCGTTACGGCGTTGAGACGCTTGCACGTCCGTACGCCAAACTTGCCTATTCGAACACCCAAACGACACGCATTTGCGCACGCTTAGCACGCCCAACCGAATTGTCTAATACTCAAGGATTAATGCTAAGTATTATTATAATACCTAATAGTCATGTTATGAAAGTTAGAACATCATTTTACATGATCGGGAGCATTACATGTGCTTACGTGCATGCCCGACGCCCTCCGATTGCCTCCAAAAACACATCAGTCCCAAAAATGACCATTTTGACCCTATCTAAAGACCTCAAATTGAAAAACTTAAAGAACAAAAGTTGTAGGTCTACTCGTGCTCGTTCCGGATCATCTTGTATCACCTCAATCCGAGTTCGTATGAAAAAGTTATGGTTGTTTTACCACAGGAGGTCAAAACAATCCCCGACTAACTTTCCTCCCGGCGCAGCTGCGCCCCAATCAGCCTTGGGGGCAGCGCAGCTGCGCCCCTGGCAGCGTGTTACGCGACTTTTTCCTCCAGTATGTTGTTCTGGCGAATTTTCTAACCCTTTCCTCCTTCCCATCTTCATAAATTGTGTTATACACATCCAATTGAGTCCGTTTTCGACTCTATGGATTCGTAATTCATAGAACTACGACATAGCAAGGATATTCATAATTTATAGAAACATTAAGAACCTAAATTTTTACTCAAAACTCATGTTCATATTAGTTTACATGTTTTAACATGTTTTAGCGAAATCATTCACCACGAATTCGATTCCTAACCAAATCAATCCGTTTAAACTTCATTGTTTTCGTCTTTCAACATACTAACAACATCTATAATCAATTTCAGATTACACAATTGATTTAACCATCAATTTAAGCTTGAAAATAGACCAAAATACATATACTAAGCCATAACCCAAATTTCTTCATCTTCCAACACATCTTTATGAATTTGATTTCTTAAAAATCACTTTTAGATTATATAAAGCATATTAAACATATCCATTAACATCTATAACCAATTCCTTAACGAATTAACTGTAGAAATCCAACTTTTCAAGGAATACTCAAGAAAATAAAACTAAGAACTCAAAGCTAGATTATTACCTTTGATTCTTGTTTAGATTATCTAGATGATTAGAGCAACTTTGGTTGAATCATCTTCCTTCTTTGATTTTACAAAACATCTTCTCAATTTTTTCTCTAGGCTCTCTCTTCTTCTCTGTTCTTCTTCTTCTTAGCCTTAGGAATATTTTTACGTGAATAAAACTGACAAAATCTTAATAATATTTTTAACGCATCAGTTAAAATACAAATAGCTGTTTAAAATACCAAAGGTCATAAGACCTTGTTTGGCTAGCATCAAATAACACCTTTCTAATTTATTATTATAAATCTTTTATTATAAGGCCCATTTGTCATACCTTTATTTTATTGTTAAACTATTTAGCCTCATTAAGTAATTATGTAATTATAACATGTATAATTACTACACTATAAATTATAAAATTACCTTTGTAACTAAAATAAACATCTCTATTAGAATAAATATTTCCATTAAAATAGTTAATATTTATTCCCTTTATTTTACTTAACTCACATGAATTATATAATTATAATATATAATTATTTAATTCCTTTCCTCGCATAAATTGTCTCAATACAATTTATTTAATCCATACATCTAATCACTACTTAAATATTAATCAATTTATTTAATACCATCATACTTAAATAAATTATTCCATACTAATTCCCATTGAATATTTATTTTATTCATTAATCCTAACACCAATATTTATTTATAATTATATTGGTTCTTCTCATTCTCATACCCATTTACATTCACTTGGCTAAATATAATATATTAAGCCATTACATAAACGTATTACTCTTACATGTAATATATTACCTTCATATTTTATTAAAATAATTATATTTATATTAATTCACTATTTTAATTAAGTGAATTACTCTCATTATTTATGAAATTTAATTCATAATAATTATAGTGCCAACAAGGCATAATAATCAAATTATATTATTCAATAATATAAGTTCAACTTAATTAACTTAATTCTCTTTTCAACAATTTCGTTTCCCTTCTTTAATAGTTAAAATAAATTAACTACTAAACCTCATTCCTCCAACCTATGAATATATATATATATATATATATATATATATATATATATATATATCTTCTATATTCACACCACATCATATACTTCACCACATATAACACATATCCAAACTCAAAATATCTCGTAATAAGAATTTTATTATTAAATTCCCATTTATAATTTCTTAAAAAATCTGGGATGTCATATCCTTCCCTCCTTATAAGGATTCCGTCCTCGGAATCAACGGAACCTTCCTTACTCAGTTTTCACAAAATCTCTTCCACGACTATCGTTGAATACTTCAACACGTTATCTTAACAACATTTATATAAACTACACATATATCTTACTAAATTCACCTCTTCAACAAGCTTTAGGTTTTATTACATAACCTTCAATTTAAACACAATCATATATTCTTTAGCTCGTTCATTTTCTTTCTAACGATCATTACTATATATTCTACTCGTAGAATTCATATACCTCGTAATTCACCATCTATAATTGTTCGGGTTATCACATTCGCCCCTTCTTCTAAGAATTTCGTCCTCGAAATTTTCATTAATCTTCATTCATTCAATCTATCAAAGTAGATTTTAAGTTAATCTTATTCACTAACTTGATGTGTTCCACAACTATTTCTTTCTAGGAAATATCATTCTTGCCACCTTCACTTCAAAATAATAAGAATCTTCCACAATTGTTCAATAATTAGGAAGCGATATGAATAACAGGAATTTAAAAGATTCTATTTCATGCTGAGAGGTCATAAGACCTTGAACTCTTCTCCCGGTTTAATAGTGCATCACCACTGTAAACCATCTTTAACAGAATGTTTAGCAATCACACAGACTGAAAACACTCTCTACAAGTACTCTAGGTGATCAGCCTATCGTACCCCTACGTCGTGCACAACGTATTACATCTTAACATCGTAACGACTATATGCGTTACTTTCGGAACCATTGTCTCCGATAACATGTCCCCTTTACAGGGTTGTTCACCTCAGCTTCTTAACATTTGCATCCACACCAAAACAATTTGGTTTGGTATAGTTTGACAAAGAACGCTTGAATTTCATGAACATCTTTTAATAGTCGTCTAGCTGAATCAAATAGCATAGACTTCTAGCAATAACTCGGACATCAATCGAGATATATATATATATATATATATATATATACATCTTTAACCAACTCAATTTTTTTTTTCATTTAAAGAAACTAAAAGTAAATAAATCCCCCTTTTTTTATAGTTTAAAGAAACTAAAAATAAATGAATCTTTTCATAATATCCTGATACTGTACCGTAATAATGGTACGTTGAGGATTTCGTCATTATATGACGTCGTTATACTACATTATACCATAGTGGGCTGATGATCATACGATCACATCCAACACTAGGTTTAACTGCATTGATAACTTCCTCAATTATTGTCTCTACACCATATCAAATGATGCATAGAACACATAAAATACATTTTGAAAATTTAAAATTATTTTTGTCTAGCTGAAGCAATTAGCATAGACATGTGAATAATAACACTATTTTTAAAAAAATTATTGGTTCCATCATTTGATCCAATGTTTTTTTTAAGAAAACAGAAGTGCAACATCAGCACGAAGTCAATAAATTTCGAAAATCTAGCAAAGCTAGGAGATTTAGAATATAAAACTTTCTCCATCAATTAAATATTTACTCCATCATTACTTAATCATTTTATCAACCTTAAACAACATCAATGCTTCCTACACCATAACCTTTCTATTCCCAGTATAGTTTATCAAACTTTCCACACTTTGGAAGTCAGGAACTTTTCACAATAATATGAGTTTAAGAACTTCCTAGTCAGACTATAGGCGTCCATTCGCTGAGGAGTTCCAAACATACCATATGATTATGAGTCATGAACTTACCATAAGTATGAGTTTTAAGAACTCGCACTTAATCCTAATAACATCTTACTAATCTTAATAGTCTCTAACTATCAAATATACACATGGGAAAAGAATCACCTTTTCACCACATATACATTGATAGCGCGACACCTACAATCCAATGATTATCAATGTGATAAACAAAGTGCAAGCACCAAACCCTCGCCCATACAAAGGTTTGTACAACTCAGCCATCACATGATTATTCAATTGAAATCCCACCTAACTCTATCTTGCTCATAACTTGCTCTATACTCGATACAGTTTCCTTGTATCTCATCATTTATAACTCCTCGTGAGTTAACCTCGTACTATATCATAGTACATTCTCGTTATAGCATCAAACTATTACTATTCAATTATTACTGACCATCTGTCTTTCAACTTTAAAAGATCACGTCGTGACCTTATTCTATAATCATCTCCCTTATGATTCTTTCTTATCTCATTATCGTTTTGTTTTAAAACTTCTTATCTTTACCTATCATCATGTCATATCATGACTTCATTATGATTAATCTTATAGACTTCGTCTATTCATCGTTATTTGTCATCTTTATTATTGGAGTTAGGTAACTCCTGATTCTCATCTTCATATCTCTTCAAGATTCTTCTTTGAATCTTCTTGTTTATTTATTAACTCTTCTTTTAAGAATTTCTAACATCGTTTATAAAGTTCAACCTTTTATTCGAATTTTATTCCCCGTTATTCTTACCTTCTTCTTATAATATTTTTAGGACTTAACTCATCCTATACATCTACGTTTGTGAAAGGAATCACCTTTTCGTTATACGTAACTTAACTGCTCATTCTCTAAGGTCATAGCCTAAGGTACTCTTACCTAAGGTGTATAACCTATCAGCTTTGATACCAACTGTAACGACCCCAACATTCATACAATACAACTCTCGACATCGGTCGTTAACAATACATCCTTTACACCATTAATCAATGATACAATCACTAAAAATACAGAATATTTAAAATTTTTATATTATTCCTTCTTTATTTCCCTGAATCTCAACCTTTATCATTACATAACTTTGATTCAACTTTATTTCATGAATCGCTTCGTCAGAGTTAGTATAAACTAAAACTTACAACCACGTTCAATAACCCTTATACATAACATCTATTAACCATCATACATTATCAAATACATTATCTGAAACCTTAAACAGGGTCCAAAATAATAACAATTTAGCCAAAGTATATAAATCTTCATGCATTACATCTGATTCATTTCTTTCAAGTAGCACATAGCGTTACCTTGAATCCTTAACCTGCAAAAGTGATTATTTGCAAGAATGAGCTCGACAGCTCAGCAAGATCTAACAGCTTTCATGCATCACATAGCACATAAATACATGCTCAACATACATCTCAAAATAATTAAAGTAATATGGCATACACGCTTTACTTTACATAACCAATATAAAGATTGAGTTCCTTACTCAATCAACATTCTTTAATCAATCAATGTAGTCATAAATTGACTTTAACATTTCATGCTTACAACATATATACAACATATCATGCTCTTTACAAAATAATTTAAAACAGTTCATCATCAAGTTCACGTAGAAAATAGGAACTGAAAGACTTGCCTTGATCGTTGTTTACCAATAACAGTTTAACAGCTTACAGATATCTGCACTTCACGTGCCCTACACAATTATATAATTATGCACATCAATTATCAGTCACATAACAATGCATATTAGTTATAACGTAAACTTTACTCTACATCTCATAACCCTTCCTATTATCAATACACAATGTTCAATTTGATTGTGTTAACTATCGACTTATATTTCACTATAATTCTTTTTCGTAATATTCGAAATTCATTCAAGTGTTCAAGTCCTGCTAGGACTACCTATTAATTTTATATTAACCACATTTTATATATTATAATATTCATTTCATTAGAATCGAAATACTATTTAATTGTATTACCACATTACACGGCGTTTCGACGTTTATACGTCACACGCCTAACTCGCCTCTTTTGCATGTGCTTTGCATGCTCCTATATTGGGTTACATTACTCTATAATATTTCACTGTTATAAAAACATAATATTAAACAAGGTCATACACACTCGTTACGGCGTTGAGACGCTTGCACGTCCGTACGCCAAACTTGCCTATTCGAACACCCAAACGACACGCATTTGCGCACGCTTAGCACGCCCAACCGAATTGTCTAATACTCAAGGATTAATGCTAAGTATTATTATAATACCTAATAGTCATGTTATGAAAGTTAGAACATCATTTTACATGATCGGGAGCATTACATGTGCTTACGTGCATGCCCGACGCCCTCCGATTGCCTCCAAAAACACATCAGTCCCAAAAATGACCATTTTGACCCTATCTAAAGACCTCAAATTGAAAAACTTAAAGAACAAAAGTTGTAGGTCTACTCGTGCTCGTTCCGGATCATCTTGTATCACCTCAATCCGAGTTCGTATGAAAAAGTTATGGTTGTTTTACCACAGGAGGTCAAAACAGTCCCCGACTAACTTTCCTCCCGGCGCAGCTGCGCCCCAATCAGCCTTGGGGGCAGCGCAGCTGCGCCCCTGGCAGCGTGTTACGCGACTTTTTCCTCCAGTATGTTGTTCTGGCGAATTTTCTAACCCTTTCCTCCTTCCCATCTTCATAAATTGTGTTATACACATCCAATTGAGTCCGTTTTCGACTCTATGGATTCGTAATTCATAGAACTACGACATAGCAAGGATATTCATAATTTATAGAAACATTAAGAACCTAAATTTTTACTCAAAACTCATGTTCATATTAGTTTACATGTTTTAACATGTTTTAGCGAAATCATTCACCACGAATTCGATTCCTAACCAAATCAATCCGTTTAAACTTCATTGTTTTCGTCTTTCAACATACTAACAACATCTATAATCAATTTCAGATTACACAATTGATTTAACCATCAATTTAAGCTTGAAAATAGACCAAAATACATATACTAAGCCATAACCCAAATTTCTTCATCTTCCAACACATCTTTATGAATTTGATTTCTTAAAAATCACTTTTAGATTATATAAAGCATATTAAACATATCCATTAACATCTATAACCAATTCCTTAACGAATTAACTGTAGAAATCCAACTTTTCAAGGAATACTCAAGAAAATAAAACTAAGAACTCAAAGCTAGATTATTACCTTTGATTCTTGTTTAGATTATCTAGATGATTAGAGCAACTTTGGTTGAATCATCTTCCTTCTTTGATTTTACAAAACATCTTCTCAATTTTTTCTCTAGGCTCTCTCTTCTTCTCTGTTCTTCTTCTTCTTAGCCTTAGGAATATTTTTACGTGAATAAAACTGACAAAACCTTAATAATATTTTTAACGCATCAGTTAAAATACAAATAGCTGTTTAAAATACCAAAGGTCATAAGACCTTGTTTGGCTAGCATCAAATAACACCTTTCTAATTTATTATTATAAATCTTTTATTATAAGGCCCATTTGTCATACCTTTATTTTATTGTTAAACTATTTAGCCTCATTAAGTAATTATGTAATTATAACATGTATAATTACTACACTATAAATTATGAAATTACCTTTGTAACTAAAATAAACATCTCTATTAGAATAAATATTTCCATTAAAATAGTTAATATTTATTCCCTTTATTTTACTTAACTCACATGAATTATATAATTATAATATATAATTATTTAATTCCTTTCCTCGCATAAATTGTCTCAATACAATTTATTTAATCCATACATCTAATCACTACTTAAATATTAATCAATTTATTTAATACCATCATACTTAAATAAATTATTCCATACTAATTCCCATTGAATATTTATTTTATTCATTAATCCTAACACCAATATTTATTTATAATTATATTGGTTCTTCTCATTCTCATACCCATTTACATTCACTTGGCTAAATATAATATATTAAGCCATTACATAAACGTATTACTCTTACATGTAATATATTACCTTCATATTTTATTAAAATAATTATATTTATATTAATTCACTATTTTAATTAAGTGAATTACTCTCATTATTTATGAAATTTAATTCATAATAATTATAGTGCCAACAAGGCATAATAATCAAATTATATTATTCAATAATATAAGTTCAACTTAATTAACTTAATTCTCTTTTCAACAATTTCGTTTCCCTTCTTTAATAGTTAAAATAAATTAACTACTAAACCTCATTCCTCCAACCTATGAATATATATATATATATATATATATATATATATATATATATCTTCTATATTCACACCACATCATATACTTCACCACATATAACACATATCCAAACTCAAAATATCTCGTAATAAGAATTTTATTATTAAATTCCCATTTATAATTTCTTAAAAAATCTGGGATGTCATATCCTTCCCTCCTTATAAGGATTCCGTCCTCGGAATCAACGGAACCTTCCTTACTCAGTTTTCACAAAATCTCTTCCACGACTATCGTTGAATACTTCAACACGTTATCTTAACAACATTTATATAAACTACACATATATCTTACTAAATTCACCTCTTCAACAAGCTTTAGGTTTTATTACATAACCTTCAATTTAAACACAATCATATATTCTTTAGCTCGTTCATTTTCTTTCGAACGATCATTACTATATATTCTACTCGTAGAATTCATATACCTCGTAATTCACCATCTATAATTGTTCGGGTTATCACATTCGCCCCTTCTTCTAAGAATTTCGTCCTCGAAATTTTCATTAATCTTCATTCATTCAATCTATCAAAGTAGATTTTAAGTTAATCTTATTCACTAACTTGATGTGTTCCACAACTATTTCTTTCTAGGAAATATCATTCTTGCCACCTTCACTTCAAAATAATAAGAATCTTCCACAATTGTTCAATAATTAGGAAGCGATATGAATAACAGGAATTTAAAAGATTCTATTTCATGCTGAGAGGTCATAAGACCTTGAACTCTTCTCCCGGTTTAATAGTGCATCACCACTGTAAACCATCTTTAACAGAATGTTTAGCAATCACACAGACTGAAAACACTCTCTACAAGTACTCTAGGTGATCAGCCTATCGTACCCCTACGTCGTGCACAACGTATTACATCTTAACATCGTAACGACTATATGCGTTACTTTCGGAACCATTGTCTCCGATAACATGTCCCCTTTACAGGGTTGTTCACCTCAGCTTCTTAACATTTGCATCCACACCAAAACAATTTGGTTTGGTATAGTTTGACAAAGAACGCTTGAATTTCATGAACATCTTTTAATAGTCGTCTAGCTGAATCAAGTAGCATAGACTTCTAGCAATAACTCGGACATCAATCGAGATATATATATATATATATATATATACATCTTTAACCAACTCAATTTTTTTTTTCATTTAAAGAAACTAAAAGTAAATAAATCCCCCTTTTTTTATAGTTTAAAGAAACTAAAAATAAATGAATCTTTTCATAATATCCTGATACTGTACCGTAATAATGGTACGTTGAGGATTTCGTCATTATATGACGTCGTTATACTACATTATACCATAGTGGGCTGATGATCATACGATCACATCCAACACTAGGTTTAACTGCATTGATAACTTCCTCAATTATTGTCTCTACACCATATCAAATGATGCATAGAACACATAAAATACATTTTGAAAATTTAAAATTATTTTTGTCTAGCTGAAGCAATTAGCATAGACATGTGAATAATAACACTATTTTTAAAAAAATTATTGGTTCCATCATTTGATCCAATGTTTTTTTTTAAGAAAACAGAAGTGCAACATCAGCACGAAGTCAATAAATTTCGAAAATCTAGCAAAGCTAGGAGATTTAGAATATAAAACTTTCTCCATCAATTAAATATTTACTCCATCATTACTTAATCATTTTATCAACCTTAAACAACATCAATGCTTCCTACACCATAACCTTTCTATTCCCAGTATAGTTCATCAAACTTTCCACACTTTGGAAGTCAGGAACTTTTCACAATAATATGAGTTTAAGAACTTCCTAGTCAGACTATAGGCGTCCATTCGCTGAGGAGTTCCAAACATACCATATGATTATGAGTCATGAACTTACCATAAGTATGAGTTTTAAGAACTCGCACTTAATCCTAATAACATCTTACTAATCTTAATAGTCTCTAACTATCAAATATACACATGAGAAAAGAATCACCTTTTCACCACATATACATTGATAGCGCGACACCTACATTCCAATGATTATCAATGTGATAAACAAAGTGCAAGCACCAAACCCTCGCCCATACAAAGGTTTGTACAACTCAGCCATCACATGATTATTCAATTGAAATCCCACCTAACTCTATCTTGCTCATAACTTGCTCTATACTCGATACAGTTTCCTTGTATCTCATCATTTATAACTCCTCGTGAGTTAACCTCGTACTATATCATAGTACATTCTCGTTATAGCATCAAACTATTACTATTCAATTATTACTGACCATCTGTCTTTCAACTTTAAAAGATCACGTCGTGACCTTATTCTATAATCATCTCCCTTATGATTCTTTCTTATCTCATTATCGTTTTGTTTTAAAACTTCTTATCTTTACCTATCATCATGTCATATCATGACTTCATTATGATTAATCTTATAGACTTCGTCTATTCATCGTTATTTGTCATCTTTATTATTGGAGTTAGGTAACTCCTGATTCTCATCTTCATATCTCTTCAAGATTCTTCTTTGAATCTTCTTGTTTATTTATTAACTCTTCTTTTAAGAATTTCTAACATCGTTTATAAAGTTCAACCTTTTATTCGAATTTTATTCCCCGTTATTCTTACCTTCTTCTTATAATATTTTTAGGACTTAACTCATCCTATACATCTACGTTTGTGAAAGGAATCACCTTTTCGTTATACGTAACTTAACTGCTCATTCTCTAAGGTCATAGCCTAAGGTACTCTTACCTAAGGTGTATAACCTATCAGCTTTGATACCAACTGTAACGACCCCAACATTCATACAATACAACTCTCGACATCGGTCGTTAACAATACATCCTTTACACCATTAATCAATGATACAATCACTAAAAATACAGAATATTTAAAATTTTTATATTATTCCTTCTTTATTTCCCTGAATCTCAACCTTTATCATTACATAACTTTGATTCAACTTTATTTCATGAATCGCTTCGTCAGAGTTAGTATAAACTAAAACTTACAACCACGTTCAATAACCCTTATACATAACATCTATTAACCATCATACATTATCAAATACATTATCTGAAACCTTAAACAGGGTCCAAAATAATAACAATTTAGCCAAAGTATATAAATCTTCATGCATTACATCTGATTCATTTCTTTCAAGTAGCACATAGCGTTACCTTGAATCCTTAACCTGCAAAAGTGATTATTTGCAAGAATGAGCTCGACAGCTCAGCAAGATCTAACAGCTTTCATGCATCACATAGCACATAAATACATGCTCAACATACATCTCAAAATAATTAAAGTAATATGGCATACACGCTTTACTTTACATAACCAATATAAAGATTGAGTTCCTTACTCAATCAACATTCTTTAATCAATCAATGTAGTCATAAATTGACTTTAACATTTCATGCTTACAACATATATACAACATATCATGCTCTTTACAAAATAATTTAAAACAGTTCATCATCAAGTTCACGTAGAAAATAGGAACTGAAAGACTTGCCTTGATCGTTGTTTACCAATAACAGTTTAACAGCTTACAGATATCTGCACTTCACGTGCCCTACACAATTATATAATTATGCACATCAATTATCAGTCACATAACAATGCATATTAGTTATAACGTAAACTTTACTCTACATCTCATAACCCTTCCTATTATCAATACACAATGTTCAATTTGATTGTGTTAACTATCGACTTATATTTCACTATAATTCTTTTTCGTAATATTCGAAATTCATTCAAGTGTTCAAGTCCTGCTAGGACTACCTATTAATTTTATATTAACCACATTTTATATATTATAATATTCATTTCATTAGAATCGAAATACTATTTAATTGTATTACCACATTACACGGCGTTTCGACGTTTATACGTCACACGCCTAACTCGCCTCTTTTGCATGTGCTTTGCATGCTCCTATATTGGGTTACATTACTCTATAATATTTCACTGTTATAAAAACATAATATTAAACAAGGTCATACACACTCGTTACGGCGTTGAGACGCTTGCACGTCCGTACGCCAAACTTGCCTATTCGAACACCCAAACGACACGCATTTGCGCACGCTTAGCACGCCCAACCGAATTGTCTAATACTCAAGGATTAATGCTAAGTATTATTATAATACCTAATAGTCATGTTATGAAAGTTAGAACATCATTTTACATGATCGGGAGCATTACATGTGCTTACGTGCATGCCCGACGCCCTCCGATTGCCTCCAAAAACACATCAGTCCCAAAAATGACCATTTTGACCCTATCTAAAGACCTCAAATTGAAAAACTTAAAGAACAAAAGTTGTAGGTCTACTCGTGCTCGTTCCGGATCATCTTGTATCACCTCAATCCGAGTTCGTATGAAAAAGTTATGGTTGTTTTACCACAGGAGGTCAAAACAGTCCCCGACTAACTTTCCTCCCGGCGCAGCTGCGCCCCAATCAGCCTTGGGGGCAGCGCAGCTGCGCCCCTGGCAGCGTGTTACGCGACTTTTTCCTCCAGTATGTTGTTCTGGCGAATTTTCTAACCCTTTCCTCCTTCCCATCTTCATAAATTGTGTTATACACATCCAATTGAGTCCGTTTTCGACTCTATGGATTCGTAATTCATAGAACTACGACATAGCAAGGATATTCATAATTTATAGAAACATTAAGAACCTAAATTTTTACTCAAAACTCATGTTCATATTAGTTTACATGTTTTAACATGTTTTAGCGAAATCATTCACCACGAATTCGATTCCTAACCAAATCAATCCGTTTAAACTTCATTGTTTTCGTCTTTCAACATACTAACAACATCTATAATCAATTTCAGATTACACAATTGATTTAACCATCAATTTAAGCTTGAAAATAGACCAAAATACATATACTAAGCCATAACCCAAATTTCTTCATCTTCCAACACATCTTTATGAATTTGATTTCTTAAAAATCACTTTTAGATTATATAAAGCATATTAAACATATCCATTAACATCTATAACCAATTCCTTAACGAATTAACTGTAGAAATCCAACTTTTCAAGGAATACTCAAGAAAATAAAACTAAGAACTCAAAGCTAGATTATTACCTTTGATTCTTGTTTAGATTATCTAGATGATTAGAGCAACTTTGGTTGAATCATCTTCCTTCTTTGATTTTACAAAACATCTTTTCAATTTTTCCTCTAGGCTCTCTCTTCTTCTCTCTTCTTCTTCTTCTTAGCCTTAGGAATATTTTTACGTGAATAAAACTGACAAAACCTTAATAATATTTTTAACGCATCAGTTAAAATACAAATAGCTGTTTAAAATACCAAAGGTCATAAGACCTTGTTTGGCTAGCATCAAATAACACCTTTCTAATTTATTATTATAAATCTTTTATTATAAGGCCCATTTGTCATACCTTTATTTTATTGTTAAACTATTTAGCCTCATTAAGTAATTATGTAATTATAACATGTATAATTACTACACTATAAATTATGAAATTACCTTTGTAACTAAAATAAACATCTCTATTAGAATAAATATTTCCATTAAAATAGTTAATATTTATTCCCTTTATTTTACTTAACTCACATGAATTATATAATTATAATATATAATTATTTAATTCCTTTCCTCGCATAAATTGTCTCAATACAATTTATTTAATCCATACATCTAATCACTACTTAAATATTAATCAATTTATTTAATACCATCATACTTAAATAAATTATTCCATACTAATTCCCATTGAATATTTATTTTATTCATTAATCCTAACACCAATATTTATTTATAATTATATTGGTTCTTCTCATTCTCATACCCATTTACATTCACTTGGCTAAATATAATATATTAAGCCATTACATAAACGTATTACTCTTACATGTAATATATTACCTTCATATTTTATTAAAATAATTATATTTATATTAATTCACTATTTTAATTAAGTGAATTACTCTCATTATTTATGAAATTTAATTCATAATAATTATAGTGCCAACAAGGCATAATAATCAAATTATATTATTCAATAATATAAGTTCAACTTAATTAACTTAATTCTCTTTTCAACAATTTCGTTTCCCTTCTTTAATAGTTAAAATAAATTAACTACTAAACCTCATTCCTCCAACCTATGAAGATATATATATCTTTTATATTCACACCACATCATATACTTCACCACATATAACACATATCCAAACTCAAAATATCTCGTAATAAGAATTTTATTATTAAATTCCCATTATAATTTCTTAAAAAATCTGGGATGTCATACCAACTTCTTATAATGAAGCTTTTCATTTATTCTTGTATGATTAATTTAATTAATCAATCCTCTTGTTTAGCTAAATCATATATAACACATCTCTAAGTATATACGTATCTATACATATACACATTTAATTTAATTTAATAATATCTCTTCATTTGAAAATTTATTTCTTTAAATAAATTTTTCACATAAAAATCTCTTTCTAGGTTTTGAATTTTCATAACCCTTATTTTTTCAATTTTTTTCAAATAGTAAACCATATAAGTTCTTCTTAAAATTTTTAAATCATTCCTCTATTTTCACTCTAGGTTTTAAACTTTAACATTTAACTTAATCATTCAAGATCCTCTAAATTTTTGGGTTGTCACATTCACCCCTTCTTCTAAGAATTTTGTCCCCAAAATTACAGTCTACTAATCTTTACTTCTTTTATTCACCGAAAATAGGTTTTTAATTTAACCTTTACATTTTTCTCCTCTAAGAAATTCTCTTCTATCATCTCATTCAACCATTGCTACCCTTTTTAAGAAGTTAAAAACTTTTCACATTATGCTGAGGGGTCATATAGACCATGAACTCTCAGGTTTAACGGCATTCACTGCAACCAATTCTGTAAACATGTTGTACTAGGTGATCAGCCTAGTACAAATATGAGTATGTTAGGTGATCAGCCTATCGTATCCTACGTCATGCACAACGTTCAATCTTGCTTAGTGACTATTTACGCTACTAGATTGGATTATTTTATCCAATCAGGGTTGTTCACCTCAGACTTAGCATAAGATTTCGTACCAAAACTAATTGGTTAGGGATAAATTCTCAAATAAATACTTGAATTTTCATAAATATTTGCCTAGCTGAATCAAATAGCTTAGACACATATCAATAATTCGAACATCAATCGAAACATTTGTTTATCCACTTAAATTGGCATTGACTTTTCTTTAACTGGTTTAAAATTCTGAAAATTATTTTATGATATCATGATACCGCACTGTACTTACAGTTTGTTTGAGGATTCCGTCATTTGGTGATTTTATCATACTACATCATACCATAGTGGGCTGACGATCCTTAGATCACATCCAACACTAGGTAATACTGCATTGATGACTCCATCGTTTTTATCATCTCTGCACCAGGTTCCATGATGTATTGATAATATATAAAATATATTTTGATACATTCCAAATCATTTTTGTCTAGCCGAAGCAATTAGCATAGACTGTGACGCTCCGAAATCCGGCCTATTTTTCTTGCCCAAATTTCGTGCGTTACGATACTTCTCATTCCATACATACATCATTATATCCTGAAGATACATGATATATTCACACATTCCCAAGTTCTATTACCTCAAAACGTTTCTTTATTAAAACTAATGGTAATTACATTATTCTTATTACATTACAATCGTGACTTAACTAGTCATCGCATCTACAGAATAGTTTTAACCTAACTATTCATCAAGTCTCGACTTGATCTTCACATGTGTTCATCACATGAACAGTTCTTCATCTTGTGATGCGAATGGTACTCCCGACCATAGCATCTTACCATAGCAGGACATCCATCATCATGATCTTCAACTTGTCCTTTAACATATACTACCGTCGTTCACTGAAAATGTTTTTATTTCAAGCAAGTGTGAGCATTCAATTGCTCAGCAAGTCATAGCAATTGAGTAAACAACCAAAGCAAGAATCAAAGTTATTTTAAGTCTTCAATAACCGAACAATGGTTATGAAGCAGCTCGAATAATAAGAATACGTCTGATTCCTATTATTTTAAAACATATATCATATTTCACATTTCATACTTTCATCCTTCTACCTTTTCCATACACATTCTGTCTTGCTAGAATCATTAGCACAGACTTAACAAGAAGGTTCATGAATAAACCGAACTCCTTTACACTTAACAGTTCAATCACAGAACAGTTTATTTCATAGAAACACCGAAGTGTTAACATTATGGCACAAGGCCTCATTCCTACTAACACATTGTACAAATATCAAACATTTCCACATACGAAATACTTCCTCATGTTCAGCATCTGAGGAAGTTAAGAAACTAACATTCATATGAAAATGAATGAAGTTAGGAACTTGCATCAAGTAAAACTTGAGCAAGATTAGAAACTTGCCTTAGCACTGCGTACTTCTTATGCCTTATCGTTCATCACAATCCCTATATATCACATAAGGAATAACAAATATCCATTAGTCAAATACTTGACTTATGCATTAGCTTATCTTTACTTTACTTCGTATGGTTCCCGTTCTTATAATATAAGTCTACGCGACCAACTTTACGTTCATTACTTCTATTCTTTCATTACATTCCCTTACCATGTCCGGTCCATACGACCCAGAACGTTTATCCAAGTTATTAACATTAACTCAACTTTTCACATTATACGTTCTTCATTCTCTTATTACCGTTCATTACGGCTCATTATATCTTACTATGCCTGTGACACCCCCAAATCCGGGTACTTCATTTCCACATGATTTGGTGTTCACTTTCTAATATAACATATATCTACCCAATGAATAATGCAAAATAAACTACAACTTAAATTAAAATAACTAAATCTCCCTTAAAACAAGGGTTACAACCTTCTCAAAATCAATCCCAGGGTTACTCTAACCTTGACATGAATATAATAAAGTGCGGAAATAAAACATAACATTCAATTATTACAATCATTCTCAATTAAATAAAAAAAATAAGTCTTCACTTGCTTTGCTTTCCCTTGCCCTTACTTGTAGACGGAGCATCAGCGTTATCAACCTTAACTGAAATTGTTATTTAATGCAAGAGTGAGCAAACCACAGCTCACTGGAGTTTAACAATAATATAGATATGAAAGAATATCTTTAAGAAAATCTGAACAACTTAGCTTGCTTCAATAATAAAGAATTGAATAATAGTTCTCTATCAATATTAAAATTTGGATATAGAATTTATCTGAGGGTCATAAGACCTTTGAAGTCTTGTCCTAGGTTATAAATATTTTTATTTAAACCTTTAACAGTCGATACGACTATGGACCTTAACTCGTACTTAGGGGGATCAGCCCTTCGTACCATGTATTGTGCACAACCATCTTAACGCTATGCGTGGTAACCTCCCCTAGTAAATAAGGTTGTTCAACTCAGTAATTTGAATTCAAGTCCGCACCAAAGAAAGTTTGGTTTGGATAAGCTTACAAGGGTAATTTAGAATTCACGTTCATCAACTAAGGATTAGTTGAATCGACTTCCAATAATTCAAAATAAAAGAATTATGAATTAACATATGCTTTAGAAGTAAACCTAAAGCATTTAAAATAATAATTGGATCTTACTTGAACAATAAGTTAAGACCATTTCAATTAAATAAACAATTGTCCAATACTGAAATGGAAAGGACATTCTCAACAATGAATATATGAATTCAAGAGATCATATAAAATCAATACAAGATTAGGGTTTAGAAAACTTGCGTAAAATTAACGAGTTTAGGGTTTAGAAGACTTGCCTCAAGCGCAAGCTACTTAACACAATTCACGTACTTTAATACTTCCTACACATATATATTCAATCACAATAACCTAAATTAGTTAACACGTAACTAATTCACATAAGTGGTTAACCCTCATGGTTAACTCACATTCTGATTAAATAGTAATAATAATCAACCATCACATAGTTAATTACATCACCTACATATTCACATAATTAAATTAATTATGTATTTAACTCAATTATAATTAAACAATTATAATTCAAACACTTAATCAAATTATAATTACTTAAATTATCATTACCTTTTAAATTATAAACAATTTATAATTTAAAATCAATTAAACCACATTCATGCATTTATAATTACACAATATATAATTAATCATGTATTTATCAATTATAATCAATAATTAATTAAACTATAACATGCATTAAAATTACACAATTTATAATTAATCATGTAATTATCAATTTAATCCACAATTAAACATGCATTTATTAAATTATAATTACATATATTATAATTTAAATTAACATTTAATAAATCAACCTTTATTCATTATAATTTAACAAAATTATAATTTAAAATAAACTTTTATTTTTGATTATAATTATTTAAATCATATATCACATTTAAATAATAATTCAAATCATACTTTAAGGTTTTCAAACCTCTTTTCTTTTCTAAATATAAATTTGTCAAATTTATGTTAACAACATATTGTAGCAACTAGATACATGCTCACTGTCATAGCATAATTAAACTAGGTTAGAAACAACACTGCACAAATGACTAGCATTCACTGCCTCTGAACAGAGCCTGGCGCAGCCAGCTGCCTTGAAACCGGCGCAGCTGCGCAGGGTGAGAATCTGGAAAAGACAAGCAGCGCAGCTGCGCTGTTCCTGGCCTTGCTGCCGGCGCAGCTGCGCAGCAACTCGGCCAGACGCAGACAGCCACGATACTCTGCTTCACCGATTAACCCAAACAAGCCAACAACGCCAAAAATACAGTACTATAGACTCTGTAAAACATATATACGCTATTACACATATATAAAGCATGCTTCCAAACACAAAATCATTTAAACAATGATAATCACAAGTTTTTAAAATCTATTTTGGCCATTTTCATGAAAACTCATATTTTCTCAAAAATAATCTACTGTAACTATTTTTCTCCATCAATTCGAACTTATATACATGCATTACATACTAAGTTGAAGATAGCATTAAGTAATTACTTAATAAGCATATTAACACATACCAATTGCATGAATTTCTCAACTAAATTTAACCAAACTTATGAAATTCCATATGAACTCATAAAAATATAAATTCTTTGTTAAAATAAATTTCTATAGTAATTTGATTTCTGAAAATCCTTTCATACAATTACTACCAATAACACATGAACACAATCATATATATAAAATTCATGACTACAACTTTCATGAAAACTAAATTTTTGACAGAGAATAAAATATAAAGAATATGGAATTCTAACCTTTCTAGCTATGAGTTTAAAGAAAAGATTATTATGAGCTTGCGTTCTACCAATTCTTTCTCCTTTTCTTCTCTGATATTCTCTGCTCTTTCTCTCCTTCTCTTTTCTTTGTTTAGACTTAGGATTATAACACTAACGTATATACAATATACATATAATAGAATAGGTAACTCCCATATCATAATTATACACTAACTACTACTAATTACGTAAGTTACAAAATTCAAAAGCCAATTTGGCTTGTTTGGCTACAAGAAAATTAGAAACTAGTTTTACTAACTTAGGCATGGTTTAGGTAAATTAGGTTTAAGCTAGTGTAAGGGCCCTGTTTGGCAACAGTCTTTTAAAACAAAAGCAAGGGCCTTGTTTGGTAAAAATCATTTTTAAAAAAAATCCTTTTCTTTTATTTTAACAAATTATTTAATACATACTTTAATGTCACATTTTAATTAATTAAATATTAATCATCTAATTTAATCAATTAAAATCTAACATCAATTAATCACATAAAATTGCCACATAATTATAATTACTCGCTAATTATAATCCATGTAACACTTCATCACATAATTCATCTAATTCAATTATCTCAATTAAATTAGAACTATAGTATAACATTAATATTAAATAAATAAATATTACACATTCATTTAATTAGTATATAACACTTAATTAAATCACTCCATCAATCACATAATTTATTTATTTAACTCAATAAATAATTCACATAAATATTTATTTAATTCAATAAATATTTAAAATTAAATATAAAATCTCAATCGTTACAATCTTCCCTCCTTAAAAGGATTCTGTCCCCAGAATCACAAAAAAAATAATCTCGTCTATTACAATGCCAATACTTGTTAACGTCTAAGTCATACAACCAATGTATACTTAGAACGTTTCCTTAACGCCGATACGATTCACGAGAAACGTTCACGTATCCTGCATTCATGTTACTCGTCTCTCAATCTCATTCAACCTTTACTTAAGGTTTAAATCACTTGTTTACATGTTACATTAAGTGAATTCTTTGTTCACTCGAACTCTCATCAATTATCAGTAAGTATGATGATCGACGAGATCTTAACTTGTTCTTCAACTTAAACTTTGGTTAATGTTTCCAAGATTAAGTTCAATTACGTTTGTTCACCGTTTAATTCTCATAAACCTTGATTAAACATGTTGTTTAAAGCTTACATTACAACACTTGCTAGCCCCTTAATTGATATGCAAAAGGTTAAGTACTTACTAGCAATGTCAGAATTTTCTGACGTGCTGGCGCTACAGTGCAAGATTTTACTCTTGGAGTGGCGCTGCAGCGCTACCCCTCGAGAGATTTCTCCCCGGAGTGGCGCTGTGGCGCCGGATTAAGCCAATTAGGTGGTGCTGTGGCGCTAGCTCTGTAGCTTAGAAAAATTTCTAAGTCTTTGAAAATTCTAAAATTCCCGAGTCCGTAACGTGATCGTTATAACTCGGAATTGGTTCGTTCCAAAGCCAAAAGTTCACAAATGACATGCTCTACCATCCTATCAAGTCGGAATTCGTTTCCAAATCCGTTGATGGAAAATTGACAGTTTCATCCATTTTTACGTTTTCGTTAAACGTTCGTGAACGTTCAACGCTCGTTTCTTCGTTTTAACTCCGAATTCGTTCGTTCTTGCTCTCGCAAGTCTTGTTTACATAATTACATGTGTTGCAATGGAAAACCATCATTTTTGAATCACACGACGACTTTTGACTTTCATTCCGAGAAATTTTACGATTTCGACGCTTAACATCTAATCGCGTAAACTTCCGCCGAATATTCATTACTTGATATTTTTACGTAGAACCAAATGGAATTAATCCATTGGCTATTCATCTATGATTCTCACCATCTATAACATTTAAGTTTTAATGGCTTTCTTCATTACGTTCTTCGTGTTCTTCCTTCGTTCTTCGTTCTTAATCAATGTTATGATTACGATTTTACGTTTTCTCGCATTCTAACATTATAAGTTTGATAATTCAACCTTATAACATCGGAGAGTGCATATAACTCATCCGAATCATCCACTAACATCTTCTAACATCTATTTTATTCATTAACCAATCATTATGGTTTTAACTCATTTCTTCATTAATTCTTAACCATTTAACTATGGTTTTCACTTGTTCTTGGTTCTTAGTGTGTTAAAGTCCACTAATACCAATCTCCATACTTCCTAACATGCATTCTTTGTCCATTTTCACTTCTCTATCAATTTTTAAAATTAAAGAAAGATGAAGATTAAGGTTTAACACTTATACCTTATAAGTGTTCTTGTCTCCTTAGACTTTGTTCTTGACGAAGTCTTAGACTAGGTTTTCTTCCTTCTTGGTTGCTCATCAAGCTCTTCTTTCTCTCTTCTCCTTCAAGCTCTCAAGCTCTCTCTCCCTCTCTAGATATTGGTGGGATTTTCAAACAATAAAAAATTAATGCCTAAGCCTTCTATTCATAGGCAAATCAAGGCTAAGGGTAGGATGGTCTTTAGGCAAGCAAGACCAAGGATAGATTGGTCTTTAGACCAAAACTCCTCCATTTTCTTTGGCCCCAATTTTTGACCACCTCCTCCACATGCCAACCCATCTCCTCCACATGCCAACCCATCTCCTCCCATGTGCTAGCATGTGCTAGCACATGGCCTCCCATGTCACACCATGTGCCCATGGGTTGCTCCATGGGTTAAACCACCCATTTACCCGCCGGTTCGACCCACGGGTTAAATTCTTAGATTTAATTCAAAGTAAATCTATTTACTTAGTATAAAATTCGTATTATACGTCGTATTAATTCTCATATCCTTTTCGTATTATACTCGTATAATAATTAGTATTATACGCGTATTCGTTATGTATAATAATCATTTATTATTACACATAATCATTTTCTTCTTTAATTTCACTTTTCCTAACCCTTAGGGTTTTAAGTCCGCAAGCGAAAACTTCGCGAGCCATAAATGAAATATTATTACATATTCCATCACGTCTCAAAATCCTATCATTATGCGTTTCTCGAAATTTCAAAATAAATTCCCGAACAGAAATGAATGAATAGTGATTTTCGTCATTTTCTTTCCTAGAAAACTTTTCTCGGCTAACTTAACCTTTCACGACATATTGTTGTCAAATCTTCAGACAAAACGTCATTCCGACATTCCAAACTCCCAGAAGGGCTTAGGGTCAAACCCTAACCTTAACCCTAACCTTTAGGGTTAAACCCTAACCCTTAGGGTTTCGTCTTTTTCCCGTAAATATTTTTATTACCGAAAATCTTTTATTTTTGTCTTGAAAATTCATACTCGTTCATTCTAGCTCATAGCCAGAATCCTCCCCATTTCTAATCATCATATGTCATAGAATGATTTATATACACATAACACAGAATATAATCAATAAAATTACTTTTATTAATTATTAATTCTTTAAACTTAATTTTCTGGACAACTCGATTTTCCGGGTTATCACATTCTTCCCTCCTTATAAAAATTTCGTCCTCGAAATTTCCCAAACCACATCCATACCTGGATGCGTTACCCTTATAACCCTACGACGAAGAGTTAATCTCACTTCTTTTTATTTATGTTGAAAAAAATCTCAACATACTAATCCGGTAGGTATTTACCTAGTCATTCCTTCTCATTTTCTCTTCTACATCCTTCCCCCCAAGGATCATTATCTTGTTATAATTGTCAGATGATATATATCCTGACAACTATACTTCTAAACATACTAATCTGGTAGGTATTTACCTAGTCATTCCTTCTCATTTTCTCTTCTACATCCTTCCCCCCCAAGGATCATTATCTTGTTATAATTGTCAGATGATACATATCCTGACAACTATACTTTTAAAATCTCGGGTTATCACATTCACCCCTTCTTCTAAAAATTTCGCCCTCGAAATTGTTTCTATAACCCTCTTTTTCAACTTCTCATTACAGAAATCATCATCCATCGTTCATTCAAGAAAATTTCATATGTTGCCTTTATATTCATAAAGGAACATCCCGTCATTAAGGCCCCATACTTCTCATCTTCCCCCATTCAGTAATCTTCACAATCTACACACTAATTATGAAGGTTGAACGAATGACAAGGAATATATAAGATTCCTTTAAAACATTTTGCTGAGGGGTCTTAGAAACCATGAACCATTGAAATTGATTTATCAGTATTTACCGAGAACCAATTCCTTGTCGGTCAGTTTACAATCACAAAGAATGTAAACTACCTCTTCCAGTACATTAGGTGATCAACCTATTGTACAACCCCAAAATGGTGGGTTTGTTCACCTCAGACTTATTTGTCAGATTCCGCACCAAAACAATTTGGCTTGGGACAAATTCTCAAAGAAAGCTTGATTTCTTTTAAGCATGATAAACCATTTGTCTAGCCAAATTAATAGCTCAGACCACCAATAAATTGGACACCAACTTGGAAACAGTCGTCTAGTCAATCATTTAACATCGACCACTCTTATTAAATTCTTTCACAATAACCCAAAATATGTAATAACATCGTGATACCGTACTAAATTACAGCACGTTGAGGACTTCGTCATTTTCTGACTTTGTCATATTACATACTGTCATACACTTCAAGGTATGCTCAAATCTAATACTAACTCCGTCTTTTTACCATCTCTGCATCAATTGCATTGATGATATAAAATTCATTTTGATGTTTCAAATCAAACTTTGTCTAGCCGAAATGATTAGCATAGACATACAAAGAATAACTCTTTTAAAATCCATTGGTTTCCAAAAATTGAAACCAATATTTTCGATCAAAAGACATACACATCCGCATGATGTCAATAATTTTGAAGTCTAGCATAGCTAGAAGACTTGGAATTTTCTACTTATGCTTCTTTGTCATACTTGCGATAATATTAACCTCTTCTAGCACTTCAGGTGCTATCTATAATGAAAATAACTCATTTCCAGTCTAAACTTCCTATACCTTAGTATAGTTCATCAACTTATCACACTTTATGTGTTTAGGAACTTTCTACAACCATATGTGTTTAAGAACTTATCTTCGTAGTATGTAGTCCAAGAACAAATCATACGCTCTGGGCTCAGAAATATAGTATACAACTATAAGTCACAAACTTTTCATAAGTATGAGTTTTAAGAACTCGCACCTAACTTAATACATTCTACTATCTAATATGCACATGAGAAAGGATTCACCCTCTCGTCATACACACATCGACAGTGTGACATTAATATTCCAATGATTATCACTGTAATAGACTAAGTGGTTGTTACACTAAAACACAAACTCTTGCCCATAACAAAAGTTCACACAACTCAACTATCACATGAGTCCTCAATTAAAATTTACCACCCTCTAATATTTCCCTTCCCTTAATACTAATTTTCTTTAACTAGTATTTAATCCTCTTCAACTCTGCCGAGTTCTTTCCCTTGTACAATCTCACAGTACCTTTTCATTATAGCAATTAGCTATAACTTATCCATCATTTAACAAGAAACCTATTCTTACGATGTAATGAGATCACGTAGGGATCTCTTCCTTAATCGTCTCTCTCCACGATTTTCTTTCCCTTTCTCTTCTCAGGCTATAGTCTTAGGTACTCCTACCTAAGGTTTATAACCTATCAGCTTTGATACCAATCTGTGACGCCCTGAAATTCGGCCTATTTTTCTTGCCCGAATTTCGTGCGTTACGATACTTCCCATTCCATACATACATCATTATATCCTGAAGATACATGATATATTCACACATTCCAAGGTTCTATTACCCCAAAACATTTCTTTATTAAAAATAATGGTAATTACATTATTCTTATTACATTACAATCGTGACTTAACTAGTCATCACATCTACAAAAAAGTTTTAACCTAATTATTCTTCAAGTCTCGACTTGATCTTCACATGTGTTCATCACATAAATAGTTCTTCATCTTGTGATGCTAATGGTACTCGCGACCATAGCATCTTACCATAGTAGGACATCCATCATCATGATCTTCATCTTGTCCTTTAACATATACTACTGTCGTTCGCTGAAAATGTTTTTATTTCAAGCAAGTGTGAGCATTCAATTGCTCAGCAAGTCATAGCAGTTGAGTAAACAACCAAAGCAAGAATAAAAGTTCTTTTAAGTCTTCAGTAACCGAACAATGGTTATGAAGCAGCTCGAATAATAGGAATATGTTCTGATTCCTATCATTTTAAAACATACATCATATTTCACATTTTATACTTTCATCCTTCTACCTTTTCCATATACATTCTGTCTTGCTAGAATCATTAGCACAGACTTAACAAGAACGGTTCATGAATAAACCGAACTCCTTTACACTTAACAGTTCAATCAATGAATAGTTTATTTCATAGAAACACCGAAGTGTTAACATTATGGCACAAGGCCTCATTCCTACTAACACATTATACAAATATTGCACATTTGCACATACGAAATACTTCCTCATGTTCAGCATCTGAGGAAGTTAAGAAACTAACATTCATATGAAAATGAATGAAGTTAGGAACTTGCATCAAGTAAAACTTGAGCAAGATTAGAAACTTGACTTAGCACTGCGTACTTCTTACGCCTTATCGTTCATCACAATCCCTATATATCACATAAGGAATAACAAATATCCATTAGTCAAATACTTGACTTATGCATTAGCTTATCTTTACTTTACTTCGTATAGTTCGCGTTCTTGAATATAAGTCTACGCGACCAAATTTACGTTCATTACTTCTATTCTTTCATTACATATCCTTACCACGTCCGGTCCATATGACCCAGAATGTTTATCCAAGTTATTAACATTAACTCGGCTTTTCACATTATACGTTCTTCATTCTCTTATTACCGTTCATTACGGCTCATTATATCTTACTATGCCAACACTTGTTAACGTCTAAGTTATACAACCAAAGTATACTTAGAACGGTCCTTTAACGCCGATACGATTCACGAGAAACGTTCACGTATCCTGCGTTCACGTTACTCGTCTCTCAATCTCATTCAACCTTTACTTAAGGTTTAAATCACTTGTTTATGTGACGCCCCCAAATTCGAGTTTCTCTCTTTTCTCGGATCCGGTGCAGTCACGATGCTACTATCGTCAAACTATTACATCTTTTAATCATTAGTAAAAGAATACAACTTTGTTTCTTATAATTTAGAATATAAATTCTATTTATATCCAAGATCTCGTCTTTAGATCATATTCGATGTTACTAAAATGCGAAATAATTTAAACTTTTCAATATCCTCTTGAATAAAATCTTTTTATTGATTTCATAACTTTGAATCAATTACAATTCTTGAATCATCTATATAATATGATTCACTATATTCGAATTATCGTATAACGTTTACAACTCGACTTAATATCCTCTATGTATCAACTAATACATCTTTACAGTACGACAAGTTTTAAACAACGTATACAATTATCAAGTACAACTCTTAGAACCTACACAGATTTCAAACGATAATCTAAATAGTATTCTTCGTTGCGATACTATCTATCTTTATCAATCAAGAAGCACGAAATCTTTACCGTGAATCCTTAACCTGTAAAAGTGGTTATTTGCAAGAATGAGTTTGACAGCTCAGCAATTCTAACAGTTTTCATGCATCACATAGCATACAACATCATACTAAGTTCATGCATTTATAAACAATTTATATTTACTATGGATGTTACTTTCACATAACAAGTATATCATCAAAGATCAACTTTCAATCTCATTTATATCTTATATACAGTTCATATATAAGTTCACATTATCACAGTATAATATAATTCAACTAACAGTTATTGAATTCATATATCAAATAGGAACTGAAAGACTTGCCTGATGCGTAGTTTAACAACTACGACTTAACTGCTTAAAAATATCTGCACTTCGTGTAATCCTACACAGTTATATTAATCACAAAGATCACACTCATCAGTTATATACATCCATATATCCTCAATATAATAAGTATTATATTATTTTTCATCTTGGTTCTTAGAACCTTTGTTTCACTTTCTTATCGTATTCTTAGAATAATTATGGACGTATAAGTATATTTTAACCTTATGTACTTACTACCATTCTTCACATACACACGCCCGTCTACCACTAATCTATTTTCATATAGCTAGTGTAGTCCATCTTTTGACTTAATCATTCTCGTATATCATTACTAACACATAAGACCATAACAAAGCAAATATACTCTATTAACCATCGAAGTCAGATTCAAGTATTAACATATGATCTTACATAGCATGTATACCTATTAAAAGGCACTCCCATGATTGTCTAACCTTTCTAAGTTCAATCTTTCATGATATAGGTCCTAAGTCAACATTTCAACAATTTAAGGCCACCCGAGGTCATGAACACCTAAAAGTTCATCATGCTAGCTCTTTAAACACATAAAGTATTCAAGTAACTCATGTTGGGCATGTTCATGAATATTCATATTTCATACATGTAACTATCATAGTTATTAGTTTAAAAACATGCTTCGTTTATCACTTTAAAACATGCTTGAACTCCTTCTTGGTTAGTTGTCAATATATCCAATCACATACGAATCATATTTAGAAACGTAATAAACACAAACATGACATCTTAAATCTTTAGAATCTAGCTACTCATACTTAATGCAACTTGATTTGAAAATATATTCAAGTTCGCCTTTGAAATCATTTTAAACGTGAATGATAAAATTTGACACATACAAGACAACTTTAAAGCTCTTATCATATGTAGTTAAGGCATGTTAACATCTTCACAAGATCAGAATGTTCATCATGTAGTATTCATGCATATTTGCTTTGATATATCAAGCTTTTTATTAAAAATATTTTCTAACACAAAGTCTAACAAGTTGGTCATGAAGATAATAACTATAATTCATAACTCATGCTCACTTACGTTTGAAATCAGTCATGTGTATAGACTACTAAGCTCATAACTCATAGAACATAAGTTCCATCAAAGTTCATTTTCAAAACTTTAAGTTTATTTTCAACTATAAGCTTCTTCATCAAGTTTGTATCTATCATGGTTATACATGCTCGTACTACGTCTACGTACATATATATGTATGTTACTCATGCTCTTATGATTGCCTAATGTGGTACTACATGATGACATTCAACAGGCTGCTTAACAGAAAAACAAAACTGGTTCCAGGACCCTGCGCAGCTGCGCTGCGTCCAGGTATTAACCCAGCGCAGCTGCGCCGGTGTCCGGCTAGTTCAGGAATTGTTCTGCTTCGGCAGAAGAAATCACAAATTTTCTCAACGAAATCCATTACTGTCATGTTATAAAATAATCCTAACATGTTTATAGCCTTACATAACATTTAACAAACATATCTTAACTTAACAATTAATATATCCATGCTCAATTCAAGAATCAAAACTTAGATTTCCACAGAAAAACATAAGTATAAAGGATTATACCTTTGCAAAAATGTAAATTGAACTTGCTAATGCTACTATAGAAATCCTCCCACAACTTTAAACCATCTTGCTAGCAATATATTCTCAATTCACACTTAACATAATTCTCAGCAATGAATTTAGAAGAAGGGAGACTATATTTATTGAAAACCCAAAACACAGTCCATAACTTTGCTCCCTAATTTAAACCAACGGGAATGAGAATTGCATGGTAGTTAAGAGAGAGTTGATAGATAGTAGTTAAATTGAATCATGAAAACCAATCCCTTGCTCATCATTTCTATGAATGTTTGCTGAGTTTTATGGTTATAGGAATAGACTAGCTTGGAGTTTGTGCACGTGAAGAGGAGATGAGAGGGATTCTCACAAAGGGACAAAAAAAATTCTCAATATTGTAAAGGTAATATAACACTTAGGTTAATACATCCATACACATAATATATATACTATAGTGTATGTTTACATAGTATATTTTTAAGTCACAATGTCTCTTCTAAATACAATGTAACAAATAGGTATATACACCAACATATAATCCATGTACATTTTATTCTACCAGATATAATTCTTTCAGGTATTACTCATTATAAAATGGTTATTATTTCAATTATAATAACTATTAAAATTATTATCAAATAACAATTGTTTATTGATATTGGTATATGGTAATAGGGTATATCTCAAGGTCTACCCACCACTATTTAGTCGCATAAGCAATATTATTATGTAACTCTCTTAATGCAACCAATCATACTATATAGTTTATACATATAATATAGTCACATTAATGTTGCACTACCCTTTATATAACATATGTGTAACTACTATATGTTATATTTTTAATATCGCATGTTTGCACATAGAAATTAATAAATTACTTATCTTATCTTATCAATTAATTAATAATAATATTAATTAATCCATTTCTCATTAATTAATGGAATTATAATTTCCACCCTAATTGATTAACAATTTATATGATTTATTATCACGTTAAATAAATATAAATCTTATTATATTTATAAATTATTTACTCATTAATCAACATATTATCAAATAATTACTTGATAATAGTATATTGCTCATAATAATAATTAATATTATAAGACAATATATCTTATTCCTTATCAATACAATTCCGATTATATCTATAATCAATTTCCTTATTATTATACTATCACTAGCCATAATAATAATTTAACATACTATTATAATAACAATTAATATAGATTAATTGTTTAATTAATAATTCTTCCATCCTTGAATTTAATTAATCGTCGGATCTATTATCGTTCCACACAAGGCATTTCACACAAGCTTACATCGAGCTTATTATCATTCTCAACACTTATTTAATTCCACCACACTTATTATTCTTTTAATATAATATTTGTGTGACTCAAGCACTTAAATGCTAAATTATCTCAATTAATTATACTTATAATAAGTACAACATTTACGTTTATAGTAATTAATATATATACTCTATTAATTATTCAAATAATAATATTCACGATTAAATAATAACTTAAGTTATTTAATATATTAAAATAACTTTGTTTTCTTTCATTAATTAAACTTTCTTGAAAATACATTAGAAATTATGTATTTAGTCATAACATAAAATATTATGTTTTCTCCAAATAAGCACATTCATTATTAGAAAATGATTACTTATTGTCTCAAGATATTATAGTTAATATAATATCTATTAGAAATAATCACATGTACGGCACATGTACATTATATATAGAAAATAGGTAATAAGTTTATTTTCTATTATAATAATTTGTTTCCATCAATTTATTTACATATAGCAAATATGTTTTAATATATTTACTATATTAATTAACCACACCTCATACAAAAATATATAAGGTAATATTATTATTCAAAAATAATATTTCCTCCTTTTATTAAAATAATTTAATATTAGAAATTATTTTAATACCCTTTATTAGAAATATATAATAATTAGTTCTCTTTCTTTTCTATAAATTATTCCCAAAATAATTTCTTCAAATCTTCATTTAAAGATATAATGATTTCCATTTCTCTTTAATAACGTATATATATATATATATATATATATATATATATATATATATATATATATATATATATATATATTAACGTTATTCGTACATTAGACTTTTTTACATATTACCATTCTAAGTAATATATATAAAAAGTAGCAACTATAATAATATATTCAACGCATATATTAATCCATAATATAACTCCCAACTTAAATTAACTAATATTTATTCCTATTAGTTAATTCCTTAACTAATTCATGCTTCACTATTCAAACCTATTCACGGATAGCTTAAGTGCTATTAATAACCTATATTATAAACATACTAGTTATTAATACACATACACAAGAATATGGTGATTATACATTAAGGATATTTAATGTCACCAACTTACTATGATAAAATAATTCTATAAATTATTTAATATCGATAGAATTTATCTACTTCTTTTACCTCAATTGAATCGTCTCTAAAAAAATATATAATAATAATATATTTATTAATCACAAAATCACAAATTACATAGTCCATATTACCCTATGTAATATAATACCACATACCTCATATCACACACACACACACACACACATATATATATATATATATATATATATATATATTCTTATTCGAACCCATCTCATAGTTTAAGAATTTTATTTATTAAATCCTTATTTAATAATATCTAAAAATTCGGGTTCTTACATCCTTTTCCCCTTATAAGGATTCCGTCCTCGGAATCACCGAAACCTCCTCTACTCGGTGCCATTCCGAATATTACATATTCTCTTGAATAATTTTATTCATTCTCTTTTTGGAAGTTTTTATTATTATAACCTTCTCAATCGTATTCTACCATTTTCTCCTTTCTAAGGATCATTCTACTTACTACATTCATCATTCAGAAGAATAAAAATCTTCCACGATTTTTTAATAATCGGGAAGTAGTATGAATAACTCAGATTTCAGATTATGCTGAGGGGTCACACAAGACTGTGAACTCTTTTACATTTACAAATGTCTCAACATGAGTCTCCACACTGTAAACTAGAATGTTTATCAATCACAAGGACTGAAAACACCCTCCACACGTACACTACGTGGCTACCCTATTGTACTACTACGTTGGGCCGCAACGTAGCGTGTTGTAATGACTATATGAGTCATGTTCGTGACCACTGTCTCCGAAAATAGGTTCCTGTTATAGGATTGTTCAACTCAGTTTCTCAACTTCTACATCTGCACCAGAGCAATCTGGTTTGGCACAAATACACAAGAATACTTGAATTCTATAATCACTTTTCAACAGTCGCCTAGCCGAATCAATTAACTTAGACTCTTATCAACAATTCGGACATCAATCGAAATAATTTAGTCAACTTTTCATAATTTGAAAGAAAACCAAAAATCGTTTTATGATGTTAAAATGCCGCACCCACTTAATAGTACGTTGTAGATTTCGTCATTTTGTGACTTTGTCATACTACATCATACCATAATGGGCTGACGATCTTACGATCACTTCCGACACTAGGTTCGATTGCATTGATGACTCCATCGTTTACCATCATATAGCATATCAAATGATGCACATGGTCAAAATACATTTTGAAAGATTTTCAAATCATTTTTGTCGTATCCGAAATAATTAGCTTAAACATACGAATAACAGTATTGTTTTTAAAACTAATTGGTTCAGTCACTTGACCCAATGTTTTTCTCAAGAAAATCGAAGTGCAAACACTAGCACGAAGTCAATAAATTTTGAAAATCTAGCATAACTAGAAGATTTTAGAAAAATCCAAATTTCTCCATCACTTCAATCCCTTACTACCATCAATCCTCACTATTCCAAAACTCTTATATAATACATCTATTCTCAGTACAGTTCACCAACTTACCACACCATGGAAGCTCAGGAACTTACCACAATCATATGGGTTGAGGAACTTATCCTAGTCAGACCAAAATTGTTATTCGTTGAGGGGTCCCACCGTACGATTATGAGTCACGAACTTGTCATAGGTATAAGTCTTAAGAACTCGCACCTAATCTTAATATTATATCTTTGAAATCTATATCTATCAAAATAAATATGAGAAAAGAATCACTTTTTCACCATATGTAGAATGATACCGCGACACTAACATTCCAACGATTATCAATATGATGCACTTAGTGCAAGCACAAAACCTCTGCCCATACAAAAGTTTGTACAACTAAGCCATCACATGAGCCCTCAATGGAAGTCCAACACTTAACTCTATCTTACTCTATCATTTCCTTGTTACAAAATTTCTAGGTTTCACCACATACAACTCCTCATGAGTTTATCTCGTACTTTTTATAGTACATTCTCTCATAGCATCAAGCTATACACACTTAGTCGTTACAGACTATCTATCATTTCACAGTTCAATCTGATCACGTCGTGATCATCGCTTTACCTCAGGGTTCTTTCCCTACTATCAACTTAAACTCCATTTGAGTTCATTCTCACTATTTTTGTCATATACATCTTATAGACATCATATTAACATTTTTATTATCGGAGTTAGGAAACTCCTGATTCTCATGCTCTAGATATTTCAAGATTCGTCTTTGAATATTCACGTATATATTTTAATCTTTATCTTTCCCTCTCTCAGGTTATAGTCTAAGGTACACTTACCTAAGGTTTATAACCTACATCTTTGATACCAACCTGTGACGCCCCCAAATCTGGGTTCCTCTCTTTCCTCGGATCTGGTGCAGTCACGATACTACTATCGTCAAACTATTACATCTTTTAATCATTAGTAAAAGAATACAACTTTGTTTATTACAATTTAGAATATAAATTCTATTTATATCCAAGATCTCGTCTTTACATCATATTCGATGTTACTAAAATGCAAAATAATTTAAACTTTTCAATATCCTCTTGAATAAAATATTTTTATTGATTTCATAACTTTGAATCAATTATAATTCTTGAATCAACTATTTAATATGATTCACTATATTCGAATTACCGTATAACGTTTACAACTCGACTTAATATCCTCTATGTATCAACTAATACATCTTTACAGTACGACAAGTTTTAAACAACGTATACAATTATCAAGTACAACTCTTAGAACCTACACAGGGTTCAAACGATAATCTAAATAGTATTCTTCGTTGCGATACTATCTATCTTTATCAATCAAGAAGCACGAAATCTTTACCGTGAATCCTTAACCTGCAAAAGTGGTTATTTACAAGAGTGAGCTTGACAGCTCAGCAATTTTAACAGTTTTCATGCATCACATAGCATACAACATCATACTAAGTTCATGCATTTATAAATAATTTATATTTACTACGTATGTTACTTTCACATAACAAGTATATCATCAAAGATCAACTTTCAATCTCATTTATATCTTATATACAGTTCATATATAAGTTCACATTATCACAGCATAATATAATTCAACTAACAGTTATTGAATTCATATATCAAATAGGAACTGAAAGACTTGCCTGATGCGTAGTTTAACAACTACGACTTAACTGCTTAAAAATATATGCACTTCGTGAAATCCTACATAGTTATATTAATCACAGAGATCACACTCATCAGTTATATACATCCATATATCCTCAATATAATAAGTATTATATTATTTTCCATCTTGGTTCTTAGAACCTTTGTTTCACTTTCTTATCGTATTCTTAGAATAATTATGTACGTATAAGTATATTTTAACCTTACGTACTTACTACCATTCTTCACATACACACGCCCGTCTACCACTAATCTATTTTCATATAGCTAGTGTAGTCCATCTTTTGAGTTAATTATTCTCATATATCATTACTAACACATAAGACAATAACAAAGCAAATATACTCTATTAACCATCGAAGTCGGATTCAAGTATTAACATATGATCTTACATAGCATGTATACCTATTAAAAGGCACTCCCATGATTTTCTAACCTTTCTAAGTTCAATCTTTCATGATATAGGTCCTAAGTCAATATTTCAACAATTTAAGGCCACTCGAGGTCATGAACACCTCAAAGTTCATCATGCTAGCTCTTTAAACACATAAAGTATTCATGTAACTCATGTTGGGCATGTTCATGAATATTCATATTTCATACATGTAACTATCATAGTTATTAGTTTAAAAACATGCTTCGTTTATCACTTTAAAACATGCTTGAACTCATGCTTGGTTAGTTGTCAATATATCCAATCACATACGAATAATATTTAAAGACGTAATAAACACAAACATGACATCTTAAATCTTTAGAATCTAACTACTCATACTTAATGCAACTTGATTTGAAAATATATTCAAGTTCGCATTTGAAATCATTTTAAACTTGAACGATACAATTTGACACATACAAGACAACTTTAAAGCTCTTATCATATGTAGTTAAGGTATGTTAACATCTTCACAAGATCAGAATGTTCATCATGTAGTATTCATGCATATTTGCTTTGATATATCAAGCTTTTTAATAAAAATATTTCTAACACAAAGTCTAACAAGTTGGTCATGAATATAATAACTATAATTCATAACTCATGCTCACTTACGTTTGAAATCAGTCATATGTATAGACTAATAAGCTCAGAACTCATAGAACATAAGTTCCATCAAAGTTCATTTTCAAAACTTTAAGTTTATTTTCAACTATAAGCTTCTTCATCAAGTTTGTATCTATCATGGTTATACATGCTCGTATTACGTCTACGTACATATATATGTATGTTACTCATGCTCTTATGATTGCTGATAAGTGGTTTTAGGACCACTTATTCAGATACTTTCCAACTCATTCGATTGCTTAAACTTAAGCAATCTTGTGAGTTTAATGTGTTTTTCCCTTATTTTATGTTTTTCAGGTTAAGGAACTCTCTTAGCAGTACTTGTGCGTTAAAAGAGCAAAAGATCGCCTAAATGGGGCAAGGAGCTGAAATGAGCTTAAAGCATTGGAATAGAATGAGGCTAGAGGTAGCAAGAAAGCCTAATAAGAGGAAAATGCAAGAGGGGCAGGAGAAAGCAATTGAAGAATACACGAGGCAAACCTGCACCAGCAAGCAGCTGCAGATTCCATCTTTTTGGTGCCGTACGGCCGCGCCTGGAAAAGGCTTGGGGCGTGAGAGGCCGCGCCTGTCCCCAGCAGAAAATTGTTTGACTTTTTGTTTGACTGATCGGGAGAAGCTTTAAAGGGGGCTCGTGTGCAGCATTCAAGGCAGTCTTAATTAAGGCCTTAAGCCCTAGTTTTCCTTTCTCCTTTCTTTTCCATTCCTTGTTTAGATTAGGATAGATTAGGAGTAGATTAGTGTAAAATTAGTTAGTTAGATTATAGGGTTAGGTTAGTATTGAAGATTGAAGCAAGTGGTTGTATTCAAAGATCCAAGCTTGGAGAGAAGAACAAAGATTTGCATTGCTCTATCTCTCAACTCTCTTTGCTATCATTTTGTATTTGGATAATGTATAATCAACTTGTGGATAATATATTCAAGTTATTTATGACTTAGTTTATATTTTGGGGTTTCAATGGAACCCAACACTTAGTTTGTATTGATTGCTCTCGCTCTATGCTATTATTATAAATTGGTTATCATAACTTGTGCTTTTAGATTGATTTCTTGTGAACCTATATGAACTTGACAAATGGATTATAGGTTTAGACCTAGTTATGATATCATGCGAAAGTTAGAGATTCTTGCGGGTAATCTATGAGATTATGTGACATGTGTCCTCATTCATTGTCCTGAAAGAGTTGATAATTTGTTAGTGTTCAGGATAGAAATATACCTAAATGCCGTATGCAACCATTTGAGAATCTAATCGTAATGACTTCCTATGCGAAAGTTGGTAATTGATAGAGTAGTTAATGAGATTTCCCGTGACATATGTCTTGTTAATTGTTATGGATATTAGTTGCTTGATAGTGTGTAGGATAGACACATACCTACATGCCGCATTAGGAAGATTCATAGTTGTCCATCAAAAGAGGCTATTATGTAAGCGTGATTTCTCGGTTGTCAATTCTAGGTGCTTATTATTCTAAGTGAGAGAGTTACGAGATTCGAACAAAATGTTGGGGGAAATTGTAATCCCATGTCTTCAATATCTGAATTTACCCTAGGATTAGTTATTGCATGTTTTAATTCTTGCCTAGTTTAACTTAGTTTAATTCATCCTCTTTACCATCCATTTAAATAAGACTGAGATGATTATGTGCTAGTGGTTTGGTGTCTTTTATCCATTAATTCTCTGTGGGACGATATCTATACTTTCACTTTATTACTCGTTGGCCGAGTATACTTGCGCGTTAATTGTGTCATCTAATTGGACCAACAAGTTTTTAGCGCCGTTGCCGGGGAATTATTTGGATAACTGTTTGCCAACATTAGTTTAAATCAAATTAGTCTTACTTTAAACATTTTATTTTTATTTTTGTTTAATTCTCTTTTCTGGTATAATGGACTTAAATTTCTATCCATGGAATGGTACAAGGCAAGAGCAACCAAGGGAAGCATACACTGATGGCGTCAACCCAATTGCAACACTTTCAGCACAGCTAGAGGTTCTCTCGAGGAAGCTGGATACTGTCTCAGCTCAGCAGAATCGAGAGACGGCAGTGACCTATGACTACAGTGTTGGGAGCTATGCGAGCCATCAAAAGCCTATCAGTTATGGACAGGAGTAGTATGGGGATGGTTATTCCTACACCGAACCTTATCCCAATTATCAACAAGATTGGGGGTATCACCTAAACCCTTCATCAGACTACTATCAAGATCAACGCTGGGATCCAAATCCCGCATTCGCCCCAGAATGCACCTTCCAGACTACAGTTTACGAGCCTCAACACAATTTTGAGGGTGACACAGAAAATGCAAGCTTGGAGGAAGGAAGTGGCATAGAATCACTAAAGGACATCTTGAATAAGCAACAGAAGTCATTCAAGAGTATTCAGAACTGGGCAGAGCAGATTAGCAAGGCCTTGATGATAGAGGATGAACAAGGGATGCAAAACCATACTGTGAGCTATCAAGATCAATACGAGCCAAGTCCAAATTTTGCACCCGAACCCACTTATCAATCCCCATGGTTGCAAGGAGAACAGTCAACAATGGACTTCATGTATATGAGCTTAGCTAACCAAGAGGAGATGATTAGGAGCCAAGAAGAATCGAACCAAAACTTCCAGAATCAGATGGTCCTAATCCACAACACTCCTACCAATGAGCATCAGTACATAGAGCCCGAGGCTGAAACAAAAAAGGAAGGATTGGACACTATGTGGGGTAGCTTATTAGCATTAACAAAGGAGATCTTGGTCGAACAAGAGAAGTCAAATGAGGATCTTCAGACTTGGGTGGAGCAGATTAGCACGGCATTAAGGAAGGAGGAGGTATGTGAACAAAAGACAACAATGCAAGATCTTATACCTCCAATGACTGAAGCCGTAAGTTATGAACCCCAAGATACATGGTGCTATGATATAGGTGCAGAAACTGATAGAGAGCCCGAAGTGCACTTGGAGCTGGACTAGCAAAAGGCAATGGATATCGAGGAGCCAATTGGGGCTGTGCAGTATGAATGTGAACCAACAGTGACAATCCCCCAAGAGCCTCCTCAGCCTAAGTGGAACAAGCCAATTAAGTTTGCACACCCTTGCCCCCTTGGAAGCCACATTACAGATACGGATCTCGATGACATGAGAGAGTCTGTGAGCTCCAAACCGTGGTGGTCAGAAGAGAATAGAATATAAGAAGAGTCCATTGTGTGGTATATACCTCCATGCCCCGATCATTTCACCTACACAACGGAACCCTTGCCTAGCTCCCCAACCTTCAAGACGGGGAATTCTTTTACTTATCCAATGCTAGGTAGTTTAAATCTGCATCTGCTCCTACTGGGAAGCCGCCAAAGTCACACAGCTATTCTGATGGATGGAAGGGTTCTCCAGTATCGTCGGGGAGTTGGGTAGCAGTGGGCAGACACAGTCGAGCTAGAGGACTATAAATCAAGCTCTAGATGGGAGGCACCCCATCATTTCTCTCTCTCTCTCTCTTTGTTTAATTCTCCATTACCTACTTCCCATCATCCATCTCTCTATTTGTTTAATTCTCCATTTACATGCTTTCTATCACATTTCCCTCCCCCTCGTTTAATTCTTATTAGTTAATATTTAGTTTAAATTTTTGCATACTGTAGGAATTAGGAGTTCATTGCCTACATTTTTGAACTTTGGCATGAATGCGTATATTTTTGGGATTACAGAGCTTATAGCATACTTTTGATGCACTTGCATTGCATATACGCCCTTAGAGAATTTTTGGGGAGCAAATGCATATATCTTTCCATATTGGATTCTCTTGATGTAAATAGATTTTATATACTTTTGTTAGTCTAGGTGGGCTTAATAAGTATTGTCTGCATATTTCAGGTCAAAGGCTGCTCGGAATGAATGAAAAGAAAAAGCCAACCACAGTTCAAGCCAAAAATCTACAGCAACAAAATTTGATTGTTCGCGCGGCCGCGCCCAATCCAAGGCATTATCACACGCGGCCGCGCCACACATAAACTGGGCCTGTCTTGGGAAAAATCCTACAGATTTTGGGGGGTACCACTTCATGTCAATTATTAGCAGCCCCCAAGCCTCAGTCCCTATAATCCCAAACCCTCAGTTCCTTAATACAATCCCCCCTCACCTTATCCAAGCCCTAGTTCTAAGTCAGAATCATAACTCGCCTACCTTCACAGTCTCTCCAACAAAACCCATCCCTTCCATCATCTCAACTTGATCAATTGGGATAGTGAATTGGGGTCTGAGGGCATATTGATTGGGTTGATTAGTGGAGAGCAGTATTGCATTTTGTTCATCAAATGGCATCCAAACGCAGCAGGAGGGAGTCTACATCAAGGGGCAGTGATTCCGAGTAAGAGGGCGGTGGCATCGACTATGATGACCGCAAATTCATCAATCTAAAGGCCCAGAGATTCTATCACAGTGTATTGGTGGGCAGGACTTTTGTGCCCGAGCGGGGGTTAGCACCTGATGAGAACCTGGACGGGCGTATGGCTTCTATGATCCGAGGGAGGGGATGGAATGCATTCTGTGATGAGCCTTTGGCTGCCCCAATCTCGATGGTGCAAGAATTTTATGCCAACGCGAAACACACGACGCCCAATAAAGTATTTGTGCGGGGCTGTGAGGTGTCCTATGCAAAGGAGCACATCAATGAGTTGTTTGACTTACCCAACATTACATTGGATGCGCACGATTCTTTGTATGCTAAGGGGTGGGAGTCGGAGATGGATACTATCAGTGATTGCCTGTGCAAACCGGGCACCGTTTGGAAGTTGAAACAGGGGACTGATCAGAAGCTGCATTTCCCCCAGTCCGCTTTGAGTAGGTATGGGAAGGCGTCGTACAGCTTTATCTATGCGATTCTGATGCCTACACAGCATCAGAACGAGGTCACTAAGGACCGAGCTGTGTTGCTTTACGGGATCATCAAAGGTAAGCGAATTGACTTGGGATACGTGATTAGTAGTTCTATCCTCAGATTTCTGAGAGGCAGAAACTTAGCAAGTATCCCCCACGCAGCAGTGATCACTAGGCTATGCATAGCCAATAGAGTGACGTGGTCAGATGCTGAGCCGATGTAGATGCCGATGAATACTCTTGACCACTCGGCCATTGAATCCTTCAAAGTGTGGAAAGGGGGAAGATCTCATTCCTTGGGAGCAGGATTTATTCTACCTGATCAGACAGAGGCTAAGGAGATTGCAGAGAGAGTGCCACCACCAAAACAGTCTACGTCCTCTCACTCAGTGCATGAGCGTATAGACAGGATGGAGAGGAGACTACAACGCAGGATGGACGAAATGAGCACCAACTTTCAGGCTTTCACCATAGAATTCAGCGGGGCACTGTTCTACGCATTCAGCCAGATGGGAGTTGAGGTGCAGTTTCCTACATATGGGTCTGCCACTGTTTATCCACCTCCAGACACACCACCGCCTGAGGAGGACGCTGAGGAAGATGGTGACGACACTGAATAGGGTAGTCCTTTCTTTTCACCTTTACCTTCAATGAGGGCATTGAATTATTCAAGTTTTGGGGTATTGGCTTTATTTTGCATATAGGGTAGTTGCATTCATATTGTATATTGTGTTTGTTTATTTAGTGCATATAGGTTGTAAATAGTTAAAATTTGTGAAAATTTTAAAAATTTTGTTTTTGTTTGAGTCATTTATGTTATAGCATTTTGCATGAATCTAGTTTCAGTGATTAGTTATGTATGTGGCCTATGAGGAAATTGAAATCACTTGAGTTTTGAACTGATTTGAGACTTATGCGTGATTTGAAGGTCATATATGTAAATCCGTATCTATCAGATACTGTGTAATCAGTTAGCACAATAGAGTAACCATGATGACATGCTAAGTTTAAATTTTCACATACTTGTCTTCTGGTGGGAAATCTGTGTTTTAATGAAAGAATTTCAGTTCTCATATGATAAAAACTAGACTGTAAAAGGCTTAAGTTTGGGGGAAACAGGGGACATGCATGATTTATGCGGGGAGATGGAGCGTAAGACGCACTCCCTTGCAGGAAACGAAAAAGAAAAAGAAAACAAAAGAAAAGATTAAGAAAAAGAAAAAAATAGAATAAACACATTGGCTACGTCGAGTTCTGTGGCCTTTGATATTCGAGCAAGTAAGCCCTAGGGGTGTCTTTACACCCAGCGCCCTAAGGCCGTCTGGTCTAGGAGTCGTTGGTCGAAAGCTCGCTACATGGATATCATTAAAAAGCCTAAGAGAACTAGGCATTGCACAGTCGAATGTGTACACGGGAAAGTGCGAATACGCCCTCGTGAGTAATAAGAGCTTAATGAAAACCCCCTGTTGACTCTTAGCTTAAGTAATACATAGCCTTGGTTAGAACTTATAAGATTGACTGCTTTTCTTAAGTTAAAGATTGTTTTTCCCCTAAGAAGCAGAGTATGTGATTTATTTATCTGAATGCATGTTTAATGGTTGCTAGGCACACAACGCACAATACATCAGTGCTTACAGTTTTGGATTTGCAAGAATATGCGTTATAATCTTGTCTTGGGTAGCTTTTCTGTTTGATTATCTTGTGGTTTTCTGAGGCATTGCTTTGGTTCAATACTGACTGGAACCTGGATTTGCATTCATGATAGCGTAGGTTGCATACATTATATATAGTGCATTGCATATGCCATTTAGCTTTGTTTTGGTTGCTTGAGGGCAAGCAACGTTTAAGTTTGGGGGTATTTGATAAGTGGTTTTAGGACCACTTATTCTGATACTTTCCAACTCATTCGGTTGCTTAAACTTAAGCAATCTTGTGAGTTTAATGTGTTTTTCCCTTGTTTTATATTTTTCAGGTTAAGGAACTCTCTTAGCAGTACTTGCGCGTTAAAAGAGCAAAAGATTGCCTAAATGGGGCAAGGAGCTAAAATGAGCTTAAAGCAATGGAATGGCATGAGGCTAGAGGTAGCAAGCAAGGCTAATAAGACAAAAATGCAAGAGGGGCAGGAGAAAGTAACTGAAGAATACACGAGGCAAACCTGCACCAGCAAGCAGCTGCAGATTCCATCTTTTTGGTGCCGCGCGGCCGCGCCTGGAAAAGGCTTGGGGCGCGCGAGGCCGTGCCTGTTCCCAGCAGAAAATTGTTTGACTTTCTGTTTGACTGATTGGGAGAAGCTTTAAAGGGGGCTCGTGTGCAGCATTCAAGGCAGTCTTAATTAAGGCCTTAAGCCCTAGTTTTCCTTTTACCTTTCTTTTCCATTCCTTGTTTAGATTAGGAGTAGATTAGTGTAAAATTAGTTAGTTAGATTATAGGGTTAGGTTAGTATTGAAGATTGAAGCAAGTGGTTGTATTCAAAGATCCAAGCTTGGAGAGAAGAACAAAGATTTGCATTGCTCTATCTCTCAACTCTCTTTGCTATCATTTTGTATTTGGATAATGTATAATCAACTTGTGGATAATATATTCAAGTTATTTATGACTTAGTTTATATTTTGGGGTTTCAATGGAACCCAACACTTAGTTTGTATTAATTGCTCTCGCTCTATGCTATTATTATAAATTGGTTATCATAACTTGTGCTTTTAGATTGAATTCTTGTGAACCTATATGAACTTGATAAATGGATTATAGGTTTAGCCCTAGTTATGATATCATGCGAAAGTTAGAGATTCTTGCGGTTAATCTATGAGATTATGTGACGTGTGTCTCATTCATTGTCCGAAAGAGTTGATAATTTGTTAGTGTTCAGGATAGAAATATACCTAAATGCCGTATGCAACCATTTGAGAATCTAATCGTAATGACTTCCTATGCGAAAGTTGGTAATTGATAGAGTAGTTAATGAGATTTCCCGTGACATATGTCTTGTTAATTGTTCTGGATATTAGTTGCTTGATAGTGTGTAGGATAGACACATACCTACATGCCGCATTAGGAAGATTCATAGTTGTCCATCGAAAGAGGCTATTATGTGAGCGTGATTTCTCGGTTGTCAATTCTAGGTGTTTATTATTCTAAGTGAGAGAGTTAAGAGATTCGAACGAAATGTTGGGGGAAATTGTAATCCCATGTCTTCATTATCTGAATTTACCCTAGGATTAGTTATTGCATGTTTTAATTCTTGCCTAGTTTAACTTAGTTTAATTCATCCTCTTTACCATCCGTTTAAATAAGACTGAGATGATTATGTGCTAGTGGTTTGGTGTCTTTTATCCATTAATTCTCTGTGGGACGATATCTGTACTTTCACTTTATTACTCGTTGGCCGCGTATACTTGCGCGTTAATTGTGTCATCTAATTGGACCAACATTTGCCTAATGTGGTACTACATGATGACATTCAACAGGCTGCTTAACAGAAAAAAAAAATTGGTTCCAGGACCCTGCGCAGCTGCGCTGCGCCCAAGAATTAACCCGGCGCAGCTGCGCCGGTGTCCGGCCAGTTCAGGAATTGTTCTGCTTCGGCAGAAACCAGCCCAAATCACAAATTTTCTCAACGAAATCCATTACAGTCATGTTATAAAATAATCCTAACATGTTTATAGCCTTACATAACACTTAACAAACATATCTTAACTTAACAATTAATATATCCATGCTCAATTCGCTCAATTCAAGAATCAAAACTTAGATTTCTGCAGAAAAGAAGAACATGAGTATAAAGGATTATACCTTTGCAAAAATGTAAATTGAACTTGCTAATGCTACTATAGAAATCCTCCCTCAACTGTAAACCATCTTGCTAGCAATATACTCTCAATTCACACTTAACATAATTCTCAGCAATGAATTTAGAAGAAGGGAGACTATATTTATAGAAGACCCAAAACACATTCCATAACTTTGCTCCCTAATTTAAACCAACGGGAATGAGAATTGCATGGTAGTTAAGAGGGAGTTGGTAGATAGTAGTTGAATTGAATCATGAAAACCACTCCCTTGCTCATCATTGCTATGAATGTTTGCTGAGTTTTATGGTTATAGGAATAGACTAGCTTGGAGTTTGTGCACGTGAAGAGGAGATGAGAGGGATTCTCACAAAGGGACAAAAAAATTCTTAGCATTGTAAAGGTAATATAACACTTAGGTTAATACATCCATACACATAATATATATACTATAGTGTATGTTCACATAGTATATTTTTAAGTCACAATGTCCCTTTTAAATACAATGTAACAAATAGGTATATACACCAACATATAATCCATGTACATTTTATTCTACCGGATATAATTCTTTCGGGTATTACTCATTATAAAATGGTTATTTTTTCAATTATAATAACTATTAAAATTATTATCAAATAACAATTGTTTATTGATATTGGTATATGGTAATAGGGTATATCTCAAGGTCTGCCCACCAATATTTATTCACATAAGCAATATTATTATGTAACTCTCTTAATGCAACCAATCATACTATATAGTTTATACATATAATATAGTCACATTAATGTTGCACTACCCTTTATATAACATATGTGTAACTACTATATGTTATATTTTTAATATCGCATGTTTGCACATAGGAATTAATAAATTACTTATCTTATCAATTAATTAATAATAATATTAATTAATCCATTTCTCATTAATCAATGGAATTATAATTTTCACACTAATTGATTAACACTTTATATGATTTATTATCATGTTAAATAAATATAAATCTTATTATATTTATAAATCATTTACTCATTAATCAACATATTATCAAATAATTACTTGATAATAGTATATTGCTCATAATAATAATTAATATTATAAGACAATATATCTCACTCCTTATCAATACAATTCTGATTATATCTACAATCAATTTCTTTATTATTATATTATCACTAGCCATAATAATAATTTAACATACTATTATAATAACAATTAATATAGATTAATTGTTTAATTAATAATTCTTCCATCCTTGAATTTAATTAATCGTCAGATCTATTATCGTTCCACACAAGGCATTTCACACAAGCTTACACCGAGCTTATTATCATTCTCAACACTTATTTATTTTCACCACACTTATTATTCTTTTAATATAATATTTGTGTGACTCAAGCACTTAAATGCTAAATTATCTCAATTAATTATACTTATAATAAGTACAACCTTTACGTTTATAGTAATTAATATATATACTCTATTAATTATTCAAATAATAATATTCACGATCAAATAATAACTTAAGTTATTTAATATATTAAAATAACTTAGTTTCCTTTCATTAATTAAACTCCCTTGAAAATACATTAGAAATTATGTATTTAGCCATAACATAAAATATTATGTTTTCTCCAAATAAGCACATTCATTATTAGAAAATAATTTACTTATTGTCTCAAGATATTATAATTAATATAATATCTATTAGAAATAATCACATGTACGGCACATGTACATTATATATAGAAAATAGGTAATAAGTTTATTTTCTATTATAATAATTTGTTTCCATCAATTTATTTACATATAGAAAATACGTTTTAATATATTTACTATATTAATTAATCACACCTCATACAAAAACATATAAGGTAATATTATTATTCAAAAATAATATTTTCTCCTTTTATTAAAATAATTCAATATTAAAAATTATTTTAATAACCTTTATTAGAAATATATAATAATTAGTTCTCTTTCTTTTCTATAAATTGTTCCCAAAATAATTTCTTCAAATCTTCATTTAAAGATATAATGATTTTCAGTTCTCTTTAATAATGTATATATATATATATATATATATATATATATATATATATATATATATTTATTAACGTTATTCGTACATTAAACTTTCTCACATATTACCATTCTAAGTAATATATATAAAAAGTAGCAACTATAATCATATATTCAACGCATATATTAATCCATAATATAACTCCTAACTTAAATTAACTATTATTTATTCTTATTAGTTAATTCCTTAACTAATTCATGCTTCACTATCCAAACCTATTCACAGATAGCTTAAGTGCTAATAATAACCTATATTATAAACATACTAGTTATTAATACACATACACAAGAATATGGTGATTATACATTAAGGATATTTAATGTCACCAACTTACTATGATAAAATAATTCTATAAATTATTTAATATCGATAGGAATTTATTCACTTCCTTTACCTCAATTGAATCGTCTATAAAAAATATATATAATAATAATATATTTATTAATCACAAAATCACATATTACATAGTCCATATTACCCTATGTAATATAATACCACATACCTCATATCACACATATATATATATATATATATATATATATTCTTATTCGAACCCATCTCGTAGTTTAAGAATTTTATTTATTAAATCCTTATTTAATAATATCTGAAAATTCGGGTTCTTACAGTTTACATGTTACATTAAGTGAATTCTATGTTCACTCGAAGTCTCATCAATTATCAGTAAGTATGATGATCGACGAGATCTTAACTTGTTCTTCAACTTAAACTTTGGTTAATGTTTCCAAGATTAAGTTCAATTACGTTTGTTCAACGTTTAATTCTCATAAACCTTGATTAAACATGTTGTTTAAAGCTTACATTACATCACTTGCTAACCCCTTAATTGATATGAAAAAGGTTAAGTACTTACTAGCAATGTCAGAATTTTTTGACGTGCTGGCGCTGCGGCGCCAGATTTTACTCTTGGAGTGGCGCTGCAGCGCTACCCCTCCAGAGATTTCTCCCCGGAGTAGCGCTGCGGCGCCGGATTAAGCCTATTGGGTGGCGCTGCGGCGCTAGCTCTGCAGCTCAGAAAAATTTCTAAGTCTTTGAAAATTCTGAAATTCCCGAGTCCGTAACGTGATCGTTATAACTCGGAATTGGTTCGTTCCAAAGCCAAAAGTTCACAAATGACATGCTCTACCATCCTATCAAGTCGGAATTCAGTTTCCAATCCGTTGACGGAAAATTGTCCATTTTGTCCATTTTTACATTTTCGTTAATTGTTCGTGAACGTTCAACGCTCGTTTCTTCAATTCGTTCGTTCTTGCTCTCGCAAGTCTTGTTTACATAATTACACGTGTTGCAATGGAAAACCATCATTTTCGAATCACACGACTACTTTTGACTTTCATTCTGGGAAATTTTACGATTTCGACGCTTAACGTCTAATCGCATAAACTTCCGCCGAATCTTCATTACTTGATATTTTTACGTCGAACTAAATGGAATTAATCCATTGGCTATTCATCTATGATTCTCACCATCTATAACATCTATTTTTTAATGGCTTTCTTCATTACGTTCTTCATGCTCTTCGTTCGTTCTTCGTTCTTAATCAATGTTATGATTATGATTTTATGTTTTCTCGCATTCTAACGTTATAAGTTTGATAATTCAACCTTATAACATTGGAGAGTGCATATAACTCATCCGAATCATCCACTAACATCTTCTAACATCTATTTCATTCATTAACCAATCATTATAGTTTTAACTCATTTCTTCATTAATTCTTAACCATTTAACTATGGTTTTCACTTGTTCTTGGTTCTTAGTGTGTTAAAGTCCACTAATACCAATCTCCGTACTTCCTAACATGCATGCTTTGTCCATTTTCACTTCTCTATCAATCTTTAAAATTAAAGAAAGATGAAGATTAAGGTTTAACACTTATACCTTATAAGTGTTCTTGTCTCCTTAGACTTTGTTCTTGACAAAGTCTTAGACTAGCTTCTCTTCCTTCTTGGTTGCTCATCAAGCTCTTCTTTCTCTCTTCTTCTTCAAGCTCTCAAGCTCTCTCTCCCTCTCTAGATATTGGTGGGATTTTTAAACAATGAAAAATGAAGGCCTAAGCCTTCTATTTATAGGCAAATCAAGGCTAAGGGTAGGATGGTCTTTAGGCAAGCAAGACCAAGGATGGTTTGGTCTTTGGACCAAACCTCCTCAACTTTCTTTGGCCCCAAGTTTTGACCACCTCCTCCACATGTCAACCCATCTCTTCCCATGTGCTAGCATGTGCTAGCACATGGCCTCCCATGTCACACCATGTGCCCATGGGTTGCTCCATAGGTTAAACCACCCATTTACCTGCCGGTTCGACCCACGAGTAAATTCTTAGATTTAATTCAAATTAAATCTATTTACTTCGTATAAAATTCGTATTATACGTTGTATTAAATCTCGTATCCTCCTCGTATTATACTTGTATAATAATTAATATTATACGCGTATTCGTTATGTATAATAATCATTTATTATTACACATAATCATTTCCTTCTTTAATTTCACTTTCGCTAACCTTTAGGGTTTTAAGTTCGCAAGCGAAAACTTCGCGAGCCATAAATGAAATATTATTACATATTCCATCACGTCTCAAAATTCTATCATTACGCGTTTCTCAGAATTTCAAAATAAATTTTCGAACAGAAACGGATGAATAGTGATTTTTGTCATTTTCTTCCCGAGAAAACTTTTCTCGGCTAACTTAACTTTTTACGACATATTGTTGTCAAATCTTCTGACAGAACGTCATTCCAACATTCCAAACTCCCAGAAGGGCTTAGGGTTGAAACTTAGCCTCAACCCTAACCCTTAGGGTTTTATTTTTTCCCGTAAATATTTTTATTCCCGAAAATCTTTTATTTTCATCTTAAAAATTCATACTCGTTCATTCTAGCTCGTAGCCATAATCCTCCCCATTTCTAATCATCCTATGTCATAGAATGATTAATATACACATAACACAGAATGTAATCAATAAAATTACTTTTATTAATTATTAATTCTTTAAACTTAATTTTCTGGACAACTCAATTTTTCGGTTGTCACATAGACTCTTCTTTAAACGGTTCAAAACCATTGAAAATAAGTTTTATTATTATCATGTCGTAACAGATAACGAGATGTTAGAGGCTCACAGTCCACATACACACCTTTGTCACCGTATGTTACTGATAACAAAATTTAATTTTTTTTAAAGGCACATCAGTACGAATTTAGCTTGATGTCAAAAATTTCGAAGTCTAAGCATAGCTAGAAGATTTGGAATACCTATGCTTCCACCATCATCTTCAATTTCTCTAATGTTCTATTGCATAATAATTCTATATATTTCTAGCATCCTTAAAGCTTACTATACAGAAAATCCTCAGTTCTCAATCAATAATTCTTCTATACCTCAGTATAGTTCATCAAACGTACCACACGATATGAGTTAAGGAACTTACCACAATAATATGAGTTTAGGAACTTGTCCTAGCAATACGTAGTCCAAGAACCAATCAGGAACTGCCCATATGCTTAGGGGTTCAAAAATATGCCATACAATTATGAGTCACAACCTTACCATAAGTATGAGTTTTAAAACTCGTACTTAATCTTAATATTCTCTAACTATCAAATATAAATATGAGAAAAAAATCACCTTCTCTTCATATGTATATCGATAGCGCGACACCAATATTTTAATGATTATCAATATGATAAACTGAGTAGTCATAGACCAAGCACAAAACTCCTGCCCATACAAAGGTTTGTACAACTCAGCTATCACATGAGTCCTTAATTGAAATCTCACATAATCCTAGCTTCCTCTTTACTCAATATAAATTTCATTTAATCCGTATCTCAACATTTACCACTCTTACCTGAGTTTACATCGTACCATTTCATAGTACATTCTTTTTATAGCGTCAGGCTATATCTTCTTAATCAGTTAACATATCATATGTTATTCAACAATTCAATTTGATCACGTCGTGATGTTATTTTGCAACTATTTCTTCTTATCCTTTTGATCGTTTTATTCTATAATCTTCTTATTCTTCTCTTTAATCATATTATATTATGATTTTATTTACATTTCTCATCTTATAGACATCATATATTTATTATCACTTAAACTCTATTCGAGTTTATTGCTTATCGTCCTTATCCTCATCTATAAGGTTATAGCCTAAGGTACATCTACCTAAGGTTTATAACCTACGGCTCTGATACCAACTGTAGCATCCCCAAATCCGAGTACTTTTTACCTCAGATCTGGTACGTTGCGATACATCATTTCTATAACTACTGCGGAAGATATAAACATCAATTGTTTATACAATAAACTTTTACAGCATAATCCCCAAGGTCTAAACCTTAACTTAATACATATCTTCAATAACTTAAAAGGTTTACAATGTCATTTGCATTAGATAACTTAATAGTTCTAAATGCATAATAATCTACACTTGGAATTCGCCTTTGCCAATGTCGTTTTTCAAGCCTTCGTTTAAATCTGAAATTATTTATTATGATATAGCAAGGGTGAGCAACTATTTTGCCCAGCAAGTTTAAGTACAAGGAAGATATATCATGATTGAAAAGGAATAAGCTTTCAAGTTTTCAACAATGTAATATAATTGTGAAAGAGCATGAATCAAAACTTCAATAACTGAATAACTGAATAATTATGCTGAGTGGTCAACAATGACCATGAACAAATTTAACTGAACCTTATGGTAATGAAGGTGATCAGCCTTTCATACCTGATGAGCATATGAAACATGCATTAAGTGCGAATCAATAATCAAAGATGTGGAATAATTGTCAATAATTAATCCACAGCATGCTTGAAACATAATAACTCGAGTTTGAGTTAGAGAACTTGCATTGTCTGTATTCTACTGCTATGAAAATAAATATGTCCGGTTAGCAGTCTATCTACCTTCCTTCGAAAGACCTATAATTGACCTCTTGATTAGCAAATCATATACTTGTTCATAATATCCTTATTCCATATTAAATTGCCTAATATTTAGTCACATGGTTAAATATTAGTTATTACATAAATTTTTTAGTAACATTATTATTTCTTGATAATATTACTATTACGTAAATATTATCTTCACTCATCCTTTAATAATACTTTACTTACTCCTTGGTATTATTAATTAACTAATAATACTTTATTCACTTACTAATATTATTACCCTCTTAATAATATTTTATTCATTTATTAATATCAATAATTAGTATTTTAATCCTTTACTAATGTTATTATATTTTAATAACATTTTATTTAGTTAATTATTTAATAATATTTTAATCATTTAATAGTACTTTAATCTAATATTATTAACTTTTTAATAATATTTTAATCTAATATTATTAATTATATTAATAATATTTTAATCTAATATTATTAGTCATTAGTAATATTTATTAATGTTATAATATAATATTATTAGTCATCTAATAATATTTTAAATTAAATTTTAATTTCAATAATTTTATTTATTGAAAAATATCAGATTCATACATTATTAATATCATCATAACATTTTAATAATTTATTAGACCAATAAATAATTTATTTTAATTGTTTACCCTTTATTAAACCACTTATTTAATACCCATAAAAGATCATAAATAGTACTTCTCATCAACAATTATCAAAATACCCTTCTATAGTCAGAATATATACTATATTAGGTGCTTTAAAGCATTAAAATTCTATTTTTCTTATTTATGACATCATTTAACCATTTATTCTGTAAGAACCTGAATTTCCAAGAATCATTATTAATAAGAAATTATTTCTTAGAGCATGAGATAGATTCGAATATGTATATATCTGTGATATGAGGTTTGTAGTATTGAATTACATAGAGTGTTATGAACTATGTAATACGTGATTCTTAATGTTTACTAAATATATATCATTATTATATATTTTTAGAGATGAATTAATAAAGGAGATGGATAGTATTTATCTATCGTTATTAAATGATTTATAGAATTATTTATCATGGTAAGATGATGACATTAAATATTTTTGATAGTCACCATTTTTCTGGAGTATATGTACGTTGTTAAAGAGAGAAAGAAATCAATATATCGTTAGATATATATTGGTTAGAGAATTATTAATGAATTGAATTCACGGCAAGAAGTGAGTATTAAAGAAATGTATATATGTGTTATAGATATATATCTTGAATTATGTGGATTGGTGGAAAGAGAAATAATTATTATATTTTTCTAATAAAGATTTTAAAATAATTTCTTGTATTGATTTATTTTAATAAACAGGGGGAAGTGTTATTTTAAATAATAATAATAATACCTTGTATGTCTTTGACTGATGTAATATGAATGAGGATAGATATATTGAAACATATTTGCTATATGTAATATATTGATGGGAAATAACTTATGGTCTATTTTCTATATAGAAGGTGTACATGTGTTGTACATCTAACTATATTTTCAATACTAAGATATTATATTTAAATAATATCTTGAAGAAATGAGTAAGTTATTTTTTTTTATGATTAATGCCTCTATTGGAGATAATATTATATAATAAACTTATTATATCATGTTATGAAGGAATGATTAAACGGGATTTATTGATATTGCTATGTGCAAATATACATGTTATGTGAGTTAGTATCTGTGCGTATATTTGCTAGGATTAATTTAAAGGGAGTCACTAATATTTTATTTAAATTAGTAGACTAACCCTAAGCTTTATCTCAAAAGAATTGATAAGATAATTAGTAATTAAATGTTCAATTACTTGAATATAGTGTAGAGATTTAAACGTGATTGATTAATTTTCATTTTGAGTAATTAATCGATAAACGTATGAAACTATTGTTGTTGAGAATAATATATTAATGTGCAAAGGAGTAATAAATATAATGAGATTATATTTACTTGAGTAATTATTTTGTACAAGCATGCAATAATTAAACCATTAGTATATGGTAGTTAACTATATATTATATACATAGTACAAGGTGACACATTGATATGGCTATGTATTATGTATTTAGTCTACATAGTAAAACTTAATTGTATTATGTAGGTTACATAATAATGTTTATGTGACTACACGTATGTGGGTGAACCTTAATTAGTACCATGTGGATATTTTAAAGAGTAAGTATTGTTAATTGATATTGTTTTTACTAAGTTATTATAATTACAATAATAACCGTTATGAGGAGGAATAATAATCATACCCAATATTCGGTATTAGAAAAATGTACACGAATTATATATATGCACAGTAAATTTACTACACGGTGATATTATTTATTTATGGGAATTACATTGTGACTCAATTATACAACCTAAGTGTGTATAAAGTATACATATATAACCTTAGTGTGTACATTTCAAGTTGCTGAGTTATATTAGACTTCCTCTTTCCTCAATTTCCTCTTCACGTGAAAACAAGAAGCTAGCCTACACTATCTCCTTCTCAAATTCAACAAACATAGCTAATCATGAGATGGGGAGTGGGATTCATGAGTGAAATCACCAACTCTCAACCACTATCTCTTACACTTCATACAATTATTTCTCCCATTAGTTTGAATTAATGAACAAAGTCATGAACCGTGTATTGCATTGGCTATATAATGAGACTCACCTCCTCTCATTTTCTTTTGCTGAGTTTGCTAAGAGTAGTCAATTGAGTTGTATTCTAAGGTTCTAGTGAATTAAGGGAGAGAAAGCTAGCAGTAAACAATTGCAGAGGTATAATTCCTATAATCCAATTCTTGTTCCTCATTTTTTTCTGTAACTTTCTAAATTCTTGATTCTTCAATTGAACATGGATTGATTGTTAAGTTGATTTGGGATATGTTGTTAAGTGCTATATAGGTTATAAACATGTTAGAAGTATATTATAGAATGGCTAGAATAATTTTCGTAATGAAATTCTGAGTTGAGTTTGTAAACTGCCGAGGCAGTGTAGCTGCAGGTTTGGCCACACGCCTGCGCAGCTGCGCCAGTTGTGTACTAGCCAGCGGTGCAGCTGCGCCGTCCCTGCTTGTTGAATTTTGATTACTATTGCAGAACCTGTTATGTGTTAACTTATGAAATCACTTTGTGCAAGCATGAGAACTGCTATGAACTCATGGTATATGATACTACATGTATATTCATGGCCATGTTAGTATATATTATGGAAGGAAACCTTGTGATTTTAAAAATAAAACTTATAGTTTCGATTGTGAACGTAGACACATACATAACACGTCCATATTCTGATATTTTAAACATGATCATATGGTTTGTATTGACATGAAATGCATATTTAAAGTGTTAATCATACACTAGCATACTTGATCGTAAGTTAAGACGTTTTCAAAAGAAAAACTTAAGACTTTCAAAGTAAACTTGACCAAGACTTATGTCTTGTAATTTCTGACCATTTGAGTATGTGTAAATAACTTAGACATGCATGAAATCATGTTGAACATGTATGAATAAGTACTTTGACATAGCATGAACATTCTTGACTTCGTTAGTGTGCGATTTCTAAAGAACGTTATAAGATTTTAAAACGAGCCTTGACATCTACTATTGATGCTTACGTTCTGACTTTGTAAGCGTGGTTGCATGGTCTAGATAGGCATGAAACACATGCCTAAAGTATTAAAACACACTAACATACTTGATTGAAAGTTAAGATGTTTTCAAGAAGATAAACTTAGGCGTTTTGGAAAACTAAGTTGCATGATCATAGTGTATTAGTGTTCTAATATGTTTGAGCATACATGCTAGTGCTTTTAAATGTTATGTATGTGCACACACCTTACTAGACACTATGAAAGTTAGTTAAGCATGAATTAGACATGTTTTAAAGCAATTATCGATGCTAGTTGTACGTATATGATAAAGGTAATTGTGAGCATACATATTAACTAGTATGACACCTCACATATATATATGATGAACATAGTAGCATGTTTACATTATTATTTCTGAATTATAAAAATAGAATCTTAATAATGCATTAAGTGTTGATTTGTACCATGGTCATAAAAAAACTCGGAAACTATAATTCAGTTAAGATTTGAGAAACGTATGAATAATAAGGATCACATAAGTTCTAAATATATGTCAAATACATTTAGTTAAGTGTGTGATACATATATAGATGAAGGGTGATAATAAGTACGTATGGTTAACGTATACCTATAAGTACATGGTTATTCTAAGAATAAGATGAGACAGTAAAATGAAGGTTCTAAGAACCAAGTTAGACAACAATGTAATCAATTATTATTATATTAAGAACGTATGGATATGTATAACTGATATGTATGAATCCATAATTGAATGATTGTGTAGGAATACACGAAGCGCAAATATCTTAAGCAGTTAAGTCGTAGTTGTTAAACTACGCATCAAGCAAGTCTTTCAGTTCTTATTTGATATATGAATTCAATAACTGTTAGAAGAATTATATTATGCCATGATGATGTTAACTTATATATGAACTGTATATGAGATATGTATGAGATTGAAAGTTGATCTTTGATGATATACTTGTTATGTGAGAAGTAACATGCGTAGTATATATCGATTGATTATAAATGCATGAACTGGGTATAATATTATGTGCTATGTGATGCATGAAAACTGTTAGAATTACTGAGCTATCGAGCTCACTCTTGCAAATAACCACTTTTGCAGGTTAAGGACTCACGATAAAAGTTACGTGCTACGTGATAGATTTCAAAGATTTTTGTTTATTTAAATACATGCTCTTGAATCATGCTTAAGTTCTAGAAGATGTATACGATAGTAGATTACAATGTTTTATACATGTTTAAATTGTAAGGTTGTGTTATGTAACACATAGGGGTTTCGAACTGAGATGTATACATTTATACAGTAATTCGAACATAGTGAATCATACTTTATAATTGGTTCAAGGTTATGTAATTGATTCAAGATTTTGAATTCAAGGAAAGATTTTTATACAAGGAGATAGAAAAGTTTTAGTTATTCCGCATTTTGTAAACATCGAATGTGATGTGTAGACAGGGATGGTATATGACCGAGAATTGAAAACTTATATTAAGGTTTAGGGTCATCATACAAGATCTTGGATATGAAGAGCAATTATATTTCCATATTGTAATAAGTGAAATTTATTCATTAAGTTTTGAATAAAAAATGTATAGTTCCACGATAGATGTATCGTGGCGGACCGGATCCGAGGTGTTTGAGAGACCCGGATTTGGGGTCGTCACAGGTTGGTATCAAAGCTGTAGGTTATAAACCTTAGGTAAGAGTACCTTAGACTATAACCTGAGAGATTTTAATTGATAATAGGGAAAGAACCCTAAGTTAAGTCAATGATCACGACGTGATTAGATTGAACAATGTAATGATAGATGGTTTCTATCGACTAAGTAGTTATAGCTTGATGCAATAAGAGAAGGTACTATGGTATGGTACGAGCAGAACTCATGAGGAGTTGTATGTGACGAAATATAGAAATTTTACAATGAGCTAAGAGCAAATTAAGAATAAGATAGAGTTAAGTGTTGGATTTCAATTGAGGACTCTTGTTAGCAGCTAAGTTGTATGGTTCCTTGTAAGGGCGGGGAATTTATGCTCGGGTTTAGAACCACTTAGCTTCCTATATTATTTAGTGTCTGAGTCGACCAGTTCCTTGTATGGGCAGGGGATTGTGTTTGGTTTGACAATCACTTAGCTTCTTACATTGTTAATCATTGGAATGTTGGTGTCGCGCTATCATTATACATATGGCAAAAAGGTAATTCTTTTCTCATGTTTATTCTGATAGATAGATATTACTAAGATTAGGTGCGAGTTCTTTAAACTCATATGTATGGTAAGTTCGTAACTCATAATCGTATGATGGAACCCCTCAGCGAATGGACGACTTTGGTCTGACTAGGATAAGTTCCTAAACACATATGATTGTGAAAAGTTCCTAAACTCCTAACGTGTGGTATGTTTGATGAACTATACTGGGTATAGGAGAGTTATGGATGATGAATTGAGGATTTTTAATAGATATTATTAAGCAATTGGTCATTAAAGCAATTGAAGTTGATGATGGAAGCATAGGTATTCCAAATCTTCTAGCTGTGCTAGACTTCAAAATTTTTGATATCAAGCTAAATTAGCACCGATGTGCCTTTCGAACAAAATGAATTTTTGTTATCCTCAAAATAAGGTGACAAGAGTCTGGAGATGGACTTCAAGCCATTAACACATCGTTACCTATTGCGACATGATAACATCAAAAATGATTTGTAATGATTTTTGAACGATTTAAAGAAGAGTCTACGCTAATTGTTTCGGCTAGACAAAATTGATTTGAGATATCAAAATGTATTTTGTATATCATCAATGCATTAAGAAACCTGATGCGAAAATGATAAGAATGATGAAGTTATCAATGCAGAATTACCTGGTGTGGGATTTGATTTAAGCTCACTATGGTACGATGTAGTACTGACAAATTCATAAAATAAAAAGTGATGGAGTTATCAATATAGAATTACCTGGTGTGGGATTTGATTTAAGCTCACTATGGTACGATGTAGTATGACAAAGTCATAAAAAGATTTTCAGAACTTTAAAGAAAGGTTAGATGCCAAGTAATTTGGCCAGTTACATGTTTCGATTGATATTCGAATTATTATTTTACGTCTAAGCTAATTGATTCAGCTAGACAAATGTTTATAAAGATTCAAGCATCTCTTTGAGAATTTATCCCGAACCAAATTGTTTTGGAACGGACTTTGACAGTAAGACTTGAGGTGAACAACCTTGAAAAATGGGGATATACTGGTTGGATAATATATTCCAATTTAAGAACTATGGTACGATTGATTGACCACCTAACGTATCAGTATTGGAAGTTTACCTTCTTCGTGATTGTAAACATACCAATATTCAGCTTGGTTAACAAATTGGGTTACGGTAAATACCATACGACCTAGAGTTCACGGTCTATATGACCCCTCAGCCAGATATGAAAAGTTTTAACTCCTTAGAGAGAAGTTATATGATGACAGTAGAGCTCCGCATAAAAGGAAGCAGTATGTACTCATTAAATTAAGCATGATTTCAGTAAAGGTTTACTTGAAAACCTAGTTTTGTTGAATAAAATGAGTAGAGATTAGTAGACTGTAATTTCGAGGACGAAATTCTTAGAAGAAGGGGTGATTGTAAGAACCTGAATTTCCAAGAATCATTATTATTAAGAATTTAATTCTTAGAGCATGAGATAGATTCGAATATGTATATATTTGTGATATGAGGGTTGTAGTATTGAATTACATAGAGTGTTATGAACTATGTAATACGTGATTCTTAGTGTTTAATAAATATATATCATTATTATATATTTTTAGAGATGAATTAATAGAGGAGATGAATAATATTTATCTATCGTTATTAAATGATTTATAGAATTATTTATCATGGTAAGATGATGACATTAAATATTTTTGATAGGCACCATTTTTCTGGAGTATATGTACGTTGTTAAAGAGAGAAAGAAATCAATATATCGTTAGATATGTATTGGTTAGAGAATTATTAATGAATTGAATTCACTGCAAGAAGTGAGTATTAAAGAAATGTATATATGTGTTATAGATATATATCTTGAATTATGTGGATTGGTGGAAAGAGAAATAATTATTATATTTTTCTAATAAAGATTTTTAAAATAATTTCTTGTATTGATTTATTTTAATAAACAGGGGGAAGTGTTATTTTAAATAATAATAATAATACCTTGTATGTCTTTGACTGAGGTAATATGAATGAGGGTAGATATATTGAAACATATTTGCTATATGTAATATATTGATGGGAAATAACTTATGGTCTATTTTCTATATAGAAGGTGTACATGTGTTGTACATCTAACTATATTATCAATACTAAGATATTATATTTAAATAATATCTTGAAGAAACGAGTAAGTTATTTTTTTATGATTAATGCCTCTATTGGAGATAATATTATATAATAAACTTATTATATCATGTTATGAAGGAATGATTAAACGGGATTTATTGATATTGCTATGTGCAAATATACATGTTATGTGAGTTAGTATCTGTGCGTATATTTTCTATGATTAATTTAAAGGGAGTCACTAATATTTTATTTAAATTAGTAGACTAACCCTAAGCTTTATCTCAAAAGAATTGATAAGATAATTAGTAATTAAATGTTCAATTACTTGAATATAGTGTAAAGGTTTAAACGTGATTGATTAATTTTCATTTTCAGTAATTAATCGATAAACGTAAGAAACTATTGTTGTTGAGAGTAATATATTAATGTGCAAAGGAGTAATAAATATATTGAGATTATATTTACTTGAGTAATTATTTTGTACAAGCATGCAATAATTAAACCATTAGTATATGATAGTTAACTATATATTATATATATAGTATAAGGTGACACATTGATATGGCTATGTATTATGTATATAGTCTACATAGTAAAACTTAATTGTATTATGTAGGTTACATAATAATGTTTATGTGACTACACGTGTGTGGGTGAACCTTAATTAGTACCATGTGGATATCTTAAATAGTAAGCATTGTTAATTGATATTATATTTACTAAGTTATTATAATTACAATAATAACCGTTATGAGGAGGAATAATAATCATACCCAATATTCGGTATTAGGAAAATGTACACGAATTATATATATGCACAATAAATTTACTACATGGTAGTATTATTTATTTATGGGAATTACATTGTGACTCAATTATACAACCTAAGTGTGTATAAAGTATATATATATAACCTTAGTGTGTACATTTCAAGTTGCTGAGTTATATTAGAGTTCCTTTTTCCTCAATTTCCTCTTCACGTGAAAACAAGAAGCTAACCTACACCATCTCCTTCTCAAATTCAACAAAAATAGTTAATCATGAGATGGTGTGACGCCCCCAAATCCACGTTCCTTCGAAACCTCGAATTCGGTGCAGTCACGATACTACTAACGCCAAACTATTATATCTTTTATTCATTACTAAAAGAATACATCTTTACTTATTACAATTTAGAATATAAATTCTATTTATATCCAAGATCTCATCTTTACATCATGTTCGATGTTACTAAAATGCGGAATAATTTAAACTTTTTCAATCCTCCTTGAATAAAATCTTTTATTGATTTCATAACTTGAATCAATTACAACCCTTGAATCAATTATAAAATATGATTCATTATATTTGAGTTATCGTATAAACATTTACAACTCAACTCGATATCCTCTATGTATTATCTAATACATCTTTATAGTACGACAAGCATTAAACCTCGTAAACAAATATCAAGTACAACTACTAGAACCTAGACATGGTTCGAGTAATAATCTAATCAGTATTCTTCGTTGTGATACTATCTATCTTTATCAATCAAGAAGCACGAAATCTTTACCGTGAATCCTTAACCTGCAAAAGTGGTTATTTGCAAGAGTGAGCTCGACAGCTTAGCAATTCTAACAGTTTTCATGCATCACATAGCATACAACATTATACTCAGTTCATGCATTTATAAACAATTTATATTTACTACGCATGTTACTTTTCACATAACAAGTATATCATCAAAGATCAACTTTCAATCTCATTTATATCTCATATACAGTTCATATATAAGTTCACATTATCACAGCATAATATAATTCAACTAACAGTTATTGAATTCATATATCAAATAGGAACTGAAAGACTTGCCTGATTCGTAGTTTAACAACTACGACTTAACTGCTTAAAGCTATCTGCACTTCGTGTATTCCTACACAGTTATATAATCATGGATTTACATCCATCAGTCATACATTTCATATGCTCTTAATAGAATAACAATTTGTATATCGTTTTCTAATCTTGGTTTCGTTTCACTCTATCTTAGGATAACCGCGATGTTACAACATCATACCTTCATACTTATTCTATAGAAACCATTCTATTTCGGTCCTTAGGGTCCTTAAGGAAAATAACTTAGGACCAGACAGTTAACAAACTGTTCTTGGCAGCTCTGCAACACGGCGCGGCAGCGCGGCAATTAAGCTTGGGAGTGGCGCGGCCGCGCGACTCCCTGCCAGAACCAGAACTTAGATTTCATAAACTTAGTTTGGTCCTAACATATCATGCATTCTGATATATATTATACACACACATTAAGTAGGTTTTCATATTCGAACTATTTAGCTTTGAATAGCGTAGCTCTACGTTGAATTACTTAAATCAATAAAGCTCAACTACTAAAGTCATGTTATCACATAACAAGGCTTAACCACACTAAGTAGGCATGCTCGTGCTTATACTACACATGTATACTTAATCACATAGTCTATGCTTTTGAAATTCATTTTCTCGAATATGCGTGCATAGGTGAAATCCATGTTTCATCACATGATGCTTATGTCAACATGTCTATAGGCATAATGAATCATAATATACATGCTCGTATGATCATAATATAACTCACTCCGTGTTTGATGCTATCATCTTACACATTCTAAACTTTTCATAAAAATCGCTTTAAGTCAACAAAGGTAACTAAGTATATGCAAAGTACCTTGTAGTCATGATTCTCATGTATTAGAACACATATATAAGTCATCTATACATGCTCAATGATCAGAACGTGGACATCCTATATATATGTCCAAAAACTCTAAGTTTGTCTTTTGAAATCATTTTAAATTTAAACAAAGTGTTCTAGTGTATGCTCAATACCTTCGACTCACATATCATGCATATCTAAACCATATAATCATGCTTAAAAAGTCAGAATATAAACATGACTTATATACGCCAAAATTTGTTTATAAAACCTTAAGTTTTCATTAAAAACTCTACTACAACAAGGTATAATTGTTTACTATTAGCCAAGGTAATTGATTAACAACTACCTTCATACCCATTGATACACATAACCAAGACACTTACACATGTCTCAAAAGTCCGACTCAAAGAACGCAAAATTCGTCAAGTCTCATTTTCAAAACTTTACGTTTTCTTTTCGAAAATCATGTTAAACCAACTAATACAACTTACTACGTGCATGACAACCTTAGTACACATGTCAGACCCCTTTCTGAAATTATTAGAGTCTAACTAGTATGCTTAACCAACCAGAAAACACAAAATCACCAAGAGTTTCTACAGAGGGCGCGGCCGCGCCCCATTTGTACTAGGGAGACGCGCGGCCGCGCGTCCCCGTTTCCAGACCAGAAACTTTGCTGCTAAAACAGAGCTTCAGCTAATCCTTTTCTTACTTCATGTAACAAGCTTGAAAGCCATCATATTGTATTTATAACATATATTTAGACTCTACTTAACATGTTAACATCATCTTACATATCAATTGTTCACTAATTCATGAAATCTCTTATGAATTTATAAAATTCAAGACTAAAAATTCAAAGTTAGAGTTATACCTCTTGGAGCCTTGAATTACTAAGCTTGCTTCCCAAATCAGTTTTCTCACATAACTCTCATCACCATATTCTCTATATCAACTTAGCAATTATTTAGCAACTTCAATTTGTGAATATGAAGCTTCAATTTATAGAGAATTTATGGACCAAATTTGGTTCTTGCACATTGAATCAAACCAATGGGTTGATCAAAGACATGGAGGTTAACAAGAGGTTAGTAAGGAGTTGGTGAAATCCATCATCAATCCCACACCCCTCACATTCATCACACTCATTGCTAGCTAGGAAGTTGAGAGATGAAGGAGATAGGCTAGCCTTAGCCATTCACGTGAAAGAGAAAAGGAAGAGAAAGTGGGCACTTAATATGGGACAATGCCACTAAATCTTAGCAACTTGCTTACAATTACCTCATACTAATGTTATATAGTCCACCACTTACCAAGGCTATATCACATTTCATTTTATAAACACATAGGTTATAATATATACATATATACACATTCATACATATAGCTTAGGTTATGAATGAATTGTAAATAAAATCTCTAATTACAATGTATCATATATCATCCATATATATCTCATCTTACCGGATATAATTCTATTGGGTATTATCACAAATATACTCAAATATTATAATGATAATTAATATCAACCATTAATTTTCCTCTAATACTTCCAATTAAATCCCCTTAATTTAACTTCATTATTTATGCCACACAAGGCATAATTATGTGAACTTAGTACTTAATAGTCCACAAGCTTATAATAATATAATCTCCTAAAATAATATTATACTCAATGTTACATCTTATAATATGTTCATAAAGTAATACCATTACATTACATGTTCTCTATTATAAACAATCTATTACCCTCCTATGGGTAATACCCAATGGTCAAAGAGGAGTTGGTGGCTAACTCCACCAACTACTACTATTCATGGTCCTTCCTCATCATTACACCTTATAACATGCTCATAGTGTAATTACATTTCTTATTATATGCTTTCTTAGCAACAATGTAGTAATTGAATTAACAAACTCTACACACCAATGTATTGCATCTATCCATTATCATGCTATTATTCTCCTATGGTTATTACCCAAAGGGCAAAAGGGAAGTTGGTGGCTAACTCCCACCAACTACCACTATTCATGTACCCTAACCACTTAATTGACCATTATTGCTCTCACATGGACTAACTTGCAAGCTTATATCTAATAACTTAATGTTATTACTATATGATATGATAAGGTCACACATACACCCAATCATATAATCCATGTACATTTGACAATACCGAATATATTTTAATTGAGTAGTGTCACACCCCATTATTGTAACTTTACTATTACACTTAATCATATAGTTTCCTATATTATATAGTTTTCTTGAAGTGTCACACTTCATTCCATATTATATAGATGTAGCTACTATATAACTTATAATTACACATCATTGCACATAGGAATTTATTCACATAATAATAATAATTAATTCCATTAATTATTCATTCATTAATTTATTTAATGAATGTTTATTCCACCACTTTGCCACACTAGGCATATCTCACAAGCTTACCTTAAGCTTATTATCACTCCCATCACACTTTAATATTCTTTTAATATAAAGTTTGTGTGACACATGCACTTTAATGCTAAATTATTTAGCTACCTTGAACAATTATATGTATAACCTTTACACTAGAATAATTAATATTTACTCTATTAATTATTATAAAATCTATGATAAAATAATAACTTAAGTTATTTAATATATTGAAATAACTTAGTTTTCTTTCATTAATAAACTTTCTTGAAAATACATTAGGAATTATGTATTTTGCCATAACATAAAATATTATGTTTTCTCCAAATAAAGATATTCATTGTTAGAAAATAATTTACTTATTGTCTCAAGATATTATTCTTAATATAATATCTACTAAAATAATTACTTGTATGGCACATGTACATACATTATATATAGAAAATAGGTAATAAGTTTATTTTCTATTATAATAATTTATTTCCATCAATTAAATTACTTATAGCAAATACGTTTTAATATATTTACTATATTAACCAAACACACCTCATACAAAAACATATAAGGTAATATTATTATTCAAAAATAACATTTCCTCCTTTTATTAAAATAATTCAATATTACAAATTATTTTAATATCCTTTATTAGAAATATATAATAACTATTTCTCTTTCTTTTCTATAAATTGTTCCCAAAACAATTTCTTCAAATATTCATTTAATCATATAATGATTTCCATCTCCCTTTAATAACGTATATATATTTAACGTTATTCGCACATTAGACTTTCTCACATATTACCACTCTAAGTAATATATATAAAAAGTATCAACTATAATTACATATTCAACACACATATTAATTCACTCATTTACTTAAGTAAATTAAACATTGTACTATATCATCATAGTTAATTAAGGTTCAATATTCACATTATATTATTCCATAATATAACTCTCAACTTAAATTAACCAATATTTATTCTTATTAGTTAATTCCTTAACTAACTCATGCTTCACTATCCAAACCTATTCACGGATAGCTTAAGTGCTATTAATAACCTATATTATAAACATACGAGTTATTAGTACACATACACAAGAATATGGTGATTATACATTAAGGATATTTAATGTCACCAACTTACTATGATAAAATAATTCTATAAATTATTTAATATCGATAGAAATTTATCCACTTCCTTTACCTCAATTGAATCGTCTCTAAAATAAATAACAAATATATATTAATAATATATTCATTAATCACAAAAATACATATTACATAGTCCATATTACCCTATGTAATATAATACCACATACCTCATATCACATATATATCTTATTATTCGAACCCATCTCACAGTTTAAGAATTTTATTTATTAAATCCTTATTTAATAATATCTGAAAATTCGGGTTCTTACAGATGGGGAGTGGGATTCATGAGTGAAATCTCCAACTCTCAACCACTATCTCTTACCCTTCATACAATTGTTTCTCCCATTAGTTTGAATTAATGAACAAAGTCATGAATCGTGTATTGCATTGGCTATATAATGAGACTCACTTCCTCTCATTTTCTTTTGCTGAGTTTGCTAAGAGTAGTCAATTGAGTTGTATTCTAAGGTTCTAGTGAATTAAGGGAGATAAAGCTAGCAGTAAACAATTGTAGAGGTATAATTCCTATAATTCTATTCTTGTTCCTCATTTTTTCTGTAACTTTCTAAATTCTTGATTCTTAAATTGTACATGGATTGATTGTTAAGTTGATTTGGGATATGTTGTTAAGTGCTATATAGGTTATAAACATGTTAGAAGTATATTATAGCATGGCTGGAATAATTTTCGTAATGAAATTCTGAGTTGAGTTTGTAAACTGCCGAGGCAGTGCAGCTGCAGGTTTGGCCACATGCCTGCGCAGCTGCGCCAGTTGTTTACTGGTCAGCGGCGCAACTGCGCCGTCCCTGCTTGTTGAATTTTGATTACTGTTGCAGAACCTATTATGTGTTAACTTATGAAATCACTTTGTGCAAGCATGAGAACTGCTATGAACTCATGGTATATGATATTACATGTATATTCATGGCCATGCTAGTATATATTATGGAAGGAAACCTTGTGATTTTAAAAATGAAACTTATAGTTTCGATTGTGAACGTAGACACATACGTAACATGTGCATATTATGATATTTTAAACATGATCATATGGTTTGTATTGACATGAAATGCATATTTAAAGTGTTAATCATACACTAGCATACTTGATCGTAAGTTAAGACGTTTTCAAAAGAAAAACTTAAGACTTTCAAAGTAAACTTGACCAAGACTTATGTCTTGTAATTTCTGACCATTTGAGTATGTGTAAATAACTTAGACATGCATGAAATAATGTTTAACATGTATGAATAAGTACCTTGACATAGCATGAACATTCTTGACTTCGTTAGTGTGCAATTTCTAAAGAAAGTTATAAGATTTTAAAATGAGCCTTGTTACCTACTATTGATGCTTACGTTCTAACTTTGAAAGCATGGTTGCATGGTCTAGATAGGCATGAAACACATGCCTAAAGTATTAAAACACACTAACATACTTGATTGAAAGTTAAGATGTTTTCAAAAAGATAAACTTAGGCGTTTTGGAAAACTAAGTTGCATGATCATAGTGTATTAGTGTTCTAATATGTTTGAGCATACATGCTAGTGCTTTTAAATGTCATGTATGTGCACACACCTTACTAGACACTATGAAAGTTAGTTAAGCATGAATTAGACATGTTTTAAAGTAATTATCGATGCTAGTTGTAAGTATATGATAAAGGTAATTGTGAGAATACATATTAACTAGTATGACACCTCACATATATACGTGATGAACATAGTAGCATGTTTACATTATTATTTTTGAATTATAAAAATAGAATCTTAATGATGCATTAAGTGTTGATTTGTACCATGGTTATATAAAACTCGAAAACTATAATTCCGTTAAGATTTGAGAAACGTATGAATAATAAGGATCACATAAGTTCTAAATATATGTCAAATACATTTAGTTAAGTGTGTGATACATATATATATGAAGGGTGATAGTAAGGACGTATGGTTAACGTATACCTATAAGTACATGGTTATTCTAAGAATACGATGAGACAGTAAAACAAATGTTCTAAGAACTAACTTAGACAACAATGTAATCAATTATTATTATATTAAGAACGTATGGATATTTATAACTGATATGCATGAATCCATAATTGAATGATTGTGTAGGAATACACGAAGCGCAAATATCTTAAGCAGTTAAGCCGTAGTTGTTAAACTACGCATCAGGCAAGTCTTTCAGTTCTTATTTGATATATGAATTCAATAACTGTTAGAAGAATTATATTATGCCATGAAGATGTTAACTTATATATGAACTGTATATGAGATATGTATGAGATTGAAAGTTGATCTTTGATGATATACTTGTTATGTGAGAAGTAACATGCGTAGTATATATCGATTGATTATAAATGCATGAACTGGGTATGATATTATGTGCTATGTGATGCATGAAAACTGTTAGAATTGCTGAGCTGTCGAGCTCACTCTTGCAAATAACCACTTTTGCAGGTTAAGGACTCACGATAAAAGTTACGTGCTACGTGATAGAGTTCGAAGATTTCTTTTTATTTAAATACATGCTCTTGAATCATACTTAAGTTCTAGAAGATGTATACGATAGTAAATTACAATGTTTTAGACATGTTTAAATTGTAAGGTTGTGTTATGTAACACATAGGGGTTTCGAACTGAGATGTATACATTTATACAGTAATTCGAACATAGTGAATCATACTTTATAATTGGTTCAAGGTTATGTAATTGATTCAAGATTTTGAATTCAAGGAAAGATTTTTATACAAGGAGATAGAAAAGTTTTAGTTATTCCGCATTTTTGTAAACATCGAATGTGATGTGTAGACAGGGATGGTATATGACCGAGAATTGAAAACTTATATTAAGGTTTAGGGTCATCATACAAGATCTTGGATATGAAGAGCAATTATATTTTTATATTGTAATAAGTGAAATTTATTCATTAAGTTTTGAATAAAAGAGGTATAGTTCCGCGATAGATGTATCGTGGCGGACCGGAATCGAGGTGTTTGAGAGACCCGGATTTGGGGTCGTCATATATTCTCTATTAGTCATAACTATCACATTTTTATGAAAAATAGCAAACTTATTCTGAAAATCCTTTTTCTTTTGTATCTGGATAGGATATGTCCCAACAATGATCCCCAAATTTTTCTAAAATTTTAGAAAGTGATTTACTATTTTTAAAGTACTCAAAACCTCTGAATCTTGTTAAATTTTTCATAAATCATGTTTTGCTCAGGAAGTTCTGAAACTTTCAGGGTACACTCTCATAACATATATGAGCATATTGTAAAAGTTTTTAATTTTTCCAGTGTATATACAGTGAGGAATTCGAGTAAAAAATTTTAGGAGTCCTTTACGGTAAAAGTCATTACTCACAAACTGCACATCGAAACGTGTCCGTTCTTTTTTCTACATGCAGATAACTTCTTAAGGTATCTCTGTGATTTTGGTCAGATTTTTAAAAGACTTGAAACTATTCGAAACAGTCTAAAGAAAAATGGATCAGTAGCCCTATTTTTGATTTTCTTTCCAAATTTGGGGTCCTTCACTAAAACTTGAATAAAATGAAATCTACAACTTTGATTTATGCCCAATCGAACTCGTTGGATTCGTATCTTCCCGAACTACAGTTTTCATTCATCAAACATCAGTTTTGGTTCTATTTTGGTCCCAAAAATGAGCACCGAAGTGACTATTCTTGCACAGGATTTCTTAGTTGAGGTGGTTTAGTAATAAATCCATAACTTGCTCATTTTTTAACATTTTTACATACTTCCAAAGGGGTTTTTTCTCTTACTCATAGTTCTAGCATACCATGAAACAAAATCACAAAAACCATTTGTAGATTTTAAAATAAAAAGCATAGATCACCGCTTTAAATTAGGTTTTTCCCAAAAACTACTTTAGCTTCCTTTTTTTCCAATATTTTCCAACATAAACTATATAGATGAACAAGTTAAACATAAAATACTCAAGATTTATCATTTATATAAGACTCTAGCCTTTTAGAACTTACACTTCCATGAATCTACCACAAGATTATATAGAACACACAAAATATAAAACTAGGGTTTGATTTTTCTTACCTAGTCTTGTGGGATGTCTTTCTTTTCTTTCCAAAGTAGCTTATGAACTTGGGATGCATGAACCACTTTCTTCTCTTCCTTTCCTAAAAACCGAACCTCTCTCTCTATTTTCCTCTCTTTGTATTTTGCTAGTTGGGAGAAAATAGAAGAAGAATAAGAATGGTGGAGAAATGAAATGAAATGAAGTAATGTAATGAGATGAAATGGGATGTGGGGATTAAGCTAATACCCCCCATGTTCTTTTTGTCCCTTGGACAGTAGGGTTAGCCTTATCTCTTCCTAATCATGCCTAATCATGTCATTAAAGAGGCTAATTAGATTTTCCACCAATGGTTGCATGACACACTTGTCCTTGTGTGTAAGACTTTCTACTCTTGGAACTTGCTTAGCTTAATTTCATTGCCTTAAAAGGCTTAATGTGGCCAGCTATTACATGCCCAATATCCCCTCCATTGTGCTTTTATTTTAATGCAAAAATTATATTAATCAAAGGTCTAAAATACCCTTAATCAAGTGGGCTAAGTATGTGCTTGCATTTTATATCTTTTGGGCTTCTCCTTTAATTGTTTTGGGCTATGTAATAAACATAGTTTAACAATTTTAATATATATTACCATAATTGTTTATTTAGGATTTCCATTTTTAATCTTATGAAATTTAATTACTTACACATATCTCTTTAACTCGTAACTTAATTAAGTTTACTATAATTAGGTTTAAAATTATTAATCAATTACAATGATAAAATTATTCACTTAGGTTAGTATACATATTAAATACTAATTTTTCCTTATTACCATAACTGTTAGGTTATTTAATTATCTCACCTAATGTATAATTAGGTTATGAAGCCTTTATTTTTAAAGTAGTGTATAAATGTATATATCCATAACTATACTATATATGTTTATTTAGTCATACACCACTTCACATATGTTATCACATATTAAATCACTATATAGCACAAAGTTTTAAATATCACTAATGTACATACAAATCAAGTGATAATTTATTAACTCCCAATTACAAGTTACACTAAACATACACACATCACATATAGAAAATAATTAATAACTTTATTTTCTCACATTATAAACTGTTTATATTAATTTATGTACATATAGCTGATAGTAGTGTGCATACAAGCCAATCATGTATGATGATAAAGCACATACTTTGTAAACAATCTTATTTATTTATTAATAAAATATTAATTTAAGGCATTTAATTATCTACATGGTGTTGGTTTTTTTATAATATGTAAATAACCCATAGTTTTAAGCAATGTCTTTAGAATCATGATGAGATCATGCTAATGAGAACTAAATTCTTAGAAAGCTTAAAAAACTAAAATAGTTCTCAATCGTGGGATTTCTATAATGGGGATTAGTAAATCCGGATAGATTGGTACATATGTTGCTTGCTCATTGCATAAAGATGACTGATCTCATGGTTATTTGTGTGGAGACACTAAAGCAAGTATGTAGGTGCTTATTGGAGAATAAGTTCACTGAACGTGACTCGCTATGGAATACCTAATGGAGTTTTACTCGCCTGTCAATAGGAATTCCTAATGTGATAGTAGTACAAGTGATCCTTGGACTTGAGATCATCATAGTATCTTGTATATAACAAATTATACTTTGACTTATTCCTTAAGGCCTTTTAAGGTATATATAGGGTATGCTTGGGTATAATGAGTTACATATGGAGATAATGTATGATCAATAAACAATCTACCACCTTTAGTAAAAGAGGAGATATGTCCTATGTGATTCGTTAAATGACAACCAGGAATCCTTGGCCAAGGTGGAATGAAATTAGAAAGAGGTTTCTAATTTGCATTTTTTGGAGTTGTGCGTTTTCTAATCGAAATACATATGATTAAATAAATTAAGACTTGACAGTAAATCCATGTCTTATATTTAATTGGGACATTGTATGGTGGAAGGATTGAATTGTACGGTAACTATCAACTCACAGGTTCTTTTATGATTAATGTTGAAATCTATATTATTTGGAAAGTCGTTGATCGCTAGGGAGGCTTGTCCCTATTGTAGAATAAATGTTATTTATTTAAATAGATTATTAGTTTAATTTATTTATTTAAATAAGATTAGAATTGTTCTAATTGATTTATTCACAACCGGTTTAATATGGAAAACCTAAAGGGTCACACCATAAAAGGAAGAAGAATTACTTAAGAAGAAAATGGCATGATAGTAATAATGCATTAAGTATAATTAATTTAATCTATGATGATAGAATAAATTAAATAGCTTAATGTTTATTATTTAATATTTTAGAAATATTAAATATAAATTAATAAGAGGAGTCTTATTATTATTATTATTATTATTATTATTTTAATTCTAAAGGAGTTTAGGAATTAATATAATATCAGTACTCTCTCTCAATCCTAATAAGATTAGGATATAAATTAATTAAAAGTGTTTAATTAATTAATTAAATAAAATCCTATTCTAATTGAATTAGGAGTGTTAACCTAATATCTATATAAGAGAGTCTTGTATCAGAAATAAGGTTAGTGAATTTTTCCAAGGGTTGGGAGTACACATACTCTATAGAGATAGAAACAAAGGTTAAGCCAATAACCCATCTTCCTGAGTTCTTCATCTTCCTTGGTGGCTGACATTGATCAAGGGAAGGAGCCACTACAGAGGAATCAAAGGAATCAAAGGAGTAGAACTTGTACTTGAGGAAGCTTGGATCTTTAAAGGTATAATTCCATGTTCTCTCTTTTCTGTTATTGATAACTAGCACAAAGCATGATCATGGTTATGGGTTCATATAAATTTTTGAAAACCTATGTTTCGCACTTCCGCCCTATTTATGTGATTTAATTGCATGATTGCGTTACGTACAAACCCAACAGTGGTATCAAAGTCTAACTTTGTGCTAATTATCAATTATATAATTCCATGTATGAATTGATGTATGATGGGATCAGATTTTCTGGACAAAAACTGATTTCTGGTGATTCTGCCGACGAACGGCGCAGCTGCGCAGCTTCCCAGTTTATTCCCGGCGCAGCTGCGCAGCTTCCCAGTTTATTCCCAGCGCAACTGCGCCGGTCTGCAAAATCCGGTGTCCCAGGCTTCCTGCGCAACAGCCCAGTACATTCTTGGCGCAGCTGCGCCGGTACCTGGACAGACCCTGAAAATTAATTTTATTTAATTAAGTGAACTGTTTATTTAATTAATAAAATTTTAAAATAAAGATGTTTATTTTATCTGAAATATGATTTCAGATTGCTAAAATTAAAGGAGTTTAATTTGGATTTATTTTTGATTAAAATAAAAGAGTTTATTTTGTTTCAAAAATAAAATTTAGCAAAACTTTTGTCCAATAAATGACACCGATCTATACATGGAATAGCTTTATAATTCATACGATGAATGGAAATTTATTGATGCATATGGTGGTATGTATAATAATAAATGGGATTGATTATGGACTATGACCAATATGATTGGATTTTATTTTGGATGAATTCTTGAATGAATGAGTTTTATAAAATGGGGTCTGCGTACCTCGTCTTCCCTAGTTTTATTCTCGATGTAAATTCTATCTCCTTCCTATGTACTTTCCCTTGACTGCTGATCAAGGTTTCTATTTAATTATAGTTTATGTAATAGAAATAGTTAGAATTATCTTGAAGGAATTGAAGACCAAGGAGCAAGGAACGCGTGAAGACTCATTTGTATAGAGCTCGTATTTAAATGTAATAGTTATATTTAAATTTAAATTCTTGCACTCCTAGGTTTGACCTTTTGTTTCACTTGGTGGCTCTAGTGAACCAAACTAGAATAAAAGTCCATAATCAATCCGAGTAGAATATAGTATTCTATATTGCATGCTAAATATTATATATATGCTAACATGCTTCGCATGTTTAATAAAAAGATTCCTATTATATATATATATATATATATATATATATATATATATATATATATATATATATATATGTGCATGCACGCTAAACAAGATGAGATAAATAATAACAAACCCCTCAAAGAAATAATATTAAGTCCGAAGCGTTCAAATGATATTTGGAAGATCGAACGTCGCCTTCTAGCATGATTAATTGATAGAGTATTAAATATTTAATATGAGCTTGTTTTACTATCCACAAGGCGAGTATTGAGTATTTAAGATGTTAATTAATCACATTTGATGCTTATCAAGAAAATTAAACGATCTAGTCTTGTTGTGCTATCCACAAGGACGAATATTTTTCTTTTTTGAATTTATGGAAGTGCTAGGCTGAACTTAACTTAAATCATTTTAGTTCGGATGTGCACACACTTGACCATTATGATTTAAGAGGCAAAATAAAAGGAATTACATGGTGATGTAATTGACAAGAGTTGTCTACCTATTTATTTGTATATCGCTTGTTGTGCTATCCACAAGGTTATATACATTTGAAATAGGATCCTTATTCTCACTAGCAAATCTTTAATTAGATGTTGCCGAACTATATAAGTGAGGGTAATATAGTTTGATGAAAATAGTGGGAGATACCAATTTAAAATAAAGACCTAAATTTATTTTGGTATGCAAAGTTAATAAAATGAATGTTTGCTAAAAATATTATCTTTTTACATGCAGAATTTTAAAAATGTCAAAATCACTAATCTCACTACGAAGCATGCTTGAAGAAATAAGCTAATCGGGCCGAATTATGAGGACTAGCTAAGAAATCTGAGAATTGTTCTCACTACTGAAAAGATTTCTTATGTCCTAAATTCAACTATCCCTGAATCTGTTTTGGAAACAGCCTCTAAGGAAGAGATTGCCACTTTCAATAAATGGCAAGATGATGCATCTGTGGCTCAATGCATCACACTCGCATCCATGAATAACGAGCTTCAGCGTCAGCACGTAAATATGGATGCTCCTGCTATGCTGCTTCATCTCAAGGAGTTGTATGGTGAACAGAGTAGGACTGCTAGATATGAGATATCTAAGGAGCTCTTTCGATCTCGGATGACTGAGGGCACTGCCGTCGAGACTCATGTTCTGAAGGTAATCAATTTGATTGAACGCCTTCGACAACTTGGGTTCGTCATGGATGGGGAGTTGAGTCAAGACTTGGTCTTGCAGTTACTCCCTGAGACCTTCTCGCAGTTTGTGGTTAATTTTCACATAAATAAGCTAGATGTCAGCTTGCCTGAGCTGCTTAACATGCTGAAAACTGTAGAAGGTCACTTCCCATCCAAGAAGAACCATGTCTTGATGGTGGATTCTTCCAATAAAAGGAAGAGGCCCAAGGTATCTTCTGAAAAGAAGAAATCCAAGAAGGCTAAGGGAAAGGGGAAAGAAAAGGAACAAAATAAACCTGAACCAACTAAAGGAATGTGCTTTCATTGCAATAAGCCGGGATAATGGAAGAGGAACTGCAAGAAGTTTCTAGCAGAGAAGAAGCTTGGAGAAGCTTCGACTTCCAATCAAGGTTTGTTTATGACTGAAATTAATTTTTATGAAAGTCCTAATTCTACTTGGGTATTGGATACCAGCTGTGGTTCTCACATATGTAATACTGTGCAAGGACTGGTTAGAAGTAGAAAGCTGAACAATGTTGATGTGATCGTACGAGTGGGGAATGGAGCAAAGGTTGCTGCATTAGCTGTAGGAACTTATTGTTTAGCAATGCCCTCGGGCAAGACCATTTATCTTAATAATTGTTATTATGTTTTGAATATTATTAAGAACATTATTTCAATTTCTGTATTGGATATAGAAGGATTTGACGTTATTATAAAGAACAATGGTTGTTCTATTTATAAAGACGATGTTTTATATGGTATTGGAAATTTGCGAAATGGACTTTATATACTTGACTTGCAAGAAAATATATTTCAAATTGAACAAACTAAGAAAAGAAAAAGAGATGATATTAATTATACCTATATGTGGCACTGTAGACTAGGTCATATCAGTGAAACAAGATTATCTAAGTTGCATAATGATGGGCTCCTAGAGCTATCCGATTATGAATCATATTCAACTTGTGAATCTTGTCTCATGGGTAAAATGACTAAATCTCCTTTTAGTGGAAAAGGAGAAAGAGTTACAGAGTTTTTGGCACTGATTCACACAGACGTTTGTGGACCTATGACAACAAGTGCACGGGGATGGTATTCTTATTTTATTACTTTCACTGATGATCACTCAAGATTTGGATATGTATATTTGATGAAATACAAATCAGAATCATTTGAAAAGTTCAAAGAGTTCAGAAGTGAAGTAGAGAAACAAACGGGCAAGAATATTAAGATACTTCGATCAGATCGAGGCGGAGAATACTTAAGCGGTGAGTTTCTCAATTGTCTCAAAGAAAATGGTATAATCTCACAATGGACTCCTCCAGGTACACCACAGTTAAATGGAGTATCTGGAAGGAGAAATCGACCACTGTTGGACATGGTTCGATCTATGATGAGTTTAGCATGGAAGATTCCAAAAGAGGTCTCATGCCGATGAGCCATGGAATACATCTCTCCAAGAAATAGGCCCCAAAGACACCTGAGGAGAGAGACCGTATGAGTAAGATCCCTTCTACTTCTGCAATAGGATCTATCATGTACGGTATGATATGTACTAGATCGGATGTTGCTCATGCACTTAGTGTAACAAGCAGATAACAGTCGAATCCTGGAGAAGAGCACTGGAAGGCAGTGAAGAATATCCTAAAGTACTTGAGAAGGACTAAAGATATTTTTCTTGTCTACGGTGGGTCTGAATTAAAGCTCGGGGGATTCACGGACTCAAGTTTTCAAACAGACCAAGATGACAGTAAATCTATTTCAGGGTATGTGTTTACCTTGAATGGAGGCGAAGTGAGTTGGAAGAGTTTCCGAGAAGCAAACAGTTGCTGATTCAGTGACAGAGGCAGAGCATATAGCTGCAAGTGAAGCTGCAAAGGAAGCTGTTTGGATGAAGAAGTTCATAACTGAACTTGGTGTGATTCCTAGCATTGGAGAAGCAGTTCCCGTTTACTGTGACAACACAGGAGCAGTTACACAGGCTAAGGAACCCAGGTCTCATCAGAAATCTAAACACGTGTTATGGCGATTTCATTTGATTAGGGAGATCATTGAAAGAGAAAACATCACCTTGGAGCGTGTGGACTCTCAAGACAACATTACAAATCCATTTACTAAAGTTCTAACACAACAGCAGTTTGATCGTCACTTAGAGAAGATGGGTATGAGATACCATGGCGATTGGCTTTAGTGCAAGTGGGAGATTGATAGTAGTATGTATACAAGCCAATCATGTATGATGATAAAGCACATACTTTGTAAACAATCTTATTTATTTATTAATAAAATATTAATTTAAGGCATTTAATTATCTACATAGTGCTGTTTTTATAATATGTAAATAACCCATAGTTTTAAGCAATGCTTTTAGAATCATGATGAGATCATGCTAATGAAATCTAAATTCTTAGAAAGCTTAAAAAACTAAAATAGTTCTCAATCGTGGGATTTCTAAAATGGGGATTAGTAAATCCGGATAGATTGGTACATATGTTGCTTGCTCGTTGAATGAGGATGACTGATCTCATGGTCATTTGTGTGGAGACACTAAAGCAAGTATGTAGGTGCTTATTGGAGAATAAGTTCACTGAACGTGACTGGCTATGGAATAGCTAATTGAGTTTTACTTGCCTGTCAATAGAAATTCCTAATGTGATAGTAGTACAAGTGATCCTTGGACTTGAGATCATCATAATATCTTGTATATAACAAATTATACTTTGACTTATTCCTTAAGGCCTTTTAAGGTATATATAGGGTATGCTTGGGTATAATGAGTTACATATGGAGATAATGTATGATCAATAAACAATCTACCACCTCTATTAAAAGAGGAGATATGTCATATGTGATTCGTTAAATGACAACCAGGAATCCTTGGCCAAGGTGGAATGAAATTAGAAAGAGGTTTCTAATTTGCATTATTTGGAGTTGTGTGTTTTCTAATTAAAATACATATGATTAAATAAATTAAGACTTGACAGTAAATCCATGTCATATATTTAATTGGGACATTGTATGGTGGAAGGATTGAATTGTACGGTAACTATTAACTCACAGGTTCTTTTATGATTATTGTTGAAATCTATATTATCTAGAAAGTCGTTGATCGCTAGGGAGGCTTATCCCTATTGTAGAATAAATGTTATTTATTTAAATAGATTATTAGTTTAATTTATTTATGTAAATAAGATTAGAATTGTTCTAATTGATTTATTCACAACTGGTTTAATATGGAGAACCTAAAGGGTCATACCATAAAAGGAAGAAGAATTATTTAAGAAGAAAATGGCATGATAGTAATAATGCATTAAGTATAATTAATTTAATCTATAGTGATAGAATAAATTAAATAGCTTAATATTTATTATTTAATATTTTAGAAATATTAAATATAAATTAATAAGAGGAGTCTTATTAATATTATTATTATTATTATTTTAATTCTAAAGGAGTTTAGGAATTAATATAATATCAGTACTCTCTCTCAATCCTAATAAGATTAGGATATAAATTAATTAAAAGTGTTTAATTAATTAATTAAATAAAATCTTATTCTAATTGGATTAGGATGGTTAACCTAATATCTATATGAGATAGTCTTATATCAGAAATAAGGTAAGTGAATTTTTTCAAGGGTTGGGAGTACACATATTCTATAGAGATAGAAATAAAGGTTAAGCCAATAACCCATCTTCCTGAGTTCTTCATCTTCCGTGGTGGATCACCAGTTAGAGGCCAAACATTTGGGTGGCTGACATTGATCAAGGGAAGGAGCCACTACAGAGGAATCAAAGGAATCAAAGGAGTAGAACTTGTACTTGAGGAAGCTTGGATATTGAAATGTATAATTCCATGTTCTCTCTTTTCTGTTATTGATAACTAGCACAAAACATGATCATGGTTATGGGTTTGTATAAATTTTTGAAAACCTATATTTCGCGCTTCCGCCCTATTTATGTGATTTGATTGCATGATTTCGTTACGTACAAACCCAACAATAGCAAATAAGATTTAATATATTTACCATATTACGTAAACATACATATTCTTCATAAATCATAAAATGATTTATGTACTCATATATTAGACTAGCCATTTAATTTAATGTCTAGTAACCCTCTTAATACAGTTTGCTATATTCATTAAGTCTTTTTCATATGGCTTATCATATATATTATTCTGACTTGCCACGTTCTTATTTCTTTTTTTTAATAAGATTTCTAACGCTTGACTACTACCAGCTTCTTATAATAAAGCTTTTCATTTATTCTTGTATGATTAATTTAAATAATCAATCGTCTTGTTTAGCTAAATCATATATAACACATCTCCAAGTATATACGTATCTATACATATACACATTTAATTTAATCTAATAATATCTCTTCATTTGAAAATTTATTTCTTTAAATAAATTTTCCACATAAAAATCTCTTTCTAGGTTTTGAATTTTCATAACCCTTATTTTCTCAATTCTTTTTTAAATAGTAAACCATATAGGTTCTTCTTAAAAAATTTAAATCATTCCTCTATTTCCACTCTAGATTTTAAATTTTAACATTTAACTTAATCATTCAAGATCCTCTAAATTTTCGGGTTGTCACAATCAAGTCTTATTTTATTTAATTATATGTATTTCAATCAGAAAATGCAAAACTCCAAATAATGCAAATTAGAAACTCCTTTCTAATTTCATTATGCCTTGGCCAAGGACTACTAGATTGTCATTTAATGAATCATATATGATATATCACTTCTTTTACTAGAAGCGGTAGATACTTTATTGATCCTTCATTATCTCTATATATAACTTATTACACCCAAGCATACCCTTTGATATACCCTAAGGGTCTTAAGGAATAAGTCAAAGTATAATTTATTACACACAAGATACTATGATAATCTCAAGTCTGAGGATCACTTGTACTACTATCACATTAGGAATTTCTATTGACAGGCAAGTAAAACTCCATTAGGTATTCTTTAGCGAGTCACTTTCAGTATACTTATTCTCCAATAAGCACCTATATACTTGCTTTAGTGTCTCCACACAAATGATCATGAGATCAATTATCCTCATCTAATGAGAAAGTAACATATGTACCAATCTATCCAGATTTACTAAACCCATTTTTAGTAATCCAACTATTGGGAACTATTTTAGTTTTAAGCTTTCTAAGAATTTAGATATCATTAGTATGATTAACATCATGATTCTAAAAGCATTGCTTAAAACTATGGGTTATTTACATATTATAAAAATAGCATCGTGTAGATAATTAAATGACTTTAATAAATGAATACTTTTATTAGTAAATAAATAAGATCATTTATAAATTATATATTTTATCATCATACATGATTGACTTGTATGCATACTACTTTCACTTAAAACTATGGGTTTATCACATTTGTTATAACATCATCATGTAAATAATTAAATGCCTTTAATTAAATAACTCTTTTATTAATAAATGAATAAGATTGTTACAAAGTATATGCTTTATCATCAAACATGATTGGCTTTTTGCATACTACTTTCACATTTTAGACTCTGAATTACAACTAGCATGTCTTGACACAATAACAGCCCTCATATTAGCATTTTATCGAATATGTAGTGTGCAGTCCATATATAGGCACATAGTACATATATTCTATAGACACTCAAAATTTTATTTTCCTGTTACTAATGAATGTAGGCCCAAAAGTGTCTTTTCCAACTCTAGATACAGCCCCAGAGGATTACAACACTCACTATGGAGACAACCCAGAGGACTATATCAAATCCAACCCCGGAGATAGCCCCATGGGATATCAAATTAACCTCTAAGACAACCCTGAGGAAAAATAGAGTTGGCAGCAGTCAAACACTGGAGATAACTCCGAGGGACAGCCAAGAGCACATTAATCCCGGAGACAACCCCGGGATGGCAAAGATAAAATGCTAACAACAACCAATAGTCATTTAGCTATATATAGGTCACAAAGAGCCATCACAGCAATCCCGAGTGCAAACTGCGTAAGATAGCTCAACAGAATTCTTACGAAGACCTGAAGATGTTATTCTGGTCATGGACCCATCTTCCCGGATTCAGAAAAGGGAAAGCCCTATGTCATTGCGTAGCTCTTGAAAAGAGCTTTCCGGAATGGTATGGCATACCTCCTCAGGATTCCCTAATTGAAAGTTACGAAGGTTTTAGCAAACAGTACGTTGATCAATATAACGAACTTCGAGGCAATGGGACCCACTAGGCCTGGCAGCAGGTCTACCTGGGGCTGGCTGGGTATTTAAATATCACCCCCAGCTTATTTTTAAAAGATTCGGAGAGAGAGAGAAAGGGATAGGGCTCAGGATAGAGAAAATCTGAGAGTTTAAGAGAGAAACAACTTAAATCTTGCTCCAAATTCTGTAAATCTCAATTATAAACACTTATATACATATGTACTTCAACATATAAAGTTTTAACCGGTTGCAATCGAGTTTTAAGGCTCGAAAAAGCCATTCGTTAGCATATCTCGTGTAATACTGTAAGATCTCTTCAAATCTGTGCTCATTTTACTACATATAAGTGTTATATATATATATAAATCTCGCTTGATAGTGATTAGATCTAGTTTTTTACTGTTCATTTTATGTAAATAGTCGATATTTATCAATGTATTGACTAGATCTATCCTAGATCTAGCCAGAACTAGCTTTTAACTGGTTCAAAAGTTGTAAAACTCAAACCTTTTAAGCTAGATTGGCTAGGATCTAGATATAGCTAGTTTACTTTCTAGTTTGTAAATATTAGGAAACCACGTGACTCTAGATCTGTATCTAGAGGAAACGGGAAGTTTATTCACTCGCGTACAAGGATTTGATCAATAAATCCCTTGTTTAGCAAAGTTTTAAGTTATATGTATATATTATGTTTAGATATATCTGTCTTGCAAGATTTTAAATGCTATCATGTGAGCCTAGGAGCCACGGGGTCGATGATACAAATAATGGATCTAGATCCAGTTCTCATAATGGACTTGTTTAAGTTGTACAGCTAGCTTGCAATCCATTTTAAATGTAATTTAGGACCTTAAAACGGTATCCGAATTTAAGGCTCCGAAATAGTGAAATCGTGGTTTGTAGTGCTTGAGCGTACTTAATGGCTTTCATGCCCACAAGAAGCCGACACTTGTAAATAGTTTTCAATACTGTAAAAGATGCTTCACATCTCAATAAAATCAAATAAAGTTGTGTCTAGAATTAAATTGGAAGTATCAAAGGGTCTCGATTCCTATTTGAGCGAAAGGGTTTGAAAACCAGATTTCAAAACCTCACTTTTATAAGCTTTATCTGAAAAAATGAACTTTTCTGTAAATCAAACCCTTTGTGTATAGGTCCAAAGAGGCACAACACTACTTTCAAAATAAAGCACTTAAGCACCTTTACACACACAAACACACACTTAATGAATAGGGAATAAAAAAGTCGTGGTAACCGTGTTTCAAGGAAGTCGGGGGGTGCCTAACACCTTCCCCTCGCTTAAGCAAGCCCCTGAACTCTATGAATCTTGGGTTCCAGAACAATTAAACGAAGTCATATATTGGGCCATATTGCAAAAACCTTTCAAAAATCCAGAAAAGTTGGTACATCCCTTTGAACGCATACCAACTAGCGGCTTTGTGTAATTCGGCCCAATCATTAAAATCAATCTTTTCAAAATCGTCGACATGTATGTCGGTATTTTCCTGAACCTCACCTTTAAAATAAATTACCGAATCAAGCGAGATATAAATGGTAGAAATAAATTAGGAAAGCAGAATTTCACTTTGTTGACAAGTGGCGACTCTGCTGAGGACAATAGAGGGCTTAAGCCGCATCTAAATCTTTTAAATTCCATTTTATCTACTTGTGTATGATGAATGCTTTATTTACATTGTTTGTGCATGAATGAATGCCTTATTTACAATTCTTTATATTAGTGCTTCGCACAATGTCATCATATTGCATACGGTGAGACGCGATGAATGTATCTTAATGTATGTTGTGTGATTCCACCACCAGGAGGCGAACTCGTCAGTAGGCTGATTACTAGACTCAAGAGGAGATTAATCCCGCGAGGCTCAGGAAAGGTTCCACTCAAATCCGCTCCAATTGAAAGATCAGACTCATTCCCATCTAGTAGATTGCAATGATCTGGGAACCATCATGCAGAAAAGCCCGTGAGAGTAACCTAAGATAGGTCAGCCTCTGATAAACCAAACACGAAGGGAAGTCTTTTCATGCCTTTCCTCTTTCTATAGCTGTCAAATATTAAATGTCAATTCCTGTCAATTTCATGTCGACTATCAAATCCTGTTATAAATGTCATGTCATCCTGTCATCAAAACAACTGACCATTGTTTTGCAGGAGGACATGACAACCCGAAAAATAGGATTGTCCAGAAAATCAAGTTTAAAGAATTAATAATTTATAAAAAAGATATTTTTAATTATATTATGTGTTATGTGTTTATTAGTTATTCTATGACCTAGGATGATCATAAGCCAGGAGTATTCTGGGTGCGAGCTAGAATGAACGAGTAAAAATTTTCTAGACAAAAATAAAAATTTTCCAGTACCAAAAATATTTCTGAGAAAAAGACGAATCACTATTCACCTTACGAAACCTAAGGGTTATGGTTTGAATAACCTAGGCATTTCTGACAGTTCGGTATGTCGTAATGACATTCCTTTTGGAGATTTGCCGATAAAATGCCGTGAAAAGTTATGTTAGCTGATAAAAGTTTTTCTCGAAAAAAGTGCAGAAATCGGATGAAATAAAAACGACGAAAAGTATTGTTATGTACTTTTCATTCGTTTAACTACGTTGTGGGGAAACGGGACGGAAAACACTATTCATTAAAAAGTGTTTTTCCGTTTTTCAAAGTTTCGAAGAACGCATAAAAGTTAATCTGTAGAGGAAAGACAAAATATCCAAAAATATTTGGATTTCAAGAAACGCAAATTTTCAAACTATCGGACGAATTTTGAAAGACGGAACAATGAAGCTTCTATGAGAAGCTTCATAAATAGTAAGGTGGCATGAATAGTAAGCCAGTTTGGCCAAATGACCAAAATGCCCCTAGCCTTAAAAATCTATATAAACAAGCTTAATCTCTTCATTTTTCAAAACATTGAGAGAGGAAACTCTGGATAAATGAAGAGAGAACACGAGGGACTTGAATTAACAAGTCTAGGAAGTAGAAAAGCTAGCAAATCGCTAGCTTTGCCATGAGAAAGAAGAAAATAAAAGAAAATTCAAGAAGAAAGGTATTAAAACTTACCTTTGATTAATTTTTTTTTAACTCTTTATGTCAAATTACATAGCTTAATGAAAATAGAAGTAAAAGATATTAACCAACGATCTCCATATGGTTTAATCATAAGAAAATGAAGAAATATGAATTTAAAGTTTAGTTTATAAATTTTTTTAAAAGCTTTCATAGAAAGTATGAATTGCTTGACGTTAATGGACGATTCAGATGAGTTATATGAACTCTCTGATGATATAAGGATGAATTAACGAACTTATAACATTAATATGCATGAAAAAGTGAAATTATAATCAAAATACCGATTAAAAACGAAGAACAAACGAAGAACATGAAGAACGCGGTAAGAACGTTGTTGAGGGACAAATTTAAAACCATCTAATTAGGGCTTATTGTTGATGGACAAGTTTAAAACCATCGTATATATGTTTGCGTAGTTAGGAACGATAGAAACGTTCATGAAGAACGAATTGAAATTAGCCTATAACAAAGTTAATGCAAAGTTTTGTAAACGACGAAATGAATATAGATAGTAAGATAATTAGGGTTTCATAAGAATGTTAGAAAAAGTAGAAAACGTGAGTCGTGGACTCAAGAACGAACGAATTCCAAGTTCGGATGAACAAATTATCGACGAATGAAAAATTAACGCAAATTTAAGAAACTTAGTGGGGGAGGACTTTTGAGCCAAGATTAAGGCTTGTTAGAGACTTGAGAAAGTTAGTCTACCCCAAGTGATTTTTAGAGGTTGTTGTGACCTTTCCAACGCCTTAAGAACGGATTAATTCCGAGTTAGAACGAAGAAGTTATGAGATGTTAAAGTAAGCGTCTCAAATTTATTCAAGACTTGTAAATTTTTTTGGAGTTTTACCAGAGGTGCCGCAGCGCCTCCCAAGTCTAAGGAAATGGCGCCGCAGCACCTGCTCCAGACCCCAAGTACTACTAACCGGCGTCGCAACATCGGTTTTAACAAGGAGAGTGGTGCCACATTGCCCTTAAGAAAATTTTCTCTGATTGGAGATTTTTATTATCCAACTTTTTGGATGGTAATTAAGGGGCAAGCATGAATGCAATTTTTATGAAAAGAAATATCAAGAATGATGAGTAAAACTTTAAGTTTGACGATTAAACGTCGAATAAAGGTTATAAAACGATGAACGCAAAATACGTAATCGATATTCAGGGGCTATATTTGCGTTAAAATGAACGTGTGGGATAACTTTGATTGTAATTCCTTGGACGTTGAATGATGATGGTGACTTATAACATTTCAATGTTATAAGGCCGTGATGAGAGTTAGATATAAAGCCTATAGACGTTGTTAAGGCAAAGTAGTTACGATGAACGATTAGTCTTGGCATACCACGAATTGTATGACTTAGACATTAGGAAATGACGATGAACGTGATGTTCATATAATGAATCACTATTGAAAGTGATTAAAACCTTAAGTAAAGGTTGAATGGAGGTTTAAAAGATGAACAACGTGAACGCAGGATATGTAAACGATCCTCATGAATTGTATTTGTGTCGGGCGAACGCTCTAAGTATATATTGGTTATATGACTTAGACGTTAATGAATGTAGTAAGTAAGATTTGTAATTATTAAGAAAATTATAACGAACAGTAATGAAGTTAATAGAGGTCCAAGTGTGAATCGGATAGAAAATGTTAGAATTAAACGTAAACGTTAAACATTTAAATTAACGTAAAGGTATTGAGTGTACGCGTAAGTTTAACGTGCTTATCAGACACCCCGTGTATGGTTTGAACATGAGATAATGAAGAATAAAGAATAATGTATAAACATTGAACAAGCTGAGTTAGTGATGGTATCTTGAATAACGTTCCGAGTTTAATGAACTGAACGTTGTAAGATATGAAATAGATAGTGTAAAATGTTTAGAAGCTATTAACGCATAGTCTTAATATTGAAGGTTGTTCTTGGCATACAAATAACGGTATGACCTAGACGTTAATCCTGAGGAATGACATTTATTTGTCAAAAAGTCATAAGGAATGGGAAATGAATTTAACGAACATTATAATTTTAATGGTTTGAATAAGTTACGATAAGAAGATAAGAATAAGAAGTTAAGTTTAAGTTGTGGTACAATCGTACTCTTTAATGGTTGATGTACAGTATCTTAGCTAAACAATTCCTTTAGTGAGCAAAGGTTTAATACGAATTAGCAACTGATCTAACTCGCTGTGAAAGACAGTGTAGATGAGACAGAAAACTAATTTGTTAGTTATTTGTGGAAAACCACTCAGCTTACTATATTGAACACTGTTAGAGACTCGATGTGTGCTGAGTATAGGGTTATGGATACGTATGATGAAAAGGTGATTCTTTTCACATAAGTAGTTGAATAGGATGAGTTAAGTCTTAGAAATGATATAAGAAGAAGATGAGAATGTAAATCTATCGTAAAAGATGATTATAAGGTTTGTGCCATCTTCGTATGTCATAATGTCTAAGGAATGAAAGTAAAGTTGGTTACGTTAACTTAAATTATAAGTCGCGAACCATAAGAAGTTAAGTTAAACCAATGTGTAAGTAAATTGTATGACTAATTTGTATGTGCAATTCTTTATGTGATATATAAGATTTGCAATGAACACTTCAACAGAAACTATATGTTGTAGCTGTGCTTAAGGCATGTTTCCTAACTTCATTCATATTATTAAATGAAAGCTAGTTTCTTAAACTTTCTCAGATGTTAAACTTGAGAAGTTTTACCTATACAAATGTGTGATATTTGTGCAAGGTGTTTATGTATGAGGCTCTTGTGCCAAACTTTCAACAGTTATGTGTTTCTATGAAATAAACTGTTTTGCGAGTGAACTGTTTAATGTGGTGTGGTTCTACTTGTGAACTGTTAGGATTAAGCCTGTGCTAATGATTCTAGCCAGAATGAATGTAAGGTATGTGAAAGCAAATGTGATTAATCTTTTAAAATGATAGGAATCAGAGTTTTTTGTTACACCCCCAAATTCGGGTACTTCATTCCCACAGAATTTTGTGATTACTGTTCAAAATAACCCATCTAACTACCCACAATATAGGATAACATTGAAACGTACACTTTAATAAACTTAAATGATAATCTTCCCCATTAAAAGGTTACAACTTCTAAAATAATCCTAGGTAATCTAACCTTCAAATCATCATACAAAAGCGGAACAATAATTAAAATAGTCTCATTAAAACAAATTCAATCAAGCAAAATAACAAGTCTTCATCACTTGTTCATCTTGCTCTTACCTTAACTAGTAGATGGCTCGTCAAATTTCTCAACTTTAGCTGTAATGCTTTATATGCAAGTGTGAGGAAATAATTGTGCACAAGTATAACAGTCGCAATAACAATAATGTGAGAGTAATCAATGGATACTGGATAATAGAAAGCTCAACTGTTGAATCAATAATAGGAAACAAGACAAAAAGTACATCTGAGGATCACAAGACCATGAACTATATCCTAGGTTGTCATATATCTCTACTTTAAACCTTTAACAGTCATAAGACTATATGGACCTTACTTCTCGTACTTAGGGGAATCAGTCCTTCATACCATGTATTGTGCATAAACATCTTAACGCTAAACGTAAAAAATCCCCTATATTAGGGTTGTTCATCTCAGTTTACAAAAGAGTCTGCACCAAAAGAAGTTTGGATTAGATTAACTTCAGCAACAGTTCTAAAATTTTAGAACGCTCATCAACTATAGAGTAGTCAAATTTATAAAGGTTCACTAATCAATAAATGTTTTATACAACTTTAGAGAATTAAACAATGATGTTTATAATCAAGGATTGAGTAACAACATTGTACATTAGAATAACCATTGTACACTTAAAGTATTACTTTCAAAAGAATTTAGGAATGAGCTTGAACAATTTAAGCTTTGGAGAAAAGAAATGTTAGTTAAGAAACTCGCTCAACAAAAGCTTAAGAATAGGAAACATGAGTAACTGTAATCAAGTTAGGGTAAGAAACTTGCCTTGTGCATTGGCTACATAATTATAACTCACGCTCCCCAAACACCCTACATATACCATTAGAATCGCAATACCAATTAGCTATATCGACATTAATCTTATAAGTTAAATCCTATTTTAGTTTAACTTGTTATCCTAGTTCAAGTTCTGATCATTAGCATTATACACAACTTTGAGATAACAAGTCTTAATAAAGTAATACAACACTTAATCAGCATCTCTATACTTTACAAACAATAACTTGAAGTTTTTAACCACTTACTAATTTTACAATTTGAAATCATCAAATACATGTCAACAATATGCTACAACAACTTGTTATGTGTCTAACACATTACCATAATCATTAGACCAAATCAAATTAAGTTTAAAAAACTGAACAAACAAATAAAACAAATTGTCTCTGCTCAGGGAAGGGCGCAGTTGCGCTGCCCTGAGCATTGGCACCGGTGCAGCTGAGCTGGTGCTTAAACTCAGAATGCTCAACAGTCGCAGCTGCGCCATTCCTGCCTTTAATATCGACGCAGTTGCACCGAAACACCAACAGGAGCGATGTAGACTGCTCTCTCCTTCACTGCTCTTCACCCAAACTCCATCAAACGATAAACCAAAGCTACCCATAAAGTAAAAACCATATATATACAACAACAAGCATGCATAGCATGACTCCAACAACAAAAACCACCTCAAAACAAAAATTAAAAGATTTAAACCCAACTTTTGCTATTTTTCTCAAAATTCATATATTTAGTAGAATAGTTCACCATGGACTTACTTTCCAACCAAATCAATCCATAACGCAAGCATTGTTTTCGTATTTAAAGGTAATATCATAAATAACTCTCAATTTGCAGATTAATATATGATTGAATCAAAAAAATTTGATTCTAAAACCAACCAAAACATATATATTCCACAAGAACACAAATTCTCCACTTAAAACTTGTTTGATGATAATTTGATTTCTGAAAATCGTTTATAACATACATACATCATATTATAAACACCTACCAACACATATAACAATTATCTAACAAATTAATCCACTAAAACTCTAATTTTTCATGAAAACTCAAGAACACAAAGAACTAAAAATAAAGAGTTAAATTACTACCTTTAATCCTTGTTTATGCTTTGTTAGATGATAAGAATTGCTCTTATAATCTCCTCTTGATTCTCAGAACCTCCAAATTTCTCTCAATTTTCTCTAGAGCTCTCCCTTTTCTCTGTGTTTTCTTCTTTCTCTACTTTACCTCTCAATACACTTAGGCTTAGAAACTAAAATGTGTAAAAGAACAAAACTGATATAATATATATTACGTACTTATGATTTCATCAGTTACACAATTAGAAAAAAAATTCATCAGTTTTAAAATTCAAAAGCCATAAGGCTTTATTTGGCTAACACAACTAAACCCTTTTTAATTTATTTTTATATTAGTTATATAATATTGTTCAATTGTCACACTCTAATTAATCAAATTCTAATATTTAAATTCAATTAAACTAAAGTTAATGTTAACTCCTTAAATCAAATTTGTACATAATTATAATTCCATCAAATTATAACTTATAATTTTATTTAACAAATTATTAAATCTCTAATTTAATTATTAGATTGACTTAGAAGAAAATTATAATTATTTAACAACTCATTTAATTTAATTATTCCACTTAAATTTAAACTTCACACTATTAATTTAATTAATATATTACACTTAACTAAATTAACCCACAACAATTCCATCAAATATTTATTTAACTCAATAAATAAATCAACTAAAATATTTATTTAATTCAATAAATATTTAAAATCAAATATAAAAATCTCGTTTGTTATATCCTTCCCTCCTTAAAAGGATTATGTCCCCAGAATCATAACTCAATTACTTCATTCGTCACATTCTTTCTCTTTTAAAAAGATTTTGTTCCCAGAATAGCTATGCAAATATTTAAGCAAATAACTGAGGATAGTTTTTCTTCATAACATCTTGGAGTTCCCACATAGCTTCCTCAGCATTGTGGTTCCTCCAGATTACCTTAACAAACAATTTCGCCAATTGATCCAAATTGAATCTGATCTTGATCGGTAAGAAATGTGCTAACTTTGTCAATCGATCCACGATAACCCACACTGCATCAAAACCTTTATGAGTCGTTCAAAAACTAACCACGAAATCCATCGTAATATGTTCCCATTTCCATTCTGGTATCTCTAACGGTTGTAATAATCCGCTTGGTCTCTGGTGTTCTGCTTTGACTTTCTGACACGTTAAACATTTTGTGACACACTTAACTGATAGTAGTGTGCATACAAGCCAATCATGTATAATAATAAAGCACGTACTTTGTAAACAATCTTATTTATTTATTAATGAAATATTTATTTATTAAAGGCATTTAATTATCTACATGATTGCTGTTTTTATAATATGTAAATAACCCATAGTTTTAAGCAATGCTTTTAGAATCATGATGATGATCATGCTAATGAGATCTAAATTCTTAGAAAGTTTTAAAACTTAAATAGTTCCCAATCGTGGGATTACTAAAAAGGGGATTAGTAAATCCGGATAGATTGGTACATATGTTGCTTGCTCATTGGATGAGGATGATTGATCTCACGATCATTTGTGTGGAGACACTAAAGCAAGTATGTAGGTGCTTATTGAAGAATAAGTTCACTGAACGTGATTCGCTATGGAATACCTAATGGAGTTTTACTCGCATGTCAATAGGAATTTCTAATGTGATAGTAGTACAAGTGATCCTTGGACTTGAGATCATCATAGTATCTTGTATGTAACAAATTATACTTTGACTTATTCCTTAAGACCTTTTAAGGCATATATAGGGTATGCTTGGGTATAATGAGTTACATATGGAGATAATGAATGATCAATAAAGAATCTACCACCTCTAGTAAAAGAGGAGATATGTCCTATGTGATTCGTTAAATGACAACCCAGGAATCCTTGGCCAAGGTGAAATGAAATTAGAAAGGAGTTTTTAATTTGCATTATTTGGAGTTGTGCATTTTCTAATTGAAATACATATAATTAAATAAAATAAGACTTGACAGTAAATCCATGTCTTATATTTAATTGGGACATTGTATGGTGGAAGGATTGAATTGTATGGTAACTATTAACTCACAGGTTCTTTTATGATTAATGTTGAAATCTATATTATCTGGAAAGTCGTTGATCGCTAGGGAGGCTTATCCCTATTGTAGAATAAATATTATTTATTTAAATAGATTATTAGTTTAATTTATTTATTTAAATAAGATTAAAATTGTTTTAATTGATTTATTCACAACCGGTTTAATATGGAGAACCTAAAGGGTCACACCATAAAAGGAAGAATAATTATTTAAGAAGGTAATGGCATAATCGTAATAATGCATTAAGTATAATTAATTTAATCTATGGTGATAGAATAAATTAAATAGCTTAATGTTTATTATTTAATATTTTGGAAATATTAAATATAAATTAATAAGAGGAGTCTTATTAATATTATTACAATTATTATTATTTTAATTTCTAAAGGAGTTTAGTAATTAATTTAATATTTAGTACTCTCATTTATTCCTAATAAGATTAGGAGATAAATTAATTAAATGAATTTAATTAATTATTCCCATGTGGTGGGAAGCCTAAATTAATTAAATGAGTTTAATTAATTAAAAGAAATCCCATGTCTAATAGGATTAGAAGGGTTGACTAATATCTATATAAAAGGAGTCTTATAATAGATATTAGATGATGCAATTCCAATTGTTAGAGAGTACTCCTTTTCTATAGAGGATAGAAATCTAAGCCAACAACCCTCCTTCTTGATAATTCACCTTCCTTGGTGGATCACCTCTAGAGGCCAAACACTTGGGTGGCTAACGTTAATCAAAGGAAGAATTCTACCCGGAAATTCAAGGAGATCTCGAAGAACAAGGAGTTGAACTTGTACCTGTGGAAGCTTCGTTCTACAAGGGTATGATTTTATAACTTCTTATTTATCGTTTTAAATTAATAATTTGCATAAAGGATGATCCGGGTAATGGTTTTGTAGAAATTTTTAAACTCTGATATACCCTGCTTCCGCTAATTTTTTACAATTTGATTGCGTCACGATTTCGTACAAACCCAACAGTGGCATCAGAGCCAAACCTTTATGCAATTATTAATTATTTTAATTTCATATATGTACGAGTATGTATTTAGAATAATTTATTGGGCATAATTAATTGTATAAAATTATTATTTTTTGAAAGAAAAAAAAAATTCAAAAATTAATCTGTTTTTCTTCCGTTCGCTGTTGGAATATCACTGCATCCGCGTTATACAAAGGTAACTATTCTGAAGTGGCGAACCTGCACTAATGTTTCAACAGTATCCTGAAGGATTTCATAAGAAGAAAAAGTGATCTGATTGTTTATCCAATAGATGAGTCACGGTTTTTAAGAAAAAAAATATCAGTTTGGAATTGCCATCACGTTACTGTAGGCGAGCAGCATGATTCAAAAGCTAATCAAGATTGTTTTTCAAAAGGTTTGCTTTGAACATATATATTATTTATTTTAGTATCCAGGAAGGTTTTAAACGAAAAGTTATTATTATATATATATAATAGTTAACAAAAGTTACTTTATATATTCTATATATATAATATATATTCGGTTTATATATATTATATATATATATATATATTGTTCTTAATAATTTTATAATTAAAATAAAGAGTTTATTTTAATCTTGAAATTGGATTTCATGCAATTTAAAATTGTCCATTAAATGATACTCATATATATATGGAATATTTTAATTCATGAGATGAATATTTATTTATTGATATATATGGTGATATGTATGATAATAAATGGGGATTGATTATGGACTATTTGACCAATGTAATTGGATTTTATTTTAGTTGAATGCTTGAATTAATGGGTTTTATTAAATGGGGTCTGCGTACCTCGTCTTCTCTAATTTTTTTCTTGATGTAAAATTCTATCTCCCTCCTATGTACTTCCCCTTGACTGCTGATCAAGGTTTCTATTTAAATTAAATAGTTTAATGTAATAGAAATATTTAGAATTATCTTGAAGAAATTGGAGACTAAGGAGCAAGGAGCGCGTGAAGACCCGTTTGTATGGAGCCGGGGTTTAAATGTAATAGTTACGTTTAAATTTAAATTCTTGCACTCCTAGGTTTGACCTTTTGGTTCAGTTGGTGGCTCTAGTGAACCAAACTAGAATAAAAGTCCATAATCAATCCAGGTAGAATATAGTATTCTATATTGCATGCTAAATATTATATATATTATATTTTATGCAAACATGCTTCGCATGTTTAATAAAATGACGCGTATTTTATATATATATGTGCATGCGCGCTAAACAAGATGAGACAAATAATAACAAACCCCTCAAAGAAATAATATTAAGTCCGAAGCGTTCAAATGATATTTGAAATATCGAACGTCGCCTTCTAGCATGATAAATTAATAGAGTATTAAATATTTAATATGAGCTTGTTGTGCTATCCACAAGGCGAGTATTGCATATTTAAGATGTTAATTAATCACATTTGATGCTTATCAAGAAAATTGAACAATCTAGTCTTGTTGTGCTATCCACAAGGACGAACATTTTTCTTTTTTGAATTTATGGAAGTGCTAGGCTGGACTTAACTTAAATTATTTTAGTTCGGATGTGCACACACTTGACCATTATGATTTAAGAGGCAAAATAAAAGGAATTATATGGTGATGTAATTGACAAGAGTTGTCTACCTATTTATTTGTATATCGCTTGTTGTGCTATCCACAAGGTTATATACATTTGAAATGGGATACTTATTCTCACTAGCAAATCTTTAATTAGATGTTGCCGAACTATATAAGTGAGGGTAATATAGTTTGATGAAAATAGTGGGAGATACCAATTTAAAATAAAGACCTAAATTTATTTTGGTATGCAAAGTTAATAAAATGAATGTTTGCTAAAATGTTGTTTTCTTTCACATGCAGAATTTTAAAAATGTCTAAATCACTAATCTCACTACGAAGCATACTTGATGCAAACAAGCTTACCGGGCCAAACTATGAGGACTGGCTAAGAAATCTGAGAATTGTTCTCACTGCTGAAAAGATTTCTTATGTCCTAAATTCAACTGTCCCTGAATCTGTTTCAGAAACAGCCTCTGAGGAAGAGATTGCCACTTTCAATAAGTGGCAAGATGATGCATCTGTGGCTCAATGCATCATGCTCGCATCCATGAATAACGAGCTTCAGCGTCAGCACGTAAATATGGATGCTCCTGCTATGCTGCTTCACCTCAAGGAGTTGTATGGTGAACAGAGTAGGACTGCTAGATATGAGATATCTAAGGAGCTCTTCCGATCTCGGATGACCGAGGGTACTGCCATCGAGACTCATGTCCTAAAGGTGATCAATTTGATTGAACGCCTTGGACAGCTGGGGTTCGTCATGGATGGGGAGTGAGTCAAGACTTGGTCTTGCAGTCACTCCCTGAGACCTTCTCAGCAGTTTGTGGTTAATTTTCACATGAATAAGCTAGATCTCAGCTTGCCCGAGCTGCTTAACATGCTGAAAACTGCAGAAGGTCACTTCCCATCCAAGAAGAACCATATCTTGATGGTGGATTCTTCCAATAAAAGGAAGAGGCCCAAGGTATCTTCTGAAAAGAAGAAATCTAAGAAGGTTAAGGGAAAGTGGAAAGAAAAGGAACAAAAGAAACCTGAACCAGCTAAAGGAATGTGCTTTCATTGCAACAAGCCGGGACATTGGAAAAGGAACTGCAAGAAGTATCTAGCAGAGAAGAAGCTTGGAGAAGCTTCGACTTCCAATCAAGGTTTGTTTATGATTGAAATTAATTTTTCTGAAAGTCATAATTCTACTTGGGTATTGGATACCGGCTGTGGTTCTCACATATGTAATACTGTGCAGGGACTAGTCAGAAGTAGAAAGCTGAACAATGATGAGGTGATCCTACGAGTGGGGAATGGAGCAAAGGTTGCTGCATTAGCTGTAGGAACTTATTATTTAGCAATGCCTTCGGGCAAGTCCATTTATCTTAATAATTGTTATTATGTTCCGAATATTATTAAAAATATTATTTCAATTTCTGTATTGGATATGGAAGGATTTAACGTTATTATAAAGAACAATAGTTGTTCTATTTATAAAGACGATGTTTTATATGGTATTGGAAATTTGCGAAATGGACTTTATACACTTGACTTACAAGAAAATATATTTCAAATTGAACAAACTAAGAAAAGGAAAAGAGATGATATTAATTATACCTACATGTGGCACTGTAGACTCGGCCATATCAATGAAACAAGATTATCCAAGTTGCATAAAGATGGGCTCCTCGAGCTATCCGATTATGAATCATATCCAACTTGTGAATCTTGTCTCATGGGTAAAATGACTAAATCTCCTTTTAGTGGAAGAGGAGAAAGAGTTACAGAGTTGTTGGCATTGATTCACACAGACGTTTGTGGGCCTATGACAACAAGTGCACGGGGTGGGTATTCTTATTTTATTACTTTCACTGATGATCACTCAAGATTTGGATATGTGTATTTAATGAAATACAAGTCAAAATCATTTGAAAAGTTCAAAGAGTTCAGAAGTGAAGTAGAGAAACAAACGGGCAAGAGTATAAAGATACTTCGATCAGATCGAGGCGGAGAATACTTAAGCGGTGAGTTTCTCAATTGTCTCAAAGAAAATGGTATAATCTCACAATGGACTCCTCCAGGTACACCACAGTTAAATGGAGTATCTGAAAGGAGAAATCGAACACTGTTAGACATGGTTCGATCCATGATGAGTTTTACCGACCTTCCAATTTCCTTCTGGGGATATGCCCTAGAAACGGCTGCATACCTACTTAACAAGGTACCTACCAAATCCGCCCCAAAGACTCCATATGAGATGTGGAAGGGGAGGAAACCAAATCTTAAGCATGTTAAGACTTGGGGTTGTCCAGCTTATGTCAAAAAGTTTGAACATGATAAGCTACAGACTAAATCCGAAAAGTGTAGATTTGTGGGATACCCTAAAGAAACTGTAGGGTATTATTTCTATCATCTAACTGATCAAATGGTGTTTGTTGCGAAACATGCTGCCTTCTTGGAAAAGGAGTTTATCCATGAAGGGGTCAGTGGGAGTAAGATATATTTTGAAGAAGTTCAAGAACCACAAATTACGACGGATCAAAGTCAGGTACCTGACCAAGTAGAAGAACCTACTATACCACACCCTGTTCGTAAATCTGGGAGAGTACCGAAGATACCTGAGAGGTATGGATTCGTTATAGAGGATGACGATGAGGTACACATCATGAATGATGATGATCCATTGAATTACGAACAGGCCATGAGTAATAAAGACTCAGGGAAATGGCTTGAAGCCATGAAATCCGAAATGGACTCCATGTATGAAAACAAAGTATGGACTTTGGTTTCACCACCTGAAGGCATTAAGCCTATTGGGTGTAACTGGGTCTTTAAAAGAAAGACTGGAGCGGACGGCAAGGTGGAGACCTATAAGGCCCGACTGGTTGCAAAAGGTTTCAAACAAAGACAAGGAGTTGATTATGATGAAACCTTTTCACCAGTAGCTATGCTCAAGTCCATTCGGATTTTGCTTGCGATTGCAGCTTATAACGACTATGAGATCTGGCAGATGGACGTGAAAACGGCCTTCCTCAATGGGAAACTTGAGGAGGATGTGTATATGACACAGCCAGAGGGATTTGTTTTAAAGGTTGGAATAAATCAAGTCTGTAAGCTGCAACGATCCATTTATGGATTGAAGCAAGCTTCTCGTAGATGGAACATTCATTTTGATGAGACAATCAAAGAGTTTGATTTTATCAAAAATGACGATGAACCATGTGTGTACAAGAAGGTTAGTGGGAGCGCAATTTCATTCCTTGTATTATATGTTGATGATATATTACTGATAGGGAATGACATTCCTATGCTACAATCGATTAAAATCTGGTTATCTAAACACTTCTCCATGAAGGACTTGGGAGAAGCATCCTATATTTTGGGGATAAAGATCTATAGAGACAGATCTAAAAGGATGCTTGGTTTATCCCAAAGAACGTACATTGATGCAATGCTAAAGAGATTTAGCATGGAAGATTCCAAAAGAGGTCTCATGCCGATGAGCCATGGAATATATCTCTCCAAGAAACAGGCCCCAAAGACACCTGAGTAGAGAGACCGTATGAGTAAGATCCCTTATGCTTCTGCAATAGGATCTATCATGTATGGTATGATATGTACTAGACCGGATGTTGCTCATTCACTTAGTGTAACGAGCAGATACCAGTCGAATCCAGGAGAAGAGCACTGGAAGGCAGTGAAGAATATCCTAAAATACTTAAGAAGGACTAAGGATATTTTTCTTGTCTACGGTGGGTCTGAATTAAAACTCGAGGGCTTCACAGACTCAAGTTTTAAAACGGACCAAGATGACAGTAAATCTGTTTCGGGGTATGTTTTTACCTTGAACGGAGGCGCAGTGAGTTGGAAGAGTTCCAAGCAGCAAACAGTTGCTGATTCAGTGACAGAGGCAGAGTATATAGCTGCAAGTGAAGCAGCAAAGGAAGCTGTTTGGATGAAGAAGTTCATAACTGAACTTGGTGTGGTTCCTAGCATTGGAGAAGCAGTTCCCATTTACTGTGACAACACAGGAGCAGTTGCACAGGCTAAGGAACCGAGGTCTCATCAGAAATCTAAACACGTGTTGCGGCGATTTCATTTGATCAGGGAGATCATTGAAAGAGGAGACGTCACCTTGGAGCGTGTAGACTCTCAAGACAACATTGCAGATCCATTTACTAAAGCTTTAACACAACAGCAGTTTGATCGTCACTTAGAGAAGATGGGTATGAGATACCATGGCGATTGGCTTTAGTGCAAGTGGGAGATTGATAGTAGTGTGCATACAAGCCAATCATGTATGATGATAAAGCACGTACTTTGTAAACAATCTTATTTATTTATTAATGAAATATTTATTTATTAAAGGCATTTAATTATCTACATGATTGCTGTTTTTATAATATGTAAATAACCCATAGTTTTAAGCAATGCTTTTAGAATCATGATGATGATCATGCTAATGAGATCTAAATTCTTAGAAAGTTTTAAAACTTAATTAGTTCCCAATCGTGGGATTACTAAAAAGGGGATTAGTAAATCCGGATAGATTGGTACATATGTTGCTTGCTCATTGGATGAGGATGATTGATCTCACGATCATTTGTGTGGAGACACTAAAGCAAGTATGTAGGTGCTTATTGGAGAATAAGTTCACTGAACGTGATTCGCTATGGAATACCTAATGGAGTTTTACTCGCATGTCAATAGGAATTTCTAATGTGATAGTAGTACAAGTGATCCTTGGACTTGGGATCATCATAGTATCTTGTATGTAACAAATTATACTTTGACTTATTCCTTAAGACCTTTTAAGGCATATATAGGGTATGCTTGGGTATAATGAGTTACATATGGAGATAATGAATGATCAATAAAGAATCTACCACCTCTAGTAAAAGAGGAGATATGTCCTATGTGATTCGTTAAATGACAACCCAGGAATCCTTGGCCAAGGTGAAATGAAATTAGAAAGGAGTTTTTAATTTGCATTATTTGGAGTTGTGCATTTTCTAATTGAAATACATATAATTAAATAAAATAAGACTTGACAGTAAATCCATGTCTTATATTTAATTGGGACATTGTATGGTAGAAGGATTGAATTGTATGGTAACTATTAACTCACAGGTTCTTTTATGATTAATGTTGAAATCTATATTATCTGGAAAGTCGTTGATCGCTAGGGAGGCTTATCCCTATTGTAGAATAAATATTATTTATTTAAATAAATTATTAGTTTAATTTATTTATTTAAATAAGATTAAAATTGTTTTAATTGATTTATTCACAACCGGTTTAATATGGAGAACCTAAAGGGTCACACCATAAAAGGAAGAATAATTATTTAAGAATGTAATGGCATAATCGTAATAATGCATTAAGTATAATTAATTTAATCTATGGTGATAGAATAAATTAAATAGCTTAATGTTTATTATCTAATATTTTGGAAATATTAAATATAAATTAATAAGAGGAGTCTTATTAATATTATTACAATTATTATTATTTTAATTTCTAAAGGAGTTTAGTAATTAATTTAATATTTAGTACTCTCATTTATTCCTAATAAGATTAGGAGACAAATTAATTAAATGAATTTAATTAATTATTCCCATGTGGTGGGAAGCCTAAATTTATTAAATGAGTTTAATTAATTAAAAGAAATCCTATGTCTAATAGGATTAGAAGGGTTGACTAATATCTATATAAGAGGAGTCTTATAATAGATATTAGATGATGCAATTCCAATTGTTAGAGAGTACTCCTTTTCTATAGAGGATAGAAATCTAAGCCAACAACCCTCCTTCTTGATAATTCACCTTCCTTGGTGGATCACCTCTACAGGCCAAACAGTTGGGTGGCTAACGTTAATCAAAGGAAGAATTCTAACCCGGAAATTCAAGGAGATCTCGAAGAACAAGGAGTTGAACTTGTACCTGTGGAAGCTTCGTTCTACAAGGGTATGATTTTATAACTTCTTATTTATCGTTTTAAATTAATAATTTGCATAAAGGATGATCCGGGTAATGGTTTTGTAGAAATTTTTAAACTCTGATATACCCTGCTTCCGCTAATTTTTTGCAATTTGATTGCGTCACGATTTCGTACAAACCCAACATCAACAACTTCCTTCTTTATATTCGGTTACCAGAAATGTTGTCGTAGATCCTGGTATATTTTCGTATTCCCTGGGTGAATCGAATACCTCAAACTATGAGCCTCGCTCAAAATTTTCTCTTTGACTTCCGGTATTGGTGGAACCCAGATTCTCCCTTTAAATTGCAGCAATCCCTTAGTATCGACTTTAAATTTTGCCTCCTCACCTTCAGTTATTCTTTTTCTGATTTTCTCACACTCTTCATCATGAAGTTGTGCTTCCTTCACTTTATCCACCAAAGTTGGGCATGTTCCCATTTGAAACAGTTTTCCATCCGACTCCTTCAGATTTTTAACTTCCAACTCCAACTTAACCATTTCATCTACCAACTGCTCCGAGCAGTTACAACATTAATTTCTCACGACCCTTTTTACTTAAAGCATCGTCCACGACATTCGCTTTACCTGGATGATATAGAATATCGCAGTCATAGTTTTTAATGTAGACACTGAAAAATTTGCATTCCTATTACTAATCAAGTAGGAGGGCAAAACCGTCTTTTACCTTCCAGACAACCTTAGAAGTCCAAATCACCAAAGCAGCCTCGGCGACAACATTGGGATGTCAAGTCAAACCCCGACAATAACCCTGGGAGGTACAACAACCCCGGTGACAACACCGGGAGACCAAAGTCAGCCCCGACGACAACACAAGGATGTTAAGTCAAGCCTCGACAACAACCCTAGGAGGTACAATAACCTCGGTGACAACACAAAGTGACCAAAGTCAGCCCCGACGACAACATTGGGATGTCAAGTCAAGCCCCGACAACAACCCCGGGAGGTACAACAACCCCGGCGACAACACCGGGAGACCAAAGTCAGTCCCGATGACAACATTTAGATGTCAAGTCAAGCCCCAGAAACAACCCCGGGAGGTAAAATAACCCCGGTGACAATACCAGGAGACCAAAGTCAACCCTGACGACAACATCGAGATATCAAGTCAAGCCCTGACGACAACCTCGAGAAATACAGCAACCCCGACGACAACCCCGGGAGACTATGACAACCTTCGGAAACAACCCCGATGTTAGAGTTTATGCCATAGAAGCCAATTCTTTGATGTAATTGCTTAATATTTTTGATATTATATTTGATTGAATAAATGAATAATTTTATTATGATTTTATTTACTGCGTTATATAAATGCTAGCATAATAAAAGTCCTTAGAATAGTGATACAAATTATATAGCTTCAAGTATGTTACTTGAACATGTGATCATATAATTACAATTAGTATCATTGCTCTTAAATGTCCCTAGTCGAGTATCATTGTTAATGGGACAACAATGATACATTGAGACTAGTATGTGAATTGACTGATGGCCAAATCTCATTGGTTATAAATATATAAGATATTGAGTCAATGCATAGGTACATGTTAGAGAAAAATGTACTGGACATACCCACCATGAGAATTCTATGTGAAGCATTATGCAAAGTGTCATAAGCAATTCTCATAGTGACAATGATGTAATGATCCTCCGACCTGAAATCACTATATTACTACACGAGAATTTATGTACTTTGATATCATCAAAGGTCACCTTTAATAGGGTGGACAATAAAGATGATTATTGGGTACATCATGAATCGTGTGAGGAATATGAGTGATCTAGATGAAATTTAACCCTCCTATATATTAATTAGGGGTGATATCCATAGGCCTCATAAATTGAGTAGGAATATGAAATGCATGACCATGCTCAAATAGTGATTCGTTTCATATAGTCTACTCATTGATCAAGAAAACTCAGATTAAATAATGAAGAGTATGACACATTCCATGCCTCGAGTTTAATCTAGGATGTAAAGGTTAAAAGGATTAAATTACATTAAAACATTGGTCACGAAAAGGTTTCATCGAATCATCAATCTTATTATTACTTGGGTAGCAGTGATGCATTACTAGATGCCGCTCATTGTTTATAATTTTATAATATGATTTTAAAATTATTGCCAACATAATAATAACCTATAAGGTCACACACTTAGAACATAATTAAAAGGAAATTAATTTAAATTGTAAGGATTTAAATATGTCAATATGATTGATAGTATTTAAATTACGAATTAAAATTAATAGGATAATTTGTATATATGTATATTAATTAAGTAAGACTTAATTAAGATATAATATATATAAATTTAGATTTTATTTTTCTAATTGGATTAGGTTTTGGTTAATTCTTTTTGACTTCTATATATATATGATATTTTTCTAATTGGATTAGGTTTTGGTTAATTCTTTTTGACTACTATATATATATATATATATGATATATCAGCCGTTTTAGAGTAAGAATCAAAAACCAAAACCCTAGCCGCTTTTAGAAAGAGACTAGAGAGAAAAGCTTCAGAAAATCCAGATCTTGGTGGCTAGTACCGTAGCTCTCTTTGCTGCAGATCGTGTAGCGCCCCAAAATCCAGTTCTCTAGAACCTCGGACCTAGTACGTTACGCTACATCATATAATTAATTTAATTCATTTATCTATATAACATCATTTATATGATAAATACCAAATCAGTCCCAAAAAAATTTCTTTTCTGGGATTTGATAGAATATAAATCCATATTGAACATATATTTTTCCCGAAATTTTTAAAATCCATCTACTAATTTTAAATAGTCCATAATAGCCAAATATTCTCAGATTTTTCATAAATCGAGATTATCTGCGAAAATTCTGAACTTTTCAGGGTAAGCTCCTATTATAAACATGTACCTCCAATAAAAATTTTATAATTTTTAGACTTATACACAAAGAGTTATTCTGGTGGCTTCATAAAAATAGCCCTTCACCGTAAAATTCATAACTCTCAAACCGTATGGCCAAAAATTCTTAAATTTTTAGGACCTTCATATCTTCTAATATTATCACTCCAAATTTTCCTTAAATTTTTAAGGCACAAATAGCTGACAAAACTGCCCCCGAGGCAGACTGATCCAAAATAATTTTATAAATAAGAAAAATATTTCTCTTTCTTTTTGGTTTCCAAACCAATCAACACCCAATTTGGATAAATCCAAATATAAATTCATGGAAAACACATAAACTAAAGGGTTTTATACTTTCAATACACAAACCCCTTTCATCAAATCACAAAAAAATAAAGGAAAGTAAATTTTAGCATTATACCTTTGCTAGATTTGTTTTCTTTCCCATCTTCTTTCTATGGGCTGCCGCCCCTCTTCACCTTTTTCTCTCTATTCTCCCTTTCTCTCTCTTTCCTAATATTCTTTTCTATTTCTGTCTTATCTTTTTCTCTTCTTTCTCTTTCCATCTTATCTTCTTATCTCCAACAAAAATCTATCCATATCTCCTCTCCCTCTCATACACGGCCAAGTAGCCTTATCCTCTCCCCCTTTTGTTTTATTTTATACATATATAATGCCTAATATGCCCTTCCTCCAATGGGCTAAACATTGGGCTTTTACTTAAATTCCTTTGGGGTTGCAAAATTTTCCTTATTTTGTTTACTTACAAAAATGAAATTTGACTTCCTACACATAAATAAATTATGCAATTATAATACTTGTCACATACATAACATATTGGGCTAGATTAATAATTTAATCGCCCTTAATTCAATTTATCTACAAGTCCAACGCTTAATTAAATAATTGGGCTCGTTTAAATAAAATAACTTCCTTAGTCCATTAAATTTATTATTCTCCCACATGTTCCTTAACAATTGGGCTCACTTGGTCTTAACACTTAATTCTTTTAGCTTTCCCATTAAAATATTAATTCATCTACATAACCCAATTACACTTAACATATTCAAATAAATTACATATGTCATTAGGATTCAATAATGCCCTACACTTGTTGGGCTTAGTTGAGCCACTTTATTTAAGTTGTTGGGCTCTCTAATTAATTTTTTGGGCTATGATATTATTATAGTCCAATACTTTTAATTCCATTCCATTCTATCCTAATCATTTAATTAGGGTTTTATTTCTCATTTAGAACATAAATTCCTTACTCATGCCTCTTCAAATTTATAATCCAATTAGACTTGGTTATAAAATTAATTATTTGAGATGTATATAATAAATCTCTTAGGGTTAGTATATATTTTTATATACTAACATTATCCCATATTATAACCCCTTAGGTTATTTAATTATTACACCTAATATATATATATTAGGTTACATAATTTTATTCTTAATTCTCTTTATATACAAAATAAATGTATTCACATTATATAATGTATATTACATAATACCATACATAGTTTACATAAATCATCACATATTCTACGTCTAACTCAAATTTTGATTTTTTTTTTCCATAAAAGTCAACTGTTGACTTTGACCAAAAAGTTAACCCTTACACATTTTGTGTTTAATGTCTTTTCTGACTAAACTTGACTTTCTGGACGCAACCGAGCAGTCCGTGCCTCAAAATTCTATCTCTAACTCAAATTTTGAGTTTAAACTTACTCCATTTTTATTGCTAATTATATTAGCTAATAGCTTTATAATTATTCATCTTCTTATTCGCCAATCAAGGCCAACATTCAAGCTATGCTAATTACTAACATAGTTTTATCTTGATTCTCAAATCCTTACTTAATTCATCATTCCTCTTGCTAAAATATATATATCACCTTACTAAGTATATATCTATACATACACTCATCTTCGTTAAACCTCATAGCATCTCTTCATGTGAAATCTTATTTCCTTAATAAAATTTCCCATATATCAATATAACATTTCTTAAACTATTCAGTTCACATTGAATTTATAGGTATCACAATACCTTATTCTTAACATTCTTTCAAATACATATAACTAATTTCTAGGGTTTGGAATTTTGAAACCCATATTTTTTTTATTCTCATTCAAATAGGAAACTATATAAGTTTTACTTAAAATTTTTAAATAAATTCTCAAATTCTCATCTAGGTTTTATTATTTAACCTTTATTTTAATCATTTAAGATTTTATAAATTTTATGGTTTTCACATTCGCCCCTTCTTCTAAGAATTTCGTCCTTGAAATCACAGTCAATCCCTACTCCTTTTATTTATCAAAACTAGGTTTTTAAGTTAACTTTTACCTGATTTCATGCTCTATTTAATGAGCACATCTTGCTTCATTCTATGAGGAACTCTGCTATCATCATATTTTTCTATACATTCTCTCTAAGGAGTTTAAAAACTTTTCATATCATGCTGAGGAGTCATATAGACCGTAAACTCTCAGGTATAGTGATATTCATCGTAACCAAATCTGTTAATCGTGTTGTACTTGGTATGTTTACAATCACGATGAAGGTAAACTACAAATGCTAGTACTTAAGGTAATCAGCCTATCGTACGCTTACGTCATGCATAACGTATTAATCTGGTTTAGCGACTATTTGCGCTACTAGATTGGATTATTTTATCCAATCGGCATATCCCCCTTATACAGGGTTGTTCACCTCAGATTTAGCATAAGCATTCGCACAAAAATAATTTGGTTAGGGATAAATTCTAAAAGAGATACTTGAATTTTCATAAACATTTGTCTAGCTGAATTAATTAGCTTAGACGTATACCAATAATTCGAATATCAATCGAAACATATATCTGACCAAATTTAATTGGCACTTAACTTTTCTTTAAAATTCTGAAAATTATTTTATGACGTCATGATACCGTACTGTATTTACAGTCCGTTTGAGGATTCCGTCATTTTGTGACTTTATCATACTACATCGTACCATAGTGGGTTGACGATCCTTAGATCACATACAACACTAGGTAGTTCTGCATTGATAACTCCATCATTTTTATCATTTCTGCATCAGGTTCCATGATGCATCAATGATAAATAAAATACCTTTGGATATCTCAAATTATTTTTGTCTAGCCAAAATAATTAGCGTAGACTCTTCTTTAAACAGCTCAAAACCATTGGAAATTATTTTTGGTGTTATTATGCCGCAACAGGTAACGATGTGTTAGTGGTACGAAGCCCATTTCTACACAATTGTAACCATGTGTTGATGATAACAAAATTCATTTTTTATTTTTAAAGGCACATCAGTGCAAATTTAGCTTGATGTCAAAAATTTGAAGTCTAGCACAGCTAGAAGATTTGGAATACCTATGCTTCCATCATCAACTTCAATTGCTCTAATGATCAATTGCTTAATAATTCTATTTATTAAAAATCATCAATTCTTCATCCATAACTTTTCTATACCCCAGTATAGTTCATCAAACATACCACACGTTAGGAGTTCAGGAACTTACCACAATCTATGGGTTTAGGAACTTATCCTAGTCAGACCAAAGTCGTCCATTCGTTGAGGGATTCCACCATACGATTATGAGTCACGAACTTACCATACGTATGAGTTTAAAGAACTCGCACCTAATCTTATATTCTCTACCTATCCGTTATACATATAAGAAAGGAATCATCTTCTCAATATACATATAGCGAATAGCGCGACACCAACATTTCATTGATTATCAATGTGTTAAACTAAGTAGTCGTTAGACCAAGAACAAGACCCCCGCCCATACACATGTTTGTACAACTCAGCTATCACATAATTCCTCAATCGAAATCCCACATAATCCTAGCTCCCTCTTTGCTCAATGCGAATTTCATTTTATCCGTATCTACAACTCTTCTTGCGTTTTAATATTACTATTTCATAGTACAACTGTCGTACAACAATTCTGCTATAAAATTTTCAATCATTTGATTGGTCTTCCTTCCTGCTATGTCCTTATCAGATCACGTTGTGATCTCATATTATATTACGATTCTTTTCTATGTTATGATCGTTTTGTTTTACGATCTTCTTTTACTATATACTTTTAGTCTTTTAGAATCTATCTATTCATTACTATTGTTCATCTTTATTATCAGAGTTAGGTAACTTTAGATCTTTATTACTTGTCAGGATTCTTCTTTGAATCTTATTAACTTACCAATACCTTGCCTAAATTCATCGCTTAAATTCAAAACTCTATTTGAGTTTATTCCTTATCCTCATTCCTGCAGTTATAGCCTAAGGTAGCCTAACTTAAGGTTTATAACCTACAGCTCTGATACCAACTGTGACGCCCCCAAATCCTTGTCCCAAGAACCTCGAACTTGGTACATTATGGTACTTCATTAACATACATATTTTATCATCTAATGCAGAATAATAAACATATATTGTTTATTTCACATAACTCTATAACATTTTTCTAGGTTTATTAACCTTAACTGAATACATACCTTCAAAATTAAAAAAGGTTTACATAAGATAACTAAATAGTTATTCGTATAACAATCTATTATTGTACTTTGCTCTTGTCTCTGTCCTTCTTCAAGCCTTTGCCTTAATCTGAAATTTATTATCATGATATAGCAAGGGTGAGCAACGACTTTGCTCAGCAAGTTTAAGTTCAATGAAGATATATCATGATTGAAAGAAAGAATAAGCTTTCAAGTTTTCAATAATATAATAATTGTGAAAGAGCATGAATAAACATGTTAATAATTGAATAACTGAATCAATAAGGTTTAATGTCAACAAGGACCACGAACAATTTTATCTGAACCTTATGGTAATGAAGGTGATTAGCTTTTCATACCTGATGAACATATGCAACATACACTAAGTGCAAATCAATAATCAGTATGGATGTGAATAATCATTCACTAACATGCTTTGAAATATAACTCGAGTTTGAGTTAGGGAAACTTGCCTGCATAGTCGATTACTGCTACGCAATCTAATTTAATCTCTTTATTGAAACGACCTATCAGTTATAAGATTGATCTTTCAATTAGTATATCATACTTTTTCTCGTACTACTATTACATCATAGTAAACTATCTAACATTTAATCACATAGTCAAATACTAGATAATTCCTTAACACCATACACATTTACAAGTCTAAACCTAGCATACATAGAATCTGTAATTGTATTCAATACAGTATACTGAGTGGTTTCCCACAAACAACCAACAAATTAATTTTCGTATCGTCTACACTGTTTTCACAGCGAGTTAGATCGGTTGCTAATTCGTATATACCTCCGTTCACTGAAGGAATTGCTTAGCCCAGATACTATACATCTACTATTTCAGAGTACGACTGTACTATTTTAGACTTATCATTTACTCACTTATAATCTCATCATCTTATATTAACTTGTCTAACATAGTTAAGTATTAGACATTACATTATAAATTTAGTATTATCATTATACTTTGATAATCTTTTAATCATGTCATAACTTATACTTATAAGTCTTCCCTTTACATGTTATCTTAGTAAAATAGATAACATTTCAGTAAACTGAAAATACTATTTCAGTAAACCAGATTATATTTCAGCATCCTGAAATCACTATTTCAGTAGACCATAATCCATTTTAGCAGACTGAATTCAATTTCAGCAACCCGAAATCAAATTCAGTACCCCGTATTCCTCTTTCAGTATACTATAATCCATTTCAACAACCCGAAATCAATTTCAGCACCCTGAACTCTTCTTTCCAACATATCGTATACATAATATAGTTCATTGAATACCAAATTCAATAACAATATTTAAAATAACTTAATTCCCTTATTTTAATTCCTCTGTTTAATATTATTAATTATTTAATAATATTTCAAGCTAAGTTTATTCACCTTTTAATAACTTTTAAGTCAAACGTTACTAATAATATTTCAATCCAATATTATTAGTCATATAAAATAATTTAAGTCATTAATCACATTAATAAATAATTTATTTTAATTATTTTTCTTTCCTTAATTAATTCATTTAAACATTCTAAAATGTCATAAGTGTAAGACCCCAACTTTTATGAATAAATATTTAATTTTCTTTATATATTATTTCGAAATAGTAAGGTGTTGATTTGATAAATATGAAAGTTATGGGTGAAATGTGCAAACATTTTTAAAATGAGCAAGTGGTTATAAAATATTCTTGTTGTCGGGGAATATTCGTTTGGTCGTGGAATATTCTTGTTGTCGGGGAATATTCGTACGACGGCGCAGCTATTTGTGGGCCCCCACAACGGAATAACTGTCGGATATAGAAAGCGACAGAAATAACTTTTTTACAAGATAACGGCGTAGTTGTTACCGTTAGTACTGTTGAAATACCCGGTGGTTAAAATACAGTACGCGGTGTTGCGCAGTAGCACACGGTATTGCACAGTATTTCGAATTATTGAGTCTTACGTGAGAAGGAACCTACTCAATTATTGTTACAGTATTTACTGTTCAATATTTTATATTATTGACTCAATAATTGCTACGTTGATATTTTATATTATTGACTCAATAATTGCTGCATTGATATTTTATTGACTCAATAGTTGCCACGTTGCTATTTTTTATGATTGATTCAATAATGGCTACAGTTGATATTTTGTAATATTGATTCAATAATTGTCGTTGCACAGTATTTCACGTTATCAACTCAATAATTCATATTATTTGAATAATATTATTAGATAGCATTATTGACAATGTCTAAGGAAGTTCTGTCTAGGAGGGGTTATTTAATTGCGCGCCAGTAGGGAGAAGTCCTTATCGGAAGGCATCCTCTTTCCTAGGAACGACCTGGTTGTTAATATTGTAGTTCTATAATATTATTTGTGAATAATTAATTATTGATTTATATGATAAGAAAATATTTATTTTGTAGATATTAAAGAAGGAATTAGTGCTGATGTGTTTTTATCAGTATTTTGGTGTGAAAAATCATCTGTTTATGGATTTCGGATAATTTATGTTTGGAATTTGGAAAAATTTCCTTCTACAAAGTTGTAGAGAATTAAATTTCCTATGAAAAGGACATAGAATTTGTATTTTTCTGACAAAGGGGCTATTTATTATGAATTATTGAAGTTTCAAAAAATAAATATTTTTTTAATAAAATGGTGGGCCCCACTTTTGTTTCTTGGTTGAAAAAATCCTGATTTCATAGCAACCGGCGGCGGATTTTTTTTTTTTTAAAATATATTATTTTATTATTTTAGTCTCCTTTGGCATCCTAAGCTTTTCCTATAAATAGGGTGCTTAGGTTAGAATTGAAAATCATACCAGAATCATAAGTTTTCTCTCTCTATAATATCGAGCGTATTTTTGTGAGTATTTCAATACTTTGAGTATTACTATTCAGTACAAGCTTCCGTCGGTATTATATCCGATATTCCAGTCAGAGATACTGTTCTTTTGTAGGTAAGGGATGTTATTTCTTTCGTAAATGATGTTATTCTTCTCAATATCATTATACAAAAATATTGTCATGGATTTTATGTTGAAATTCTTACTTTTTCCGTCGGGGTTACTATTCACGTATACGGCACTATTCACGGGAAAATTTATTTTTCTTCTATTTGTCCAAATTGTCTGTTAAGGTTACTATCTTTGATTGTATCCAAGTTTTGGGCTTTATTCTTGAATTTTGCTCCACAAAGTATTATTATGGATTATTCTTGAATTTGGATAAACTAAATGACGAATCTCTAATCTTTGTCTTTTATCTCACTGGATTCGTTCTTTAAAATATTTTTTATCATCCTCAGTTCCTAAAAGGTGATGTAACTGAATATCTTTGGCCTGTAGAGCAAAGATGAATGATTACCTGATGAATATCTTTGGCCGTAGTGCAAAGATGACAGGTGTTGAGATGAACATGACCACTGATGATACAAATGAATATCTTTGGCCTGTAGTGCAAAGATGAATATTTGATGAGATGGATATTGATTGATGTTACAGGGATAAAATATTGATGATGAACGGTTATTTTCGCTGCGAATATTGATCTAAAACATGTTGTCAATAATATTTTATCTGAACTGTTGAAGGCTAACGATAATTTATTTTCCATTATCTTAGTCATAATATTCTTTACTGAGCTAGTTGAGCTCACCATTTTCATCTGTTGTCCTCTTCAGGAAATGAGAATGTTGCGGGGACTAGTCGGGGGACAGAGTGATGGTCCGAGTTAGAGCGGTAGTAGTCCTCACTATTTCTGATAAATAGTGTGATAATAATTGTAATGAGGACTTAGTTTGAATCTTAATATTTTCTACATATTTGTATTGACACTCACAGTTGTGTGGTCGTATTTTGCACGACCGTATGATATAAAGTTTGTATTTGAATTCTGTACCATGTATTTGGCGACTCAGAATGGGTTGGGTTGAATGGACCTATTCTGGGGGCGTCACAGTTGGTATCAGAGCTTAGGGATATGATCTCTGGCGGAGATCGGGAAATAGAACTAGGAGGGGAGAGACGAATAAATCCTTCGCTAGTGTGTCCTACCTAAGCTTATGTGGTATTTAATTGGTCAGTCGGAGCATAGGGTTAATATGTGATATGTTGACTTGTTTAATTAACCCTTGTTTTATGGCAGTATTTGAGAATGGCAGCTGAGAATGTTAACAACGAAGTGAATGAGACCGTGGAGACACCTTTAATCGTTAACCAGGAGAACGTGCAACAAGAAGGCAATGTTCATCCTGAAAATAACGCTGGTCAGACGATAAACGATGAGATGTTTAGAAGTTTTTTGCAGTTCATGCAAAATCAGACGAGGGAGACTCGTGTGCAACATACAGGTGGAGATAATAACAACACGCGAGCTGTCACTGCCAAGCAGTTCAAAGAATTGGGACCACCAGAGTTTCTAGGGAAAGCCAGATCCGATCAAGGCGGAGACGTGGATTAAACAAATTACCAAGATATTTGATGTCTTGGGATGTACAGAGGAACAGAAGGTTCCATTCGCCACGTTTATGTTCCGTGGAGAGGCAGATTACTGGTGGGAATCCGTGAAGCGTACCCAGCCTGCCGCACTCCAGATGTCTTGGGAAGCGTTCCAGAAACTGTTTAATGACAAGTACTTTCCTGAAAGTATTCGTCATATGAAGGAAGTAGAGTTTATCAGACTCGAGCAAAATAACATGACGGTATCCCAATACGAGGCTAAGTTCGCGGAGCTGTCCAGGCTTGCACCTCATTTGGTGGAGAATGAGGAACGTATGACGCGGATGTTTCTAAGAGGTTTGAAACCCGAAATACGTCAATACCTCATTTCTCATAAATTTTCTCTATATTCAGATGTAGTGAACAGGGTCCAGTTGTTAGAACGAGATAATGATTATGTTCAACCGAGGGACCACAACCAAGGTCGTACCGGTGGCAGCAGTCATCGGAGCAATGACAACCAGCGAGGAGGAAAGTATGACAGAAGCGGTAACCACTCCGGTGGTTATCGTGGCCATGATAGTAGAAGAAGCGAATCGGGAGGAGATTTCAAAAAGAGAAGGTATAACAATGAGAACGCGAAGATGTCAACATCAGCACCAGCATCAACTGTTTCGAGGGGAGGAGAACGACCACCGGTCGTATGCTATAAATGCGGGAAAGAGGGACATATCAGCCCAAACTGTCCACAACAATTCAAAGGATGCTATAACTGTGGAAAAGAAGGACATATAGTTCGAGATTGTCCTGTTGCGAAACCAAATTCAGCGGGGGTGGTGATTCCAAAGGCGGTTGCAGACAAGTCAAAGTCAGTGATTCCTGGAAGAGCGTTTGTCGTGACAGCCCAAAACACGAGGAATCCACACGAGGTGATTACGGGTAAGCTGATCATAAACTCTTGCGAAGTTTACACCTTGTTAGATACCGGTGCTACCCATTCCTTTATTTCACCTGCTTGTGCTCAACGTTTGAACTTGACTTCTGATAAATTAGACTTTGACTTATCTGTTGAAACTCCGTTAGGAGAAACCTTTGTTACATCTACAGTTTACAAATCTTGCTTGATTCAGATTGGTACCCTTACCTTACCTGTTGATCTTATATCTTTGAAAATACTTGCATTTGACGTGATTTTAGGAATTGACTGGTTAACCACTTACCATGCCAAAATTGATTGTTTTCGTAAGGTTGTTAGTTTTCATATTCCTAATCAACCTGTTGTGCGAATCCAAATCACCAAACCACTAAAATCAGTCAATATCATTTCAAGTCATAAAGCTATTCGTTTATTGAAAAACGGATGTCAAGCTTTCTTAGCTCATGTCACTGATCTAAATCAGAATACATTAGATTTGAATGATATTTCCGTTGTTAATGAGTTTCCTGATGTATTTCCTGAAGAACTTCCCGGTCTACCCCCAGAACGTGAAGTTGAATTCTTTATTGACCTTGAGCCCGGTACAAAGCCCATTTCTAAAACCCCATATCGAATGGCTCCTATTGAACTTCAGGAGTTAAAGATTCAATTACAAGAATTGTTGGACATCGATTTTATTCGTCCTAGTACGTCTCCTTGGGGTGCTCCTGTTTTATTCGTAAAGAAGAAAAACGGGAGTATGCGACTTTGCATTGACTATCGGGAGTTGAACCATGTCACCATCAAGAATAGGTATCCATTACCTCGTATTGATGACCTGTTCGACCAGTTGCAAGGAGCGCAATTCTTTTCAAAGATCGATCTTCGTTCTGGATATCATCAGTTGAAGATTAAAACTGAGGATATTCCAAAGACTGCTTTCAGAACACGGTACGGGCATTATGAGTTCTTAGTCATGTCTTTTGGATTGACTAATGCTCCTGTTGCTTTCATGGATATGATGAACCGTGTATTTAAAGAGTATTTAGATCAATTCGTTGTTGTCTTTATTGATGACATTCTCATCTATTCTAAAAGCCGTGAAGATCATGAACACCATTTAAAGTTGGTACTTCAAAAGCTTCGTGAGAACAAGCTATATGCTAAGCTGAAGAAATGCGAGTTTTGGCTTGAGGAAGTAGCATTCCTTGGGCACGTGGTATCGAAATGTGGAGTATCTGTGGACCCGGCGAAGATTGAAGCAATACAAAGCTAGGAGCAACCTAAGTCGGTGACCGAAGTACGAAGCTTTCTGGGCTTAGCTGGTTATTATCGGAGGTTCGTAGAGGGATTTTCTCGAATCGCTACTCCATTAACTCAGTTGACTCGGAAAGATACAAAATTCGTTTAGGAGCGAGGAATGCGAGAAGAGCTTCCAAGAGCTCAAGAGGAGACTTATTTCGGCACCTGTTCTGACAATACCATCTGGTTCGGATGGATTTATTATTTACAGCGATGCTTCGGGCAAAGGGTTAGGATGTGTTCTCATGCAACATGGGAAAGTCATAGCCTATGCCTCGCGACAACTCAAAGAATATGAGAGGAATTATCCTACTCATGATCTAGAGTTGGCAGCAGTCGTATTCGCGTTGAAGATCTGGAGACATTACTTGTACGGAGAGAAAGTGGAGATTTATACGGATCATAGGAGCCTTAAATATTTCTTCACTCAGAAGGAACTCAACATACGGCAACGACGTTGGCTTGAGCTGTTGAAAGATTACGATCATACTATCCAATACCATCCTGGAAAAGCGAACGTGGTAGCTGACGCGTTGAGTAGAAGATCATATGTGGGAACGAGTGCGATAATGTCAAGTATACGCGTAGAACCAGCTTTGATTGATAAAGTTAAAGCTGCTCAAGCTACAGATGCGGAGCTGATGAAGATGAAGAAGAAGGTGCAAGAAGGTGTCATTCCAGAAGCAAGAATCGATGAAGATGGAATACTTCGAGTCAACTCCAGACTTTGTGTTCCTAACGATTTTGACTTGAAGTATAGAATCATGATGGAGGCACACAACACACCGTTTGCGATCTATCCTGGGAGTACTAAAATGTATCGTGATCTTCGACATACATTTTGGTGGAGCAATATGAAGAGAGAGATCGCGGAGTTCATCTCGAGATGTTTAACTTGTCAACGTGTAAAGGCGGAGCATCAAGTACCGAAGGGTCCATTGCAACCACTGGAGATTCCGAAATGGAAGTGGGAACACATTACGATGGATTTCGTTACGGGTCTTCCCAAGGTTTCTCAAGGCTTAGATGCGATTTGGGTTATTGTTGATAGATTAACCAAGTCTGCTCATTTCTTGCCGATACGAGAGACTTATTCCCTTGAACGTCTTGCTCATATGTACGTGAATGAGATTGTGAGATTGCATGGCATGCCAGTATCCATAGTTTCGGATCGTGATCCCAGATTTACTTCACGATTTTGGATCAGTTTGCAGAAAGCTATGGGCACGGACTTACGCATCAGTTCGGCTTATCATCCTCAAACAAACGGACAATCAGAGAGGACTATTCAAACTCTTGAAGATCTATTGAGACTTTGTGTTCTAGACTTCAAAGGGAGTTGGGATAAGTACTTACCATTGGTGGAATTCTCCTACAACAACAGTTATCAGGCAAGTATAGGCGTAGCTCCATTCGAAGCGTTGTATGGGAGAAAGTGTCGCTCTCCAGTATGTTGGGATGAGGTGGGTGAAGCAACATTGTTGGGACCAGAGTTAGTACGTATGACTACAGAAAAGATCCAAATAATCCGACAACGTATACAGACGGCACAGGATCGACAAAAGAGTTATGCAGATCTTCATCGAAAGGACGTGAAATTTAATGTTGGAGACCATGTGTTATTACGTATTGCTCCATGGAAAGGAGTTACAAGGTTTGGGAAGAGAGGAAAGCTCAACCCACGATTTATTGGTCCATTTGAGATTCTTGATCGAGTAGGAAATGTGGCCTATAGACTTGCTTTACCTCCAAGCATGTCTCGTGTTCATAACGTGTTTCACATATCCGTGTTACGTAAATATGTGAAGGATCCAAACCGCATTATTGAGTTAGAACCAGATGAGATAGCTGAAGATTTAACGTACGAGGAGGTACCTGTCAAGATCTTGGATAGGAAGGAGCATGTCCTACGCTCGAAAATTATACCTCAAGTTAAAGTTTTGTGGAGAAACCAGGCTATTGAGGAAATGACCTGGGAGTTGGAATCGGAAATGAAAGCTAGGTATCCTCACCTTTTCGACATACCAGGTACGTACGTCAATTTCGAGGACGAAATTTCATAAGGAGGGGAGGTTGTAAGACCCCAACTTTTCTGAATAAAGATTTAATTTTCTTTATATATTATTTCGAAATAGTAAGGTGTCGATTTGATAAATATGAAAGTTATGGGTGAAATGTGCAAATATTTTTAAAATGAGCAAGTGGTTATAAAATATTCTTGTTGTCGGGGAATATTCGTTTGGTCGTGGAATATTCTTGTTGTCGGGGAATATTCGTACGACGGCGCAGCTATTTGTGGGCCCCCACAACGGAATAACTGTCGGATATAGAAAGCGACAGAAATAACTTTTTTACAAGATAACGGCGTAGTTGTTACCGTTAGTACTGTTGAAATACCCGGTGGTTAAAATACAGTACGCGGTGTTGCGCAGTAGCACACGGTATTGCACAGTATTTCGAATTATTGAGTCTTACGTGAGAAGGAACCTACTCAATTATTGTTACAGTATTTACTGTTCAATATTTTATATTATTGACTCAATAATTGCTACGTTGATATTTTATATTATTGACTCAATAATTGCTGCATTGATATTTTATTGACTCAATAATTGCCACGTTGCTATTTTTTATGATTGATTCAATAATGGCTACAGTTGATAGTTTGTAGTATTGATTCAATAATTGTCGTTGCACAGTATTTCACGTTATCAACTCAATAATTCATATTATTTGAATAATATTATTAGATAGCATTATTGACAATGTCTAAGGAAGTTCTGTCTAGGAGGGGTTATTTAATTGCGCGCCAGTAGGGAGAAGTCCTTATCGGAAGGCCCCCTCTTTCCTGGGAACGACCTGGTTGTTAATATTGTAGTTCTATAATATTATTTGTGAATAATTAATTATTGATTTATATGATAAGAAAATATTTATTTTGTAGATATTAAAGAAGGAATTAGTGCTGATGTGTTTTTATCAGTATTTTGGTGTGGAAAATCATCTGTTTATGGATTTCGGATAATTTATGTTTGGAATTTGGAAATACTTTCCTTCTACAAAGTTGTAGAGAATTAAATTTCCTATGAAAAGGACATAGAATTTGTATTTTTCTGACAAATGGGCTATTTATTATGAATTACTGAAGTTTCAGAAAATAAATATTTTTTTTAATAAAATGGTGGGCCCCACTTTTGTTTCTTGGTTGAAAAATCCTGATTTCATAGCAGCCGGCGGCGGAATTTTTTTTTTTAAAATATATTATTTTATTATTTTAGTCTCCTTTGGCATCCTAAGCTTTTCCTATAAATAGGGTGCTTAGGTTAGAATTGAAAATCATACCAGAATCATAAGTTTTCTCTCTCTATAATATCGAGCGTATTTTTGTGAGTATTTCAATACTTTGAGTATTACTATTCAGTACAAGCTTCCGTCGGTATTATATCCGATATTCCAGTTAGAGATACTGTTCTTTTGAGGTAAGGGATGTTATTTCTTTCGTAAATGATGTTATTCTTCTCAATATCATTATACAAAAATATTGTCATGGATTTTATGTTGAAATTCTTACTTTTTCCGTCGGGGTTACTATTCACGTATACGGCACTATACGGCACTATTCACGGGAAAATTTATTTTTCTTCTTCTTGTCCAAATTGTCTGTTAAAGTTATTATCTTTGATTGTATCCAAGTTTTGGGCTTTATTCTTGAATTTTGCTCCACAAAGTATTATTATGGATTATTCTTGAATTTGGATAAACTAAATGACGAATCCCTAATCTTTGTCTTTTATCTCACTGGATTCGTTCTTTAAAATATTTTTTATCATCCTCAGTCCTAAAAGGTGATGTAACTGAATATCTTTGGCCTGTAGAGCAAAGATGAATGATTACCTGATGAATATCTTTGGCCGTAGTGCAAAGATGACAGGTGTTGAGATGAACATGACCACTGATGATACAAATGAATATCTTTGGCCTGTAGTGCAAAGATGAATATTTGATGAGATGGATATTGATTGATGTTACAGGGATAAAATATTGATGATGAACGGTTATTTCCGCTGCGAATATTGATCTAAAACATGTTGTCAATAATATTTTATCTGAATTGTTGAAGGCTAACGATAATTTATTTTCCATTATCTTAGTCATAATATTCTTTACTGAGCTAGTTGAGCTCACCCTTTTCATCTGTTGTCCTCTTCAGGAAATGAGAATGTTGCGGGGACTAGTCGGGGGACAGAGTGATGGTCCGAGTTAGAGCAGTAGTAGTCCTCACTATTTCTGATAAATAGTGTGATAATAATTATAATGAGGACTTAGTTTGAATCTTAATATTTTCTACATATTTGTATTGACACTCAGTTGTATGGTCGTATTTTGCACGACCGTATGATATAAAGTTTGTATTTGAATTCTGTACCATGTATTTGGCGACTCAGAATGGGTTGGGTTGAATGGACCTATTCTGGGGGCGTCACAATAAGCATAATAGCTCTTCACACCAGACCCAAAACCATCCTCAAAAATCTGTTCAAACCATGCTTAAGGGTCTCAAGGCATAAAACAGCATTCTCCATAATTTTCACATCATATAATCAATTTAATTTATTTATCCATATAACATCATTTATATTATAAATACCAAATCAGTCCCAAAAATATTTCTTTTCTAGGATTTGACAGAATATAGTTCCATATTGAACATTTATTTTTTCTAGAATTTTTAAAATCCATCTACTATTTTTAAATAGTCCATAATAGCCAACTATTCTCAGATTTTTCATAAATCGAGATTATCTCCAAAATTCTAAAATTTTCAAGGCAAGCTCCTGTTATACACATGTACTTCCAGTAAAAATTTCGTAATTTTTGCACTCATACACAAAGAGTTATTCGGTGGCTTCATAAAAATAGCCCTTCACCGTAAAATCCATAACTCTCAAACCGTATGGCCAAAAATTCTCAAATTTTTACAGGACCTTCATATCTTCTAATATTATCAGTCCAAATTTTTCCTAAATTTTTAAGGCATAAAAAGCGGACAAAACATCCCCCGAGGCAGACTAATGCAAAACAGTTTTATAAATAAAAACAATATTTCTCCTTCTTTTTGGTTTCTAAACCAATCAACACCCAATTTGGTTAAATCCAAACATGAACTTATTGAAAACATATAAACTAAAGGGTTCTTACACTTCCAATACACAAACCACTTTCATTAAATCACAAAAAATTAAAGAAAAATAAAATTTAGGATTATACCTTTGCTAACTTCTTCTTCTCCTATGGAGATTTTTTTTCCTTGCCCTTCTTCTTTTTATGGGCTGCCGCCCCTCTTCACCTTTTTCTCTCTATTCTCCCATTCTTTCTCTTTCTCTCTCTTTCCTTATGTTCTTTTCTTTTTTGTAGTATCTTTTTCTCTTCTTTCTCTTTCCATCTTATCTTCTTATCTCCAACAAAAATCTATCTATATCTCCTCTCCCTCTCATACACGGCCAAGTGGCCTTATCCTCTCCCCTTTTTGTTTTATTTTATACATATATAATGCTTAATATGCCCTTCCTCCAATGGGCTAAACATTGGGCTTTTACTTAAATTCCTTTGGGCTTGCAAAATTTTCCTTATTTTGTTTACTTACAAAAATGAAATTTGGCTTCCTACCCATAAATAAATTGTGCAATTATAATACTTGTCACATACATAATATATTGGGCTAGATTAATAATTTAATCGCCCTTAATTCAATTTATCTACAAGTCCAACACTTAATTAAATAATTGGGCTCGTTTAAATAAAATAACTTTTTTAGTCCATTAAATTTATTATTCTTCCACATGTTCCTTAACAATTGGGCTCACCTGGGCTTAACACTTAATATTTTTGGTTTTCCCATTAAAATATTAATTCACCTACATAACCCAATTATACTTAACATATTCAAATAAATTACATATGTCATTAGGGTTCAATAATTCCCTACACTTGTTGGGCTTAGTTGAGCCACTTTATTTAATGTGTTGGGCTCTCTAATTAATTCCTTGGGCTATGATATTATTATAGTCCAATACTTTTAATTTCATTCCATTCTACCCTAATCATTTAATTAGGGTTTTCATTTCCCATTTAGAACATAAATTCCTTTCTCATGCCTCTTCAATTTCATAACCCAATTAGACTTGGTTATAAAATTAATTATTTGAGATGTATATAATAAATCTCTTAGGGTTAGTATATTTTTTTATATACTAACATTATCCCATATTATAACCCCTTAGGTTATTTAATTAGCACACCTAATATATATTAGGTTACATAATTTTATTCTTAATTCTCTTTATATACAAAATAAATGTATTCATATTATATAATGTATATTACTTAATACCTAACATAGTTCACATAAATCATCACATATTCTACTTCTAACTCAAATTTTGATTTTTCTCCATAAAAGTCAATTGTTGACTTTGACCAAAAAGTCAACCCATACACATTTTGTGTTTAATGTCTTTTTTTACTTAAACTTGACGTTCTGGACGCAACCGAGCACTCTGTGCCTCAAAATTTTATCTCTAACTCAAATTTTGAGTTTTAACTTACTCTATTTTTATTGCTAATCATATTAGCTAATAGTTTTATACTTATTCATCTTCTTGTTCGCCAATCAAGGCCAACATTCAAGCTATGCTAATTACTAACATAGTTTTATCTTGATTCTCAAATCCTTACTTAATTTATCATTCCTCTTGCTAAAATATATAACATCTTACTAAGTATATATCTATACATACACTCATCTTCGTTAAATCTCATAGCATCTCTTCATGTGAAATCTTATTTCCTTAATAAAATTTCTCATGTATCAATATAATATTTCTTAGACTATTCAGTTCACATTGAATTTATAAGTATCACAATACCTTATTCTTAACATTCGTTCAAATACATATAACTCATTTCTAGGGTTTGAAATTTTGAAACCCATATTTTCTTTATTCTCATTCAAATAGTAAACCATATAGGTTTTACTTAAAAATTTTAAATAAATTCTCAAATTCTCATCTAGGATTTATTCTTTAACCTTTATTTTAATCATTTAAGATTTTATAAATTTTGGGATTGTCACAGATCATGTAATGATTCGCAGGGCGTTCTGGTGGATATCGTAGAGGCGCAGTTCCGTTGGATTGCGTTGAAGATTCAAAGCTATTCTAGAATTTTCATTATCTCCATTCAAGCTCAGATAATCAGTAAAACAAATCTAAATTAAATCCTATTTTAGGGTTTCAAAAATTATTTTGAAAATTTTAAATTCAGCTAATTTTATGTACCGAAATCCCTACACCCGAATCATCAATTCATCCCTAGAGACAACCCTGAGGGACCAAGTCAACCTCGGAGACAACCCTGAGGAAGAACAGAGTCGGCTGGGATCAAGCCTCAGAGTCAACCCCGAGAAAGCAGTCGAAAACCTTGTCAATCCTAGAGACAACCCTCTGAAGGGAAAAATGGTTATTTTACTGACTTGACAACAAATCAAGTCAAAATCAAGCTAAATCGATGCAATGAGGGTCAGAAAGAACCATAACATCAATCCCGAGGGAAAACAACACAATAAACCTCAACGGGCGGACTGCGAAGAAAAGAAGATCTGGTCATGGACCAATCTTCTTAGATTCAAAAAAGGTAAAATCCTATGTCATTGTGTAGATCTCGGAAAGGGCTTTTCGAAAAGGTATAGCACGCCTCAAACGGACTCTTGGATTGAAAGTTATGATGGTTCGAAGTAGACATCGCGTTGGTTGGAGCGCACGTACTTCGAGACAACAAGACTCGCGGGAGCGGGGTCCACTTGGGCAGCCACACCTCTATCGGCGGCTGTCGCGAGTAGACTCGCGGCCATCTGGTCTATAAATAAGACCCCCCACCTTAGCAAAAAAAAGAAAAAATAGAAAAAAGTAGAGAAACTCTGCCTATTTTGACCTTTAGCCCTACTTCTAGTACTCCAAACCTCAATTTTAATATTCCAATACGTTTGCATACGTATATACTGCAACATATCAAGTTTTAACTAGTGGAAACGAAGACTTGAGGCCATTCGAGAGGCTTAAAGCCTGTGGAGCTACATCTTGCAAGTATTTTTACTACGATCAGAAACTTTCTACTTCTTTATTACATATATATGAACGTATATATATATATATAGCTTCTAGTTTCGATTGGATTTCAAATCCGTGGCCTTTATAGCTTACGTATATATATATATATATATATATATATTTATAATTATATATATAAGTTTTTTATTGCTTGCACATCCTGGATTGCTAATCCGTGGCTTTTTACCACTTTCTTATTTATATAACTATATATATATATTAATACTATTTTGTTTGGCCTGGATTGCTAATTCGTGGCCTTTTCAACTTTATTATATATATAACTGAATATATATATACTAACATTCAATTCCGTCAAGCCTGGATTGTAAATTCGTGGCATTTACTGCTTCCGTATATATATATATATATATATATATATATATATATGTATTCTAACTTCGTTAGTCTAAATTGCTAATTCGTGGCTTGTTATCGCTTATATATATATACTAACTCGTTTGGCCTGGATTGCTAATTCGTGGCCTTTTCAGCTTTAATATATATATACTAACTGCATATATTAACATTTCATTTAGTCAGTCCTGAATTAGAAATCCGTGGGCATTTTCAAGATTATATATATATAAGCTATAAAGAGCCACAAATATATACATTTCTCAGTCGAGCCTGGATTGGAAATTTGTGGCTCTTTACAGCTTATATATATATATATATATATATATATATATATTTACATTTTTCAGTTGGGTCTAGATTGGAAATCCGTGGCCCTTTACAACTTTTATATATATATATATATATATATAAGTATATATTCTTTATTCAATGTGATTAAATATCTGTTTTAATTATTCATTTAATATGGATATGTGCTAATGTAAATTTTGTGGATTAGATTCATCTAAATCTAACCATTTCTAACTTTTAAACAGTTCAAAATTGGTTAAACCGGAACCGGGGAGCTAGAATGGCTAAGGTTTATTTAAATCTAGCTTTCTTTCTAGTTTTATAAATATTCAAGCGACTACGCGACCCTAGATCCATATCTAGTGGGAACGAGAAGCTTCGGCTACGCGCATGCAATGATTTAACTGATGAATCCTTTGTTTTACGACGTCTAGAGTACAATTTTCACTATATGTCAATATCTTTGCTGTGCAGTCTTTTTGATCATTTTCTGTGAGCCTAGGAATTATGGGATTAATGATCAATCACACGGATCTAAATCTGATTTCCACGATGGACAACTTTGCATTGTAAATACATCCTGCCAGTTTTTCTTGTAAATGTAAATCAGATGGACCTGAAAACGGTTATTATGATTTAAGTTCTCAATATAGTGAAATGTAATTTATAGTGCTAGGGTCACTTTGATGGCTTTCATTCCCATAAGTAGACCGACACTTGTATATACATTCTGTGGTCGAGGATGCTTTGCATCTTGACAATAAAAAATCAAAATAAGCCAAAGGCAGAATAAAATAGAAGTATCAAAAGGCTTCAATCCCTATGCGAGTGAAAGGGTTTGAAAACCATATTTTAAAATGTCATTTTTCATATCTTGTCTAAAATGGATTTCTCAAAACAAATCAAACCCTTCGTATTTAGGTCCAATGATGCACGACACTACTTTTAAATCAAACATGTAGGCTTAATTACTTGAAGCATACACACACACATTGCAAATAAAAATGGGAAAATGTAAAAGATACGGTAACCGTGTTTCACGGAAGTCGGTGGGTGCCTAACACCTTCCCCCTCGCTTAACCAAGCCCCCGAACTTTATGAATCTCGGTTTCCAAGGCCAAGTTTTGACAGCGTCCAGTAATTGGGCCTACTTGCAAACTTTTCAAACAAAACTCGGTTGAGTTGGTACAACAATTTTAAAATATACCAAATGGCGACTCTGTAAACCTTTCAAATCATCGACATGATACATGTTGCCCTTTTTCTTAAAAATTCACCATTCATAAAACAGATAAGACAAACAAGGGTAGAAGACATCCAATTTAGGGAAAGGAAGATCTGTCCAAAGATTTTTTCCGATGTCGACATTTGATAAGCTCCAACCATCTTCTTTGTCTCATATTCAGATCCTTCTGTGTAAAGATATACTTTAGACTCTTATGGTCCGTATATATCTCACACTTTTGCCCATAAAGATAGTGTCTCCATATCTTCAGAGCAAACACCACTGCAACCAATTCCAAATCATGGGTAGGATACCCATTCTCATAGTCCTTTAATTTTTGCGACGCATACATAATGTCCTTACCATTTTGATTAAGCACACAACCCAGTCCTTTACTCGAAGAATCACTATACACCATAAAATTTCCTGTGCTATCCGGCAAATACAACATAAGTGCGGTATTTAATCTCTTCTTCAATTCTTGGAAACTCTCCTCACACTTCTCTGTCCAAACGAACTTCACCACTTTCCTAGTCAAATTCGTCAACGGAGTCGCGATTTTGGAAAAATCCTAAATGATTCTTTTGTAGTAACCTGCCAAACCCGAGAAATTCTTTACCTCATATGGTGTCTTCGGCTGTTCCCAATTTATTACAGTTTCTATCTTAGATGGATCCACCAAAATTCCGTCCTTGTCAATCACGTGCCCAAGAAATTGCACTCTCTAACCAGAATTTGAATTTTAAAAATTTTACATATAATTTCTCCTTTGTTAACATCTCCAACGTCACCCTCAAATGTTCAGTGTGCTCCTCTTTGGTTTTGGAATACACCAAAATGGCATCGATAAAGACCACTATGAAAGTATCCAAAAATGGTTTAAACACACTATTCATTAGGTCCATAAATGCCGCAGGTGCATTCGTTAGACCAAATGACATCACCAAGAACTCGTAATGACCATAACGAGTCCTAAACACTGTGTTCGACATATCTTCTTTCTTCACCTTTAGCTGATGAGATCCGCTTATCAAATCTAACTACGAGAAATACCTAGCTCTATTCAACTTATTAAACAAGTCATTGATTCTCAGCAATTGATATTTATTTTTAATCGTAACCATATTCAATTCTCTATAATCAAGAGCCGTATCGACCCATCCTTCTTTATGACGAACAACATCGGGGCTCCCCACAAGGAATACGCTCGGCTGAATATACTTCTTGTCTCGTAACTCTTGCAACTGCACCATAAATTCCTTCATTTCCACTGGAGCCATTCTGTACGGGGCCTTCGATATCGCGGCAGCCCCTAGTGCTAGATCGATCAAAAACTCGATTTCTCTATCTGGCGAAATTTCTGGAAAATCGCCTGGAAATACATCCACAAACTCTTTAACGAATGGTATTTCTTCCAATTTTGCACTTTTCTTTCTGAGTGTCAACTATGTAGGCTAAGTATCTCACACATTATTATTTCAACAACTTCCTGACCTGCATCATCGTCAGACAACTTGCTTGTCTAGGAAACTTGCATCCATAAAATACTACCTTCGACGGAGTCGTAAGGTTAACACACTTCTTTTGGCAATTAATCATCGCCCCATGGTTGAATAACTAATCCATTCCCAATATAACGTCAAATTCCCTAGGTTTAATTGGAATTAAATCTACCATCATCTCGTGGCCCTTAATATCCCCCTACGGTTCTTGTGTACAAATCTAACATGAATTACCTCCCTATTCTCAATCTCTATGTTCAAAGGGTAATCTAATTCCTCTTTAGGCAAATCTAAACTATTAGCAAAATCATCGGATATAAATGAACAAGTAGCATTCGAATCAAATAATATATAAGCATTAATACTATTGACCGGAATGATACCTGACACCACATTCTTTGATTGCACAGCATCCTGCTCAGTCATGTTGAAAGTTCTGGTGGTGGGTCTGCTTGACGGCGTTGATCCGGTTATAGTAAAAATGCCACCACTGTTGGTTCCTCTACCTCCACTTGTTCCTCCAGCTGCCTTTCTAGGACAATCAGGAGCCATATGATCCTTTGACCCGCATGTGAAATAAGCTTCCTTCTTTGGACAGGGATAATTTGGTTCAATGTGGCCTTCCTTACCACAGTTAAAACACACCCGCTTACCCCTCAGGCACACACCAGTGTGATTCTTCCCACAAATAGAGCAGCCTTCAATCCTCATCTTCTGGCTTCCCTGTTGATTTTCGGTAGACGCACTATCATTCCACTTCCTCTTTTTATTACCACCACCACCATTGCTACCACTAACCTTGTTTTCATTCTAATTCTTCTTCTTCTTCTTCTGTTCCTAGTTATATTTTGTCAAAGCATAGCTTCCACCTTCCGCGATGATTACCTTCTCCAAATATACTGTAAAAGTGTTTAGTTGGAACATCGAAACCTTGCTGTACAACCAAGGCTTTAATCCCTGCTCAAACCTTATGGCATTTCTTTCATCAGTGTTCACTTGATATGTCGCAAACCTTGCCAACTCAATAAATTTACGATATATTCTGGTATAGACATGGTTCCTTGCTTCAGCTCCAGGAATTGGACCTCCATCTGGTTACGCAAGTTTGTTGAGAAGTACATCTAGAAGAAAATTTCCTTAAACCTATCCCACGTTATTATACGTTGTCCTCCTCAACATTTGTTTGCCTGTCACCAGTAGCTGGCCTCTGACTTCAGTATAAATGTTGCGAAGGTAGTTTTCTAGTCATCATTGACCCTAACAACATCGAAGACTTTCTCCATCTTCTTCACCCAAGTCTGGGCTTCGATCGGATTCATGGAACCCTGAAACTCCGGCGGTCCTACCGCTTTGAAGTCCTTAAATGAAGTAGCTAGAGCTTGCGGCTGATTCACAAGTGCTCCCATTAACAGATTGACCAACTGCTGAACAGGATTAGCATTGGCATCTTTATTGTTGTTAGTAAACCCCTCAAGGGGTGGTTGCTGATGTGATTGTCTTCTTCTAGGAGGCATCTTTCTATTAAGATATACGCTTATTAGACCATTACCCACTTTTTTAAATATTTATTACTTAACTTAAACATTTCAAGATTAACACTTAACATATAACAATTTCAATAAACTTCGATATTTTATTCATTCATAGTTTTTAAAAACATAGTAAAGGATAACTTCTCTGTTATTTACATCAACTTTCCTGAACTTGAATAGTTTCAGGATTACATACTCATATACTCATCTTACCCCATTATCCATCTCAAAATATGGGATTTACATTTATTTAATACATAATTAATCACATAACTTATTATTCTTTCTATCTTGGCATATTAAGAGATCGCGCAGCTTCTCTACACTCTTCCTCCATGATACGGAACACCGTTCTACGATCCATCATATACCATAGCAAATATTCAAACTTAGTTGAGTAATAAAAGACAAGATCTTGAGCCCTGTCAATAGCTAAATGGAAAGCATAGTCCATCTCATTCATCCTGGCCTTCTTTGCCTAAACCATGTCTTCAGCACATTCCACACGCTGGGTAGCCTTCATCCAGCGTCTTCTGCTCTAGCACGCTTTGCCGACTCCTCTCTCAAGTCACCCTTCAATTTCTAAACCTCAGCTAACAACTCATCCCTCTAACTCTCTGTGTGAACTAGCTTCCACTCCATGTTTCCAAGACGTTCATCAAGATCATGAATCAACTCATCTTTTTGTTCTATAGCAGTCTGTCGTACATCTACCAGCTTCTCCAACTCCCCAACTCTATCTTGCATTTCGATGTTACGATCATATAATTCATCGTACATCTCAGCACTAATAGAGTTAGGTGGAAACACTTCGGGATCCTCTTCTTCATCTGTCTCCTCCTCATCCTCTTGATCAAATTCAGGCTCATTCTCCTGACCAACAACAGTGATTATTGGAGATGGCTCTCTCTGTACCAACTGCTCCCAGACAACATAAATGTCTCTGGGCTCCACATCTCTAGGCATCTGAGGTACCTCTTCCCTAGCCTGACTGGATCCTCCAACATTCGTTATCCTAACAACAAAATTTTTAAGTTTGATTACTACTTAAAACTCGTGAGCACATAGGTTATTAACACATAAGAACTTAAAGTCTTTTATTATTTATATTAATGAATTCCTTAATCCATTCTTTAGAACTCGATAAGAGTTTATCACCACTATGTTTTCGTTCTCCTTTAAGGCTACTTCCTAAGGTTCCCCACCTAAGGTTCATAACCTAAGGCTTTGATACCAACTTGTGACACCCCCAAATTTGGGTACTTCATTCCCACATAATTTGTTGTTCACTATCCTAAATAACCCATCTAACTATGCACAATATAGGATAACATTGAAACATACACTTTAATAAACTTAAATGATATTCTTCCCAATTAAAGGGTTACAACTTCTCAAATAATCCCCTGTAATCTAACCATCAAATCATCATACAAAAGCGGAATAGTAATTAAAATTGTCTCATTAAAAAATACTCAATCAAGTAAAATAACAAGTCCTCATTACTTATTCATCTTGCTCTTGCCTTTACTAGTAGATGGCTCGTCAACTTTCTCAACTTTAGCTGCAATGTTTTATATACAAAAGTGAGCAAATAATTGCCCACAGGTATAACAGTCGCAATAACAATAATGTGAGAGTAATCAATGGATACAAAATAATAGAAAGCTCAACTTTTGAATCAATAATAGGAAACAAGACCAAAAGTACATCTGAGGGTCACAAGACCATGAACTATGTCCTAGGTTGTCATGTATCTCTACGTTAAACCTTTAACAGTCATAAGACTATATGGACCTTACTTCTCGTACTTAAGGGGATCAGCCATTCGTACTATGTATTGTGCACATACATCTTAACACTTAGCGTAAATAATCCCCTATATTAGGGTTGTTCATCTCAGTTTACATAAGAGTCCGCACCAAAGGAAGTTTGGATTGGATTAACTTCAATAACAATTCTAAAATTTTAGAACGCTCATCAACTATGGACTAGTCAAATAAATAAAGGTTCACTAATCAATAATGGGTTTATACAACTTTAGAGAATTAAACTATGATGTTTATGATCAAGGATTGAGCAACAACAATGTACAATAGAATAACCATTGTACACTCAAAGTATTACTTTCAAAATAATTTAGGAATAAGCTTAAACAATTTAAGCTTTGGAGAAAAGAAATGTTAGTTAAGAAACTAGTTCAATGAAAGCTTAAGAATAGGAAACATGCGTAACTATAATCAAGTTAGGGTAAGAAACTTGCCTTGTGCGTTAGCTACACAATTATAACTCACGCTACCCAAAAACCCTACATATACCATTAGAATCGCAATACTGATTAGCTATATCGACATTAATCTTATAAGTTAAATCCTATTTTAGTTGAACTCGTTATCCTAGTCCAAGTTCTGATCATTAGCATCATACACAACTCTGAGATCATAAGTCTTAATAAAGCAATACAACACTTGATCAACATCTCTAGACTTTACAAATAATAACTTGAAGTTTTTCACCATTTACTAATTTAATATTTGAAATCATCAAATACATGCCAACAATATGTTACAGCAACTTGTTATGTGTCTAACACATTACCATAATCATTAGACCAAATCAGATTAATTTTAAAAATCTAAACAAACAAATAAAATAAACTGTCTCTACTTAGGGAAGGGCGCAGCTGCGCTGCCCTAAGCCTTGGCACCGGCACAGCAACGCTGGTGCTTAAACTCAGAAAGCTCAGCAAGCACAGCTGCGCCGTTCCTGCCTTTGATACAGGCACAGCTGCGCCGAAACGCAGACATGAGCGATGCAGACTGCTATCTACTTCACTGCTCTTCACCCAAACTTCGTCAAATAGCAAACCAAAGCTACCCAGAAAGTATAAACCACATATATACAACAACAAGTGTGCATATCATGACTCCAACAACAAAAACCACCTAACAACCAAAATCAAAGGATTTAAACCCAACTTTTGCTATTTTTCTCAAAATTCATACATTTAGTAGAATAGTTCACCATGGACTCAATTTCTAAGAAAATCAATCCATAACACATGCATTGTTTTCGTATTTAAAGGTAATATCATAAATAACTCTCAATTTGCATATTAATACATGATTGAATCATAAATTTTTGATTCTAAAACCAACCAAAACATATATATTCCACAAGAACACACATTCTCCACTTAAAACTTGTTTGATGATAATTTGATTTCTAAAAATCGTTTATAACATACATACATACATCAGATTATAAACACCTACCAACACATATAACAATTATCTAACCAATTCATCCACCAAAACTCTAATTTTTCATGTAAACTTAAGAACACAAAGAACTAAAAATAAAGAGTTAAATTACTACCTTTAATCCTTGTTTATGCTTTGTTAGATGATAAGAATTTCTCTGATAATCTCCTCTTGATTCTCAGAACCTCCAAATTTCTCTCAATTTTCTCTAGAGCTCTCCCTTTTCTCTGTGTTTTCTTCTTTCTCTACTTTACCTCTCTATACACTTAGGCTTAGAAACTAAAATGCGTAAAAGAACAAAACTAATATAATATATATTACGCACTTATGATTTCATCAGTTACACAATTAGAAAAAAAAATTCAACAGTTTTAAAATTCAAAAGCCATAAGGCTTTATTTGGCTAACACAACTAAACCCTTTTTAATTTATTTTTATATTACTTATATAATATTGTTCAATTGTCACACTCTAATTAATTAAATTATAATATTTAAATTCAATTAAACTAAAGTTAATAATAACTCATTAAATCAAATTTTCACATAATTATAATTCCATCAGATTATAAATTATAACTTTATTTAACAAATTATTAAATCTCTAATTTAATTATTGCATTAACTTGGAACAATATTATAATTATTTAACAACTCATTTAATTTAATTATCCCAATTAAATTAAAACTTCACACTACTAATTTGATTAATATATTACACTTAATTAAATTCACCCACAATAATTCCATCAAATATCTATTTAACTTAATAAATAAATCAACCAAAATATTTATTTAATTCAATAAATATTTAAAATCAAATACAAAAATCTCGTTCGTTACATTTTTCCTATTATTCAAGCTGGATCATAACCCTTGTTCGGTTATTGAAGTTTTAAAGAGTCTTTGATTCTTGCTTTGGTTGTTATACAATTGCTATGACTTGCTGAGCAATTGAATGCTCACACTTTCTTTAAATAAAAATATTTTCAGCGAACGACGATAGAATGAACTTAAGGATCCCGTTAAGATCAAGTTGACCGGTGTCCTACTGAAGTGTTGTTCATTATATGAATGAGCGTGAAGATCAAGCCAAGACTTGTAATGTAGAATAGTTAATTAGACTATAAAGTAATTTAATGAATTGCTATGTATCTTTTGTGGCGGATGAAAGTTACACTTGTAAGATGTAAAGAATAATGTAATTACCATTATTTATAATTAACGAGATTTTAAGGTAATAGAATCTGGGATTTGCTGATGTATGTTGTTATATTTAGTTATATAATGATGTATATTTGGAATGACATGTACTCGTGATGTACGGAATTCGGGTGTGAAGATAGACCGAATTTCGGGCGTCATAAGTTGTTATCAAAGCTGATAGGTTATAGACCTTAGTTATGAGTACCTAAGGCTATAATTGAAGAGAGAATAATAAGAAAATTGTTGAGCTAAACGATTAAGGAAGAAGATCACTACGTGATCTCATTAAATCATGAATAACAGATATTCTATTAAACGATGGATGAGTTAAAGCTAATTGCTATAATGGGATGGTATTATGAATTAGTACAAGAAGAACAACTCAGAAGAGTGGTAGAGGATAAAATAGGAATTAAAAAAAATTAGTATTAGATAATGAGAAAGCTAGAAGTGGAGAATTTCAATTGAGGACTTATGTGATAGCTGAGTTGTACGAACCTTTGTTATGGGCAGGGGTTTGTGCTTGGTATAACAACCACTTAGTTTATTACAGTTATAATTATTGGAATAGTAAGGTAGCGATATCAATATGTATATGGTGAGAAGGTGAATCTTTTCTCATGTGTATATTAGATAGTAGAATATAATAAGATAGGTGCGGGTTCTTGAAACTCATACTTACAAAAAGTTTTTGACACATAGTTATAAGCTATGTTTTTGAGCCTCTAAGCGTATGGATAGTCCTTGATTTATTCTTGGATTACATATTGCGAAGATAAGTTTTTGAACACATTATTGTGGAAAGTTCCTGAACACATAAAGTGTGGTAAGTTAATGAACTATACTATGGTATAGGATTGTTTAGACTAAAAATAAGTTATTTTAAGTCTTAATAGCATTGAAGGTGTTGACGTCGGGAAAAATCTTGATTTCTTTTCCTAACTATTTTTACCCTTTAGGTTTTCTATTTCTGATTTGATTGATCTGAAGGGTGAATTTTCAGGCAACGACCGATATACAATGTCGACGATTTGAAAAGATTGATTTCATTGGTCCGAATTAGACAGAGACGCCAGTTGGTATGAGTTAAATGGTTGAACCAACTCAACCGAGTTTTAAAAGATTTTGTAATATGGCCCAATTACCGGACTATTTTTAATTGGTCTTAGAAACCAAGATTCATATAGTTCGGGGGCTTAATTAAGCGAGAGAAGGTGTTAGGAACCCCTCGACTTCCGTGAAACACGGTTACCACATCTTTTCAATTCCCTAATCATTATGTATGTGTGTGTGTGTGTGTGTTACAGTTAATTGGGCCAAAGTGCTTTATTTGAAAGTAGTGTTGTGCTTCGTTGGACCTAAATACGAAGGGCTTGATTTATTTGAAAAGGCCATTTTTAGATAAGATATGAAAGTGATGTTATGACAAGAGATTTCAAACACTTTCGCTCGAATAGGAATTGAAGCCTTTTGATACTTCCATTTTATTCCATATTCTTCTTAATTTGATTTTATTCTCGAGATGCGAAGCATCTTCGACAAAATAATATATACATAGGTGTCGGGCTCCTTTTGGGGAAGAAAGCCATCGAAGTGACCCAAACCCCACAAACAACGCTTTTACTATGTTGAGACCTTAAATTCGGATAACAGTTTTAAGGTCCCAATTATTTACATTTACAAATAGGCTTGCAAGCTATATATACATTTCAAATTTGTCCATCATGGGAATCAGATCTAGATCCATGCCATTAATCGTAGGTCCCGTGATTCCTATGCTAAGAAAATATCACTTAAAAGCTTGCATGACAGATATATGGAACTAGAATGCAAAATAAAATCTAGACGTCACAAAACAAAGGATTCATCAGTTAAATTATTGCATGCGCATAGCCAAGCTTTTCGTTCCCTATAGATACAGATCTAGGGTCGCATAGTTGCTTAATATTTATAAATCTAGAAAGAAAACTAGATTTAAATAAATTATAGCCTTTCTAGCTCCACGGTTTTAGTTTTATAACTTTTGAACTAGTTAAAAGTTAGATATGACTAGATTTAGATAAATCTAGTCCACAAACTCTACATTTGTACAGATTTACATCAAATGATCAGTTAAAAATGGTATTTAATCAAATTAAATAACTAATATATATATATATATATATATATATATATTAAAAAAAAGAGAAATCTAAGGATTTGCAATCTAGGCATGACTGATCAATATATATGTGCTTATATATATATATTAAAGCTGAAAAAAACAACAGATTAGCAATCCAGGCCAAACAAATTAATATATATATATATATATATATATATATATATTAAAGCAATAGAAAGCCACAGATTTATAATCCAGGCATAAATGAATTAATGTAAGTGTATTTATATATTAAAGTAGAAAATGTCATAGATTAACAATCTAGGCTAAATAATACTTATATATATATATATTAAAGCGAGAAAAGCCACATATGGAATCAAGGTACCGTAGCTGTCATCTCCTGTAATGAGGAGTCAACCCTCAAACCCTTAGTACTGCCAGGGAAAAGGGTCCAAGAAATACAAAATCATGTGAAGGTGGCCGCACCCGAGCCTTTCATATTACCCTTCAGACCCCAGTATCCAATTATCAGTCTAAAGCCGGTCCCATGGAACTATGGGAACGATGAAGGGTCTACCTAAAACAACATTACCGTTGTACCAAAGGACAATCCATTATACCTGCCTCAGCGGGTGATCAAACTAGTCATCAAAGCCAAAACAAAGGTGGATGATGAGAAAATTGAAGAGTTCCTCAAAAATATGGGACACAATGAGATCAAGGTAGTGCAGAGCTTGAAGGATGCACCCAAACAAATGTCCATTCTAGACTGGTCTTATCCTTAGTGGACCATCGCAACATTCTAGTGAAAGTTCTAGAAGAGGCCCATCTGCCACATACCGTAGATGCTGAGAAATTCCGTCATGTGGTGGAACACATTTTCAACAGCAATGTGATTTATTTCATTGACGATGATATCCCTGCAGAGGGAATATGCCATCATAAGTCCCTACACATAGCTGTGATATCTTCTGGGTATGTGATCGGAGGGGTACTCATCGATGGAGGATCATCCCTTAACATCTGTCCATACGATACCTTGGAAAGAATGAAGATCAAACCGAATAGGATCAAAACCAACCGTATGGTCATCCGAGCTTTCAATGGATCGTGACGCCAAAGCTATGGGAGAAATAGAGCCACCGTTGGAGATTGGCCCACACACTTTCTACGTATCCTTTCAGGTGCTTAATATCGCCACTGGATATAACCTGTTGCTGGGCAGGCCGTGGATTCACATGGCAGGGGTAGTGCCATCCACCCTCCATTAACAGCTCAAATACATTATCAACGACAACCTCATCACGGTCAATGCTGAACCAGAATACCCTGTCGGCATACAGGGAGACATGCTAGTGATCAGCCTGGATGCAGGGATTGAACCTGCAAGTTTTCAAGCTCTGGAGCTGAGCGATACACAGTATCTACCTATCGGAGCACCAGCCCTGAAGCCTAAGGTCTCCACCGAAGTAATGACAGTGGGCCAAGAAATGGTATCTTTGGGTTTCAAACCTGGAGAAGGGTTAGGAAATAATCAGCAAGGTATCAAAAGCCCGATACAAATCCTAAGTCAGACTGGGAGAGTAGGATTGGGATATTCATCCAGGGCAAATTACAAGAACCCGCATAAGCATCCCAAGGCTCATGCTTCCACCATACTTTTGCCTAATCTTACTAATACCGGATGGGTAAAACCAATAAGGAAGATCCCTACTGTGGTATCAACGATGCTGTTTCCTCTGATCATACCTGTCAAGGAAAGAAAAGCCCTCAAGTATGAGGCAGATAGCGAGAAGGGAAAAAAACACATCCTATACGATGGACGAGACCCATTCGCTAACATGCGGGTTAACATAAACTACGAGGGTATGAATGATGAGATCCCAGATAGCGAAGACGAGGATCAGATTCAAATTACTCGCATCAAAAAGGAAAAAGGGGGTAGTTCAAATAAAAACCCTGGCCCTATTATAAAGGATGTCTCAATCGTCATCCAAGACGAGACAGATAATCACAAATCCCTGATCATGAGGATCTGACCTTGGATAACTGGAGCAGTGTCCCTTACCTCGGTCGAAAAGGGTAAAGAGGCAGAGAGAGTCAATCTGCCCTTTAATCAAGCTTTCATTTACTGCTTACTTTTGATTGTATAGCCATAGTAGCAGCTTTTGTTATGCTTTGCAGAATGCTATGTATATTTAAGCAGTTGTATATATCTAAGATGAAAGCGTTTTTTATTTTCAGGACTCAAGCATTGGATGTGTTCGTCTCTGCTGGTGATATGCCAACCTGTCAATATGACTACGACTTTGATGTAGAACTGAACTTCGACTTGATACATATTGATCAAGAGGAGGAAGATGACTATGAGGTGCCCGAGGAGATCAAAGAATGGGTCGAAGACAAACCCAAACCAAACCATGACCAAACCACTACTATCAACATAGGAACCTCTGAAAACATCAAAGACATCAAGATAGGTTTAGACATCACACCAGACCAAAAAGCTGGCCTGATCGAACTCCTAACACAGTTCCAGGATGTATTTGCATTGTCACATGAAGACATGATTAGCCTCTTTACTGACATTGTCATTCATCACATGCCCATCAAAGACGAGTTCAAGCTAGTCAAACAAAAGCTCAGGCAATTAAAACCTGAATGGAGTCTGAAAGTCAAAGAAGAAGTCGTTAAACAATTCAAAGCTGGGATTATCATGGTATCAACCTATCCATAGTGGCTTTCAAACATAGTCCCCATGCCTAAGCCCAGAGGAAAAGTACGAGTATGTGTGGATTATCGGGATTTGAACAAAGCCTACCTCAAGGACAATTTCCCGGTACCTTTCATCCACATCCTAATAGAGAATACGGTGCAGTACGACATGTATTCCTTCGTACATTGCTTTGCTGGTTACCATAAAATCATGGTTGCTGAAGAGGATCGAAAGAAAATAGCTTTCATCACTCCCTGGGGAACCTTATGTTATAGGCGACTATCCTTCGGCCTCATCAATGCCGGAGCCACGTATCAACGAGCCATGATGGCCCTATTTCATGACATGATGCACAAAGAAATAGAGGTTTATATGGATGATATCATCATCAAATCCTGGAGGGAGGATGATCACATCGACCATCTTAGGAAGCTGTTCAATAGGTTACGCAAGTATAAACTCAAGCTGAATCCTGCCAAATGTGCTTTTGGCGTCAAAGCAGGCAAGCTGTTAGGATTCTTGTTGAGTAATCGCGGCATCGAACTAGACCCTGCCAAGATCAAAGCCATCACTGAGATGCCAGTACCTCAAACAAAGAAGGAGATACGTGGGTTTTTGGGAAGGATCAACTTCATAAGCCGATTCATTTCCCAGCTCACAGTAACCTGTGAGCCCATATTCAAGTTACTATAGAAGAATGCCTCCACCAAATGGAATGAGGATTGTTAACAAGCCTTCCTTGCCATCAAGAAGCAGCTAATCGAAGCACCAGTATTGGTACCTCCGAGGGATGGAGTTCCCTTGTTCATGTACCTGTCCGTCAATGCCAATGTAATGGGCTGCATGCTAGGACAGAAAGATGATAGTAGCAAAGAAAAAGCCATCTACTACATCAATAAAAGATTCAGCAGTGGTGAACAGAAATACACCCTGATCAAGAAAACATGCTGTGCATTAGTATGGGCCTGTACGAGGTTACAACATTACCTCCATGGGCACACGACTTACCTCATATCCCGCATGGATCCACTCAAATATGTATTCAACAAGCCAAAGTTGAATTATCGACTGTCCAAATGGCAGTTGATTCTACAACAGTTCGACATTGTCTATATAACTCAGAAGTCAATCAAAGGTCAAGGCATTGCAGATCAATTAGCTGAAGCACCTTCAGGAGGGTTCGAGCCCCTGGAAACTTATTTCCCAGATGATGGAATCATGATAATTCAACAACTCCAACAAGAGAATACAATCCAACCATGGAAAATGTATTTCGACGGAGCAGTAAATATGAAAGGTGTTGGAGCGTCCTTATCTCTAGTACAGGAGAACAATATCCTGTGGCTACCAAACTTTAATTTGGCAACACCAACAACATGGCCGAGTATGAAGGCTGTATAATGGGGTTGAAACTAGCCCAATCCATGGGTATCAAACACCTACTGGTCTTTGGAGACTCTGAGTTGGTCATTAGACAATCCACTAGGGCAAAGAACTGCATTTGCTACCCTATCATCGACAAATCATCAGAATATCCCTGGAATTTGAAGACATAATTTTCATCCATATTCCTCGGGGTAGGAATGATTTCGCTGATGCATTGGCAACATTGGTTTCATTAATCAGTATATCCGATAGGATTAGGATTCCATGCATCAAATTCACAGTTCGAAAAGCCCAGACATACGAGAATTACATTGGAGAAGTATCAGATGAAATACCTCTTGTTAAGTAGCCTTGGTATTAAGGCATCAAGAAATATCTACGAGATGGATATACACCCGTTGGAGCAAGCCAATCTGCGCGAGAGTGGATTCACAAAATGGCTATGAAGTTCTATCTAAGCGGAGATGCCCTCTACAAAAAAGATGCTGGAATAGGCATATTAAGATGCCTTGATAAAGAACAAGCCCAGAGACTTATGGATGAAATCCAGGGTGGAATCTGTGGTCCACACATGACCGGTCATCTATTGGCCAGGAAGATATTAAGAACCAGTCATTATTGGATCTCTCTCAAAGATGATTGCGACGATCACGTCAAGAGATGTTATCAATGCCAAGTACATGGAAATGCCATACATGCTATGACACCCCCAAATTCGGGCTGCCACTGATCTCGAATTTAGTTCGTCACGTTTTAATAATAATAACTAAAGTCATACACTCACAGCGGATAATCTAGAATAATATACAATGATTTATTATATTTATTCCCCTAAGTCTCGCAACCTACAATTCTTAATAGATTACATAATAATATCAAATAAAGACTTATTACATAATCTAACTTAAGCTTAAACATAGTTCTGAATCAGTCTTAATACATCATCTTAATAGACATAATACAACACATAAATATTTAGAACATAAAAGGGGCTAGGTAGTCGGTAGCCTTGCCCTTGCCCTTATCGACTCCCGAAGGTCCACCATGCTCTGCCTTAACTGAAAATGTTTTAGGAAAAGCAAGAATGAGCACAAATTACCCAGCAAGTAAAATACGATAAGGGTGAATAGTATTATAACACAAGTTTGAAATATCAAGGTATAATATCGCTGATATACAAGACTTTGAAGAATAACATCATGAATAACGAGTATCAACAATTCTCAAATCAAAACCATGGAATATGAAACCATAGTTTAATATAGACTAACAGATATATATGAATTCAAAGGCCATCAACGTATCCAACTAGATAAAACAATTTATACTGAGCAGTCACTAAGGACTATTGAACGTCTACTAGAATTATCAATATTAAATTGATAACCCAAAAATAAGTACGATAGATGTTCAGTCTACAATACTCTATGCTATGCATAACACCACAATATTTTTCACGCGTGTGTTGGGCTTCCAATAATATATACACTCCCCTTACCATAAGGGTTGTTCAACTCAGTTTTCAAAGATTTTGCACCAGTTAATTGGTTTGGATAGTTTTTCTAAATATGCATATCGTCTAGCCGAATCAAATGGCATAGACACTTTTATGATATTTAAGAACAATATTAAGTTCAACATGAACAATAGCTTTCATAAGACTCAAATGAGACAAGAGTTTATTCAATAATCATACTAACTCAATTCAGACGAGTAAGTAAAAAAACTTGCTTTCACAAGGATCCATTGCAAAGGTTAGGATACTTGCAATTAACAATACAAGAACGGGTTCAAGGAAACTTGCACAATAAAAGAGTGTAAGTAGAGAACTTGCTTACAATATCCGTTGAATAAAGTAATGCAAGGGTCTAGGATACTTGCCTTATGCGTAGTTTACCCACGTAAAGCTAATCAACACTGTTGAATCCTATTATAATATATTTACATGTAGGATATTCATTAGCTAAGCACATTCGGTACTCCAGCTCGATATGTAAGTTAGATATACACACACTGTTCTAACTCAATATTATAGCCATATACGTATGTTATTATAACAATTCATAACACAAAGTTGGTTATGCCACTACTATCTCTAAAGTTCCTTTTATAAGTTAAACATCATTATGATATACTATCAATACTTGTAATCAGATATCAGTAATGTTCAGACCCTGTTTAGCAGTTTAGGTATAATTGTATGTCAATCAACACAATCAGGAAACCCGCAGAAACCATCAGTTCTGAATTTAGCCTGGCACAGCTGCGCCCTGTTAAGCCTAGAGACAGCGTAGTTGCGCTGTCCCCTGGCCAGACCAGGGTTGGGCTGTTGCCCTACTGTTTCTGTCCAACATTAACATACAATACCACATAGTGTACATTCATGTTAAAGATCCTTTTCATGCTTTCATAGCCTTTCTAAGTTCAACCTTCCATGACATGGTTCTAGATTTATATCTTAAATAATTTAAGGCCTTACAACGTCATGAAATCACATAAGTTATCATGCTTGTCATTTAAACACATAAGGTGGTCTTATAACTTGTTCTAGGAATGCTCGTCGTGTAAACATGTAGAATGGTCATATAATCTATTAATAGGCATGCTCACGTGTTTCTACATCATATACTTACACTAGCATTGCGACTTGCTTGAAAACTTAATCAAACTCATGCTTGATTAACTTGCATTACATCTAACAAGTGTGTGTATATATATGATGCCTTAGTGATGTTAAAAGCATTATCAAACATGTTGGAAATATCAGAATATGAACCTCACTATAACATGCCAAAGTTCACCTTCAAAACTTATATTTTCATTAGCAACGTTCACTAATGAGGTCCAACATTTGCATGCTATATTATAAAACATATATACACAAGTCAACATGTTCTTCATGCATTTCTAGGCCATATAGACATGCTCAAGGTCAGGTTATGAACATGGTATTCATATATCAAAGTTCATTTTGAAAATTCTAAGTTTATTTTGAAAACTATAACTTTTCATCAATCATGCATGCAAATATAGTAAAACATGTCCACGTTATGTTAATGTACTCATATAGGCATGTCAAAGCTATTAGCATGCTTGTTTAAGCCATATTAACTAACTAACACTTTAACAAATTTCAGCAAAATTCAGAATCTGAAACCAAGGACTGGCGCAGCTGCGCTGCGCCCTAGTTCAAAACTGGCGCAGCTGCGCCTGGTCCTGGCAAGCACTGAACAGGCTTCTGCTACTGCAGAAGTCAAGCCAATTTCCAAATTTCTTTCACGAAAATAGTTTTAGACAGCCACATTGTATTTCTATCATACTTATAAGTCTATATAACAACAATGGAAGTATTCCTCAATATAATTATTATCTAATTCAACCAAAATCAACAAGTTAGCAATTAAGGATGAAGAACAAGAGTTATACCTCTACAATTTGATTAGCTTGCTGCTCAACTGATTCTCTCCCTCTCTATATCTCAGTATACTAGTTTAGCTTCACTTAATAAAACTCTCAACAAATTGAATGAAGAAGGAAATGGGCTGTATTTATAGAAATAATATTACCCAGACAATGCATTCTCCCATTAACTCAAACCAATGGATTGGAGATTTGTATGATGGTTAAGGAGGAGTTGGTAGTTGGTTGTTGATTTACACTATTGAGGCCACTCCCCTTGTAATGATTTCCGTCTAAGTTGCTGAGTTTGAGAATATAGGGAGTAAGCTAGCCTTGGAGTATTCACTTGAGGAAGAAATGTGACTCTCATAGTGGGACAATGAATATAACTCAGCATTCTAGCAAGTGTTGTACAATACAATGTTATAACATATATGCCTACCATATATTATATACACTTAGGTATTAAGTTAGAGTCACAATGTAAATAATATTACAATGTAGTAAATCTAATTTGAACATATATATTCATCATAACGAATATAATTTAACCGGGTATTATTCTATTACATTATTCCAATTCTATTATTTCCATTATATTAAATTATTAAAGTAGTCATTAATCAATAATTGTTTACAATGTATTTATGAGATACTAATTTAATGTCCACACACTCACATTGTCATATACACATTTCATGTAACTCTCATAACTCAATAAACCTTACTATATAGTTTATATATATAACATAGTCACATTGACCGTCACATTACACTATATAATATAGTTGTAGCTACGATATGTTATAAGTTTAATTATCGCATGCTTGCACATAACAATTACTTGAGTAAATATAATTATATCAATAATCTACTTGATTATGTTTTATTATTCTCCATAACAATTAATTAATATGTTATCGATTAATTACTCAAAATATTAATTAATCAATAATACTATCAATCATAACGATAATTAATTAACCATATATTATTAGTTAATCATTTTAATCATTAATCTCCCATTATATTAATGTGGGTAAGTAGCATATAATAATCTTGCTTATCTTGATTATAACTTATCTCATCTCCTTGCCACACTAGGCAATTCATATAAACATTACGCTAAGCTTTCCATCGAATTCATTCTCGTGCCACAAAGGGCATTTTACGGGTTCATCAAAATTTCATATCCTCTTAATTACATAAATTCAATTTGAATTTATTTGAATTAATCTCAACTCATAACACAATCATTTATATTCAAATAAATATCCGACTTTCATTAATATATTCATTTAATAATATTCAGAAATTCTCGGGTATCACATCCTCCCCCCCCTTATAAAAATTTCGTCCTCGGAATTGCTACAAAGTTACACAAATAAATGGGGATAATCCCTCATCATCCTATCTTCTAATTCACACGTAGCCTCCTCGATATTGTGGTTACGCCAAAGTACTTTTACAGATGAAATAACTTTATTTCTTAAGGTTTGCTCTTTCCTATCTAATATTTGGACAGGAATTTCTTCGTACGCTAGGTTCTTCTCCACTTGAATGGGCTCATAAGAAATCACGTGCTTGTAGTAGGCCTTGTACGGACGCAACACAGATATGTGAAAGACGTTGTGAATGTGCTCCAACTCGGGTGGTAATGCTACTTTGTATGCCACTTCGCCCACTCGCTTCAGTATCTCGAACGGTCCTATGAATCTTGGACTCAACTTTCCTTTCTTGTCGAATCGTATTTTTCCCTTCCAAGGAGATACCTTCAAAAATACAAAACTGCCGACTTTAAAGTCTCGGTCTTGTCAATGCAAGTCTGCGTACTTTTTTGGCGATCTTGAGCTGCTACTAGTCTGGCTTTTATCACTGTCACCACTTCCGCGGTTTGTTGTACTAACTCGGGTCCTAGAAACCATCATTCTCCGACTTCATCCCAACATAACGGTGTTCTGCATTTTCTCTCGTAAAGAGCTTCGTACGGTGGCATGCCGATAATCGCATGGTAACTATTGTTATATGCAAATTCTACTAAGGGTAGGTGGTCGTCCCAATTTCTCTTGAAATCCATTACACAAGTCCTAAGCATGTCCTCCAGCGTTTGTATTGTTCGCTTCACTTTGTCTGTCTGTCTGAGGATGATAAATGGTACTTAACCTCAATTACGTTCCCATCCTCTCTTGTAAGCTTTTCCAAAAGTTTGACGTGAAGTGCGGATCTCAATCAGAGACAATTGACACCGGCACTCCATGTCATGAAATAATCTCCTTTACGTACAGACTCGCTAACTGATTCAAACTATAGCGGATCCTGATTGGTAGAAAATGTGCTGTCTTCGTTAGTCAATCCACGATAACCCAAATGGCATCATATCCTTTCTTCGTGACTGGAAGTCCCACCACGAAGTCCATCGTAATGTGCTCCCATTTCCACTCTGGTATTTCCAACGGTTGCAGCAAACCACTCGGCCGCTGGTGTTCTCCTTTGACGAGTTGGCAAGTAAGGCATCTACTAACGCACTCTGCGACTTCCCGTTTTAGATTGGGCTACCAAAAATATTGCCTCAAATCTCGGTACATCTTGATGCCTCCTGGATTAACGGAATATGTCGTATTGTGTGCCTCGTGCAAAATCTCATCTCTCAATTCGGTTATCGCTGGCACCCACACTCTTCCTTCGAATCTTAAGATACCATTTTTATCCATTTGGAATCTTTCTTCTTTATTTTCTGTGATCCTCTTTCTGATTTTCTCGCACTCTTCATCCTTTTCTTGTGATTCCTTTACTCTATCCAACAAGGTTGGATGAGCTTCCATTACAAATAACTTTTCCTCAGACCTCCCCAGTCCCTTTACCTCTATTTCTAACTTCTCCATTTCCCTTATTAACTCCTCCTGAGTCGTTAAGTGAAACAGTTTCTCCCTTCCTATTCTTCTCAGAGCGTCGGCAACCACGTTTGCCTTACCCGGGAATAAAGAATATCACAGTCATAATCCTTGATCAATTCTAACCACCTCCTTTGATGCATATTCAACTCCTTCTGTGTCAAGATATATTTTAGACTTTTGTGGTCCGTGTATATCTCACATTTCTCTCCATATAAATAATGCCTCCAAATCTTCAACGCAAAAACTACTACCACTAACTCTAAATCGTGAGTAGGGTATCGTTTTTTGTAATCCTTTAATTGTCATGATGCATACGCAATGACCTTGTCGTGTCGCATGAGCACATAGCCAAGTCCCTTGTGCGATGCGTCACTATACAGCACAAAACCTCCCGTCTCTTCTGGTAGTGACAACACAGGCGCTTCGCTTAATCTTTTCCTCCAACTCTTGAAAACTTTCTTTGCATTTGTCTGTCCACATGAACTTCACCGTCTTCCTCGTCAGATTGGTCAATGGGGTCGTTATCTTAGAAAAATCCAGGATAAATCTTCGATAGTACCCAGCTAACCCTAAGAAACTTCTTATCTCCGTTGGTGTTTTTGGCTGCTCCCAATTACTCACTGCTTCTAACTTCATAGGGTCTACTGAGATTCCATTCTTATCCACCACGTGTCCTAAGAATTGAAATTTCTCCATCCAAAATTCACACTTAGAAAATTTTGCATACATCTTTTCCTTCCTTAGCGCTTCCAAAACTATTTTCAGATGTTCGGCGTGCTCTTCCTCTGTCTTCGAGTAGATCATGATGTTGTCGATGAAAACCACCACAAACTTATCCATGTAGGGCTTGAAAACTCGGTTCATCAAGTCCATGAATGCTGCTGGAGCATTAGTCAATCCGAATGACATTACCAAAAACTCATAATGTCCATAACGGGTTCGAAAAGTAGTCTTTGGTATGTCTTCTTCCCGTACTTTTAGTTGGTGATAACCTGTTCGTAGGTCAATCTTCAAGAAACACTTTGCTCCTTTTAGTTGATCAAATAGGTCGTCTATCCTCGGTAACAGATATCTATTCCTGATCGTTACTCTGTTCAATTCTTGATAATCGATACAGAGCCTCATCAATCCGTCCTTCTTTTTAACAAACAACACTGGTGCTCCCCAAGGAGACACACTTGGTCGTACTTAACCTTTATCTAATAACTCTTGCAGTTGTATCATCAACTCCTTCATTTCTACTGGCACCATACGGTATGGAGCTTTCTAAATCACTGCATTTCCCGGTGCTAAGTCTATTACAAATTCAATTTCTCTGTCTGGCGGAAGACCAGGCAGATCGTCCGAAAATACATCTTGGAATTCATTCACTACGGATATATCCTTAATTTCTACTCCCTTTTTTCGAGTATCTACAATGTAAGCTAAGTAACCTACACATCCTTTCCTTAACAATTTCTTGGCCTGCATCATTGTAAGACAACACGATTGCTTAAGCGATGAGCTACCATAAAAAACTACCTTAAACTTACTCAGAGTCTGAAGGTTCGCACATTTATTCTGACAGTCAATTATCGCTGCATGGTTATACAACCAATCCATTCCCAGTATTACGTTAAATTCTCCCAATCTAATTGGAATCAAGTCTACTCTCAGTTCATGATTTCTAATATTTGCACGACAACTTTGATAAACGTATTCTACAGGGATTACTTCTTTATTGGCAACTTCTATGTTTAAAGGATCTTTTAATCGTTCTCGGGGTGTACTAAGTCTACTAGCAAATTCTTCAGATACAAAAGAACAGGTGGCACCCGAATCAAATAATACATATGCATTTATATCATTGATTGGGATTATACCTGACACCACGTCCTTCGCAGCTACTACGTCTTGGACGGTCATATTAAAGGTCCTAGTGGTTGGGCGATTGGATTGTACCGGTCTGCTGATCATTAGCTTGTTTCCCCCTTGTTGGCTGCTACCTCCGCCACTTCCCTTCTTCGGGAAATCCATGATCCGGTGCTAAGTTGAGCCACAAGCGAAACATCCTTGGATCTTTTTCGGTTTTGGGCAGTTAGGTGAAATGTGCCCCTCCTGACCGCAGTTATAGCAAGTGCTCTTTCCTTTCAAGCACTCCCCCTAATGATTCCTCCCACACTTATTACAAGCTTCACTCCTTTTCTTAAATCCTCCACAAAAATTTCCCGACTTATTGTTGTTGTTTTTGTTGTTGTTGTTGTTATTGTCCCACTTCCTTTTTCCTAAGTTACTTCTTCCACTGTTGCTTCCTCCAACACGATTTTCTCCTCCTGTATTCTTTCCTTTCTTCTCTTTGTTATAAAGACTTAAGGGCTCACTGCCACCTTCCGCAATGATCGCCTTTGCCAGCAACGTCGTAAAGAAATCAATTTGAAGAACTGATACCTTATTAAACAGCCAAGGCTTCAGTCCTTGTTTGAAACATCTCGCCTTCCTTTCTTCATCTCCCACTTGGTGTTCTGTAAATTATGCTAGTTCATTGAACTTAGCCGCGTACTGCGCCACTGTCATATCACCTTGCTTCAGTTCTAAGAACTTCACCTCCATTCTATTCTTCATGCTCTTCGGGAAGTAGTTCTCGAAGAACAGCGTCTTAAACCTTTCCCACGCTATCGTTCCTTCTCCAGCTCTCTGCTGAATCGCCTCCCACTAGTAGTTTGCTTCGCCTCTCATCATGTATGTAGCAAATACCATCTTCTAGTCTTCACCCACACGAGCGATAGTGAAAGCCTTTTCTATTTCTTTTATCCAAGTCTGCGCAATGATTGGATCAGTAGTACCCTCGAACTCTGGGGTCCTACACTCCTAAAATCTTTGAAGTTTGTCACTGGAATAGCTTGAGGGTTGGGACGAACGGGTTCGTTGTTCCTTCCCATAAGAGCTTCTCCTAACAGATCCACTAACTTCTGGATCGGGTCTACTTGTTCCCTCTCATTGTTAACTGATTCCTCAGGTGTAGTTAATCTACGTTTGGGCGGCATTTTCTGCATCACAAAATTTTCACTTTATTAATACTCAATTTATATTACTTAAGTATTTCTTTAATACTAAAGGCATAAAATCTTATAACACGTTTCTGAAATAAGCTTCATTTGATTCATATGACAAATCGTTTCATTACATAATTTTTCCTAGCATATTTCTATAAATGTTATTACATATCCCTTAATATCACAAAAGACGGGGAACACTAACATACTACCCCTTTAACAAAAGCTTACACGGGGTTTACATATCTATCCCACACTTTACACAAAAAGTTGGGATTACAACATAGTATATACATCACAACAGAAAACTACTAAAGCTATTGCTAGTCTAGCTAAGGGTCTCATCCCATTATTCTACGCTCCACAGCTGTGACGCCCCCAGAATAGGTCCATTCAACCCAACCCATTCTGAGTCGCCAAATACATGGTACAGAATTCAAATACAAACTTTATATCATACGGTCGTGCAAAATACGACCACACAACTGTGAGTGTCAATACAAATATGTAGAAAATATTAAGATTCAAACTAAGTCCTCATTACAATTATTATCACACTATTTATCAGAAATAGTGAGGACTACTACTGCTCTAACTCGGACCATCACTCTGTCCCCCGACTAGTCCCCGCAACATTCTCATTTCCTGAAGAGGACAACAGATGAAAAGGGTGAGCTCAACTAGCTCAGTAAAGAATATTATGACTAAGATAATGGAAAATAAATTATCGTTAGCCTTCAACAGTTCAGATAAAATATTATTGACAACATGTTTTAGATCAATATTCGCAGCGGAAAATAACCGTTCATCATCAATATTTTATCCCTGTAACATCACTCAATATCCATCTCATCAAATATTCATCTTTGTACTACAGGCCAAAGACATTCATTTGTATCATCAGTGGTCATGTTCATCTCAACACCTGTCATCTTTGCACTACGGCCAAAGATATTCATTAGGTAATCATTCATCTTTGCTCTACAGGCCAAAGATATTCAGTTACATCACCTTTTAGAACTGAGGATGATAAAAAATATTTTAAAGAACGAATCCAGTGAGATAAAAGACAAAGATTAGAGATTCGTCATTTAGTTTATCCAAATTCAAGAATAATCCATAATAATACTTTGTGGAGCAAAATTCAAGAATAAAGCCCAAAACTTGGATACAATCAAAGATAGTAACCTTAACAGACAATTTGGACAAATAGAAGAAAAATAAATTTTCCCGTGAATAGTGCCGTATACGTGAATAGTAACCCCGACGGAAAAAGTAAGAATTTCAACATAAAATCCATGACAATATTTTTGTATAATGATATTGAGAAGAATAACATCATTTACGAAAGAAATAACATCCCTTACCTCAAAAGAACAGTATCTCTGACTGGAATATCGGATATAATACCGACGGAAGCTTGTACTGAATAGTAATACTCAAAGTATTGAAATACTCACAAAAATACGCTCGATATTATAGAGAGAGAAAACTTATGATTCTGGTATGATTTTCAATTCTAACCTAAGCACCCTATTTATAGGAAAAGCTTAGGATGCCAAAGGAGACTAAAATAATAAAATAATATATTTTTAAAAAAAATTTCCGCCGCCGGCTGCTATGAAATCAGGATTTTTCAACCAAGAAACAAAAGTGGGGCCCACCATTTTATTAAAAAAAATATTTATTTTCTGAAACTTCAATAATTCATAATAAATAGCCCCTTTGTCAGAAAAATACAAATTCTATGTCCTTTCCATAGGAAATTTAATTCTCTACAACTTTGTAGAAGGAAATTTTTCCAAATTCCAAACATAAATTATCCGAAATCCATAAACAGATGATTTTCCACACCAAAATACTGATAAAAACACATCAGCACTAATTCCTTCTTTAATATCCACAAAATAAATATTTACTTATCATATAAATCAATAATTAATTATTCACAAATAATATTATAGAACTACAATATTAACAACCAGGTCGTTCCCAGGAAAGAGGGGGCCTTCCGATAAGGACTTCTCCCTACTGGCGCGCAATTAAATAACCCCTCCTAGACAGAACTTCCTTAGACATTGTCAATAATGCTATCTAATAATATTATTCAAATAATATGAATTATTGAGTTGATAACGTGAAATACTGTGCAACGACAATTATTGAATCAATACTACAAAATATCAACTGTAGCCATTATTGAATCAATCATAAAAAATAGCAACGTGGCAATTATTGAGTCAATAAAATATCAATGCAGCAATTATTGAGTCAATAATATAAAATATCAACGTAGCATTATTGAGTCAATAATATAAAATATTGAACAGTAAATACTGTAACAATAATTGAGTAGGTTCCTTCTCACGTAAGGCTCAATAATTCGAAATACTGTGCAATACCGTGTGCTACTTGCGCAACACCGCGTACTGTATTTTAATCCACCGGGTATTTCAACAGTACTAACGGTAACAACTACGCCGTTATCTTGTAAAAAAGTTATTTCTGTCGCTTTCTATATCCGACAGTTATTCCGTTGTGGGGGCCCACAAATAGCTGCGCCGTCGTACGAATATTCCCCGACAACAAGAATATTCCACGACCAAACGAATATTCCCCGACAACAAGAATATTTTATAACCACTTGCTCATTTTAAAAATGTTTGCACATTTCACCCATAACTTTCATATTTATCAAATCAACACCTTACTATTTCGAAATAAATATAAAGAAAATTAAATCTTTATTCATAAAAGTTGGGGTCTTACAACCTCCCCTCCTTATGAAATTTTGTCCTCGAAATTGACGTACGTACCTGGTATGTCGAAAAGGTGAGGATACCTCGCTTTCATTTCCGATTCCAACTCCCAGGTCATTTCCTCAATAGCCTGGTTTCTCCACAAAACTTTAACTTGAGGTATAATTTTCGAGCGTAGGACATGCTCCTTCCTATCCAAGATCTTGACAGGTACCTCCTCGTACGTTAAATCTTCAGCTATCTCGTCTGGTTCTAACTCAATAATGCGGTTTGGATCCTTCACATATTTACGTAACACGGATATGTGAAACACGTTATGAACACGAGACATGCTTGGAGGTAAAGCAAGTCTATAGGCCACATTTCCTACTCGATCAAGAATCTCAAATGGACCAATGAATCGTGGGTTGAGCTTTCCTCTCTTCCCAAACCTTGTAACTCCTTTCCATGGAGCAACACGTAATAACACATGGTCTCCAACATTAAATTCCACGTCCTTTCGATGAAGATCTGCATAACTCTTTTGTCGATCCTGTGCCGTCTGTATACGTTGTCGGATTATTTGGATCTTTTCTGTAGTCATACGTACTAACTCTGGTCCCAACAATGTTGCTTCACCCACCTCATCCCAACATACTGGAGAGCGACACTTTCTCCCATACAACGCTTCGAATGGAGCTACGCCTATACTTGCCTGATAACTGTTGTTGTAGGAGAATTCCACCAATGGTAAGTACTTATCCCAACTCCCTTTGAAGTCTAGAACACAAAGTCTCAATAGATCTTCAAGAGTTTGAATAGTCCTCTCTGATTGTCCGTCTGTTTGAGGATGATAAGCCGAACTGAAGCGTAAGTCCGTGCCCATAGCTTTCTGCAAACTGATCCAAAATCGTGAAGTAAATCTGGGATAACGATCCGAAACTATGGATACTGGCATGCCATGCAATCTCACAATCTCATTCACGTACATATGAGCAAGACGTTCAAGGGAATAAGTCTCTCGTATCGGCAAGAAATGAGCAGACTTGGTTAATCTATCAACAATAACCCAAATCGCATCTAAGCCTTGAGAAACCTTGGGAAGACCCGTAACGAAATCCATCGTAATGTGTTCCCACTTCCATTTCGGAATCTCCAGTGGTTGCAATGGACCCTTCGGTACTTGATGCTCCGCCTTTACACGTTGACAAGTTAAACATCTCGAGATGAACTCCGCGATCTCTCTCTTCATATTGCTCCACCAAAATGTATGTCGAAGATCACGATACATTTTAGTACTCCCAGGATGGATCGCAAACGGTGTGTTGTGTGCCTCCATCATGATTCTATACTTCAAGTCGAAATCGTTAGGAACACAAAGTCTGGAGTTGACTCGAAGTATTCCATCTTCATCGATTCTTGCTTCTGGAATGGCACCTTCTTGCACCTTCTTCTTCATATTCATCAGCTCCGCATCTGTAGCTTGAGCAGCTTTAACTTTATCAATCAAAGCTGGTTCTACGCGTATACTTGACATTATCGCACTCGTTCCCACATTTGATCTTCTACTCAACGCGTCAGCTACCACGTTCGCTTTTCCAGGATGGTATTGGATAGTATGATCGTAATCTTTCAACAGCTCAAGCCAACGTCGTTGCCGCATGTTGAGTTCCTTCTGAGTGAAGAAATATTTAAGGCTCTTATGATCCGTATAAATCTCCACTTTCTCTCCGTACAAGTAATGTCTCCAGATCTTCAACGCGAATACGACTGCTGCCAACTCTAGATCATGAGTAGGATAATTCCTCTCATATTCTTTGAGTTGTCGCGAGGCATAGGCTATGACTTTCCCATGTTGCATGAGAACACATCCTAACCCTTTGCCCGAAGCATCGCTGTAAATAATAAATCCATCCGAACCAGATGGTATTGTCAGAACAGGTGCCGAAATAAGTCTCCTCTTGAGCTCTTGGAAGCTCTTCTCGCATTCCTCGCTCCAAACGAATTTTGTATCTTTTCGAATCAACTGAGTTAATGGAGTAGCGATTCGAGAAAATCCCTCTACGAACCTCCGATAATAACCAGCTAAGCCCAAAAAGCTTCGTACTTCGGTCACCGACTTAGGTTGTTCCCAGCTTTGTATTGCTTCAATCTTCGCCGGGTCCACAGATACTCCACGTTTCGATACCACGTGCCCAAGGAATGCTACTTCCTCAAGCCAAAACTCGCATTTCTTCAGCTTAGCATATAGCTTGTTCTCACGAAGCTTTTGAAGTACCAACTTTAAATGGTGTTCATGATCTTCATGGCTTTTAGAATAGATGAGAATGTCATCAATAAAGACAACAATGAATTGATCTAAATACTCTTTAAATACACGGTTCATCATATCCATGAAAGCAGCAGGAGCATTAGTCAATCCAAAAGACATGACTAAGAACTCATAATGCCCGTACCGTGTTCTGAAAGCAGTCTTTGGAATATCCTCAGTTTTAATCTTCAACTGATGATATCCAGAACGAAGATCGATCTTTGAAAAGAATTGCGCTCCTTGCAACTGGTCGAACAGGTCATCAATACGAGGTAACGGATACCTATTCTTGATGGTGACATGGTTCAACTCCCGATAGTCAATGCAAAGTCGCATACTCCCGTCTTTCTTCTTTACGAATAAAACAGGAGCACCCCAAGGAGACGTACTAGGACGAATAAAACCGATGTCCAATAATTCTTGTAATTGAATCTTTAACTCCTGAAGTTCAATAGGAGCCATTCGATATGGGGTTTTAGGAATGGACTTTGTACCGGGCTCAAGGTCAATAAAGAATTCAACTTCACGTTCTGGGGGTAGACCGGGAAGTTCTTCGGAAAATACATCAGGAAACTCATTAACAACGGAAATATCATTCAAATCTGATGTATTCTAATTTAGATCAGTGACATGAGCTAAGAAAGCTTGACATCCGTTTTTCAATAAACGAATAGCTTTATGACTTGAAATGATATTGACTGATTTTAGTGGTTTGGTGATTTGGATTCGCACAACAGGTTGATTAGGAATATGAAAACTAACAACCTTACGAAAATAATCAATTTTGGCATGGTAAGTGGTTAACCAGTCAATTCCTAAAATCACGTCAAATGCAAGTATTTTCAAAGATATAAGATCAACAGGTAAGGTAAGGGTACCAATCTGAATCAAGCAAGATTTGTAAACTGTAGATGTAACAAAGGTTTCTCCTAACGGAGTTTCAACAGATAAGTCAAAGTCTAATTTATCAGAAGTCAAGTTCAAACGTTGAGCACAAGCAGGTGAAATAAAGGAATGGGTAGCACCGGTATCTAACAAGGTGTAAACTTCGCAAGAGTTTATGATCAGCTTACCCGTAATCACCTCGTGTGGATTCCTCGTGTTTTGGGCTGTCACGACAAACGCTCTTCCAAGAATCACCGACTTTGACTTGTCTGCAACCGCCTTTGGAATCACCACCCCCGCTGAATTTGGTTTCGCAACAGGACAATCTCGAGCTATATGTCCTTCTTTTCCACAGTTATAGCATCCTTTGAATTGTTGTGGGTAGTTTGGGCTGATATGTCCCTCTTTCCCGCATTTATAGCATACAACCGGTGGTCGTTCTCCTCCCCTCGAAACAGTTGATGCTGGTGCTGATGTTGACATCTTCGCGTTCTCATTGTTATACCTTCTCTTTTTGAAATCTCCTCCCGATTCGCTTCTTCTACTATCATGGCCACGATAACCACTGGAGTGGTTACCGCTTCTGTCATACTTTCCTCCTCGCTGGTTGTCATTGCTCCGATGACTGCTGCCACCGGTACGACCTTGGTTGTGGTCCCTCGGTTGAACATAATCATTATCTCGTTCTAACAACTGGGCCCTGTTCACTACATCTGAATATAGAGAAAATTTATGAGAAATGAGGTATTGACGTATTTCGGGTTTCAAACCTCTTAGAAACATTCGCGTCATACGTTCCTCATTCTCCACCAAATGAGGTGCAAACCTGGACAGCTCCGCGAACTTAGCCTCGTATTGGGATACCGTCATGTTATTTTGCTCGAGTCTGATAAACTCTACTTCCTTCATATGACGAATACTTTCAGGAAAGTACTTGTCATTAAACAGTTTCTGGAACGCTTCCCAAGACATCTGGAGTGCGGCAGGCTGGGTACGCTTCACGGATTCCCACCAGTAATCTGCCTCTCCACGGAACATAAACGTGGCGAATGGAACCTTCTGTTCCTCTGTACATCCCAAGACATCAAATATCTTGGTAATTTGTTTAATCCACGTCTCCGCCTTGATCGGATCTGGCTTTCCCAGAAACTCTGGTGGTCCCAATTCTTTGAACTGCTTGGCAGTGACAGCTCGCGTGTTGTTATTATCTCCACCTGTATGTTGCACACGAGTCTCCCTCGTCTGATTTTGCATGAACTGCAAAAAACTTCTAAACATCTCATCGTTTATCGTCTGACCAGCGTTATTTTCAGGATGAACATTGCCTTCTTGTTGCACGTTCTCCTGGTTAACGATTAAAGTGTCTCCACGGTCTCATTCACTTCGTTGTTAACATTCTCAGCTGCCATTCTCAAATACTGCCATAAAACAAGGGTTAATTAAACAAGTCAACATATCACATATTAACCCTATGCTCCGACTGACCAATTAAATACCACATAAGCTTAGGTAGGACACACTAGCGAAGGATTTATTCGTCTCTCCCCTCCTAGTTCTATTTCCCGATCTCCTCCAGAGATCATATCCCTAAGCTCTGATACCAACTGTGACGCCCCCAGAATAGGTCCATTCAACCCAACCCATTCTGAGTCGCCAAATACATGGTACAGAATTCAAATACAAACTTTATATCATACGGTCGTGCAAAATACGACCACACAACTGTGAGTGTCAATACAAATATGTAGAAAATATTAAGATTCAAACTAAGTCCTCATTACAATTATTATCACACTATTTATCAGAAATAGTGAGGACTACTACTGCTCTAACTCGGACCATCACTCTGTCCCCCGACTAGTCCCCGCAACATTCTCATTTCCTGAAGAGGACAACAGATGAAAAGGGTGAGCTCAACTAGCTCAGTAAAGAATATTATGACTAAGATAATGGAAAATAAATTATCGTTAGCCTTCAACAGTTCAGATAAAATATTATTGACAACATGTTTTAGATCAATATTCGCAGCGAAAATAACCGTTCATCATCAATATTTTATCCCTGTAACATCACTCAATATCCATCTCATCAAATATTCATCTTTGCACTACAGGCCAAAGACATTCATTTGTATCATCAGTGGTCATGTTCATCTCAACACCTGTCATCTTTGCACTACGGCCAAAGATATTCATTAGGTAATCATTCATCTTTGCTCTACAGGCCAAAGATATTCAGTTACATCACCTTTTAGAACTGAGGATGATAAAAAATATTTTAAAGAACGAATCCAGTGAGATAAAAGACAAAGATTAGAGATTCGTCATTTAGTTTATCCAAATTCAAGAATAATCCATAATAATACTTTAGTGGAGCAAAATTCAAGAATAAAGCCCAAAACTTGGATACAATCAAAGATAGTAACCTTAACAGACAATTTGGACAAATAGAAGAAAAATAAATTTTCCCGTGAATAGTGCCGTATACGTGAATAGTAACCCCGACGGAAAAAGTAAGAATTTCAACATAAAATCCATGACAATATTTTTGTATAATGATATTGAGAAGAATAACATCATTTACGAAAGAAATAACATCCCTTACCTCAAAAGAACAGTATCTCTGACTGGAATATCGGATATAATACCGACGGAAGCTTGTAGCTCGATATTATAGAGAGAGAAAACTTATGATTCTGGTATGATTTTCAATTCTAACCTAAGCACCCTATTTATAGGAAAAGCTTAGGATGCCAAAGGAGACTAAAATAATAAAATAATATATTTTTTAAAAAAAAATTCCGCCGCCGGCTGCTATGAAATCAGGATTTTTCAACCAAGAAACAAAAGTGGGGCCCACCATTTTATTAAAAAAAATATTTATTTTCTGAAACTTCAATAATTCATAATAAATAGCCCCTTTGTCAGAAAAATACAAATTCTATGTCCTTTCCATAGGAAATTTAATTCTCTACAACTTTGTAGAAGGAAATTTTTCCAAATTCCAAACATAAATTATCCGAAATCCATAAACAGATGATTTTCCACACCAAAATACTGATAAAAACACATCAGCACTAATTCCTTCTTTAATATCCACAAAATAAATATTTACTTATCATATAAATCAATAATTAATTATTCACAAATAATATTATAGAACTACAATATTAACAACCAGGTCGTTCCCAGGAAAGATGGGGCCTTCCGATAAGGACTTCTCCCTACTGGCGCGCAATTAAATAACCCCTCCTAGACAGAACTTCTTTAGACATTGTCAATAATGCTATCTAATAATATTATTCAAATAATATGAATTATTGAGTTGATAACGTGAAATACTGTGCAACGACAATTATTGAATCAATACTACAAAATATCAACTGTAGCCATTATTGAATCAATCATAAAAAATAGCAACGTGGCAATTATTGAGTCAATAAAATATCAATGCAGCAATTATTGAGTCAATAATATAAAATATCAACGTAGCAATTATTGAGTCAATAATATAAAATATTGAACAGTAAATACTGTAACAATAATTGAGTAGGTTCCTTCTCACGTAAGACTCAATAATTCGAAATACTGTGCAATACCGTGTGCTATTGCGCAACACCGCGTACTGTATTTTAACCACCGGGTATTTCAATAGTACTAACGGTAACAACTACGCCGTTATCTTGTAAAAAAGTTATTTCTGTCGCTTTCTATATCCGACAGTTATTCCGTTGTGGGAGCCCACAAATAGCTGCGCCGTCGTACGAATATTCCCCGACAACAAGAATATTCCACGACCAAACGAATATTCCCCGACAACAAGAATATTTTATAACCACTTGCTCATTTTAAAAATGTTTGCACATTTCACCCATAACTTTCATATTTATCAAATCAACACCTTACTATTTCAAAATAATATTTAAAAAAAATTAAATCTTTATTCATAAAAGTTGGGGTCTTACAACAGCGCTCTTGTACTCTATCTGCGCTATGTACGCTACCAACTCTTAGCTCACAGTGTGTAGGGTCTGTCCCTGCTCCGCTAGGTAGTGGTATACACCATCGATCACCCTCTCAAAAGCTGAACAAAACACATACCCCATCTGGTTCATCTTCCTCTTCTTGCATCTGACCTTATCCTCTAGGTCTTTAGATCTCTCGTTAGCCACTTCCCATTTCTGCTTGAAGTGGAATCTATCCATAACCTCCAACTTTAGCTGAGTACAGAGTGCCTCTTTCTTAGTCTTTTAACTTAACTCTCTCTGCTCGACCTCTTCTAACTTTCCTGCCAAGTCTACATTTCTGGATACCGACCTGTAGAATAAGGTTCCCATCTGGATCCCTGCCTCCATGCGGTAAGAAATCTCTACCTCTAACTCCTTCATGGCCAGCTTCCTCTGATGGTCCTCATCCCTCAGCTTCTGGAACTCGGACTCTCTCTCTTGGGCCTCAGCCTCCAGCTCCTGCACTCTACAATCCAGCTCTAGAATACGCTCCTCGTACTCTCCTAGGATATGTTCCTCCAGGTTAGGCTCGTAAGAGTCCTCCATGGGCTCGTCCTCCATCGGCTCTTCCTCTGGATTGGACTTTACCTCAATCTCGTCCTCGTCGTCAGACTCGGATGGTGCAATAGCCTGCACAGGCACAGCCTCTAAAGGTGCCTCATATACAACATGTATATCTCTGGGCTCCTCCTTTGCCACTCTACTAGGTACTCCCATGTCTGTCATCCTACAATCACAAACATAAGACCAACAAACAACAACTCCATTAGAATGTTAAATAAAATATAAATTTATTGTATAGAATGAAGTTACATTTCATAACACACTAAACTCTATGTGAGTTCTATCCCTTTCTAACTTCTAAGTTCTCCTAAGTTATAATATAAGGACACTCGCTCCTAAGGTTTATAACTATAGCTCTGATACCAACCTGTGACGCCCCTAAATTTGGGCCGCCACTGATCTCGAATTTGGTTTGTCACGTTCTAACAATAATAACTAAAGTTATACACTCACAGCGGATAATCTAGAATAATATACAATGATTTATTATATTTATTCCCCCAAGTCTCGCAACCTACAGTACTTAATAGATTGCATAATAATATCAAATAAAGACTTATTACATAAACTAACTTAAGCTTAAACATAGTTCTGAATCAGTTTTAATACATCATCTTAATAGACATAATACAACACACAAATATTTAGAACATTAAAGAGGCTAGCTAGTCGGTAGCCTTGCCCTTGTCCTTATCGACTCCCGAAGGTCCACCATGCTCTGCCTTAACTGAAAATATTTTAGGGAAAGGAAGAATGAGCACAAATTGCCCATCAAGTAATATACGATAAGGGCGAAGAGTATTATAACACAAGTTTGAAATATCAAGGTATAATCTCACTGATAATCAAGAGTTTGAAGAATAACATCACGAACAACGAGTATCAACAATTCTCAAATCAAAACCTTGGAATATGAAACCATAGTTCAATATAGACCAACATATATATATATATATATATATATATATATGAATTCAAAGGCCATCAACGTATCCAACTGGATAAAATAATTTATACTGAGCAGTCACTAAGGACTATTGAACGTCTACTAGAATTATCAATATTAAACTGATAACCCAAAAATAAGTACGATAGATGATCAGTCTATAATACTCTATGTTATGCATAACACCACAATAATTTTCACGCGTGTGTTAGGCTTCAAACAATTATACACTCCCCTTACCATAAGGGTTGTTCAACTCAGTTTTCAAAGATTTCGCACCAGTTAATTGGTTTGGATAGTTTTTCTAAATATGCATATCGTCTAGCCTAATCAAATGGCTTAGACACTTTCACGATATTTAAGAACAATATTAAGTTCAACATGAATAATAGCTTTCATAAGACTCAAATGAAACAAGAGTTTATTCAATATGCATACTAACTCAATTCAGACGAGGTAGTAAGAAAACTTGCTTTTACAAGGATCCATTACAAAGGTTAGGATACTTACAATTAACAATATAAGAACGGGTTCAAGAAAACTTGCACAATAAAAGAGTGTAAGTCATAGAACTTGCTTACAATATCCGTTAAATAAAGTAATGCAAGGGTCTAGGATACTTGCCTTATGCATAGTTTACCCACGTAAAGCTAATCAACACTGTTGAATCCTATTATAATATATTTACATGTAGGATATTCATTAGCTAAGCACATTCGGTACTCAAGCTCGATATATAAGTTAGATATACACACACTGTTCTAACTCAATCATATAGCCATATACTTATGTTATTATAACAATTTATAACACTAAGTTGGTTATGCCACTACTATCTCTAAAGTTCCTTTTATAAGTTCAACGTCATTGTGATATACTATCAATACTTATAATCAGATATCAGTAATGTTCAGACACTGTTTAGCAGTTTAGGTATCATTGTATATCAATCAACACAATCAAGAAACCAGCAGAAACCATCAGTTCTAAATTTAGCCTGGCGCAGCTGCACCCTGGTTAAGCCTAGGGACGACGGATCTGCCCTATTCCCTGGCCAGACCAGGGTTGGGCTGCTGCCCTACTATTTCTGTCCAACATTAACATACAATACCACATAGTGTACATTCATGTTAAAGATTCTTTTCATGCTTTCATAACCTTTCTAAGTTCAACCTTCCATGACATGGTTCTAGATTTACATCTTAAAAAATTTAAGGCCTTACAACGTTAAGAAATCACATAAGTTATCATGCTTGTAATTTAAACACATAAGGTGGTCTCATAACTTGTTCTAGGAATGCTCGTCGTGTAAACATGTAGAATGGTCATATAACCTATTAATAGGCATGCTCACGTGTTTTTACATCATATACGTAACACTAGCATTGCCACTTGCTTGAAAACTTAATCAAACTCATGCTTGATTATCTTGCATTATATCTAACAAGTGTGTGTATATATATGATGCCTTAGTGATGTTAAAAGTAGTATCAAACATGTTGGAAATATCAGAATATGAACCTCATTATAACATGCCAAAGTTCACCTTCAAAACTTATATTTTTGTTGGGAACGTTCATTAATGACGTCTAACATTTGCATGCTATATTATAAAACATATATACACAAGTCAACATGTTCTTCATGCATTTCTAGGCCATATAAACATGCTCAAGGTCATGCTAAGAACATGGTATTCATATATCAAAGTTCATTTTGAAAATTCCAAGTTCATTTTGAAAACTATAACTTATCATCAATCATGCATGCAAACATAGTAAAACATGTCCACGTTATGTTAATGTACTCATCTAGGCATGTCAAACCTATTAGCATGCTTGTTTAAGCCATATTAACTAACTAACACTTTAACATATTTCAGCAGAATTCAAAATTTAAAACCAGGGACTGGCGTAGCTGCGTTGCGCCCTAGTTCAAAACTGGCGCAGCTGCGCCGGGTCTTGGCCAACACTGAACAGGCTTCTGCTTCGGCAGAAGTCAAGCCAATTTCCAAATTTCCTTCACGAAAATAGTTTTAGACAGCCACATTGTATTTCTATCATACTTATAAGTCTATATAACAACAACAATGCAAGTATTCCTCAATTCAATTATTATCTAATTCAACCAAGATCAACAAGTTAGCAATTAAGGATGAAGAACAAGAGTTATACCTCTGCAATTTGATTAGCTTGCTGCTCAACTGATTCTCTCCCTCTCTATATCTCAGTATACTAGTTTAGCTTCACATAATAAAACTCTCAGCAAATTGAATGAAGAAGGAAATGGGCTATATTTATAGAAATAATATTACCCAGACAATGCATTCTCCCATTAACTCAAACCAATGGATTGGAGATTTGTATGATGGTTAAGAAGGAGTTGGTAGTTGGTTGTTGATTTATATTTTTAAGGCCACTCCCTTTCTAATGATTTCAATCTAAGTTGCTGAGTTTGAGAATATAGGGAGTAGGCTAGCCTTGGAGTATTCACGTGAGGAACAAATGTGACTCTCATATTGGGACAATGAATATAACTCAGCATTCTAGCAAGTGTTGTACAGTACAATGTTATAACATATATGCCTACCATATATTATATACACTTAGGTATTAAGTTAGAGTCACAATGTAAATAATATTACAATGTAGTAAATCTAATTTGCACATATATATTCATCATACCGAATATAATTTAATCGGGTATTATTCTATTACATTATTACAATTCTATTATTTCCATTATATTAAATTATTGAAGTATTCATTAATCAATAATTGTTTACAATGTATTTATGAGATACTAATTTAATGTCCACACACTCACATTGTCATATACACATTTCATGTAACTCTCACAACTCAATAAACCTTACTATATATTTTATATATATAATATAGTCACATTGACTGTCACATTACACTATATAATATAGTTGTAGCTACGATATATTATAATTTTAATTATCGCATGCTTGCACATATCAATTACTTGAGTAAATATAATTATATCAATAATCTACTTGATTTTGTTTTATTATTCTCCATAACAATTAATCAATATGTTATCAATTAATTACTCAAAATATTAATTAATCAATAATACTATTAATCATAATGATAATTAATTAACCAAACATTATTAGTTAATCATTTTAATCATTAATCTCCCATCATATTAATGTGGGTAAGTAGCATATAATAATCTTGCTTATCTTGATTATAACTTATCTCATCTCCTTGCCACACTAGGCAATTCATATAAACATTACGTTAAGCTTCCCATCGAATTCATTCTCGTGTCACGAAGGGCATTTTATGGGTTCATCAAAATTTCATATCCTCTTAGTTTCATAAATTCATTTTGAATTTATTTGAATTAATCTCAACTCATAACACAATCATTTATATTCAAATAAATATCCGACTTTCATTAATATATTCATTTAATAATATTGAAAAATTCTCGGGTATTACACACGCTCCTCCAAATGAGCTACACATCATGAGTTCACCACGACCTTTCTCCATGTGGGGAATGGTCGTGATTGGTCCAGTGGAACCAAAAGCTAGCAGTGGTCATCGATTCATTGTCACCATGATCGATTACTTCACCAAATGGGTAGAAGCAGCTTCTTTTCCCAAAGTCACAAAAGAGGTCATCATTGGTTTCATCAGAAATAATATTGTCTGTCGGTATGGACAACCGGAGGTGATCATATCAGACAACGCCAAGAACCTGAACAATCAGATGATGATAGAACTGTGTAGTAAGTTCCACATCAAGCATCTCAACTCTGTCATCTATCGGCCCAAAATGAATGGTGCTGTCGAAGCGGTCAACAATAACATCAAAAAGATCATGCATAAGATGTCCGCCAATCACAAAGAATGGCCTGACCTGCTGCCTCTAACCCTGTTAGCATACAGGACGTCAATGCGCACCTCTACTGGGGCTACCCCCTATTCATTGGTCTATGGCATGGAAGCAGTCCTCCCCGTAGAAGTAGAGATGGAATCCTTGCGAGTGTTGATCGATGCTCAGATAAACGAGGATCAGTGGTTGCAAGACCGATATCACCAACTGTCCCTGATAGATGAAAAAAGGGCTATAACCATTTTCCACGGATAGTTATATCAGTAAAGGATCGCTCGATCCTACAACAAGAAGGTCCGAATACGGTAATTTAAAGAAAATAACTTGGTGCTGAAGAATGTTTTAGCCAATCAAGACGAGGCTAAAGGAAAGTTCGCCCCTAATTGGGAATGCCCTTTCATTATCAAGGAAGTGTTGACGGCAGGAGAAATCAGATTATAAGAAATGGAAGGGAACGAATTTCCCCAACTCAACAATTCAGACATCGTGAAAATGTACTATGTCTGAAGCACATGCATACCCGCATCCGGGTCTTACAAATCAAATTAGGTTCGGTTTTCCCCTAGAAGCCAGAACTACGAATGACCTGATCTCCATCCTCCCGGGAGTACGTAGGCAGCCATTTCTGGTGCGGTCAAACCAAAGAAAAATTCAAAAACTCATCAAACCAAACTCAAAACCCAAGACAAATATTTTTCAAACCCTCCCTAATAGAAGCCAGAACTACGAATGACCTGATCTCCCTCCACCCGGGAGTGCATAGGCAGTCATTTACGGTGCAGTTTGACCTTCAAGAAAAATAAAAAACCAATAAAAAACCAGTTCCAAGACACCGAAAGCGATACAGAAGCTATATCCAATCTTCCTGGTCAACAAGCCTATCTAAGATACTCCCTGACATCTCAACTGTTAGTCCATCAAGGAGGAGCTCAAGATACATCAACAACAGCGACTCATGAAAAAGGTGGTAATCACTCAGCAATGACGATACATATCCAAATAGGGAAGTGAATCAAAAATATATTTCTCTAATATAAAACTGTTTGATGTATATATAATGTCATGTACATGACAAAAATGGCTGATCTAGTCTATGTAGGAAAAATAAAGCTAGTCTATGGACCCAAGGATAAGCGGGCCAGTAATGCCACCATGGCATCTCTCTCAGAAGATGGAGGAGCGGCTGTAAGTGCAATACCCTCAGCCTCGATATGACTCAAAACCTCCACAGTCATCTGCAGTGTGGCAATGTGGTCATCAATATATGCGCTCATCTCGGTAACCAGGTCATGCGTATAAGATTGAAGAGCAGTACTGTCGGTAATATGGAAATCATGAGAAGCTATAGCCTCATCCCTTTCCTCAAAAGCTGCATCTCTAGCAATCAAAGTGTCCTCGATCCCAGCAAAAGCTGCATCTCTGGCTGAGCTGATCTCATCCCTCTCCACAACAGCTGCATCTCTGGAAGATCAGAGCTCCTCTTTCTCTATCAAGCCTACGTCATGATCGACTCGAAGTGCGTCCCTCTCAGCTAATGCTATATCTCTACCATATAAGGCGGTCAACATCTACGCTCTAGTCGAATCCCTCTCAAAGGTCATCCTGAATAATGAATCAGCCGAAGCCGGATCTGTGCCTGCAGGAATAGTCGGTGGATCACTGACCAGTGCCGCTGTTAAACCTACGAATAGCTCATCCTCAGTAGGAGAGCCAGGATCCTCCATAAGTTCCTCCTCATCTGAATCTACAATAGGAGCTGAAGGAACAAGTGCAGCTGCTGCCATATCTGTCTCCAACCATGCCGAGTACTCTGGAGAACGGTCCGAATAGCTACTGGAGAACTTAGCCTTCTCCCTATGAGTCCAACACTCATATACTCAAACCAAGTAGGCTGATGACATAGACAACGCTGACATCCTCTGATCAGCAGACCCATCAAAATGGTGCAAGCTCTGGAACTGATCAAACTGGCTCATAACAGCCAGGGGATGATAAGTAGTCACTCCCCTCAAACTAGCTAGGGGCAAGTAATTCATAATAGGTGAATGGGTGATGAAACTATATGGGGAGGCTAACCCTGAGCATGGCAAAATCAAGAACGGATGCTCAATATCAGATAAAAATGTCGACCATGCCTCTGCATTGGTACACTCCATCGGCTGAAAGGAGTAGGACATAGCTATATCATGGGAAAAATAATACCCATGATGCCTGAAAGATCCAATCGATCGGATATGAGACATCAATTATATGTACAGCAAGACTGAACTGGCTCTAAAAACCCCCTCAGGGTGGGTACTACAATTGGTGGCTAACCGCAGCGTCTCAGCTAATATCATCGAGATAATGGTACTACCCTATCTAAGGGCTCTAATAATAACTACCAATCCCACATCCAGGTGATCCAAGCGCAGCGGCATGTAGACGTATGCCACAATGCACATCACCAGAATATCTACCCTGGCCAGATGTTATGCCTCTACTTAAATAATAAAATCCCCAATATGTCGATTGTAGCTATCAAGCTCCCCAAAGAGATCGATCAAGAAGTCAATTAAGATCACATGCCCAGATACGATCTCGTCCGCGACTACCCTCTGACGAAGACTAGACATCCGCATGAACGTTCTCTGCATATCACTAACAACAGTCCGAGCGCACGACAAGTTCCAAGCCAGATTGGTAAGCCGCTCGTACTCCTATAGAGTCGGCGTCAGCTCATGTCGCTCAAATCTGAACACCTGCCTCTCGGGTATCCAGCAAGATAATATGCCATCTAAAAAACTATATGGCATCTGAAAATCTGCAAGGGCTAGCGAATGCCCCAACATCTGGTTTACTTTCCCTCTGGCTGAGAATGGCAGGCTCTCTTACTATAACCTCATTGATGAATCCACCTCAGACTGTGGTAAATGCTCAATACAGGTTACAGCGGATGACGTCATTTGTGCCACCGTACCACAAGACCATCCAGGGGTCAAATGTGAACTCATCTGTCTAGATGCATACGTATGACATAATACATGCATGATGACAAGTATAAACATGATGTGATAGATAGGAGATAGCATAAATATCTACGATAAACTATCTACTGCGGGCATCATCCTTGTCTGATAATACAAAGCGAAATGAAAAATACAGGAAAATGGGACACCACCACCCAACTACTAACAGTGGTCTATCAAAATGATGGCACAATCGCCAAATAGCCAAAACAGTGACTGACCAAAAATATAGCTGCCATAGCTATCCAAAACGATCCAGATAATCTATGTCTAGGTGATTAACCTGCTCCATCTCTGTCGTGGACACAAAACTGCGGTCATCAGGCATATCTGGGAGGTACAAGGGAGGATCTGCCCCTGCAAAACTGCTGCTAAATGGACCTGAAGAGGGGCCCACTCCTGAGTTAGAAGGGTAAAAAGAAGATGTCGCTGACGGATCTCGGCCAAGATGCCTGATAAAGAAGCGAGCCATATCCAACTCCCGGGTCAGATCTGCAATCTGGTCTAAATGAGTCAGCTCCCTGAGGCAAGCTATCCAGTCCGTCATCATCACGGACCCTAGCACCATGTTTACTATAAACTAAGTAGCATGAGTCTGAGCTCCAATAGTGTGAGGACTCCACCATCTGCTAAATGCCGTCTGGCTGAAAGGGCTCTCCGATAACGTGAAGCCATCTATGCCCTCCTTGGGAATCTCTATCAGTGGCATGATCAACGGCCAATGATGCCAAGCAGGAGGAACAATGGGAATACAGATCTTACCCGTAATACTCTTGATGGCACGCTCTCCCAAATAGAGCACTCAACCTCCCTTTGTCAAAATCGATACTCTGCAGGTCGATAATACAAACTCCTGACCAGTGGGAAAGCCTCCCTCGAATCCGACGATCAAAAACTCAGAGATATACGGCACCTAGGAGATTGATCCAGCCGTTAAAAGCTCCAACTGTAAGCGAGCATGTGTAAATCCCTCAGCAACAGGGACCTCTGTTAACGTCGAGTGATGCCAACGCCGTCCTCGAGGATAGGTCTCTAGACCTAAAGGAGTGGTGGGCCATAGGCAAGGAAGCCTCTCAAATGCCCAGAAATGGCCATGTCAATATCAAAAGTTCTTAGTGATCAAGACTAACAAATATAAATGCTGAAATTAAAAAGGTACAAGAAAGATGTACTCACCAGCAGAAATGGGTAGAAACCTAAACAGGCCTACGTCGAAAGCATGCGCATGCCCCGAAGAAAATAGGCAAAGGTATAGGAACCCCAATCAAAATCACTGAGGCGCTCTACATACAGGGTAACGCTAACTAGGGCGAAGGACACAGTAGATGAGTTGTCCGCTACAAAACAACCCCTGATGATCACCAAAAATAATTGCCTTAGAATGCGATCCCTCCCTCCGATCATCTGGTGGAGGCTCCAGCAAAGCCCCATTCTGGGCATCTATACTCAAGGGACTAGATCTGACTGGCCGACCCTTGAACGCCATTGCAGGAACTCTCACAGGGACCAAACAGTGGTGGGCGTAATGTCAGCCACGACAGGCACTGGCTCGCCCTCAAACTCAATACCGGTGATGAACCTCTAGTTCATAGGGGTCATCATCACCTTACAGCCCAACAGATGAAGGGACTGAGTCTGGTGGAACCAGCGCTCAGACAAAGCCCTCATATACCCCCAAGGGTAATGGCGGGGAAGAATAGAAAAGAAAGCCTAGGACGTCCAGCCATCAACAATATCCATGTAATCCTCGTGCGAAGTATGATACAGGGAATCCACGTTGAACCAGTTCCCGCGAGGCTGCATAAATGTAGGAACCTGCATCAAAAACCAACCCATATTAAAAACCTGTGCCCCGAGAATAGCAAAAGAAAGAAAAAGAATCGAAGAAGAGAAAAGCTTCAAGTCACTTCATTGGCGTGGACATATCTCAAAAGGATGGCGATTTAAGTGGCCCAGCAGCTCCTGGGTAGGCACAACAATGCCTGGAACCTCTGCCCGTGGAGCCTGAGCTGGAGCTGGAGCAGCAAAAGCAGCCTACTCATCATCAATGTCAATCGGTGGCTCGTCTTGTATTGGACGAATCACTGACTCTGCCAACCTGCAAGGCGAGACGTGGCTAAGGAACATAAGAAGCCCTCCTACGTCTGACCCCTGAAATGACTCTGCTAGCACTACCGGGCCTATCACGGTCCATCGCCTATACAAAGTCTCCAAATCATCTCAAAAAGGGTGTGGTAAGCCTAAAACCTGTGGCTTATTAAGTTAAATGAGTACTCTATGCATCTCTAAGTCCTAAAACATGCATGGGTCAGTCAAAAATATCTACTGAAGTCAAAACTGCATGTTTTTCAAAAGATAAAACCTAAAAACATACATGGGTCAGTTAAAAATCCCCAGTAGAGTCAAAATTGCATGCTCGGGTTTTGAAAAAATTTCGCCAGAGTCTCCTTTGTAAAATGGACTGTCCGCATGCACATAGGAATGTCTAGGTGGCCATTTAGTAGCACACCTTCCCAAAAATAAGAACAGTTCATATTTATGAAATAAAATAAAAAATAACCTCATATGGTAGCCAAATTACCATGGACAATTTTAGTTAAAAATCTAGGCTCACTGGGCCTCAAAAATAATGAGTAAACTGATTAAAAAGAGCAAAAATTGACTGTATCAGAATCTGAATTTTCTTACATCCAAACGTGCATTACAGTAAAATATGCATACATATGTAGTCAGAAAATTTTTAACAGATCGTATAGGCATACATTTTTCGTACATTGTGTCTAAAAGCCCCTACGTAGTTTACATGTTTTTAAGGGTCAAAACTTGCGAAAAAAGGATGTAAGACGTTACTTGCGCTTCACTGAACGCGTAGGAGCTAACGAAATCAGAAAAGAACTGCTCAAGCTCCGTAGATATGAAAAAGAAGATCGAAATCCTTTTGAAACTCAAACCTAAAAATATTTTAAATGAAATCCTGCAGCCCAATATAAAGCCCAGGCGGAAGTGGGCCCACTTGCGACTGCCACACCTCCACCTACGGTTCCCCATGGTGGGTCCCACTCCCCCGGACTTGGTCCAGTTCAGGTTGAAACTGAGTTTCTATGTAATGCCAAGTCAAATTTGAAGAACAATCGCCACGCGATTGAGCGATTTATCCTGAAATCCTGCGTTTAAGCAGTGTAATCCTGACAGAAAGGGGGACAATTTGGAAACCCTTGGTATTCATCCTGAAGTCATATTCGAGGATCAACAATGCCAACTGCGTGAAAACTGCGCAAAATTACCAAAAAAACTGCCACTTTCAGAATATCGGGTACAGACCGAACCCAGTTTAGCCGTTGGTTCAGCCCTAGTGAAGTTTAGGGTACCGACCGAATCCAGTTCTGCCATTGGTTCAGCCCCAGCAAAGTATCAGGTATAGACCGAATCCAATTCAGTCGTTGGTTTAGCCCCATCGAAGTTTTGGATACAGACCGAATCCAGTTCAGCCGTTGGTTCAGCCCTAGCAATGTTTTGGGTACAGACCAAAACCAATTCAACTGTTGGTTCAGCCCTAGTGAAGTTTTGGGTACAGAGGTTCAGCCCTAGTGAAGTTTTGGGTACAGACCGAATATAAATCAATCGTTGGTTCAGCCCTAGTGAAGTATCGGGTACAGACCGAATCCAATTCAGCCGTTAGTTTAGCCCCAACGAATTATCTGGTACAGACCGAATTGAATTCAGTAGTTAGTTCAGCCCCAACGAAGTTTCGGGTACAGACAAAATCCAGTTCAGCCGTTGGTTCAGCCCCAACGAAGTATTGGGTACAGACGTAATCCAATTCAGCTGTTGGTTCATCCCCAATAAAGCATCAGGTACAGACCGAATCCACGTCAGCCGTTAGGTTCAGCCCCAGCGAAGTATCGGGTATAGACCGAGTTTAATTCAGCCGTTGGTTCAGCCCAATGATGTCTTATCCGTTGGAGCAACCTCCGCGAAGCATCTGAAGTGATCCGAGGACGGAAACCATATAAGAGTCCATCCCCGATGAATGGAATCTGTTATACACATCCTCAAGAGGAGCACCAAGAAGAATTGGTGATTCAATTACTTGTGACAAAATGCCAATGTAAACTATCATCAGGGTAGGCATCGTAAGCATCCCTTAAGCAAATCAAAACTGCAAAGAATACCACCAGACAGGGAAGCCATTAATCTCAAACCAAGGTAGCATCAATGGTATCATCCCCAACTAAATGAATAAAGCTATCGCAGAGGACGTCATCCCCAGCAGAGCAAGACAAGAACAATATGCGATAGCTTATCTCTGACAAGCACGTCAGTGGTTCCACCATCAATGATCATCTGATAGTGTCCACCCTAGACTATCATGAATGACATCATCCCCATCAGACAAATAATGAAAACAGTTCACGGTAGCCTAGTATTGACATCCCTAGAAGAAATTTAGAAAACATTTCAGTGTATCACCATCAAACAAACATCGACAACATCGAAGAGAATCAAACCTCTGTTCTTAGCCCCAACACCAACATCGATAAAGGTAAACAATTTATGATGCAATTTGTGATGTGATTTGCGATGCGATTTGCGATGCGAAGTGCGACCTGCGATCTGCGAAAATATTTCAACATTCATTGCATTGCATTATTGATATCTTTCCATTTCAAGTGTCAAGCTTGACTTTATACAGACATATTAAAAGGCCTATTATAGGATCCCTTTTATAAAGTACATCTCCGCTCAAATAGAATTTCATAGCCATCTTATGAATCTGCTTCTTTTCAGCTTGACTTGCACCAGCGGGCGTAGATCTATCTCGCATATATTCTTTTATATCTTGGTACCAAGGCTATTTGATAGGAGGTATTTCATCTGATACTTCTCCAATGTAATTCCCATATGCCGTGGCCTTTTGGCTTATAAATTTGATGTTAGGAATTCCCATCGTATCAAATATGTGGATCAAGGAAGCCAATGTTGTCAATGCATCAGCAAAGTCATTCCTACTTTGAAGGATGTGGATCAAGGTTATTTCTTCAAACTCTATAGCCATCTTGATAACTTGCCGATGATAGGGCAGCTAATGCAATTCTTTGGTATGATACTCCCCGGTGGTATGTTCAATGACCAACTCGGAATCCCCAAAGACTAGTAACCGTTTGATACCCATGGATTGGGTCAGTTTCAATCCCATTATATAGACTTCATACTCAGCTATGTTATTGGTGTTGACAAACTATATCTTGATGGACATAGGATATTGGTCTCCTATAAGAGATACAAGAACTGCCCCTGCTCTGGCACCTTCCATGTTTACGGCTCCGTCAAAGTATAATTTCCAACATTGGACTGTATTTTCTCGAGGGAGTTATTGAATTGTCATTATCCCATTATCTGGGAAATAAGTTTCCAAGGGTTCGAAATTCCCTGATGGCGCTTCAGCCAATTGATTTGCAATTCCTTGACCTACTAAATCTTTTATTGAGGTAAATGTTCTACTCGCCGCTACTAAATCTTTTGTTGAGGTAATAAATAACTCTTTCCTTGTCCTTATGCCCTTGCATGCAACCCATAGCATTGGCATTGACTAATAGGTACATAAACAGGGTAACCTCGTCTCTTGGGGGTACCAAGACAGGGGCTTCGATCAACTGCTTCTTGATGGAAAGGAAGGCCTTTTGAAAATCTTCACTCCAATTTATAGAGGATTTTTTCCTTAACAGCTTAAAGATGGGTTCACGCGTTGCTGTGAGTTGAGAGATAAATATACTTATGAAATTTATTCTCACCAAGAATCCCCGTATTTCCTTTTCTATTCGGGGCACGAGCATCTCGGTGATTGCCTTAATTTTAGCGGGATCCAATTAAATGCCTTTGTTGCTTATTAGAAATCCAAACAACTTGCCTGATTTGACACCAAAGGCACATTTGGTCAGATTCAGCTTTAAGTCATATTTGCGCAACTGGTTGAAAAGCTTTTTGATATTGCTGATGTGGTCGTCTTCGTTCTGGGATTTGACGATGATATCATCCACATAGACCTCTATTTCTTTGTGCATCATGTCATGAAAAAGGGCCATCATGGCTCGTTGATAGGTGGAACCGGCATTGATAAGATCGAAAGATAATCGTCTATAACAAAAGGTTTCCTAGAGAGTAATGAAGGTTGTTTTCTCCCTGTCCTCTTCAGCAACCATGATCTGATGATACCCGACGAAACATTCAACAAAAGAATACATGCCATACTTCGCTGTGTTGTTTATTAGTATATGCATAAAAGGTGATGGGAAGTTATCCTTGAGACCAGCTTTGTTTAAATCTTAATAATCCACGCATAGTCGTACCTTCCCTCTAGGCCTAGGCACATGAACTATAATGGATTGCCACTTAGGGTAGGTTGACACCATGATGATGTCGGCTTTGAATTACTTGATAATTTCTTCTTTGACTTTCAGACTCCACTCAGGTTTCAGTCACCTGAGCTTCTTTTTGATTGGCTTGAATCCCTCTTTAATGGGCAGTCGATGAATGACAATATCATTAGACAACCAATCATGTCTTTATGTGACCATGCAAACACATCTTGGAATTGAGTTAGGAGATCAATCATGTCTTTTTTTTGGTTTGGGGTAAGGTCCATGCCTATCTGGATTTCTTTAGGGTTTTCTAAAGTTTCGATATTGACATTGATGGTTTGATCGAGGTTTGGTTTGGGTTTGTCTTCGACCCATTCTTTGATCTCTTCAGGAACTTCATAGTTATCTATCTCTCTTGATCAATTCCCATCAAGTCAAAGTCCCGTTCTACATCAAAGTCGTAGTCACTGTGGAAATTTGGTATCTCATCAGCAGGGCCAAACAAATCCAACTCTAGAGTCAGGAAAACAAAATACTTTCACTTAATTTATAAAACTATTTGATCATACAAAGCATTAGCAAAAGCATGACAAAAAGTAACTACTAGCGCTGCGCAACAAAAATAAGCAGTAAATAAAACCACCCTTCAGGGCAGATGGACTTTCTGCCCTTTTACCCTTTCCGATTGATGCACGTAGTGCTGCTCCAATTGTCTAGAATCAAGTCCTCATTAACTGGGAGGATGAAGGGGTTGCTATTGTCCATCTCCTCTTTGATGATGACTAAGATAACATTTTCATCATGGTATGCATTTTTCTTTGGGACATTCCCTTCAGCTCTATCCATGCAAGGGATTGTGAGTTGATCTTCTGCAGAATCATCATCTGGGATATCATTATTCATTCCCTCAGTATGCACCAAAAAATACATCTTTGAAAACGGGTTTTGTCCTCCCCATAGGAACCTTTCCTTCCCTTCTTTGCTTTCCTTATCAGGCTTCGGGACTTCTTTTTACATGATAGGTTTAACCTTAGGAATTAGCATACTGGTGACCACAACAGGAAGTTTCCTCACATGCTTCACAAATCCTGCATTAGTAAGGTTTGGTAGTACAATGGTAGAGGAAGGAATCGGTGGATGCTTGTGCGGGTTCTGGTGGTTTGAGCCAAAGGAATAGCCTAATCCAGCCTTCCCTGTCTGGCTAGGGATTTGAACTGGACTTCTAATTCCTTACTGACTCTTCCCTAACCCTTTTCAAGGCCAGAAACCCAATTATATCATTTACTGACCAACCGACATCACTTCGGTGGAAACTCTTGGTTATAAGGCTGAGGCCCCAATAGGTAAGTATTGAGTGTTGCTTACTTCAAGGGCTTGAAAACTGACAGGCTCAATCCCCTCATCAAGACTGATCACAGGCATATCTCTTTGTATATGGACAAGATATTCTGGTTCGGCATCAACAGTTATTAGATTGCTATTAATGATGTACTTGACTTGTTGATGAAGGGTGGATGGAACTGCTCCTTCCATATGGATCCATGATCTTCCCAACAGTAAACTATATCATGTGGTAATGTTTAGTACTTGGAAGAATACGTAGAAAGTGTGGGGACCAATCTCTAATGGAAGTTCGATTTCACTTACAGCCTCTCGCCGAGATCCATCAAAGGCCCTTATGACTATATGACTAGTTCGGATTCAATTTGGATTATTCTTCATTCTTTCCAATGTGTCATAGGGACATATGTTTAGGGATGATCCTCCATCTATCAACACACGTCCATCCACATATCTTGAGGGCATCACTACTATGTGCAATGACATGTAATGACCCGTCCCTTCTGCCGGTATTCCATCGTCAGTGAAAGATATCACATTGCTATTGAAAATGTGCTCTATCAAATGACGGAACTTTTTTGTATCTACTCTCTTTGTAAGATGTCCTTATTTCAGTACTTTCACTAAGTTCTTGCGATGATCTTATGAAGATAAGACTAAATCTAGAATGGATATATGTCAGGGTGCCTCTTTTAAACTTTGCACCACTCTGAATTCATTATGCCCCATCTTGATGAGGAATTCCTCAATTTTCTCCTCGGGCACTCTTCCCTTAGATTTGATGACTGACTTTATAACTCCCTAAGGTAGAAACAACATATTTTCCTTTGATATAATAGCAATGTAGTTTGATATTAATCCCTCATCTTTCCCATAGTTCCATGGGACTCTATTCAAATTGAATACAGGATATTGCGATCTGGATAGCAATATTAGAGGTTTGGGCGCAGCCACTTTCACATGATTCGTTCCCTCTTGGTTCCCATTTCCTCGAATTATCAAGGGCGTTATGGCTAGATCCTTCTCACAGGAAATGACAGCTACTATTTCTTTCAGATTCCATGCCATGGGAGAAAAGATTGCTTCCTCAACAGGATAACCATAATCTTGGCTTACTTTCAACAGTTCACCACTTTTAATCAAATTTTGAATTAAGTGACGAAGTCCCCAACAATCTTTTGTATCATGTCCAGGAGTGTTGGAATGATATTGATAGATCTTATCGGGATTGAACTTCCTAGATCGAGGGTCTATAGAGGGTAACAATTCTGTGACTTTCCCCTCGTTGATCAACATTTAGAGAATTTCTTCCATAGGCTTATTCAAATGAGTGAAATTCCTTTATAGGCGAACTCGCTGTTAGCTCAAGACTTTTCTTCCCTAGTAACTTTGTCTGCCTAGGGTTCATACTCATGGAACCAGTAATGATCCTTCCTGGAAATGGGACTAATTTTAGGAGTAAGAAGATTTGTTTCTCGCTGTTTGGTCTGATTTATTAATTGTCACGTTATCTGATGTTGATACACTACTAGTTCTACTAGTTGACCAACCTGTACCTTGATAGATTTTATTTCTTGTTCAATCAGAAACTACCTTTCTGAACATTCCCAATTGTCAGACCTATCCTTGTTTGCTTAGGGGGACTCTTTCAAGTACTAGAGGTATTTGGAACTTTCTCCGTTTCCCATGTCGATCATATTGAAGTCTTTTTCATTGTGTTGAGGCAGAGGATTATCTTGAACATGTGGTTGTTCTTGTGTTGTCACCACAATCTCCCCACTGTCTATCAGGTCCTGGATTTTGTGCTTGAATGACCAACAATCTTGGGTATTATGGCCTGGAGCTCCAAAATTAGAAGCACATTTCTTACTTGGGTCAAAATTCCATCCACTTGGATTAGCTGAAGGAAGGAGCTGGACATTCTTCTTTTATGTTGTCAAAAGTTTTAGCACATTTTCCAGTGAGTCCCCTAAGGGTGAGAATGTTCTTCGACGTTTAACTTCTCTGGTTTTTTGAAACTGAGGATTCGAAGATTGTGCAGAAGTTTGGAAAGGGGAATAATTTCTCCTTTGAATGGGCAAGTTTTGACTGCCTCTCTAAATTTGTTCTTGAAGTATCAAGGGCACGTCCTCCTCCTTTTTGTGAACTCTCCAAGGATTATTCCCATAGCTTCCAACTTGAATATGCTAGACCACGGCTTCCTACGAAGTAAGGTCTTTGATCTTTCCAAACTTCAATCCCATTTCAACCAGTTCTCCGTGTTTAATCATTTCTGAGAATGGCTTTCCTATACCTGCTAGGACCCTCTCGTAAAATGGAGCTTCCTATATATCAATGAATGTCATGACCATTTATGTTTCTATCATTGATGGAATGACTTGAGCAGCCAGGCGTCTCCATGGTTGGGCATATTCACTGAAAGATTCACTGCTTTGCTTCTTAACCTTGGTAATTTGATACCTATCTAGAGCCATTTGTGGTTGGAAACTGTATTAATTTAGGAAGACATGTGCTAGCTCCTCCCAATTTTGGATTTTGGAATTATCCAGTCGGGTATACTATGCTCTAGCTTCTCCGATTAAACTTTTCTGAAACAGATGCATCCTTAGTTTCTCATCTTCGACATAGGATCCGAGTTCTCCAACGAACACTTTCAAATGAGTGTAAGGATCTCCTATTCAGTTATATTTTTCAAAATCAGGGATCTGAAGCTTTTCTGGATAATGGGCCCCTGGAAAGATGCATAGATCTGAGTAATTTACACTCACATAGACTCCAATCCCTTTAATTGATCGGATGGTTTCTTCCATTTGCTGGACTTTCTTTCTAATGTCACCAGTTTCTCGATCTTCTTTAAGATTGGTGATTTCAGGAGTTTTGTTGAATTTTTCATTAATCTGTGGATCAGGTATCTGAGCTTTTTTTTCTTTCTTGTCAATACTATGGCTCCCTCCTTGTGTGGAGATTTCTTCTTGAGTGGGTATTTGTTGACCCTGAGTACTCTTGCCTTGATCTTTCAGGAAAATAGCTAACTCTGCTATCTGATTTTTGAGTCCCTCAAACTCTTCTCGTGACACGAAATTGGTCCCCTGTTGGGTGCCTTCTTCCATGTTAGTGGGTAGGCTCTGAGCCTTCTTAGATTTAGACCGAGTAGTGGGACCAATTTTGCCTACAACAAAAGTAGGTATGTTAATTTTGATATATATTAATAGGATGCATGCTATGCAATGTGTCATTTTTTGAGGTTTTTTAATCTTTTCCTGCAAAATAGTTGTTGGTTGTTTTGCTGACAAGATAGCATGACAGGATTTAATATCTATGAAAAAATAAAATTGACCGGGAATAAAATGTATATTTACATTTATTTGATAATTACATGGAATTGAAATTTACATTGAATTTATATAGAATTTGAAAGGTAAAGGAATGCAGAGACATCCCTTCGCGTTTGGTTTATCAGAGGCTAACCTATCTTAGGCTATTCTCGCGGATTTTAGGCACGAAGGTCCATAGATCATCGCAATTTAATAGATGGGAAGTTAATATGATCTTTCAATTGGAGAGGATCTGGGTGGCGCCTTTCCTGAGCCTCGCAGGATTAATCTCCTTTGAGTCCAATAATCAAACGCCGACGGGTTCGCCTCCTGGTGGAGGAATCAGACAACATACATTCACATACAACCCGTCTCACCGTATGAAATGATGACAATGTACGAAGCACTAATATAAAAACAGTAAAATATTTTTTTACATCCACTCAATATAAGACAGCATCCACACACATGCAAACAAAAGGGAATTTTAAAAAAAATTGAAATGCGGCTTAAGCTCTCTACTGGTCCACAGCAGAGTCGCCACCTGTCAACGTAGGGAAAAATCTTGATTTCTTTTCCTAAGTATTTCTACCCTTTATTTTTTATATTTCTAATTTGATTGATCTGAAGGGTGAATTTTCAGGCAAAGACCGACATACAATGTCGATGATTTGAAAAGATTGATTTTATTGGTCTGAATTAGACAGAGTTGCCATTTGGTATGAGTAAAATGGTTGTACCAACTCCACCGGGTTTTGAAAGATTTTACAATATGGCCCAATTACTGGACTCTGTTTAAATGGTCTTGGAAACCGAGATTCATAGATTTTTGGGGCTTGATTAAGAGGGGGGGAAGGTGTTAAGGTCCCTCTTATTTACATTTACAAAAAGGCTTGCAAGCTATATATACATTTCAAATTTGACTATCATGAGAATCGGATCTAGATCCATGCCATTAATCGTAGATCTCGTGATTCCTAGGCTCACAAAATATCACTTAAAAGCTTGCATGGCAGATATATGTAACTAGAATGCAAATTAAAATCTAGACGTCGCAAAATAAAGGATTCATCAGTTAAATCTTTACATGCGTGTAGCCAAGCTTCCAGTTCCCTCCAGATACAAATCTTAGACATTCTAGACTTAAATAAATCTTAGCCATTCTAGCTCCACGATTTCAGTTTTACAACTTTTGAACCGGTTAAAAGTTAGATATAGCTAGATTTAGATAAATCTAGTCCACAAAGTATGCATTAGTACAGATTTACATCAAATGAACAGTTAAAATTGATATTTAATCAAATTAAATAACTAATATATATATATATGCTTATATATATATTAAAGCTGAAAAAACCACGGATTAGCAATCCAGGCCAAACAAATTAATATATATATATATATATATGATTATATATATATTAAAGCAATAAAAAGCCATAGATTTATAATCCAGGAATAAATGAGTTAATGTTAATATATATATATATATATATATATATATATATATATATATGGTCCTAATCCTTGGCAGCCGGTTGCTAGGGGTACCATTTCAGGAACCATGCTCTTCACCGTTTGTGACACCCCCAAATCCGGGTACTTCGATTTCCACGGGATTTGGTGTTCACTGTACAAATATCACATATCTATCTACCCATAATAAAAACAATTCATGAAATAAATAGAAATCCTCCCCTTAAATAAAATAAATCCCAGGTCATACTAACCTAAAACATCGAGTGCAGAAACGTAAATAAAACAAATAAGTCTTAGCAACATCATAGTCTTAACAATAAACATCCTTAAATAAATAACAAGTCTTCAACACTTGTTAACTTTGCCCTTGTCTTTGCTAGTGGAAGGTTCGTCGGACCTTTTGTTCTTAACTGCAATGTTATTATGCAAGAGTGAGCATGATTGCCGACAAGTATAGCAATATAACAGTAATAATAACATGCGAGTAAATTAAAGAGTTTGGAATAATAGAAGGCTTGGCTTTCAAATCAAGAATGAATAACAAGAATCAAAAGTATATCTGAGAGTCATAAGACCATGAACTATGTCCCAAGTTGTCAAGTATCTCTACTTTAAACCTTTAGCAGTCATAAGACTATATGGACTCTACTACTCGTACATAGGGGGATTAGCCCTTAGTACAATAATGTGCACATCATCTCAACGCTAACGCGTAAATAATCCCCTATAATAGGGTTGTTCATCTCAGTTTGACATCAGAGTCCGCACCAAAGAAAGTTTGGTTTGGATAAGCTCAATAACAGTTCTAGAATTCAGAATGTTCATCAACTATGGACTAGTCGAATCAATAAGGGTTCGCTAGTCTTACAAGGTTCAACAATAACTAATAATTACATTGAATAATAAATCTCGAGAGTATACAATTGAACAAGTATTGTATACTGAAGTAATGCTTTACAAGGATTATAATATCTCATACGAATCTTGACTTAAATAAATAAGAATAAGAACTTGATTGATATAGAAACATAAGCTTAGAACTTGTTTAATGAATAACTTTGAATTTAGAAACTTACTCAACAATAGTAAACTAGGGATAGAACACTTGCTCAATAAAAGTAAAGTTTAGGAAACTTGCTCAATTAAAGGAGTATAGTTAGAAAACTTGCTCAATAAAAGGTTTGAGTTTAGAACACTTGTCTCGTGCACAAGCTACAGTTATAATTACAATTCACTTCCTCAACGTCCTACACATTTCATTACGTTTACAATATCGATTAGTTCCATTACCACTACATTTAACTGTTGAACTTCTCACTTAAGTTCAACTTAACAACTGGGTTCGTAATCTTAACTTGTTGATTAACCACATAATGTGAATCTGAACCCACAACATGCATACCACACAAGTATAAACTCTTAAACAATCATAATCAAACCTTACGACAACAATTCCTAGTTCACATACAACTTGTTAATATGAAATTTTAAATTATCTTATACATGTCAACAATATGTTATAGTACTGTGTTACATGCTCAACATGTTATCAGGTTCATTAGGTTAAGTTAATTTGTCATGTTATGGACTGAAAAACTACACAAAGCAAAACCACTTCTTCTCTATACTCCCCGTCGGGGCCGGGATTTGCACTATAGGACACCCGTCAGGGCGACATAGTTTACATTAGAAAGCCTGCCGGAGCAGGGGACTTCAGCATGACGAACTGCAGTTCACAACTGCACTGTTCATCAGCACAAATAACCCACGAAAATGTAAAAATTAAGTTCAAACAACACATTTACTGTTACCCATATATTCTAAACTTAACAAAAACATTCAACAACATACTTAGCATGTTTTTAACAACTTAATTTACATAATTACTCAAATTAGAACACATAAATTTACTGTTTTTGGTGTTTTTCAAAGTTTCAAGAGAAATCATAAAATTCTACATTACAGATTCGTTATAACTCTGAATCTGTCCGTTTAAAGTTCATTTTGTTCATTATAACATGCACAATCATAATCAACCTTCAATTTTAAGTTAAATTAACAATTAAAGCATGCAAATTTGTACATATGGCCATATTCATACTTTTCATACTTTATAACTTTCAAATCTTTAATTAAAGCATACTTATCTGGTTTTGAATGTTTTAAAACATACATAGATGATAGAAAACATGTTATAAACATATATTAACATACATAGAACCATATAGTCAACAATCATCAACAAATTTTGTTACAGAGAACTAAAAATTGGTTTTCATGGAGAAATTACAAGAACATGAATTTAGAAATTAAGATGAGGGATTACCATTTGCTACTTGTTAAGATGATTCAAGGATGATGAAAATCTTCCCTACTTCTTCTTCAATTCACAATTCCCTCTCAATTTTCTCTCTACGTTTCTCTGATATATGATATATGATATATGATATATGATATATGATATATAAGATATAGTACGTAGTTATAAAACTGATGGTAGTAGTGGGTGTCGGTTAATTCCCACCCAGTATTTAGCTGCTCCCACTCACTAATGCCATGTTTGGTTGTTCTCCTTTATTCCTCCTTTCCTATTATTTTAATTAAAGTGTTTAGCATATAGTTTATTTGTCACACTCTAATTAATCTAATAATCTTACTTAAATTATTTAAATAAAATATGATATTACACATTAATTCACATCATCACATAATTAAAATTTTTATTTATTAATTATGTCACATCATTAAATCTCTAATTAATTATTAAATTAATTAGAATAACATTATGCTTATTAAATAATTCATTTAATCCAATAAACTTAATTAAATACATACTTTGAACTGTAAAAATTATCCACATTAATTTAATCAATGTAACACATATAATTAAATTAATCTACCACAATACCATCAAATAACTGTTTAACTCAATAAATAAATTATTAAAAATATTTATTTAATTCAATAAATATTTAAATTAAATTTACAAAATTCTCTCTTGTCACATCTTTCCTCCTTAAAAGGATTCCGTCCCCAGAATCATGGTTCAATTAAATTCGTTCCGTTACATTCTCTCCCCCCCCCCTTACAAAGATTTTGTCCCCAGAATCGCTTACACATAGATTAAGCAAATAAATGTGGGTAAGTTTTCATCTTATGCTCTTCGAGTTCCCACGTAGCTTCTTCAGCTTTGTGGTTCTTTCAGATTACCTTCACAGAATATATTACTTTATTTCTAAGAACTTATTCTTTCTTGTCAACAATCTGAATAGGAACTTCTTCGTAGGATAAGTCTTTCTCAAATTGTAGCGGCTCATATTCAATCACATGTTTGTAATCGGTTTTATATGGTCGTAACACTGACACATGGAAGACGTTGTGGACATGCTCTAGCGCCGGAGGTAAGGCTACCTCATACGCAACTTCTCCGATTCTTCGCAGAACCTCAAATGGTCAAATCAAGCTCGTGCTCAATTTACCCTTCTTGTCGAATTTGATTTTTCCCTTCCAGGGAGAGACTATCTAGAAAACGAAGCTACCCGTTTCAAATTCAACATTCTTGCGGTGTGGATCGACTAATTTTTTTTGCCTATCCTGAGCAGCTACCAATCTTGTCCTGATCACCTTGACGATCTCGGCTGTCTGTTGTACCAGTTCTGGTCCTAGCAATTGTCGTTCGCCAACTTCATCCCAGTATAATATAGTTCTGCACTTTCTGCCGTACAACGCTTCATAAGGCGGCATGCTAATACTTGCGTGTTAACTGTTGTTGTAACATAATTCCACGAGTGGTAGGTGATCATCCCAATTTTCTTTGAAATCTATGATGCAAGCTTTTAGCATATCTTCCAATGTCTGAATCGTCCTTTCACTTTACCCATCGGTTTGAGGGTGATATGCTGTACTCATTTTCAAATACGTTCCCATTCATTCCTATAGTCGCTTCCAAAAATTTAATGTGAAGCGCAAATCCCTATCAAAAATAATTGACACTGGAACTCCGTGTCTTGAAATAATTTCCTTCACACATAACTTTGCCAACTGATCTAAGTTGAATCTGATCTTGATCAATAAAAAGTGTACTGATTTCGTTAGTCGATCAATGATAACCCATACTGCGTCGTAGGCTTTCTGAGTTGTCGGAAGGACAACTATGAAATCCATTGTAATATGCTCCCATTTCCACTATGGGATCTCTAGTGGTTGTAGTAACCCACTTGGCCTCTGATGTTCTGCTTTCACTTTCTGACACGTTAGGCACTTGGCAACACAATCAGCAACGTCTCGTTTTATATTCGACCACCAGAAATGTTGTCGGAGATTCTAGTACATCTTTGTGCTTCTTGGGTGAATGAAATACCGTGAACTATGAACCTCACTCAAAATTTCCACTTTAATCTCTGACACTGGCGGTACCCAAACTCTGCTCTCGAATGTTAACAGCCCTTCAATGTCCACCTTAAATTTTAGTTCATTCCCTTCGGATATCCTCTTCTTGATCTTTTCATAGTCTTCATCTAGAAGTTGTACTTCCTTAACCTTATCCAATAAAGTTGTACCAGCTCCTAGCTGGAATAGCTTCTTTTCAGAATCCATCGAATATCTCACCTCCAATTCCAGCTTCTCCATTGCTAAAATTAGCTCCTCCTAGGAAGTCACCAGCATTAATTTCTCTCGACTCTTTCTGCTTAAGGTGTCGGCAACCACATTTGTTTTATCTGGATGGTATAAGATCTCTCGTAGTCCTTTATTAATTCCAACCATCTCCTCTGGCGCATATTCAAATCCTTCTATGTAAAAATATATTTCAGACTCTTGTGGTCTGTATATATTTCATCATACTCCCCATAGAGATAGTGTCTCCAGATTTTCAAAGCAAATACCACCGCAGCAAACTCCAAGTCATGGGTCGGATACCCCTTCTCGTAATCGTTCAGTTGTCTTGACGCATACGCAATGACCTTGCCATTTTATATAAGCACACAACCTAGTCCTTTATGCGACGCATCACTATATACCACAAAGTTTCCTATACTATCCGGAAGAGATAACACAGGTGTCGTACTTAACCTCTTCTTAAGCTCTTGGAAGCTTTTCTCACACTTTTTCTTCCAAACGAATTTCACCCATTTCCTAGTCAAATTCGTCAGCAGAGTTGCGATCTTGGAAAAGTCTTGAATAAATCTTCTATAATATCCTGTCGATCTAAGAAAACTTATAACTTTCGACGGTGTCTTCGGCTGATCCCAGTTCATCATAGCTTCGACCTTTGAGGGATCAACCGAAATTACATCCTTATCGATCACATGTACAAGAAATTTCTCCCTTTCAATCCAAAATTCGCATTTCAAAATTTTGGCATACAACTTCTCCCTTCTCAATGCCTCTAATGTCACCTTCAGATGCCTTGTGTGTTCCTCCTTGGTCTTTTAATATACCAAAATGTCGTCGATAAACACAACAACGAATTTACCCAAAAATGGCTTGAACACTCTATTCATTAAGTCCATAAATGCTACAGGAGCATTCGTTAGACCAAATTACATCACCAAAAATTCGTAGTGACCATATCGAGTCCTGAACGCTCTCTTCTGAACATCTTCTGTCCTCACCTTCAACTGATGGTAACCATTTCTCAGGTCTATCTTCGAGAAGTATCTCGTTCCCTTTAATTAGTCAAACAAGTCGTCAATCCTAGGCAATGGATACTTATTCTTGATCCTGACCTTGTTCAACTCTCTGTAGTCAATGTAGAGTCGCATCGTTCCATCCTTCTTCTTAACGAATAACACTGGCGCTCCCCACTACGATACATTTGGTTGAATATACTTCTTGTCCAAAAGTTCGTGTAGCTGTAATATTGGCTAAGACCTTGAGGTCTACTACCTTTTGCAGCACTCATCTAGAGGGGCTTTTTAGAGGTAGCTCTGTCCTGCTGTATATATGGCTCATAACACATTTACGTCTGATTAGCATCTTTAGACACCATGGGTACTGCTTTGCCCATAAGATAGCCATGCCATACTCTTTCCAGCCAACGGAGTGTTCGGATGCAGCGACATGGTCGACCTTTTTGTCAGATATTGAGCATCCCTTTTTGATTTTACCATGCTCAGGGCTCGTATCACCTTACAACTTCATCACCCATGTAGTTGGCATGAATTATTTGCCCCTAGCGGGATTGAGAGGGGTGACCAGTTATCATCCGTTGGCAGTCATGGGTCAGTTCGATCAGTATTAGAGCCTTCACCAGTTTGAGGGGGCCGTCGATCAGCGGATATTAGCTTCATCTCTATCGTCAGCTGACCTGATCAGGAATTATGAGTGTTGGACTCATAGGGAGATGGTTGATTTCTCTACTAGCCATCCGGATCGCTATACAGAGTATTCGGCATGGTTGGAGGCTGATATAGCAGCAGCTGTGATAAGTGGTTTTTATGACCACTTATTCGGATATGAGCTAACTCATTTTGTTGCTTAAACTCAAGTATCGTTATGCTTTTAATGTGTTTTTTCTTTCTTTTGTAGTTTTCTTTATTTGGAACTCTCTTGGTGCATATTGGGCTAAAAAGGATCAAAAAAGGGGTAAGATGCAAAGAAGTAGGCTGATGACATAATGATGGACAGAGTAGAATGATGCAAGGATGAAGGGGAGCCTGAAAAGAAGCCAAGTTCAGCAGAACAGAAGTAAAACAGCAGCAAAAACCAGATCTGCACATCAGCGCGGCCGCGCCTGATACTAGGCCAAAAGGCCCGCGGCCGTACCTGTTCCCAGTTGACCAAAACTTTGACTCTTTCAATTAAACAGACGGGGCTTGGCTTTGAAGGCTTATATATTAGGGGTTTTGCCCATTTTGATACATATACAATATACTCCCCTTAAGGGAGCCCTAGCCCTAGTTCTCTTCTTCTTCTCTCTTTAATTTCTTGTCTAGATTAGCTTAGGAGTAGATTAAGGTTATATTTAATTAGTTAGTTTCTAGGGTTTAATTAGAGAAGAAGATTGAAGGTTCTTGAAATTGAAAGGGCATGGACAGGAGGTTCTATAATTGATGGTGGATAAGGCCCTTTTAATTTCCAGAACCTCTAATTTTTGCGCCTTATCCACTACTACCTTATAGATATGCAAAAAGGGGAGCTGACTATGGGAGTACAAGATCAGGAAGTAACTTTCAATGTGTTCAAGGCAATGAAATATCCGAACACCCCTGAAGACTGCTTCCAAATTAAAGTGATTGATGATACAGTTAGGGAAGTATTCTCAGAACATGCATGACAGACCCTTTAGAAGCTACACTAATAGGTACCAGTACTACGGAAGAGGCCACCCATGTTGAATGTGCTAACTGACTGGATGCACCACAGAGATCTACATAGTTCCAAAGACAGTTTAAGTCTCTGAATGATCCAGACGCATCTACTTCCAAAGCCCAGCCATCAATTATGGAACCTCCTGTCCTTGAGTTAAAGCCCTTGCCCAATCATCTGAGGTATAAGGGGAAAAAATTAGAGGTTCTGGAAATTGAAAGTTCATGGACTCTGCATCATCTCCTCCCTGGGCATAATAGATACTGGAAACTGTATTCGCAAACTCCGCATGATAGTGATTAAATTGGCTCTGCCATTGAGCCACAGTATCAACCTTGCAGTGTAGAAAGTTAAGGCAGCTCAAAATCTCTGTTAGGGCCCCGGGTGGCATATTCTCAGAAGATGGGGGCTCAGGTGCTTGAGCGGAGGTACCTGCCTCAGAGGAGGGAGGCGACAGATGTCCCGGTAAATAGCCCTGACCCTTTGGGTGCGACGGAGGTCCCCCATCCCATACTTCATATTGGGCTATAACGTAATGATCAATGACAGCCATAGGCGGCTGAGTGATATTGTCTTTCTCCCATACCACACCTGCCCTTTTGCATAGACGTGTGATTAGAGACGGGTGAGGGAGTCCGGAATTGACGTTGCTCCTGATGGCCTTTTTAATTGAATCCTGGATAAGAACCCCAACATCTACCTTTAGCCCCATGACAATTGCATACAGCAGAACTGCCCTCTCTCTTGTTACATCGCTCAGGTGATGTGTTGGCATGATATTGGCACAAATGAAGGAGTACCACGCCTTACCATAACGACTTAAGGCTTGATGGGGGAAAGAGGTCTTTTCACCGTGGAATTCATTGGTTTTCCAAATGGTACCAGGCTTGCAGAGCTTGGTTATTATCTCATCTGTACTATAACTCCGCATCCCAGGCTCCAGGTAGTCCCTACTATCATAGTTTGGAGTCCTATACACAGTATTATGGTACGATTATCAAATTTGATCAACTTACCCCGAACCGGAACCGTTGAAGGACCATCAGCATTAGCATTTGCATAGAATTCCTTTACCACCGAAATAACTGCAGAGTCGGGCGACTTGGTGAAGTGAATCCATTTCATAGTCATAATCATGGAATTCATATCGCCTTCCGTCTTGTCATCTAGCCTTAGCCCTCTTTCAGGCACCAAACTACGCTTTGAAAAATTTTGACCATAGCACTTCCATGCTTCCTCACTTGGGAATTTTACAGCATCCCAAAGAGAAGGAGGGGTTCTGGATATCGGAGGAGGACCTATACTAGTGCGAGGTCGCTTTGAACCCATTGTCAACAAAACTCCAAGGACACAAAGAAAAAATTTTAACAATCGAAATCCTAAAATCTTGCTCTATGAAGAATTCCTTACCTCATACTGCTCATAAATAGGTATGCGCCAGAAGGAGAGTAACTGCACGATGGTTGGATGGCCCCGAACATTAAGAAACTGAAGAGTGACGGTTGATTTGCCGAACAACGCTTTGGAAGAAGGGGGATGTCTCTGAGAGAAAAGAGGGGAACTGAAGTGAACTGCTGCAAACGGAACCCAAAAGCCTTGTTTAAAATCAAAAACATGCTACTGGCGTTGCGGCTCGGTGCATGGCGCTGCAGCGCGACCTCAGATCTGCCTTGGCGCTGCGGCGTCATCCTATGCACTGCAGCGCGACTTTTTGGCGCTGCGACGTGAAGCTCAGTTAAAAACTTCAATGCTGCAGCGCAACTCTCCAATAGCTATCAGCTTTTACCGACGCTTCGGCTGGAAATTTTCTAAATGGATTGGCGCTGCGGTGCGATATGGAATTTTTGGATAATGAACACGGCACTGCGGCGCAAAATTTAGTTAATTTGCTGGCGCTGCGGCGCCATCCTTCTGATTTCCTGCACAGGCAAACATCCATATCAGTGAATCAACACAAACATTCTAACTATTAGCCATAGACTACTAATCATACTCACAATTATACTAACAATTATACTACATACTAACATACTAATTCAGCATCTACAATTACTCTATGGAAAACCAAGTGCACTAATGATAACTAAAGAAAACAACACTGAATGAAAATAATAAAGATATTTTTGATACTGAGATGGGGTTGCATCCCCATCAAGCGCTTGATTTAGAGTCGTCGGCTTAACTTTCACCCCGCCTTACATCGGGTCTCCCAAGGTGATGGAGGTGTTTTGCCGGTCGACCTCGCCGCCCCAATAGTGTTTCAAACGTTGTCCATTAACTTTGAAGGTTTTGTTTGAGTGAGGGTCTTCAACCTCAATAGCCCCATGGGGATACACCTTAGCAATTGTGAACGGTCCCGACCATCGGGACTTCAACTTCCCCGGGAATAATTTCAGCTGGGAGTTGAGAAGAAGCACCTTCTGGCCTTGTTCGAAATTCCTTTCGACAATTTTCTTGTTATGGCACCGCTTCGTCTTTTCCTTATACAACTTAGCATTTTCATACGTGTGCGGACGAAACTCATCTGATTCATTGAGTTGTAATAGTCTTCATTCACCCACTGCATCCAAATCGAAATTGAGCTTTTGGATACCAGCTCCACAGGAAGATGACAAGACTTTCCATAAACAAGCCTATACGAAGACATTTCGATAGGCATTTTATAAGCGGTGCGGTATGCCCACAAGGCATCATCAAGCTTCTTTGACCAGTCCTTCCAGTTAGGGTTAACAATCTTCTCCAAGATACGCTTGACCTCTCGATTAGAGATCTCTGCTTGTCCACTTGTCTGCGGATGATAACCTGTGGCTATTTTATGGGTCACCCCATACTTAGCAAGAAGGGCTTCAAAATATTTGTTGCAAAAATGTGACCCTTCATCACTGATTATTGCCCGAGGTGTGCCGAAGCGAGTGAAAATATTTTTCCTTAAGAAATTAAGCACCACCTTATAATCCTTAGAAGGCAAGGTGACTACTTCTACCCATTTGGAGACATAATCAACCGTAACAAGAATATAGAGATTGTTGTAGGAAGATGGGAATGGTCCCATGAAGTCAATACCCCATACATCAAACAACTCTACTTCAAGGATATTCTACAGAGGCAATTCATGCCTTTTTGAGATGGTTCCTACCCTTTGGCATCTATCGTAGTGCGACACATATATGTGTGCATCTTTGAACAAGGTAGGCCAGTAAAACCCAGATTGGAGTACTTTAGCAGCAGTTCTTTGGCCCCCAAAATGTCCTCCATAATTTGAGGAATGGCAATGATGGATCACACCTTCGATTTCCTCCTCTGGCAAACATCTCCGTAGAATCTGATCTGAACACTTCTTGAATAAGAAGGGCTCGTCCCAAAAGTATTGTTTTGCATCATTTAGGAATTTCTTCCTCTATTGATAGCTCAAGATGGGAGGAAGCACTTGACAAGCGATAAAATTAGCAAAGTTCGCATACCATGGGGCTTTGCTTTGGACGACAAACAGTTGTTCATCCGGGAAGAAATAATTGATGTCTGTATTTGCATCTCCCGAATAAGGAGGGTTTTCCAACCTCGACAAGTGATCTGCTACTTGGTTTTCTGTCCCCTTTTTGTCGCGGATCTCCAGATCGAACTCTTGGAGAAGAAGGACCCACCTTATAGGCCTAGGCTTTGCATCTTTCTTCTCTATCAGATATTTGATAGCTGAATGGTCTGTGTACACGGTCACTTTTGTTCCAATGAGATAGGAACGAAATTTGTCGAAAGCATAAACCACTGCCAGCAGTTCCTTCTCGGTTGTGGTGTAATTTAACTGTGCATCAGTTAATGTTTTGTTGGCATAGTAGATCGTGTGGAATACTTTGTCCCTTCTCTGTCCCAACACTGCCCCAATTGCAAAATCACTAGCGTCGCACATGAGCTCAAATGGGAATGTCCAGTCAGGAGATACCACAATAGGAGTCGAAATGAGTTTTTCCTTCAATAGATCAAATGCTCTGAGGCAGGCTTCATCAAACTGAAAAGGCATATCCTTTTCCAATAGTGAACATAGTGGTTTGGTTATCTTTGAGAAGTCCTTGATAAACCGCCTATAGAATCCTGCATGTCCAAGAAAACTCCTAACCGCTTTCACTGATGTAGGCGGTGGTAGACTATTGATGACATCAATTTTAGCCTTGTCTACCTCGATACCACCATCAGATACTCTGTGGCCCAGAATAATGCCCTCCTTGACCATGAAGTGGCACTTCTCCCAATTCAATACAAGATTAGTTTCAACATATCTTTGGAGAACGACGGTTAAATTTACCAGACAGTTATCAAATGAACTCCCGAATACAGAAAAATCGTCCATGAAAACCTCGAGAGTCTTTTCGACCATGTCAGAGAAGATGGACATCATGCAACGTTGGAATGTTGCAGGAGCGTTACACAACCCAAAAGGACATTTTTCGAAAGGCAAAGGTCCCATACGAACATGTAAACGTTGTTTTCTCCTGATCTAAAGGAGCAATAGAAATTTGATTATATCCAGAATAACCATCTAGCAGACAATAGAAATCATGCCCAACAAGTCTATCGAGCATCTGATCAATAAATGGTAGAGGGAAGTGATCCTTACAGGTGGACTTGTTCAACTTTCTGTAGTCCATACATACCTTCCATCCAGTCACCGTTCTAGTTGGAATTAGCTAGTTATTCTCATTGGCTACTACCATCATGTCGCCTTTTTTTGGCACGCACTGAATGGGACTGACCCAAGGACTGTCCGAGATGGGGTAGATAATGCTTGCATCTAGCAGCTTAATGATTTCCTTCCAGACCACCTCTTTCATTATTGGGTTCAACCGCCTCTGATGTTCAATGGTCGGCTTGGATCCTTCCTCCAGTAGAATTTTGTGCATACAAAGGGATGGACTGATCCCTTTAATGTCTGAAATCGACCACCCCAGTGCCGTTTTATACTATTTAAGCACTAGCAGTAGCTTCTCTTCCTGGCATTCATCTAACGATGCAGATATTATAACAGGCAAAGTGGATGATTCCCCCACGTATGCATACCTCAGATGATTGGGCAAGGGCTTTAACTCAAGGACAGGAGGTTCTACTATTGATGGTTGGGCCTTGGAAGTAGATGCTTCTGGATCATTCAGAGACTCAAACTGTCTTTAAAATTGTGTAGATCTCTGGGGTGCATCCAGCCAGTTAGCACATTCAACATGGGTGGCCTCTTCCATAGTACTGGTACCTGTTAGTGTAGCTTCTAAAGGGTCTGTCATGCATGTTTCTGAGAATACTTCCCTGACTGTATCATCAATCACTTTAATCTAAAAGCAGTCTTCAGGGGTGTTCGGATATTTCATTGCCCTGAACACATTGAAAGTTACTTCCTGATCCTGTACTCTCATAGTCAGCTCCCCTTTCTGCACATTTATAAGGGTTCTCCCTGTTGCTAAGAATGGTCTGCCTAGTATTATCGGGACCTCCCTGTCTTCCTCAAAGTCAAGGATAATAAAGTCCGCTGGGAAGATTAACTTATCCACCTTGACAAGCACATCCTCTACTATCCCCTTCGGGTAAGTGAGGGATCTATCCACCAATTGCAAGGTAACACTTGTGGGTTTGGCTTCATTTAGCCCAAGCTTCTTATATATTGATAGAGGCATCAAATTTATACTCGCCTCCAAATCACATAAAGCCTTGCCAATGAATTGGTCCCCGATAGTGCATAAAATCGTGAAACTTCCAGGATCTTTTAGTTTTGGCAGAAGCTTGTTCTGTAGAATGGCACTGTATTCCTCTGTCAGAGCCACGATTTTATAATCTCGCATTTTCCTATTCTTTGATAATATGTCTTTCATGAATTTGACATATCTCGGCATTTGCTCCAATGCCTCTGCAAACGGGATGTTTATGTGAAGCTTCATAAACACTTCTAAAAACTTAGAAAATTACATATCAAGCTTTTGTTTCTGCAGGCGCTGGGGGAATGGCAACTGTGGGATAGGAGGACTAGCTGTGTTCACTGTAGGGGTTGGTGATGAAGGGCTATCTTGAGCATTTACCTCACCCCCAGACTTATCATCACTCTGCTCCACAATAGGTTCCTCTATAGTCACTTCTTTTTGCACTATAGGACTCTCTCCACCATTTTCATTTATAGTTCTCCCACTTCGGAATGTAACTGCTTTGCAGTGTTCCTTCCCATCCTGTTTCAAGTTGACATCAGTGTCACTCGGCAATATGCCTTGCGGACTACTGTTCAAAGCAAAGGCCAACTGTCCCATTTGGACTTCAAGGTTCCGGATGGAAGCTTCTTGATTACCGCTCCTTGTCTCATTTTGGGCAATATATCGTGACAGGAGATCTTCCAAACTAGGTTTTTTTTCTTATTGGGGTGGTGGATGGTGGAACTAATTATGAGAACTCTGTGGTTGTTGGTTGTACTGGTTTTGAGCTTGAAAACCCGGAGGGTTTGAGAAATTAGACCTGGTAGTCGGAGGTTGTGCTTAATTGCTATTTGTGTTTCCCCAAGAAAAGTTTGGATGATTCCTCAAGCACGGATGATAATGAGTGGGGAGACTTGCATTTTGCTGCCGCCCGTAGTTGGAAACAAATTGAACTAACTCGAGGCTTATGGCACACTGATCAGTTGGGTGGCTCCCTTGACACAATTCACACAACACTGCGACACTCTGAACATTCTGCACAGCTTGCACTCCCATGGTGTCGAGTCTTTTTGTTAGCGCTGCAACCTGAGCCACTAATTGTGTGACTGGGTCAACCTCATATATCCCTGCTGCTCTTCTAGGGGCCTGCCTATTATTTGGCCATTGATAATTATTGGCCGCCATTGTTTCCACCAATTCATACCCCGCTGTGTGATGCTTAGACATGAAGGCTCCTCCAGAAGCGGCATCTTTACTCAAACGAGTAGATCCGAATAACACATTATAGAATGCCCAGATGGAAATCCATTCTGGCAGTCCATGGTGGGGGCATTTTCTTGGAAGATCCTTGAATCGCTCCCATGAGTCGTACAAAGACTCTGACTCAAACTGGATAAAAGAGGTAATTTCGAGCCTGAGCCTGGCGGTTTTAGCGGGTGGGAAGAACTTCGCCACGAACTTTTGAGCTAAGTCATCCCACGTAGTAATGGAGCCTGACGAAAGTGAATGTAGCCAGCTCTTGGACTTGTCCTTCAAGGTGAATGGAAATAATTGGAGTCTGATGGCATTGTCATACACTCCGTTGCACTTAAACGTATCGCAATACTCCAAGAAGTTCATCAAGTGATCATTGGGGTCATCATTTGGTAATCCCCCAAACTGAATATTGGAGCACATTTGGATGGTGCCCGGCTTGATCTCAAAATTGTTTGCTTGGATTGCGGGCCTGAGAATGCTCTCTAGCAAATCTGCGATGTGAGGCATAGCATGCTCCCTTAAAGATTTTTGAAGTTCCTCAGCCATTGTAACAGGAGTATGTATGTCCCGAGCTTTTTCTCTCTGCAGGCGTCTGCACGTTCTATCAATCTTGGGATCGAGAGGTATTATGTTCCGACCCCTTTGAGCTGGCATACGCCGTAGAGATCACCTGAAAAGTAAATTAAACAGATAATATCAGTTTAAATTAAGATCGTATTGACTAAGATTTAATATTGATAACAAATAGTACTAAGTCCCCGGCAACGGCGCCAAAAACTTGTTGTCCGATTTATGTAACGATAATTAACGCGCAAGTATACGCGGTCAACAAGTAATATAAGATAAGTGGAGTGTCGTACCCATGAGGATGAAGTCTTAAGTGCAAATCAAATACTAATGTAAGTTGTATACTGTCTTATCTAAACAAGTGATTAGAGATGGTATGTTAAACTATGTGATTACAACTAAAGGAGGTAAGAGAAGTAGTTGTACTAGGGAGTCAAGTTAGGATTACAATTCCCCTAATGCATATCCTAATCTCCTAACTCTCCACATTACAAACGAATCAAGGAATGGTCAGCCGAGAATAGAACTACGCATACGTTTCTGTCGAAGGCCAAATGCACATCCCTAGCTAGATGAATCACAATATGTCTATTGATGAAAATAACTAGAGTATGGTCATTAAGCTTAGTCTCAAGGCTACATAAGGCAATTAGAGATATGTCTATCCTATTAAGCAGTTTATGCACACATTCCCTTAGGCAAGGTCATAACAAGTGTTCTTGTATTTTAAAAGCTAGATATTAATGTCCATTTTTAAATATCCATTAATATCAATACCAAAAACTCTGTCAAGCAATCAGTCAATAAGCAAGAAATACAACAACCCATTCCCAAAATGATTCATTAACATAAATAGGAGAGAAAGTTAATTAGGCTAAACAATAGGTTACATTGCAATCCTAAAAAGGAATTAGTTCATAACCATGGTGCTAATACACATTTCTATAACATTCAACATTGCTCAGTAATACACAAATAAATGAGAGATTTGGAATAAGAAAACTCCTGTTGTGAGGTTTTCTGTCTCCAATTCTCTCTTCTCCGCGTAACTCCTGAGCTGTCTAGGATTCAATAACTATTCTCCCTTGAAGCACAGCTTCTTTCTGTTCTATAAACTAATTAATACTACTCTGTTATCACTTTCTGTAATCAATCTCCTCGCCGCCGTCTTTCTTTTCTATCTGTCTCCCCCCCCCCCCATTACTGCTTTTGCTTTAGGTCATTAAAAGCGAGTCACTGGCTGGGCACCGGAGGTAGCGCTGCGGCGCGGAGACTAAAGTTGTTGGGTGGCGTTGCAGCGGCATATAGGCTTAAAAACACCAGCACTCACGCTGCAGCGCGAGCTCATGAAGGAGCAGGGCCGCTGCAGCGCCAGATGACGTCAGCTTGGACAAGGAGGCGGTGCTGCGGCGCGAGGAAAAGGCAAGGCTATAGCGCTGCAGCGCCAGAGGGTAAAAAATGAAAATTTTGCCCCTATACGCTGGAAATGACCTAAGCAGCCCTGCATCATACAGGATAAGCATAATAACAACAAAATATATATAAACACAAAATAAATAACATAAAACAAGCAGCGTCTTAAGCTTCAGAGAATCTAATTCGCGATATAAATACCACTCATCAGTTGGTCTTATTGATTTTTATGAGATTGTCTATTATGATTCATGCCTTCATTGCTTAATTGCTTAGCTAACAATTATTGTGATAACCTATATGGACTTAAAAGACAAAATATGGGTTTAGGTCTAATCGTAGTACCGGGCAATTGTATGTCTACATAGCATTGGATGTATGATTTGTGCTTAGAATAGACATATACCGAAGCGCCGCTCGTATTCAATTGAGAACTTGGGCTTAAACACTAATTATTTGTTGACCGCATAGACATATAGTGGTTTAGGTAATGTGGGAGTTCATGTGCGTTCTATCATCTGTAGATTGTATGTGATATGGATTAGGTGCATTGAAAGATTGCCTTATTTCACTTTCGTGTTCTCGACTAACATTCTGTGACGATTAATTTAACCTAACTGGAAGTATGTTGATTTAGATGAATCATTAGGGGAAGTTGAAATCTCATGTCTTCATTATCTGATTTTACTCTAGGGTTATTTAGTTTTAGTTTAATTTACTTATTTAATTTTTAATTAAAACACTCCATCGCTCGTTTAGATAAGACTGAAATGATTACGGGCTAGTGGTTTGGCACACTTTTATCAGTTAATTCCCTGTGGGAACGATATATGTACTCACACTTTATTACTTGTTGACCGCGTATACTTGCGCGTATTTGTTATTATATAAATCGGACAACAAGTTTTTGGCGCCGTTGCCGAGAAATTAATTTGATAACTGTTTGCCAACATTAGTTTCAATCAAATTAGTCTTAATTTAAATATTTTTATTTTGTTTTAATTCTCTTCCTATATTCTCTTTTCAGGTAACATAGATCTCAATGCTTATCCATGATTTTACACAAGGCACGATCAACCAAGGGAAATAGGGAATGATAGCCTTGACCCAATTGCTACATTATCAGCACAGTTAGAGGTTCTTTCGAGGATGTTGGATACTGTTACAGCCCAACAGAGTCGAGAGACAGTAATTAGTTATGACTACTGTGCTGGTAACCATTCGAGCCATCAGTGCCCCGTCAATTTTGGACAAGTGAAGTATGGGGGTGATTACTCCAACCATGAGGATTATTCCACTTTTCAGCAAGATTGGGGGTATCACCCAAACTCTTCAGCGAGCTATTATCAAGACCAATACTGCGAGCAAAGTCCAATATATGCACCAGACCCCACATATCAATCTCTGTGTTTACAAGAAGAACAATCAACAAATAAATTCATGTATAGGAGCCAGGAGCTATCGAACCAAAATTTTCAGAACCAGATGGCATTAATCAATAATACACCAATCAATGAGACTCAGTATATGGATTCCGAGGCTGAAATAGAAAAGGCAAGATTGGAAAGTCTATGGGGAAATTCCATATCATCAACAAAGGAGATCTTGATTGAGCAAGCGAAGTCGATTGAGAATCTTCAGAATTGGGCGGATCAAATTAGCACGACTTTACTGTAGGAGGAAGTGATTGAGCAAGGTATAAAGACTCAGGATCTTCATAATCCAATGACTCAACTGTTTGAAGTCGTGAGCAATGGCCCTTAGAATACTTGGTGCTATGAATTGGACGCTGAAACTGATGTAGAGCCAGAAGTGCACTTACAGCTGGACGAACTGAAAGAAATGAATATTGAGGAGAAACTTGGGGGTGTGAAAAATTATGATTGTGAGCCAACTGTGACAACACCCCAGGTGCCTTCTCCACCAAAGTTGAATAAACCAGTGAAGTTTGCACACCCATGCCCCCTTGGAAGTCACATCACAAATACAGATCTTGATGATATGAGAGATTCCACGTTTCTGAAACCATGGTGGTCCGTAGAAGACAGAATGGAAAAAGAGCCTGTTGTATTATTCATGCCTCAATGCAAAACTCTTTGTGCAAATACAACGGAAGAAGTACCTAGCTCCCTGAACTTAAAAATGGGGAATTCATATACACATCATAGGCTAGGCGGCTTAAATTCGAAGCCTCTCAAAAAGGGGAACCTACTAACGCGCATGGCAGTTGTAATGGATGGAGGGTTTCTCAAATATCATCGAGGAATCAGATAGCGGTGGCAATACAAAGTCCAACTTTCGGACTATAAACCAAGCACTCGATGGGAGGCACCCCATCAAATCTCTCTCTCCCTACTTGTTTAATTCTACTTTTTTATCTCCATTTTCCCCCCTGTTTAATTCTTAGTTGTTTGATTTTGTTGAAAATTTTTGATTATATTTTTGGAATTAGGATCTCAATGCCTACATTTTTGGACTTAGGCATTAGTGCGTACATTTTTGGGACTTTAAAGTTTTGAACACATTTTAGAAGAACGAGCATATTACATATACGCACATATTGGAGTTTTTTATGGGAATTCACATATATATCCCCTATGTTTAATTCTCCTAATTGTAAATAGTTAATATTAAGTTTTGGTGGTTGAGAGGGTTTAATAAATCTTCTATGCATCTCTCAAATTAAAGTTGCTGGAATGAAGCAAAGTTCAAAAGCCCATCCTCAATGCATGTCAAACGCTGCATATCAGAAATCTTGGGAAGGGCGCGGCCACGCCGGAATCAATGCTAATAGGCGCGCAGCCGCGCGTCATGCAGGTTATCTCAGACTTAAGGCAAAAATTCAGCAAAAACTGAGCACCACATCATTTCATGTAGCAGTAGAGGCTGACGAGGGGAGTTTCCATTTTGCCATTTACCTTCAATGAGGACATTGAAAATTTTATGTAGCGCCCCCAACTCCAGGTCCCCAGAAACTCAGATCTAGTACGTTAAGATACATCATTTCTATAACTATTGCAGAAGATATAAACATAAATTATTTTTAGAATAACTTTTTACAACATAATCCCCAAGGTCTGTAACCTTAACTTAATACCTGCCTTCAATATCCTATACGTCATACAATGTCATTTGTATCCAATGCTATTACCATTTGAATTGTATAATAATTCCGTCCTGGAACTTGTCTTTGCCTTTGCCTGTATCTGAAGTTTCGTCTTAATCTGAAAGTTTTATCATGATATAACAATGGTGAGCAACAAGTTTGCCCAGCAAGTTTAAGTTCAAATGAAGATATATCATGATTGAAAAGAATAATAAGCTGGCAAACTTTCAACAATATAATGATTGTGAAAGAATATGAATTAATTTCAATACTGAATGACATAATCAATATGTTGAAGGGACAACAATGAACATGAACAAATTCAACTGAATAATATGGTAATGAAGGTGATCAGCCTTTCATACCTGATGAACATATATAATATGCACAAGGTGTGAATCAATAATTAGTACAGATGTGAATAATCAACAATAATTATTCATGAACATGCTTTAAAAATATAACTCAAGTTTGAGTTAAAGAAAACTTGCATGTACCATCGATTACTGTTACGCAATATAATTTAATCGCTTTATTGGAAAGACCTATCAGTTATAAGATTGATCTTTCAATTAGCATAACATAGCTTATAAAAAAACTATCTAACATTTAAACACATAGTCAAATATTATATAACCTTAACACTATACATACACAAGTCTAAACCTAGCACACATCGAGTCTTTAATAATATTTAATGTAGTATACTGAGTGGCTTCCCACACATAACTAACAAATTAGTTTTCGTCTCGTCTACACTATTTTCACAGTGAGTTAGATCGGTTACTAATTCGTAGATACCTTCCCTATATGAAGGAGTCGTTTAGCCCAGCTACTATACATCAACCATTAAAGGGTACGATTGTACTACCTTAGACTTAACACTACTATATCATACAACTTGTGAATTAACACTTAATCTTTCATTTTATAAGTCCTTTATAATTAAGTAAGTCGAATACCTAATCTAGCAACCTGGATTCAGATTGAATTATAATTTAGTAACTAATTCCCAATCCAGCAGATTGGATACAACTGACCTCCAATCCAGCAAACCTGGATTCAAACTAACATCCAATCCAGCAAGCCTGGATTCAACTTACCTCTAATCCAGCAACCTGGATTATCCAAACAGACCATTCCAGCAACTTGATGGCCAATCCAGCAAACCAGATTGCAATCTAGCAACATGATGGCCAATCCAGCAAGCTGGATTCTCTTTTTTTAACCAAATCATCTTATTATTTTTTTTATCTTTTGTCCACACATAAATACATGTATTCCATATACAAAAAAAAATTTCAGGAATTTTTCAATTTACTTAAGTATTTTCCAAAAATCCATTTATAATTAATTCCTTAAGAAATTTGCTATATCACACTTAACTCCAAAAATTTTCAACTCTTGGCGGGTTCTTACACATGTTGTCGTGAGTCTCCAGTTTAAATTTTGTGGACATTGGAGTTATACAACTTCGGTTATAGCGATTTTTATCAAAAAAAAATATAAATATTAAATAGTCATACCAAGGTCAATTTAAGTCGGAATGAGCTCATTTTTGGACACAAGCTACTTTATATCATATATTTTAATGTCCCACGATGCCGGAATTTATTTCATAAAAAAGGTGGATGAAATTGCCCTTCAAATATCCAGACAGCCTACTTTTGTCATTTTTTAGATTTGGCGTCCTTTGTTCAAAACAGTCCACACGAAAATATTTATGGAATTTTCCACTGATTCCACTTGGATCTATTAGAAGACTTCTATATATAACTCCAGAAATTAACCACACTCAAAAATTCAAAATAGAATAGGAGATATGGTCTTTTGAATTTTATGTTACGTTTTCTCAAAATCTAATTTTCTAGTTTTTGTGTTTTGTACAAAATCTTCCTATATCTCTTGATTAATCAAACATTACCCCTCATCAATCACCATAACACATATCAATACATCATATGTTCATGGATATATCATGATCCATGATCTATTTCACCAAAAATCACTAAACACAAGATTAACACAAGTAAAGCTAAGAAAAATAAAGATTCTCACTTTTAAAAAACCTAGTTCCCCTTTTATGTTTTAGACCCAATTTCTAACACTTGATTATATTATAACCATCCATGAATCTATAGAAATCACATAGATTAAAGGGTTCACACTTTCAAATCATGTAACCCCCTTTTTATTAAACCATCATAAGAAAATAAAATCAAGTATAGAAATTATACCTTTGATTTTTTTCTCCTTCTTCTTCTTCCATGGAGGAATTTCTCTCTCCTTTCTCCCCTGGGGTTGCCGCCCATCTCTCCTCCCTTTCTCTCTATCCGTATCTTTCTCTTATCTCTTACTCCTCTCTCACTTATCTTAGAAAATAAAGTGAGATTACCAAATGAATAATTAATTGACTAGCAAAATGAATATAGACAAAATATCTATCCATATCTAATCATATCTTCCCCCCCAATCTTATCCCTTCACTCTCTCTTATCACTACAAGTATTGCTTGCAAGCATGGATAAAGTGTTGGCCCATTATTAGAATGACAACACAAAAGTTAATCTACCTTCTCATCAAATGCATCTCCCCTGCCCACTCCTTGCAATTTTCAGCCATGTGCCCCATTTTCCTTCCAATTTGATTTTATTTAATGCTTTAATCAATGACTAATATACCCTTGCTCATGTGGGCTAATAGTTGGGCCACTCCTTTAATCATTTGGGCTAGCAATTTTAATTATTTTGCTTACTAATTCAAATGAACTTGGGCTTTTAATTAATTCCTTTTTGCGCTTGCTAATTTAATCCTTTTCATGCTCCACTTAGTATACTTAAGGTCCAATAAGTCCCCTTTCCCATTAGGCTAAGCTTGGGCCTTCATTTAATTTATTTTGGGCTTGCACCTTTTTATTAATTTACTTACTAACAAAATGAACTTCGGCCTTCCTCTATAAATAAATTAGGCCACCATAAAAATTATCTCATACATGATATATTGGGCAAGTTTAATAACTTAATTGCTATTAAATAAATTTAGCTACAAGTCCAATGCTTAAATAAACAATTGGGCTACTTATATAATTCCTTGAGCCATAAATCAACTTAGTTCCATACGTTTATTTATTTTTTTATCTTACCCTAATCATGTAGTTAGGCTTTCCATTACACACCTTTGCAAATAAATTTTTTACTCATATATCTTTAATTTCATAACCTAATTAGACTTGTTATACTAAGATTATAAAATTAGTAAATTGAGATGTATAAACTAAATCTCTTAGAGTTAGTATATATTTTTACCCTTAAGTTTTTAATTTTCATACCTAATATATATATTAGGTTACAAGACTTTATTCTTAATTCTCTTTATATGTTAAATAAATATATAAACATTACACAAAACCATATAAGTCCTTAACAAAAATTTTAAATCTATACTCTATTTCTAGTCTAGGTCTTATTATTTAACCTTTATTTAATCATTTAAGATTTTATAAATTTTTGGGTTGTCACATTTTAAGTTTGGGGGTATTAGGTTTATTTTTGCATGTACTTTAGTTCATTTCATTTTGCATATTATGTTTGTTCATATAGTGCATATAGGTCGTATTTTGTTAAAAATTTGTCAAATTTTTATTTTGTTTTAGATGGTTGTGTTAGAACAAATTGCATGAATTCAGTTTTCAGTTGGTTTGTTTTTTTTATTTGGCCTGTGAGGAAACTAAAATTACTTGATTTTTGAACTGATTTGAGACTTAAGCTTGATTATGATGTCATATATGTAAATCCTTATCTGTTAAATACTGATGTCACCAGTTAGCACTCTAAGAGTAACCAACATAACTTGCTTAGTTTAAATCTTCACATACTTGTCTTCTGGTGGGAAATCTATCTTTTATTGAAAGAGTTTTAGTTCTCATATGATAATAACTAGGACTGTAAAAAGCTTAAGTTTAGGGAAAATAGAGGGTATGTATGCTATGTGGGGAGATGGAGCGTAAGACGCACTCTCCTCTATAATAATTATGGAACAAAGAAAAGAAAAAGAAAAGTTGAAATAAAATAAACACGTCGGCTATGTTAAGTCCTGTGGCCTTTGATATTCGAGCAAGTAAGCCCGAGGGGTGTCTTATCACCCAGCGCCCTAAGGCCTTGCGGTCTGGGAGTCGTTGGTCTAAAGCTCGCAACAGGGGTATCACCGAAAAGCCTAAGAGGACTAGGCATTGCACAGTCGATTGTGTACACAGAAAAGAGCAAAAACGCCCTAGTGAGTAAATAAAAAGCATAATTAAACCTCCTGTGACTCTTAGCTTCAGTAATGCATGGTCTTGGTTAGAACTTATCTGATTTACTATTTTTCTTAAGTTAAAACTTGTTTTTCCCCTAAGAAGCACAGTATGTGATAAATTTATTCAAAAGCATGTCTAATGGTTTCTAGGCATACACACACTACATCATTACTGACAGGTTTGGATTTGCGAGGATATGCCTTATGATTTTGTCCTGGGTAGCTTTCCTGTTTGATTCGCCTGTGATTTTTCTGAGGCATTTCATTTGAATATCAATTCTGACTGAGACTTGGATTCGCATTCATGATAGAATAGCTTGCATTCATTGTAATCATTGCATTGCATCTTTTGTTTGGTTTTATATTGGTTACTTGAGGGCAAGCAACGTTTAAGTTTGGGGGTATTTGATATGTGGTTTTTATGACCACTTATTCGGATATGAGCTAATTTGTTTTGATGTTTAAACTCAAGTATCGTTATGCTTTTAATGTGTTTTTGCTTTCTTTTGTAGTTTTCTTTATTTGGAACTCTCTTGGTGCATATTGGGCTAAAAAGGATCAAAAAAGGGGAAAGATGCAAAGAAGTAGGCTGATGGCATGATGATGGACAGAGTAGAAGGATGCAAGAATGAAGGGGAGCAAGAACAGAAGCCAAGTGCAGCAGAACAGAAGCAAAAGAGCAGCGAAAACCAGATCTGCACATCAGCACAGTCGCGCCTTATGCTTGGCAAAAAGGCGCGCGGCCGCGCCTGTTCCCAGCTGACCAAAACTTTAACTCTTGTAATTAAACATACGGGGCTTGGCTTTGAAGGCTTATATATTTTGGCTTTTGCCCATTTTGATACATATACAATAAACTCCCCTTAAGGGAGCCCTAGCCCTAGTTCTCTTCTTCTTTTCTCTTTAATTTCTTGTCTAGATTAGCTTAGGAGTAGATTAAGGTTAGGTTTAATTAGTTAGTTTCTAGGGTTTAATTAGAGAAGAAAATTGAAGCATTTGGATAACATCAAAGATCCAAGCTTGGAGAAAGAACATAAATTTTCATTCTCCATCTTTATACTCTCCTTGTTATCATTTTGTATTCGGATGGTGTTTATTTAATTTGTGGATGATATATATTTAATTCATTTATGACTTAAACTATATTTTGAGATTTCAATGGAACCTTTTGAGTAGTTTATATTGATATGCTTCCATGTTGGTCTTATTGATTGCTATGAGATTGTCTATTATGATTCGTGCCTTCATTGCTTAATTGCTTAGCTAACAATTACTGTGATAACCTATATGGACTTGAAAGACGAAATGTGGGTTTAGATCTAATCGTAGTAGCGGGCGATTGTATGTCTACATGGCGTTGGATGTATGATTTGCGCTTAGGATAGACATATACCGAAGCGCCGCTCATAGTCAATTAAGAACTTGGGCTTAAACTCTAATTATCTATAGACCACATAGACATATAGTGCTTTAGGTAATGTGGGTGTTCATGTGCGTTTTATCATCTGTGGATTGTATGTGATATGGGTTAGGTGCATTGAACGATGGCCTTATTTCACTTTCGTGTTCTTGACTAACATTCTGTGACGATTAATTTGACCTAACTGGAAGTATGTTGATTTAGATGAATCATTAGGGGAAGTTGAGATCTCATGTCTTCATTATCTGATTTTACTCTAAGGCAATTAAGTTTTAGTTTAATTTACTTATTTAGCTTTTAATTAAAACACTCTATCGCTCGTTTAGATAAGACTGAAATAATTACGTGCTAGTGGTTTGGCGAACTTTTACCAGTTAATTCTCCTTGGGAACGATATTTGTACTTACTCTTTATTACTTGTTGACCGCGTATACTTGCGCGTATATGTCATTATATAAATCGGACAACAAACTGCAGTTATCTAGGAAGCTCCAAGTGTTCATTCAGATGAGGAGGAGCCTATGGAGGATCCCGATTCTCCCATAGAGGATGAGTTGTTTACCGGCTTGATAGCTGCTTTGGTTAGTGACCCTCCGAGCATTCCCGCCGGTACAGATCCAGCTATTGCTGATTCACTAGCTCAGATGACTTTCGAGAGAGATTAGGCTAGGGCGTTGATGTTGACAACCCTTTCTAGCAGAGATACAGCTTTAGCTGCGAGAGACGAGGCTTGAGCAACTCGAGATGTATCATTGATTGTGAGAGACAAGGCTCGATCTACCCGAAATGCATCTCTTGAGGAGATAGATGAGGTCCGATCTGCCAGAGATGTAGCCTTTGGGAAGATTGAGGAGGTCTTAGTTGCCCAGGATGCCTCTTATATTGAGTGGGATGAGGCCATAGCTACCCAGGATGTCTATATTGTGGACAGCACAACCCTGAGATCATATATAGACAGCCTGGTTGGAGAGATGAGTGCTTTTATAGATGGCCATATCAGCACTATGCACATGGCTGTGGATGTCCTTGCTCGTATGGAGACCGAGGCCATTTAGCTTGCAGCTGCTCCTCCATCTTCAGAGAGTGATGCCATGTTGGTATTGCTATCTCTCTTGTCCTTGGGTCCATAGACTAGCTTTATTTTTCCTGCACATACTAGATCAGCAATTTTTGTCATGTACAGGACACAGTGTATATATCAAATAATATTATATATAAGAGAAATTTATTTTGATTCACTTCCCTGTTAGATATGTATTGTCATTGCTGAGTGATTACCACTTCTTTCATGACTTACTGTTATTGATGCATTACTAGCTTCTCCTTGATGGATGGACAGTAAGATGTCAGAGAATATCTCAGACTGGCCTGTTGACCAGGGAGATTTGATAAAATTTGTGTTTTATCGTGTTTCGGTATCTTGGGACTGGTTTTTATTATTTTTTTATTGGTTTTTTGTTTTTCTTTGAAGGTCGCACCGCACCATGAATGGCTGCCTACGTACTCCTGGGTGGAGGGTGATCAGGTTATTCGTAGTTCAAGTTTTGTGTGACAGGTTTGAAAAGTGTTTCTTTTGAGTTTGGTTTGATAGGTTTTTGAGTTTTTGTTTCATTTGACCGCACCAGGAATGACTATCTACGTACTCTCGGACTGAGGGAGATCAAGTCATTCGTAGTTCGATCTTCTTGTGAAAACTGAAATGATTTGATTGATTCGCAGGGCCAGGATGATGTCTGGCATGTGTTTTAGACATAGTACCTTTTTACTGTGTCTGAGTTAATGAGTTGGGGAAATTCGCTCCAGTCCATCTCTTGTAATCTGATAGCTCCTCCTGTCAACACTTATTTGACAATGAAAGGGACTTCCCAATTCGGTGCGAACTTTTCTTTGGCTTCATCTTGATTGGCCAGAATTTTCTTCAATACCAAGTCGTTTTCTTTGATTGCCGGATTTGGACTTTCTTGTTGTATGATCGAGCAATTGTTTGCTTATATAACTACCCGTGGAAAATGGCGGCAGCCCTCTTTTCATCTACCAGAGACACCTGGTGGTATCGCTGTGACGCCCCCAAATTCAGACCGTCACTGATCTCGAATTCGGTTCATCACGTACTAATTCTAATAACAACTAAAATCCCAAACAATGGAATAACAGAATAATTTACATTGATATAACATAAATATTCTCGTCCCAAGTCTCGAAACTATTACTAATACACTTCATAATTTAAACCAAACATATCTTAATACAACATAATGGAAACATCCTAATATAGAAAAGCACAACTACTCCATAGCCTTGCCTTCGCACTTGTCCTGATCTGGGGTTCCACCTTGCCCTGCCCTAACTGAAATGTTTATGGGAAGCAAGAGTGAGCAACAAATTTGCTCAGCAAGTAATATGCCAATAAATGTGAACAGGAATATATACAGTTCTAAATCTCAAGGGTAAAACAGTAATTAATCGCTCAGAATTTCAAATAAGAATGTTGTGAACAAAATAAATAGCAATGACTTTCAAATCTATTCTGTGAAGTTGAATAAGGACTACTACGGGTCGAGAAGTTATTAAAGGATTCAAAAGTTTCAACAATTTCAAGTGAGTGAATAGATATCACAAAGTGTCGCTGTGGACCAAGGATTTATAAAAGAATCCAAAGAATTCAAAGTTTCAACCAAATAAATACTGGATACTGAGTGGTCGCTAAGAACCACGAACTTCTACTAGAATCACCAAAAATATTTCTGGTAACCCAACCAAGTACATTTAGGGGATCAGCCTATCGTACCTGGAGTTATGCATAACCTGTCACACCACTGTCGGCACCCCAACTATATAGTTCCCCTTTTTACAAGGGTTGTTCAACTCAGTCAATTTATAAGAGTCCGCACCAAGACAATTGGTGTGGATTGCTTTCTAATTTATGATATTGGTCTAGCCGAATTAAATGGCGTAGACAATTTTAACAATGTATATAAAAACAATTTATGAGTTCAGTATTCGCAACAATAATTCGAAGAATATAATCGTGATTTAAATCAAACTATGAAACATAAGTTTGTAAGGCAAGAATTATTCTAGCACTTATTTACTCGTACGACCAAAGTTAGTACAAGCTTGAATATGTGTTCAATAAAGAGTATGAATCAAATACTTGCTCAATAAAAGAGTAGTCAGATACTTGCAATTAATATACAAGAATGGTTTCAAGGAAACTTTCACAATGAAAGAGTATAAGTTAGGAAACTTGCTTACGACGTTCCTCAAATAAGTAACCACAAGGATAGGATACTTGCAACTCAATAAAAGTAGGGTTCAGATACTTGCACTATAAATGAGTGTAAGTCAGGAAACTTGCACTTTAAAAGAGTGTAAGTTAGAGAACTTGCCTTATGCGTAGTTTACCAACGTAAAGCTTATCAACACTTTTCGAATCCTATTATAACATATTTACATGTATAGAATATTCATTAGCTAAATACATTCGGTACGCAAGCTCGATATGTAAGTTACACATACCCTTAACACATAATTAGTTTATAAGACATTAAAGAATCAAGTAACATAATTATATCCATTAGTTACACAGTTAATCAACATATACTACCTCATATAAGCAATGCTTACATAACTCTTATCCTTGCTACATAGGTATACCACATATAGCATTGTATTAAATCATAACGCCTAACCGATTATGTTATTATTCTCCATGAAATTTCCTCTCTTAAGTTTAAACATCTTCATAGTATGTCATTACGTACTTGTACACACGTAGCACGACATCAGATTATAAGACATCATGAAGTCATCAACATAGTTTCTAATCGTTGCTTTATAGTTCACAAACACCTTTTAGACTTATCATTGGGAAGTTTATAATCAAACGTTCAATTCTATCACTTAGCATGCCTCTTGACACATTACTTAGCATACTGGTCATATACTACAAGTTAAAGTAATCTATCGGTAGGAAGCGCGTCGTCTTCTTTAATCGGTCGATGTATTCTATAATTTCTCACCTCATATTGACCACCAATAGTGTATTCGAAGATCCCGGTACGTTTTTGTGCTTCCTGGGTGAACGAAATATGTCCAACCATATGCCTCATGAAAACTCTTATCTCGCAATTTTAGTTACGGTTGACTCTCACGCTCGATCTACAATTCTCAAGATACCATTATTATTTCTTCTGAACTTTTTCTCTTTATCTTCTCACACTTTTTGTCTTTATCTTGTTATCCCATCACTCTATCCAACAACGCTAGACAAACCTCCATTATAAACTTCCCTTTGGACTCTCTGGGTCCCTCACTTCTCTTCATCTTCCTGATCAGTTCCTCTCGAGTTATCAACTTGAATAATTTCTCCATTCTTTTTTTTCTTTTTTTTTTACTTAGCATATCGGCTACTACGTTTGTCTCTTCCAGGTAATAGAGAATTTTGCAATGGTAGTCTTCGTCTGCTCCCAATTACTTACCGCCTTCAACTCTGTCGGATCTGACGTGCCCTAAAACTAATCTTCTCCTTGACACACAACACTGGTGCTCCCCAAGGGAAAACACACTCGATTGAATATTTCCTTAATCTAACATTTCTCGCAATTGTATTAGTAATTCTTCATTTCTACCGGCGCCATAAGAGAGGTGCTTTCAAAATCAGTGTAGTCTCTGGTACTAAATCTATTACGACCTATTTTCTCTGTCTGGCGGAAGGCTGGGCAGATCTTCTGGGAATATATTTTGAAATTCTGGTTATACTAATACATTATTTATTTCTACTTCCGTTCTCTTAGTATCTATAATAAAAGTGAAACGATTTATACCAACTTTTCTTAATATATCTTGGCCTGCATCATCGTAAGGCAACACAATTGCCTAAACGACAAGCTACCATAAAACACTTCCTTAGACCTGTTCAGATTCTGGAGGTTCACATTTTTCTTCTAACAGTCAATTATCGTAGTATGGTTATATAATCAGTCCATTTTTAGTATCCCATCACACTTTCCAAATTTTATCGGATTCTAGTATGTGCTTAGCTTACGTTCCCTAATTTATGCGCAATAATATCGACAAACAAATTTCTACAAAAATTACTTCCTTATTCGCAACTTCTACGTTTAAAGGATCTTCTAATCGTTCTTGGGGTAACTTAGTCGTCTCACAGTTTTTCAGATGCAAAAGGGAAAGATAGCACTCATATTAGATAATATATACTCATTTATATTATAGATTAAGACAACACCTGACATCACGACTTAGAACGCCACTGCATCATTTATCATAATGTTAGTCCTACTTAGCATTGGTTCACTTGATTGAGCTAGTTCAATTATCGTCATCTCCTCTCTATGGCTTCCTTTGTTACCGTTTTCTTCCTTCCTTCCTTTCTTTGGGCAGTTCTTAAGCTGATGATCTGTTGACTTACAAGCAAAGCATCCTCTGATCTTCTTCGGGTTTGGGCAATTCGGGGAAATATGCCCTTCCTGGCCGCAGTTATAGCAAACGCCTCGTCCCTTCCAGCACTCTCCTTGATGACTCTTTCCACATTTCGGGCAAACCTTGTTCTTTTTCTTGAGTCCTTCTTGGTGACTTCCCCTCGGATTGTTGTTGATGTTGTTGTTGTCCCGTCTTCTTATGTTTTCGTTTCCCTTCTCGTTCGTTTCCTTCTGCCGATAACTTATTTGTCGTTTTTCATATCCATACGCAAAACAATCTATGGTTTTCTCCTCCCTAGGACAGTTAGGAGAAATATGACCCTTCACACCACACTTATAACATACATGTTTTCCTTTCAAATACGCTCTCATGTGGTTCTTTCCACATTCCTTACAGGCTTCTATCTTCTTCTTCCATAGCTGTCCTTCTCCTCGCACATACTTATTCTCATTCCACTTCCTCTTGAAATTCTTATTGCTACCACTACTACTCTCTTCCATCCTACCTTCGTTCGCTTTCTTTGAATTATTAACCTCTCTTTCTTTAGTCAAATTAGTATCTTTTCCTACCTCAGAAGTTTTCGTATGCCTCTTCTTATAATCATTGATTCCTTCTTCAAAAGCATTTACTATAAGGTCTACTAATTGTTGTAAGGGTTCTTGATTCAGTTCCCTATCTCCATTCTCCGTAGCTTGACGAGTCTCTCCTCCTTGAGGTATCGACATTTCTCTGCGTAGAAATAAAATGGTATTATCATCTCTTTGTTAAACATCTAATACTTCTTAAGACGTATAAGTTTTATGTCTATTCTCCCTTGTTATTATATAACATAATCTGGTTACTACACGCACGTTTAATAAAAATATGCCACAAGAAAACATATCACATCGTATAGCATTCTGCTAATCTCAATACATACCCCTCTCGGGTACCACTAAAGTTGGGGTTAGAAAGATACTTCCCACATTATCCCTAAAATTGGGATCTATAACACTATTTCGCATCTATAAATATTTATCGTATCATTCGCGACACTTATACCACTATCTACCTACTACCTTCACTATGTCTATATCTGTTAGTTACTAAACTGAAGTTTTAGAACTTCGCCTTCCACTATTGTATCTTATTCTTCATCTTAAAGTAACTCACACATGCCTCAATCCTGAAAGAAAACTTTCACCGTGGATTTCTGCTTGGATTTCGATTCCATCCCCTCCTAGGTTAAGGTTATTGCTGTAAAAGACTTAACTTCAAGGGGTGTTGCGGACACCATATGTATATCACGTGGTTCCTCCTCCATGACCCTACTAGGTTTACCTATCTCTGACATCCATAATCACAAAACCAACAACTTTATTATCATCTTCGAATAAAACATAATTTCATTGTATGGAATGAAAATATATTTCATAACACTTCTAGCTTTCTAAGATGACTCTACATGAGTTTTATCTCATTGTATTCTCTAAATTCTTCTAAGGTTATACCCTAAGGACTCTCGCTCCTAAGGTTTATAACCTACAGCTTTGATACCAACCTGTGACGCCCCCAAATTCAGACCGTCACTGATCTCGAATTCGGTTCATCACGTACTAATTCTAATAACAACTAAAATCCCAAACAATGGAATAACAGAATAATTTACATTGATATAACATAAATATTCTCGTCCCAAGTCTCGAAACTATTACTAATACACTTCATAATTTAAACCAAACATATCTTAATACAACATAATGGAAACATCCTAATATAGAAAAGCACAACTACTCCATAGCCTTGCCTTCGCACTTGTCCTGATCTGGGGTTCCACCTTGCCCTGCCCTAACTGAAATGTTTATGGGAAGCAAGAGTGAGCAACAAATTTGCTCAGCAAGTAATATGCCAATAAATGTGAACAGGAATATATACAGTTCTAAATCTCAAGGGTAAAACAGTAATTAATCGCTCAGAATTTCAAATAAGAATGTTGTGAACAAAATAAATAGCAATGACTTCCAAATCTATTCTGTGAAGTTGAATAAGGACTACTACGGGTCGAGAAGTTATTAAAGGATTCAAAAGTTTCAACAATTTCAAGTGAGTGAATAGATATCACAAAGTGTCGCTGTGGACCAAGGATTTATAAAAGAATCCAAAGAATTCAAAGTTTCAACCAAATAAATACTGGATACTGAGTGGTCGCTAAGAACCACGAACTTCTACTAGAATCACCAAAAATATTTCTGGTAACCCAACCAAGTACAATTAGGGGATCAGCCTATCGTACCTGGAGTTATGCATAACCTGTCACACCACTGTCGGCACCCCAACTATATAGTTCCCCTTTTTACAAGGGTTGTTCAACTCAGTCAATTTATAAGAGTCCGCACCAAGACAATTGGTGTGGATTGCTTTCTAATTTATGATATTGGTCTAGCCGAATTAAATGGCGTAGACAATTTTAACAATGTATATAAAAACAATTTATGAGTTCAGTATTCGCAACAATAATTCGAAGAATATAATCGTGATTTAAATCAAACTATGAAACATAAGTTTGTAAGGCAAGAATTATTCTAGCACCTATTTACACGTACGACCAAAGTTAGTACAAGCTTGAATATGTGTTCAATAAAGAGTATGAATCAAATACTTGCTCAATAAAAGAGTAGTCAGATACTTGCAATTAATATACAAGAATGGTTTCAAGGAAACTTTCACAATGAAAGAGTATAAGTTAGGAAACTTGCTTACGACGTTCCTCAAATAAGTAACCACAAGGATAGGATACTTGCAACTCAATAAAAGTAGGGTTCAGATACTTGCACTATAAATGAGTGTAAGTCAGGAAACTTGCACTTTAAAAGAGTGTAAGTTAGAGAACTTGCCTTATGCGTAGTTTACCAACGTAAAGCTTATCAACACTTTTCGAATCCTATTATAACATATTTACATGTATAGAATATTCATTAGCTAAATACATTCGGTACGCAAGCTCGATATGTAAGTTACACATACCCTTAACACATAATTAGTTTATAAGACATTAAAGAATCAAGTAACATAATTATATCCATTAGTTACACAGTTAATCAACATATACTACCTCATATAAGCAATGCTTACATAACTCTTATCCTTGCTACATAGGTATACCACATATAGCATTGTATTAAATCATAACGCCTAACCGATTATGTTATTATTCTCCATGAAATTTCCTCTCTTAAGTTTAAACATCTTCATAGTATGTCATTACGTACTTGTACACACGTAGCACGACATCAGATTATAAGACATCATGAAGTCATCAACATAGTTTCTAATCGTTGCTTTATAGTTCACAAACACCTTTTAGACTTATCATTGGGAAGTTTATAATCAAACGTTCAATTCTATCACTTAGCATGCCTCTTGACACATTACTTAGCATACTGGTCATATACTACAAGTTAAAGTAATCATATAAGCTAACTGTCAAAAATCAGATCAACAAACTGACTCAATCCTGATTCCAGTATGGCGCAGCTGCGCCATGGCTAAGCCTAGGGCCGGCGCAGCTGCGTAGCCCTCTGGCCAAGCCAAGGCTGAGCTGTTGCCTTGTGGTTTCTGTCTGGTCATGAACGCAACATTCACATATAATATAATATCATATTAAAGGGTCTTGCATACTTTTATTGCGATCTTACACTTATTCTTGATACGCTATGATTTTTTTTAACTTATGATTTCAAATGAGCTAAGGCTAATCAAGATCATAAAATCACAAAGGATATAATGTTTGCCATGCATACATGTGAGGTAGTTATGATATCAGTTTGTATGTATGCTTACATAGGTCCTCATTTTATATGCACTTATTTAGTTTTGTTCATTCTTTGAAAACTCGTACGAATCATGTTTTCACGATCTTGTCATGTCATATTAGATGGATACACATAACACGTACACACGATAAAGGTCTTTCCTGCTTTTACAATCATCATACGTTCACCTTAATATGTTAGGATTCTCATTTAGGATTTCTAATGAGTTACGGTCAATTGATTACACGAAATCACAAGGTTTCTATATTTATCGTATGAACCTACGAGGTAGTCATAACATTTGTAATATGCATGCTTGCACGTATTTGATGTATTTGCATCTAGTTAATATCGCTTATTACTCTCAAACTTGTCTAGACTCATGCTCGGTTAACTTCCATTGTATCTAACACATTGTGTGTACATATAGACTAGCTTAGAGATGTTAAGAGTACTATCATGCATAACAAAATATCATAATGTATTCTTTAACATGCTCATGAACGTTAGTTCTTCAAAACTTTCAAGTTTCTCTTTAAAAGTCAACTTGAACTGACTTAACACATGTAAACTATATTTCACTCATGACCTACCCACATATACATGTTCATATGGTCAGAATATAAATATGATACCTATATATCAAAGTTTATTTCAAAAACTATAATTTTCGTTTAGAAATATCCGCTAGTGAGGCCCGTATGTTCATGTTACATTATGAAACATATATACACAATTTAGCATGCTTTTTATACATTTCTAGGTCACAATAATATGTGTCAAAAGTCAGAACCTCAACATCATACATACATGTCAAATTTACTTTTAAAAGCTCTAAGTTCCTTTTTAAATTCTAAGTTCACTTAGCAAGGGATTTTAATGAAGTTAAAACAACCCACGCTATCTCAATAAACACATATACCCATGCTGACATAATACTCATGCTAGCCTAAGTAGTGTATTTAAGTTAACAATGACCAGATTGCAAACAAAAGTAGGAACTGTCTCCAGAGGCCGGCGCAGCTGCGCTGCGCCTCAGTTATAAACCGGCGCAGCTGCGCCGTGCTTCGGCCAGCACCAGTGAGTTCCCTGCATCGGCAGGTTTCAGCCCAAATCACAAAATTTCCTACGAATTTGCTCTTAGACTAATTACATTACCTTTTTAACACTTGCATTAGCTTATATGACAACCAATTTAACATTATCAATTCACCAAATCATTAATTCCAACTAAAATCAAGAATTAACAATTCTCAGAAATTTCAGAAAATATGAATTGAAGAACATGAAATATACCTTCTGATAAATTGTGAATGAGCTTGCTGCTAATGAACTTTCCTACCACTATTGTATACTTGCTTTCTATTTTCTCTATAATAACTTACCAATATCTCAGCAAATGAAACAAGAAGGAGAGGAGCTATATTTATAAGCAATTGGATGTCCAGACAATGTTTTTCTCTCCCAAACCAAACCAACGGATTGAAGGATTGCATGAAGGTTGTGAAGGAGTAGGTAATTAGTGGTTGGAATCAATCATGAAAACGACTCCCCCCTTAATGATTGCTATGAAGCTATCCTAGTTTGCTGAGTTTGAGAAGGATGGTAGCCTTTAGCCTTTCACGTGTCTAGGAGAATTGTGGCTCTTATTATGGGACAACAAATACATGCTCAGCTATTGGTCAATGAACTATATGCTACACTTGTGTTATAATACACACACCATGCACTTAAGTTGTATTCATATAATACATGCTTAGGATAAAATTTTAATGTCATCATGTAATTCACCCAAATAATATTTCAATGTAGTAAATGTAATTTGCACACATATAATCCATGTACATTTTATCACAGCGGTATAATTTTAATCGGGTATTATCATGTTACATTACTTCATCTATTATTTAATTAAATTATTGAAGTATTTATTAATCAATAATTGTTTATAACATATTCATGAGGTACTAATTAAAGGTTCACTCACACACATTGTCACATAAGCATTATTAATGTAGCTTTCACAACTTAATAACTTTACTATATAGTTTATGTATAATTGTTTAGTCACATTGCACTACACTTTTTATAACATATGTGTAACTACTATGTGTTATACTTTTAGTTATCGCATGCTTGCACATAGCAATTAATTGAGCAAATATTATATTAATTAAGTAATCACTATATTATCAATTTATTTACTTGCAAATGTTTTGTTACTCATAATGACGTATTATAAATAATTACTTATTAATATGCTATTACTAATTACGACGATTAATTAATAATGTAATAATAATTAATCCTTCACTTATTAATTCCTTCATCATTTAATTTATTAAATCACCACCATTTCTCTTCTCACGCCACACAAGGCATTCTACAAGTTCGTTGAATTCCTCCATATTTTCTTCTAAATTCAATTTAATACAATCGAATTACTTATCTCATAACTCATAAACATTTCTGTTCCAATACGTATTCGTTTTCTTATTATATCAAATAAAAGAAAATTTTTAATTATTCATGAAATTCACGGTTCTTACAATCGCTCTTGCAACCAATGATCTTCTTCAAGCTGAGCGTCTATTAACACTCTCAAGGACTCCATTTCTACTTTTATGGAGAGTACTACTTCCATACCATAGACCAATGAATAGGGGGTAGCCCCAGTAGAGGTACGCATTGACGTCCTGTATGCTAATAAAGTTAGAGGTAACAGGTCAGGCCCTCCTTTGTGATTTATGGACATTTTTTGCATGATCTTCTTGATATTCTTATTGGCCGCTTCGACAGCACCATTCATCTTGGGTCGGTAGATGACGAAATTGAGATGTTTGATGTAGAACTTGCTGCATAAATCTCTCATCATCTGATTGTTTAGGTTTTTAGGTGTTGTCAGACACGATCACCTCCGGTTGTTTATATCGATAGACGACATTGTTTCTGATTAAACCAATGATTACTTACTTAGTGACTTTGGGAAAAGAGGCCGCTTCAACCCACTTAGTGAAATAATTGATCGTGGTGAAGATGAATCGATGTTCATTACTGGCTTTGGGTTCTACTAACCCGATCACATTCATTCCCCACATGGAAAAAAGCCATGGCGAACTCATGTTGTGCAGCTCATTTGGAGGAGCGCGAATAGCATTTTCTTGGACTTGGCATTGGTAACATCTCCTGACGTGATCATCACAGTCAGCTTTGAGAGAGATCCAGTAGTGCCCCATTCTTAATATTTTTTTGTCCGACAAATGACCGCTCATGTGTGGATCGCAGACTCCACCGTGCACTTCATCCATCAGTCTCTAGGCTTGCTCTTTATCGAGGCATCGTAACAGGCCTATTCCAGTATCCCTTTTATAAAGTGCGTCTCCGCTCAGATAGAACATTATAGTCATTTTATAAATCTGATTTCGTTCGACTTGGCTTTCCCCATCGGGTGTAGATCCATCTCAGATATTTTCTTTATGTCTTGATACCAAGGCTGTTTGGTAGGAGGTATTTCATTTGATATTTCTCCAATGTAATTCCCATATGTCGTGGCCATTTGGTTTGTGAATTTGATGTCGGGAATTCCGCTTATGACGCCCCCAAATTCGGGACCGCCACTTGGTCTCTCAAATTCGGTTCGTCACGTGCTCATGGTAATACATCACAATAATAATACGACTAAATGTCGCATCGCACAGCAGAATAATACACAACTAATACCGAATAGATTACATTTAAATAATATAATTTATTCATGTCCCAAGGTCTCGTAACTTAAACAGTGATTACATAGCTTAGACATATCTTAAGCAACAATAACCTTAACTAGTACATAATATTATAAGTTCTTTATTACAATCATAAAGTCCTACATAAACAAAGCTACTTAGTAGCCTTTTCCTTCCCCTTGTCGGTACTCAAGGGTCCGCATTGCTCGGCCTTAACTGAAATGATTTTAGGAAAAGCAAGAATGAGCACAAATTGCTCAGCAAGTAATATACAATAAGGGTTTGTAATAGAATTCTCAATTCTTGAAAAGGGTATAGCAAGTTTTGATAGTTCAAGGATAACAAGAATATCAACAGTTCTCAATAACAGTTGCTAAGGACAGAATAATATCAATGTGATTCAATAATAAATCAATTCAAAATTTCAAGATAACTGAATACTGAGCAGTCACTAAGGACTATGAACTTCCACAGGAATTGACAGTAATAAACTGAAAATCCAACAAAAAATAGGTACAACAGGTGATCAGCCTAAAGTACCATACATTATGCATAACAATCAATCATACTCAAGTGCTCGGCCTATCGTAATATAGTTACGTATATATATGATATTCATTAGTCATATAATTTAACTTCACATTTTGTCTTCGAATATAGGATCAACACATAAGCTAAGTTTTAACCTAGCTACACAGTTATATAGAATATAATTTCTATCCTTAACGTTCCTCCTTTAGAGTTTAAACACATTCTCATATCATATAAGATCGCAACAATTAGCAAACATGCTCTCATATTATTAATATCACATAAGACCATAATCAATACTAAATATATTTCATTTTAGCAAGTTATGGCATTCTCATAAGTTAACCGTCAAAATCGGATTCCAGTAACATCATATAATATCACGTAGCATGTATACATTTTAAAGAATACTTTTATATTTGTATAACCTTCCCTCATTCCAAACATATGTGATATAGTTTCTAAGTTAACACTTTCGATAATTTAAAACCATTCAAGGTCATGATGTTACAAAATCTAGCATGCTCACCTTGTAAACATATAAGGTAGTCATATATTAGGCATGCTTATGAATATTCGCATTTCATACATGTAACTATCACATTTATTAGTTGAAAACATGTTTTGTTCACGCTAAACTTGGTTTCACAACATGTAACTGTTGGGTTTGTACGTAACGCAAGCATGCAATCAAATTACATAAACAGGGCGGAAGCGCGAAACATAGGTTTTCAAAAATTTATACAAACCCATAACCATGATCATGCTTTGTGCTAGTTATCATTAACAGAAAAGAGAGAACATGGAATTATACCTTTGAAGATCCAAGCTTCCTCAGATACAAGTTCTACTCCTTTGATTCCTTTGATTCCTCTGTAGTGGCTCCTTCCCTTGATCAATGTCAGCCACCCAAATGTTTGGCCTCTAACGGTGATCCACCAAGGAAGATGAAGAACTCAGGAAGATGGGTTATTGGCTTTACCCTTGTTTCTATCTCTATAGAATATGTGTACTCCCAACCTTTGGAAAAATTCACGTACCTTATTTCTGATATAAGACTCTCTTATATAGATATTAGGTTAATCCTCCTAATCCAATTAGAATAGGGTTTTATTTAATTAATTAATTAAACACTTTTAATTAATTTATATCCTAATCTTATTAGGATTGAGAGATAGTACTGATATTATATTAATTCCTAAACTCCTTTAGAATTAAAATAATAATAATAATAATATTAATAAGACTCCTCTTATTAATTTATATTTAATATTTTTAAAATATTAAATAATAAACATTAAGCTATTTAATTTATTCTATCACCATAGATTAAATTAATTATACTTAATGCATTATTACTATCATGCCATTTTCTTCTTAAATAATTCTTCTTCCTTTTATAGTGTGACCCTTTAGGTTCTCCATATTAAATCGGTTGTGAATAAATCAATTAGAACAATTCTAATCTTATTTAAATAAATAAATTAAACTAATAATCTATTTAAATAAATAACATTTATTCTACAATAGGGATAAGCCTCCCTAGCGATCAACGACTTTCTAGATAATATAGATTTCAACATTAATCATAAAACAACCTGTGAGTTAATAGTTACCGTACAATTCAATCCTTCCACCGTACAATGTCCCAATTAAATATAAGACATGGATTTACTGTCAAGTCTTAATTTATTTAATCATATGTATTTCGATTAGAAAATGCACAACTCCAAATAATGCAAATTAGAAACTCCTTTCTAATTTCATTCCACCTTGGCCAAGGATTCTTGGGTTATCATTTAACGAATCACATACGACATATCTCCTCTTTTACTAGAGGTGGTAGATTCTTTATTGATCATTCATTATCTCCATATGTAACTCATTATACCCAAGCATACCCTATATATGCCTTAAAAGGCCTTAAGGAATAAGTCAAAGTATAATTTGCTACATACAAGATACTATGATGATCTCAAGTCCAAGGATCACTTGTACTACTATCACATTAGGAATTCCTATTGACAGGCGAGTAAAACTCCATTAGGTATTCCATAGCGAGTCACGTTCAGTGAACTTATTCTCCAATAAGCACCTACATACTTGCTTTAGTGTCTCCACACAAATGACCATGAGATCAGTCATCCTCATCCAATGAGCAAGCAATATATGTACCAATCTATCCGGATTTACTAATCCCCATTTTAGTAATCCCACAATTGAGAACTATTTTAGTTTTTAAGTTTTCTAAGAATTTAGATCTCATTAGCATGATCTCATCATGATTCTAAAAGCATTGCTTAAAACTATGAGTTATTTACATATTATAAAAACAGCACCATGTAGATAATTAAATACCTTAAATAAATATTTTATTAATAAATAAATAAGATCGTTTACAAAGTATGTGCTTTATCATCATACATGATTGACTTGTATGCACACTACTATCAATCTCTCACTTGCACTAAAGTCAATCGCCATGGTATCTCATACCCATCTTCTCTAAGTGACGATCAAACTGCTGTTGTGTTAGAGCTTTAGTAAATAGATCTGCAATGTTGTCTTGAGAGTCCACACGCTCCAAGGTGACGTCTCCTCTTTCAATGATCTCCCTGATCAAGTGAAATCGCCGCAACACGTGTTTGGATTTCTGATGAGACCTGGGTTCCTTAGCCTGTGCAACCGCTCCGGTGTTGTCACAGTATATGGGAATTGCTTCTCCAATGCTAGGAACCACACCAAGTTCAGTTATGAACTTCTTCATCCAAACAGCTTCCTTTGCAGCTTCACTTGCAGCTATATACTCTACCTCTGTCACTAAATCAGCAACTGTTTGCTGCTTGGAACTCTTCCAACTCACTGCGCCTCCGTTCAAGGTAAACACATACCCTAAAATAGACTTACTGTCATCTTGGTTTGTTTGAAAACTTGAGTCCGTGAATCCCTCCAATTTTAATTTAGAACCACCGTAGACAAGAAAAATATCTTTAGTCCTTCTCAAGTACTTTAGGATATTCTTCACTGCCTTCCAGTACTCTTCTCTTGGATTCGACTGGTATCTGCTCGTTACACTAAGTGCATGAGTAATATCCAGTCTAGTACATATCATACCGTACATGATAGATCCTATTGCAGAAGCATAAGGGATCTTACTCATACGGTCTCTCTCCTCAGGTGTCTTTGGGGCCTGTTTCTTGGAGAGATGTATTCCATAGCTCATCGGCATGAGACCTCTTTTGGAATCTTCCATGCTAAACCTCTTTAGCATTGTATCAATGTACGTTCCTTGGGATAAGCAGAGCATCCTTTTAGATCTATCTTTATAGATCTTTATCCCCAAAATATAGGATGTTTCACCCAAGTCCTTCATGGAGAAGTTTTTAGATAACCAGATTTTAATTGATTGTAACATAGGAATGTCATTTTCTATCAGTAATATATCATCAACATATAATACAAAGAATGATACTGCGCTCCCACTAACCTTCTTGTATACACATGGTTCATCCTCGTTTTTGATAAAATCAAACTCTTTGATTATCTCATCAAAACGAATGTTCCATCTACGAGAGCTTGCTTCTACCCATAAATGGATCGTTGTAGCTTACAGACTTGATTTGTTCTAACTTTTAAAATAAATTCCTCTGGTTGTGTCATATACACATCCTCCTCAAGTTTCCCATTGAGGAAGGCTGTTTTCACGTCCATCTGCCAGATCTCATAGTCGTTATAAGCTGCAATCGCAAGCAAAATCCGAATGGACTTGAGCATGGCTACTGGTGAGAAGATTTCATCATAGTCAACTCCTTGTCTTTGTTTGAAACCTTTTGCAACCAGTCGGGCCTTATAGGTCTCTACCTTCCCTTCTGCTCCGGTCTTTTTCTTATATACCCATTTACACCCAATAGGCTTAATACCTTCAGGTGGTGAAACCAAAGTCCATACTTTATTTTCATACATGGAGTCCATTTCGAATTTCATGGCTTCAAGCCATTTCCCTGAGTCTTTCTTACTCATATCCTGTTCGTAATTCAATGGATCATCATCATTCATGATGTGTACCTCATCGTCATCCTCTATAACGAATCCATACCTCTCAGGTATCTTAGATACTCTTCCAGATTTATGAACAGGGTGTGGTATAGTAGGTTCTTCTACTTGGTTAGGTACCTGACTTTGATCCGTGGTAATTTGTGGTTCTTGAACTTCTTCAAGATATATCTTACTCCCACTGACCCCTTTGTGGATAAACTCTTTCTCCAAGAAGGTAGCATATTTCGCAACAAACACCTTTTGATCAGTATGATGATAGAAATAATACCCTACTATTTCTTTAGGGTATCCCACAAATCTACACTTATCGGATTTAGTCTGTAGATTATCATTTTCAAACTTTTTGACAAAAGCTGGACAACCCCAAGTCTTAACATGCTTAAGATTTGGTTTCCTCCGTTTCCACATCTCATATGGAGTCTTTGGGGCGGATTTTGTAGGTACCTTGTTAAGTAGGCATGCAGTCGTTTCTAGGGCATAACCCCAGAAGGAAATTGGAAGGTCGGTAAAACTCATCATGGATCGAACCATGTCCAACAGTGTTCGATTTTTCCTTTCTGATACTCTATTTAACTGTGGTGTACTTGGAGGAGTCTATTGTGACATTATACCATTTTCTTTGAGACAATTGAGAAACTCACAGCTTAAGTATTCTCCACCTCGATCTGATCGAAGTATCTTAATACTCTTGCCCGTTTGTTTCTCTACTTCACTTCTGAACTCTTTGAACTTTTCAAATGATTCTGATTTGTATTTCATTAAATACACATATCCAAAGCTTGAGTGATCATCAGTGAAAGTACTAAAATAAGAATACCCATCCCGTGCACTTGTTGTTATAGTTCCACAAACATCTGTGTGAATCAATGCCAACAACTCTGTAACTCTTTCTCCTTTTCCACTAAAAGGAGATTTAGTCATTTTACCCATGAGACAAGATTCACAAGTTGGATATGATTCATAATCGGATAGCTCTAGGAGCCCATCCTTATGCAACTTGGATAATCTTGTTTCATTGATATGACCGAGTCTACAGTGCCACATGTAGGTATAATTAATATCATCTCTTTTCCTTTTCTTAGTTTGTTCAATTTGAAATATATTTTCTTGCAAGTCAAGTATATAAAGCCCATTTCGCAAATTTCCAATACCATATAAAACATCGTCTTTATAAATAGATTAACTATTGTTCTTTATAATAACGTCAAATCCTTCCATATCCAATACAAAAATTGAAATAATGTTTTTAATAATATTCGGAACATAATAACAATTATTACGATAAATGGTCTTGCCCGAGGGCATTGCTAAATAATAAGTTCCTATAGCTAATGCAGCAACCTTTGCTCCATTCCCCACTCGTAGGATCACCTCTTCATTGTTCAGCTTTCTACTTCTGACCAGTCCCTGCACAGTATTACATATGTGAGAACCACAGCCGGTATCCAATACCCAAGTAGAATTATGACTTTCAAAAAAATTAATTTCAATCATAAACAAACCTTGATTGGAAATCAAAGCTTCTCCAAGCTTCTTCTCTGCTAGATACTTCTTGCAGTTCCTTTTCCAATGTCCCGGCTCGTTGCAATGAAAGCACATTCCTTTAGCCGGTTCAGGTTTCTTTTGTTCCTTTTCTTTCCCCTTTCCCTTAGCCTTCTTGGATTTCTTCTTTTTAGAAGACACTTTGGGCCTCTTCCTTTTATTGGAAGAATCCACCATCAAGACATGGTTCTTCTTGGATGAGAAGTGACCGTCTGCAGTTTTCAGCATGTTAAGCAGCTCAGGCAAGCTGACATCTAGCTTATTCATGTGAAAATTAACCACAAACTGCGAGAAGGTCTCAGGAAGTGACTGCAAGACCGAGTCTTGACTCAACTCCCCATCCTTGACAAACCCAAGCTGTCCAAGGTGTTCAATCAAATTGATTACCTTCAGAACATGAGTCTCGACGGCAGTGCCCTCGGTCATCCGAGATCGGAAGAGCTCCTTAGATATCTCATATCTAGTAGTCCTACTCTGTTCACCATACAACTCCTTGAGGTGAAGCAGCATAGTAGGAGCATCCATATTTACGTGCTGATGCTGAAGCTCATTATTCATGGATGCGAGCATGATGCATTGAGCCACAGATGCATCATCTTGCCACTTATTGAAAGTGGCAATCTCTTCCTCAGAGACTGTTTCTGAAACAGATTCAGGGATAGTTGAATTTAGGACATAAGAAATCTTTTCAGCAGTGAGAACAATTCTCAGATTTCTTAGCCAGTCCTCATAATTCGGGCCGGTAAGCTTATTTGCATCAAGTATGCTTCGTAGTGAGATTAGTGATTTTGACATTTTTTAAAATTCTGCATGTGAAAAGATAACATTTTTAGCAAACATTTATTTTATTAACTTTTTATACCAAAATAAATTTAGGTCTTTATTTTAAATTGGTATCTCCCACTATTTTCATCAAACTATATTACCCTCACTTATATAGTTCGGTAACATCTAATTAAAGATTTGCTAGTGAGATTAAGGATCCCATTTCAAATATATATAACCTTGTGGATAGCACAACAAGCGATATACAAATAAATAGGTAGACAACTCTTGTCAATTACATCACCATGTAACTCTTTTTATTTTGCCTCTTAAATCATAATGGTCATGTGTGTGCACATCCGAACTAAAATGATATAAGTTAAGTCCAGCCTAACACTTCCATAAATTCAAAAAAGAAAAATGTTCGTCCTTTTGGATAGCACAACAAGACTAGATCGTTCAATTTTCTTGATAAGCATCAAATGTGATTAATTAACATCTTAAATACTCAATACTCGCCTTGTGGATAACACAACAAACTCATATTAAATATTTAATACTCTATTAATTAATCATGATAGAAGGCGACGTTCGATATTCCAAATATCATTTGAACACTTCTGTGACGCACCCAAATTCAGACCGTCACTGATCTCGAATTTGGTTCATCACGTACTAATTCTAATAACAACTAAAATCTCAAACAGTGGAATAACAGAATAATTTACATTGATATAACATAAATATTCTCGTCCCAAGTCTCGAAACTATTACTAATACACTTCATAACTTAAACCAAACATATCTTAATACATAACATTTAAATAAGCCTTAATATAACATAACAGAAACATCCTAATATAGAAAAGCACAGCTACTCCATAGCCTTGCCTTCGTACTTGTCATGTCCTTTGGGTTCCACCTTGCCCTGCCCAAACTGAAATGTTTATGGGAAGCAAGAGTGAGCAACAAATTTGCTCAACAAGTAATATGCCAATAAATGTGAACAGAAATATATACAGTTCTAAATCTCAAGGGTAAAATGGTAATTAATCACTCAGGATTTCAAATAAGAATGTTGTGAACAAAATAAATAGCAATGACATCCAAATCTATTCTGTGAAGTTGAATAAGGACTACTACGGGTCGAGAAGTTATAAAAGGATTCAAAAGTTTCAACACTTTCAAGTGAATGAATAGATATCACTAAGTGTCGCTGTGGACCAAGGATTTATAAAAGAATCCAAAGAATTCAAAGTTTCAAGTAAATAAATACTGGATACTGAGTGGTCGCTAAGAACCACAAACATCTACTAGAATCACGAAAAATATTTCTGGTACCCCAACCAAGTACAATTAAGGGATCAGCTAATCGTACCTGGAGTTATGCATAACCTACCACGCCACTGTCGGCACCCCGACTATATAGTTCCCCTTTTTACAAGGGTTGTTCAACTTAGTCAATTTCTAAGAGTCCGCACCAAGGCAATTGGTGTGGATTGCTTTCTAATTCATGATATTTGTCTAGCCGAATTAAATGGCAGTAGACAATTTCAACAATGTATATAGGAACAATTTATGAGTTCAATACTCGCAACAATAATTCGAAGGATATAATCGTGAATTTAAATTAAACTATGAAACATAAGTTTGTAAGGCAAGAATTATTCTAGCACCTATTTACTCGTACGACCAAAGTTAGTACAAGCTCGAATATTGGTTCAATAAAGAGTATGAATCAATTACTTGCTCAATAAAAGAGTAGTCAGATACTTGCAATTAAAATACAAGAACGACTTCAAGGAAACTTTCACAATGAAAGAGTATAAGTTAGGGAACTTGCTTACGACGTTCCTCGAATAAGTAACCACAAGGATAGGATACTTGCAACACAATAAAAGTAGGGTTCAGATACTTGCACTATAAATGAGTGTAAGTTAGGAAACTTGCCTTATGCGTAGTTTATCCTCGTTAAATAAATCGACACTTTCGAATCCCTATCACAATATATATATTTATATGTATAGGATATTCATTAGTCATATAGTATAATAGCATATCTTATCTTGGATATACAATTAACACACAAGCTAAGTCTTAGCCTAGCTACATAGTTATATAGTATCATATTTAATTCACAAGTCTTAACTAATATACTTTTATCCTTAACGTTCCTTGTTTTGAGTTTAAAACACATTTTCATATCATATAAGATCGCAACAACTAGCAACATACTCTCATATTTTTTAATATCACCTAAAACCACAATCAATACTAAATACATTTTATTTAGCAAGTTATGGCATTTCTATAAGTTAATCGTCAAAATCAGTTTCAAATAACAACATATAATATCACATAGTATATATACGTTAAAGAATACTTTTAAGTTTGTATAACTTTCCCTCGTTCCAAACATATGTGATATAGCTTCTAATTCATGGTTCCTAACGACCTAGGGTCATACAACGCCATGAATTCACATAAGTTATCATGCTTGTCATTTAAACCTATACGGTAGTCATATAACTTGTATTAAGCATACTCATGAATATTCACATCGCATACATGTAACTATCATTGTTATTAGTTCAAAAACATGCTTCATTTATGCTTAACTTGATATCATGGCATCTAGCATGGTATATATACATGTATGATACATGAGTGGATCTACGCGTATTATCTCATATGTCCGTAAACTCCATAATACGAAACTTGCAATAACATGTTAAGGTTCTCAATCAAAACTTATATTTTTATTAGTAAGGCTTACTAACATGTTCGTGTTACATCATGAAATCCGTATACATAAGTCAATAGGTCCGATATGCATTTCAAGGTTATATAAACATGCCCGAAAAATCAAAATGTATATATGGTCTTTTCATGCCAATATCAACCTTCAAAACTTGCATTTTTGTTAGAAATGTTTGCTAGTGAGGTCTAACATGCTCTTTTCATACTATGAACTATATATACATAAGTTATTATGTCTTTCATGCGTCTTTACCTCATACTATTATGCCTCGAAAATCAGAATATCAATGTGTTACACACATGTCAAAAGTTCGTTTGTAAAACTTACATTTTCCGTTACTAATGAGGTTTGCACGTTCGTATTTCGTTATGAAACTTATCTACGCAAGTGAACATACAAATCATGTGTTTCTAGGTCATACAAACATGTATCAAAATCAGAATATAATCATGCTTCATATACGTTGACGTTCGTCCATTAAACTTTAAGTTTACTTCAACACTATATGTCGTTTCATAATTCTTGCATGCAATCATAGCCAAATCATGTTTATGTTATCTCCATATACTCATATAAGTAGGTCAAACCCATTAGCATGCTTGTCCTAATTCCTTTCAATATCTTTCACTTAGCAGACATCAAGCAGGAACAAAATCTGCAGAAACTGGGATCAGGGACCGGCGCAGCTGCACAGCTCCCCAGTTCAAAACTGGCCTTGGCCAACAACACGCAAGTCTGGTACTGGCGCAGCTGCGCAGCACCCCAGTATAACCAAGGCACAGCTGCGCCGTTGCCTGGACCAAGTTGATTGCTTCTGCTTCGGCAGAAGCTAAGCCAAATCTCAATTCTTTCAACGAATTTGATTATAATCATGCCATATTGTAGTTTAAACATACCACTAACTCAGATAATAGCTAACAAACATAATCCAATCAACTTATCACATTATTCAAGCTTAATTCAAGAATCAATGTTTTGACAGAAAACAAGAATTGAAGAAATGAAATTGTAGTATACCTTTGTAATGCAAAGTATGTTTGATGGAATCGAAGCTTCTTCCTCTATAATTATCTAACAACTCACAATACACTCTCAATTCTTACTTAGAATTTCTCAGCAAATGAATTTGTGAAGGAGGGGGCTCAATTTACAGAACATAACCAGACAATGATTTTCTCTCCCAAACCAAACGAACGGATTGAAGGATTGAATGAAGGTTATGGAGTGGTAGGTAATTAGTTGGTAGAACCCGTCATGTTTCCCACTCCCCCATTGATCATGAGCTAGAATTTGCTGAGTTTTAGGGAATAAGGAATAGTCTAGCTTGGAGTATATCACGTGAAGAGAATGTGACTGTTATTTTAGGACAAGCCAATTAGAAGCTCAGCAACTTGGCAACCATGCAATACAACATACTTAGTTTCATGATATACACACTTAGGTTATACTTTAGTTAGAGTCACAATGTAATCCTAATGAATTCACATAATGTAGTAAATGCAATTTGAACACATATAATCCATGTACATTTTATCTCACCGGTATAATTTACTCGGATATAATCACCTCACATTATCTCCTTTATTTAATTATATTATTCCATTATATATAATTAATCATCAATTATTATTTATATTCATGATATATTATTTTAATGTCCACACACTCACATAGTCACATAGGCATTATCATGTAACTTAGTAATCTTACTATATGGTTTCTATATAATATAGTCACACCGCACTTTAAACTTTATATATTATATAGTTAATTACTATACACTATACATTTAATTCGCATGCTTGCACATAGAAGTAAATAATTTACTTATCTTATCAATTAATTAATAATATTAGTTAATCCGTTCCTCGTAATTATTAATAACACTTAATTCATAATCATAGGATTAATTATCACATTAACAAATATAAATCTCAGCATATTTATAAACAGGTGGTTTATTATTATTTCCTTGCTTGAAATAATAATAATTAACGTATTATTAATCGCTACTAATATTCCATAACAATTAGTTAATATTCAACAATAACAATTAACAGTTAATATAGATTAATTGTTCACTTATTAAGTCCTTCTTCAATTAATATCATCAGTAATATTCTTCATCACTATGCCACACAAGGCTTTCACGAGTTTATTATAAACTCCGCATTTTCTTCAATTATTATAATTATTTAATTTAATATAATTGAGTTAACTCACAAAAATATTTATATTCAAATAAATTCTCATTTCCATTAATATCTTTATTTATTCTTTAACAGGTTATTATTCTTAACAATATTATTTTAACTATAACATGTATTGCACTCAACAATAATCAAATATAACTCTTATTATACACATCAATTATTTACTTGCAAATGTTTTGTTACTCAAAATAACATATTATAAATATTTACTTATTAATATGCTATTACTAATTACGACGATTAATTAATAATGTAATATTAATTAATCCTTCACTTATTAATTCCTTCATCATTTAATTAATTAAATCACCACCCTTTCCCTTCTCATGCCACACAAGGCATTCTACAAGTTCGTTGAATTCCTCCATATTTTCTTCTAAATTCAATTTAATATAATCGAATTACTTTTCTCATAACCCATTATAAACATTTATGTTTCAATAAATATCCATTCTCTTATTGTGTCAATAAATTAAAAAAAATTATTCATGAAATTCACGGTTCTTACATTCCTCCCTCCCTTATAAAAATTCCGTCCTCGGAATTGGTACAAGGTTACACAATAGATGGGGATAGTCCTTCACCTTCCTATCTTCTAATTCCCACGTGGCCTCCTTGACATCGTAGTTTCGCTAAAGCACTATCAAAGAAGATATAATTTTATTTCTTAATATATGTTCTTTCCTATCTAGTATTTGGACAGGAATTCCTCATATATCAGATTCTTCCCTACTTGATTGGCCCATAGGGTATCACACGCTTATAATTAGGCTTATATGATCGTAAGACAGAAACATGAAACACACTATAAATATGTTACAGTTCACTAGATAAGGCTACCTCATACGCCACTTTTTCTTCTCTCTGCAATATTTCAAAAGGTTTCACGAACCTTAGACTCAATTCTTCTTTCTAACCTTATTTTCCCTTCATAGGGAAACATTTAAGAAACACAAAACTACCGTCTTCAAAATCTTGATTATAACGATGCCAATCTGCGTTTTTCTTATGTTGATCTTGAGCTGCTACTAATATGGTTCTTTTTTGTCTTCACAATGTCTGCCATTCATCGTACTAAATTTGATTCCAATTGAAGTAGTCGTTCTCTGAACTCATCCCAATGTAGCGGTGTTCTGCACTTTCTTCCGTGGAGAGCTTTGTATGATGGCTTACCGATATTCGTATAATAATTATTACTATAAACGAATTTTACTAAGGGTAAGTGATATTCCAAGTTACCTTTGAAATCCATTACGCAAGCTCTTCCAAAACTTTGAAGTTGAGCGCGGGTCTCGATCGAAAATTATTAACACTGATATTTCGTGTCACTAAATGATTTCCTTTACGCATAATTTCGCTAACTGATTTAAATTGAATCGAATATCTATTGGTAGAAAGCGCGTTGTCTTCTTTAATCGGTCAATACATTCTACAACTTCTCATCTCATATTGACCACCAACAGTGTCTTCGAAGATCCCGGTACGTTTTCGTGCTTCCTGGGTGAACAAAATTATGCCAAATTACATGCCTTATGAAAATTCTTATCTTGTAGTTTAGGTACGGTTGACTCTTACGCTCGATCTACAATTCTCAAGATACCATTATTTCTTCTGAACTTTTCCTCTTTATCTTCTCTCACATTTTGTCTTTATCTTGTTATCCCTTCACTCTATCCAACAACGCTGGACAAACCTCCATTATAAACTTCCCTTTGGACTCTCTAGGTCCTTTCACTTCTATTTCCAATCTCTTCATCTTCCTGATTAGTTCCTCTAGAGTAATCAACTTGAATAATTTCTCCATTCCTTTTTCCTACTTAGCATATCGGCTACTACGTTTGCCTTTTCCAGGTGATAGAAAATTTCGTCGTGGTAGTCTTCGACTGCTCCCCATTTATTTACCGCCTTCATCTCTGCCGGATCTAACATGCCCTAAAACTAATCTTCTCCTTCACACACAACACTGGTGCTCCTCAAGGGAAAACACACTCGATTGAATATTTCCTTAATCTAACATTTCTTGCAATTGTATTATCAATTCTTCATTTCTACCGGCGCCATAAGATAGGTGCTTTCAAAATCAGTGCAGTCTCGGAATTAAATCTATTACGACCTGTTTTCTCTGTCTGGAAGAAGGTAGGGCAAATCTTCTGGGAATACATTTTGAAATTCTGGTTCTACTAATACATTATTTATTTCTACTTCCGTTCTCTTAGTATCTATAATAAAAGTGAAACAATCTACACAGACTTTTCTTAACAATATCTTGGCCTGCATCATCGTAAGGCAACACAATTGCCTAAATGAGAGCTACCATAAAACACTTACTTAGACCGATTTGGAGTCTAAAGGTTCACATTTTTCTTCTAACAGTCAATTATCGTAGTATGGTTATATAATCAGTCCATTTTTAGTATCCCATCACACTTTCCAAATTTTATCGAAATCAAGTCTATGCTTAGCTTACGTTCCCTAATTTATGCACAATAATATCGATAAACGAATTTCTACGGGAAATACTTCCTTGTTCGCAACTTTTACGTTTAAAGGATCTTCTAATCGTTCTTGGGGTAACTTAGTCATCTCACAGTTCTTCAGATGCCAAAGGAAAAGATAGCACTCGGATTAGATAATATGTACGCATTTATATTACTAGATTAAGACAGCACCTGACATCACGACTTGGAACGCCACTGCATCAGTGTATCATAACGTTAGTCGTACTTGGCATTGGTTCACTCGCTTGAGCTAGTTCGATTATTGTCGGCTTCCCGCTATGGCTTCCTTTGTTGCTGTCTTCTTCCTTCCTTCCTTTCTTTGGGCAGTTCTTAACCTGATGATCTGTTGACTAATAAGCAAAGCATCCTCTGATCTTCTTCGGGTTTGGGCAATTCGGGGAAATATGCCCTTCCTGGCCGCAGTTATAGCAAACGCCTCGTCCCTTCCAGCACTCTCCTTGATGACTCTTTCCACATTTCAGACAAACCTTGTTCTTTTTCTTGAGACCTTCTTGGTGACTTCCCCTCGGATTGTTGTTGATGTTGTTGTTGTCCCATCTTCTTTTGTTTCCGTTTCCCTTCTTGTTCGTTTCCTTCTGCCGATAACGTATTTGACGTTTTTCAGAACCATACGCAGAACAATCTATGGTTTTCTCCTCCCTGGGACAGTTAGGAGAAATATGACCCTTCTCACAGCACTTATAACATACATGTTTTCCTTTCAAACACGCTCCCATGTGGTTCTTTCCACATTCCTTACAGGCTTCTATCTTCTTCTTCCATAGTTGTCCTTCTCCTCGTACATACTTATTCTCATTCCACTTCCTCTTGAAATTCTTACTGCTACCACTACTACTCTCTTCTATCCTACCTTCATTCGCTTTCTTTGAATTATTAACCTCTCTTTCTTTAGTCAAATTAGTATCTTTTCCTACCTCAGAAGTTTTCGTCTGCCTCTTCTTATAATCATTGATTCATTCTTCAAAAGCATTTACTATAAGGTCTACTAATTGTTGTAAGGGTTCTTGATTCAGTTCCCTATCTCCATTCTCCGTTGCTTGACGAGTCTTTCCTCCTTGAGGTATTGACATTTCTCTGCGTAGAAATAAAATGGTATTATCATCTATTTGTTAAACATCTAATACTTCTTAAGACGTATAAGTTTTATGTCTATTCTCTAATGTTATTATATAACATAATCTGGTTACTACACGCACGTTTAATAAAAATATGCCACAAGAAAACATATCACAACGTATAGCATTCTGCTAGTCTCAATACATACCCCTCTTGGGTACCACTAAAGTTGGGGTTAGAAAGATACTTCCCACATTATCCCTAAAATTGGGATCTATAACACTATTTGGCATCTATAAATATTTTTCGTATCATTCGCGACACTTATTCCACTATCTACCTACTACCTTCACTATGTCTATATCTGTTAGTTACTAAACTGAAGTTTTAGAACTTCGCCTTCCACTATTGTATCTTATTCTTCATCTTAAAGTAACTCACACATGCCTCAATCCTGAAAGAAAACTTTCACCGTAGATTTCTGCTTGGATTCCGATTCCATCCCCTCCTAGGTTAAGGTTATTGCTGTAAAAGGCTTAACTTCAAGGGGTGTTGCGGACACCACATGTATATCACGTGGTTCCTCCTCCATGACCCTACTAGGTTTACCTATCTCTGACATCCATAATCATAAAACCAATAACTTTATCATCTTCGAATAAAACATAATTTCATTGTATGGAATGAAAATATATTTCATAACACTTCTAGCTTTCTAAGAAAACTCTACATGAGTTTTATCTCCTTCTATTCTCTAAATTCTTCTAAGGTTATATCCTAAGGACTCTCGCTCCTAAGGTTCATAACCTACAGCTTTGATACCAACCTGTGACGCCCCCAAATTCAGACCGTCACTGATCTCGAATTTGGCTCATCACGTACTAATTCTAATAACAACTAAAATCTCAAACAGTGGAATAACAGAATAATTTACATTGATATAACATAAATATTCTCGTCCCAAGTCTCGAAACTATTACTAATACACTTCATAACTTAAACCAAACATATCTTAATACATAACATTTAAATAAGTCTTAATATAACATAACAGAAACATCCTAATATAGAAAAGCACAGCTACTCCATAGCCTTGCCTTCGTACTTGTCCTGTCCTGGGGTTCCACCTTGCCCTGCCCTAACGGAAATGTTTATGGGAAGCAAGAGTGAGCAACAAATTTCCTCAGCAAGTAATATGCCAATAAATGTGAACAGGAATATATATAGTTCTAAATCTCAAGGGTAAAATGGTAATTAATCACTCAGGGTTTCAAATAAGAATGTTGTAAACAAAATAAATAGCAATGACTTCCAAATCTATTCTTGAAGTTGAATAAGGACTACTACGGGTCGAGAAGTTATTAAAGAATTCAAAAGTTTCAACAATTTCAAGTGAATGAATAGATTATCACTAAGTGTCGCTGTGGACCAAGGATTTATACAAGAATCTAAAGAATTCAAAGTTTCAAGTAAATAAATATTGGATACTGAGTGGTCGCTAAGAACCACGAACTTCTACTAGAATCACCAAAAATATTTCTGGTAACCCAACCAAGTATAATTAGGGGATCAGCTTATCGTACCTGGAGTTATGCATAACCTACCACGCCACTGTCGGCACCCCGACTATATAGTTCCCCTTTTTACAAGGGTTGTTTAACTCAGTCAATTTATAAGAATCCACACCAAGGCAATTAGTTTGGATTGCTTTCTAATTCATGATATTTGTCTAGCCGAATTAAATGGCGTAGACAATTTCAACAATGTATATAGGAACAATTTATGAGTTCAATACTCGCAACAATAATTCGAAGGATATAATCGTGATTTAAATCAAACTATGAAACATAAGTTTGTAAGGCAAGAATTATTCTAGCACCTATTTACTCGTACGACCAAAGTTAGTACAAAATCGAATATGGGTTCAATAAAGAGTATGAATCAAATACTTGCTCAATAAAAGAGTAGTCAGATACTTGCAATTAATATACAAGAACGGTTTCAAGGAAACTTTCATAATGAAAGAGTATAAGTTAGGGAACTTGCTTATGACGTTCCTCGAATAAGTAACCACAAGGATAGGATACTTGCAACACAATAAAAGTAGGGTTCAGATACTTGCACTATAAATGAGTGTAAGTTAGGAAACTTGCCTTATGCGTAGTTTATCTTCGTTAAATAAATCGACACTTTCGAATCCCTATCGCAATATATATATATATATATTTATATGTATAGGATATTCATTAGTCATATAGTATAACATCATATCTTATCTTGGATATACAATTAACACACAAGCTAAGTCTTAGCCTAGCTACACAATTATATAGTATCATATTTAATTCACAAGTCTTAACTAATATATATTTATCCTTAACGTTCCTTGTTTTGAGTTTAAAACACATTCTCATATCATATAAGATCGCAACAACTAGCAACATACTCTCATATTTATTAATATCACCTAAAACCACAATAATTACTAAATACATTTTATTTAGCAAGTTATGGCATTTCTATAAGTTAATTGTCAAAATCGGTTTCAAATAACAACATATAATATCACATAGCATATATACGTTAAAGAATACTTTTAAGTTTGTATAACTTTCCCTCGTTCCAAACATATGTGATATAGCTTCTAATTCATGGTTCCTAACGACCTAGGGTCATACAACTCCATGAATTCACATAAGTTATCATGCTTGTCATTTAAACCTATACGGTAGTCATATAACTTGTATTAAGCATACTCAAGAATATTCACATCGCATACATGTAACTATCATTGTTATTAGTTCGAAAACATGCTTCATTTATGCTTAACTTGATATCATGGCATCTAGCATGGTATATATACATGTATGATACATTAGTGGATCTACGAGTATTATCTCATATGTCCGTAAACTCCAGAATACGAAACTTGCAATAACATGTTATGGTTCTCAATCAAAACTTATATTTTTATTAGTAAGGCTTACTAACATGTTCGTGTTACATCACGAAATCCGTATACATAAGTCAATAGGTCCGATATACATTTCAAGGTTATATAAACATGCCCGAAAAATCAAAATGTATATATGGTCTTTTCATGTCAATATCAACCTTCAAAACTTGCATTTTTGTTAGAAATATTTGCTAGTGAGGTCTAACATGCTCTTGTCATACTATGAACTATATATACATAAGTTATTATGTCTTTCATGCATCTTTACCTCATACTAATATGCCTCGAAAATCAGAATATCAATGTGTTACACACATGTCAAAAGTTCGTTTGTAAAACTTACATTTCCATTACTAATGAGGTTTGCACGTTCGTATTTCGTTATGAAACTTATCTACGCAAGTGAACATACAAATTATGTGTTTCTAGGTCATACAAACACGTATCAAAATCAAAATATAATCATGCTTCATATACGTTGACGTTCGTCCATTAAACTTTAAGTTTACTTCAACACTATATGTCGTTTCATAATTCTTGCACGCAATCATAGCCAAATCATGTTTATGTTATCTCCATATACTCATATAAGTAGGTCAAACCCATTAGCATGCTTGTCCTAATTCCTTTCAATATCTTTCACTTAGCAGACATCAAGCAGGAACAAAATCTGCAGAAACTGGGATCAGGGACCGGCGCAGCTCCCCAGTTCAAAACTGGCCTTGGCCAACAACACGCAAGTCTGGTACTAGCGCAGCTGCGCAGTACCCCAGTATAACCAGGGCGCAGCTGCGCCGTTGCCTGGACCGAGTTGATTGCTGCTGCTTCGGCAGAAGCTAAGCCAAATCTCAATTCTTTCTACGAATTTGATTATAATCATGCCATATTGTAGTTTAAATATTCCACTAACTCAGATAATAGCTAACAAACATAATCCAATCAACTTATCACATTATTCAAGCTTAATTCAAGAATCAATGTTTTGACAGAAAACAAGAATTGAAGAAATGAAATTGTAGTATACCTTTGTAATGCAAAGTATGTTTGATGGAATCGAAGCTTCTTCCTCTATAATTATCTAACAACTCACAATACACTCTCAATTCTTACTTAGAATTTCTCAGCAAATGAATTTGTGAAGGAGGGGGCTCAATTTACAGAACATAACCAGACAATGATTTTCTCTCCCAAACCAAACAAACGGATTGAAGGATTGAATGAAGGTTATGGAGTGGTAGGTAATTAGTTGGTAGAACCCGTCATGTTTCCCACTCCCCCATTGATCATGAGCTAGAATTTGCTGAGTTTTAGGGAATAAGGAATAGTCTAGCTTGGAGTATATCACGTGAAGAGAATGTGACTGTTATTTTAGGACAAGCCAATTAGAAGCTCAGCAACTTGGCAACCATGCAATACAACATACTTAGTTTCATGATATACACACTTAGGTTATACTTTAGTTAGAGTCACAATGTAATCCTAATGAATTCACATAATGTAATAAATGCAATTTGAACACATATAATCCATGTACATTTTATCTCACCGGTATAATTTACTCGGATATAATCACCTCACATTATCTCCTTTATTTAATTATATTATTCCATTATATATAATTAATCATCAATTATTATTTATATTCATGATATATTATTTTAATGTCCACACACTCACATAGTCACATAGGCATTATCATGTAACTTAGTAATCTTACTATATGGTTTCTATATAATATAGTCACACCGCACTTTAAACTTTATATATTATATAGTTAATTACTATACACTATACATTTAATTCGCATGCTTGCACATAGAAGTAAATAATTTACTTATCTTATCAATTAATTAATAATATTAGTTAATCCGTTCCTCGTAATTATTAATAACACTTAATTCATAATCATAGGATTAATTATCACATTAACAAATATAAATCTCATCATATAAATAAACAGGTGGTTTATTATTATTTTCTTGCTTGAAATAATAATAATTAACGTATTATTAATCGCTACTAATATTCCATAACAATTAGTTAATATTCAACAATAACAATTAACAGTTAATATAGATTAATTATTCACTTATTAAGTCCTTCTTCAATTAATATCATCAGTAATATTCTTCATCACTATGCCACACAAGACTTTCACGAATTTATTATAAACTCCGCATTTTCCGCAATTATTATAATTACTTAATTTAATATAATTGAGTTAACTCACAAAATTATTTATATTAAAATAAATTCTCATTTCCATTAATATCTTTATTTATTCTTTAACAGGTTATTATTCTTAACAACATTATTTTAACTATAACATGTATTGTACTCAACAATAATCAAATATAACTCTTATTATACACATCAATTATTTACTTGCAAATGTTTTGTTACTCATAATAACATATTATAAATATTTACTTATTAATATGCTATTACTAATTACGACGATTAATTAATAATGTAATATTAATTAATCCTTCACTTATTAATTCCTTCATCATTTAATTAATTAAATCACCACCCTTTTCCCTTCTAATGCCACACAAGGCACTCTACAAGTTTGTTGAATTCTTTCATATTTTCTTCTAAATTCAATTTAATATAATCGAATTACTTTTCCCATAACTCATTATAAACATTTATGTTTTAATAAATATCCGTTCTCTTATTGTATCAATAAATAAAAAAAAATTATTCATGAAATTCACTGTTCTTACAGCTTCAGACTTAATATTATTTCTTTGAGGGGGTTGTTATTATTTGTCTCATCTTGTTTAGCATGCATGCACATATATATATATATATATATATATATATATATAAAATACATGTCATTTTATTAAACATGCGAAGCATGTTTGCATAAAATATAATATATATAATATTTAGCATGCAATATAGAATACTATATTCTACCCGGATTGATTATGGACTTTTATTCTAGTTTGGTTCACTAGAGCCACCAAGTGAACCAAAAGGTCAAACCTAGGAGTGCAACAATTTAAATTTTAAATGTAACTATTACATTTAAACCCGGGCTCCATACAAACGGGTCTTCACGCACTCCTTGCTCCTTGGTCTCCTGTTTCTTCAAGATAATTCTAACTATCTCTATTACATAAACTATTTATAATTAAATATAATCCTTGATCAACAGTCAAGGGGAAGTACATTGGAGGGAGATAGAATTTTACATCGAGAATAAAACCAGAGAAGACGAGGTACGCAGACCCCATTTTATAAAACCCATTCATTCAAGCATTCATCCAAAATAAAATCCAACCACATTGGTCATAGTCCATAATCAACCCCATATATTATCATACACATCAATATATGCATCAATAAATATCCATTCATCTCATGAATAATAAAGCTATTCCATATATGGATCGATGTCATTTAATGGACAAAAGTTTTGCTAAATTTTATTTTTGACACAAAATAAACTCTTTTATTTTAATCAAAAATAAATCCAAATTAAACTCCTTTACTTTTAGCAATCTGAAATCATATTTCAGATAAAATAAACATCTTTATTTTAAAACTTTATTAATTAAATAAATAGTTTACTTAATTAATAAAATCAAATTTCAGGGTCTGTTCAGGAACTGGCGCAGCTGCGCCAGTAATGAACTGGGCAGCTGTGCAGATGCGCAGGAAGCCTGAAGCGCCAGTTTTTGCAGATCGACGCAGCTGCGCCAGTAATGAACTGGGCAACTGCGCAGCTGCGCCGTTCGTCGCAGAAACTTGCAGAAAACGAATTTGTCCAGAAAAATTGATCCAATTCTCACATCAATTCATACATGGAATCATAAAATTGATAATTAGCACAAAGTTAGGCTCTGATACCACTGTTGGGTTTGTACGTAACGCAAGCATGCAATCAAATTACATAAATAGAGCGAAAGCGCGAAACATAGGTTTTCAAAAATTTATACAAATCCATAACCATGATCATGCTTTGTGCTAGTTATCAATAACAGAAAAGAAAGAACATGAAATTATACCTTTGAAGATCCAAGCTTCCTCAGGTACAAGTTCTACTCCTTTGATTCCTTTGATTCCTCTGTCGTGGCTCCTTCCCTTGATCAATGTCATCCACCCAAATGTTTGGCCTCTAACGGTGATCCACCAAGGAAGATGAAGAACTCAGGAAGATGGGTTATTGGCTTAACTCTTGTTTCTATCTTTATAGAATATGTGTACTCCCAACCTTTGGAAAAATTCACGTACCTTATTTCTGATATAAGACTCTCTTATATAGATATTAGGTTAACCCTCCTAATCCAATTAGAATATGGTTTTATTTAATTAATTAATTAAACACTTTTAATTAATTTATATCCTAATCTTATTAGGATTGAGAGAGAGTACTGATATTATATTAATTCCTAAACTCCTTTCGAATTAAAATAATAATAATAATATTAATATTAATAAGACTCCTCTTATTAATTTATATTTAATATTTCTAAAATATTAAATAATAAATATTAAGCTATTTAATTTATTCTATCACCATAGATTAAATTAATTACACTTAATGCATTATTACTATCATGCCATTTTCTTCTTAAATAATTCTTCTTCCTTTTATGGTGTGACCCTTTAGGTTCTCCATATTAAACCGGTTGTGAATAAATCAATTAGAACAATTCTAATCTTATTTAAATAAATAAATTAAACTAATAATATATTTAAATAAATAACATTTATTCTACAATAGGGATAAGGCTTCCTAGCGATCAACGACTTTTCAGATAATATAGATTTCAACATTAATCATAAAAGAACCTGTGAGTTAATAGTTACCATACAATTCAATCCTTCCACCATACAATATCCCAATTAAATATAAGACATGGATTTACTGTCAAGTCTTAATTTATTTAATCATATGTATTTCGATTAGAAAATGCACAACTCCAAATAATGCAAATCAGAAACTTCTTTCTAATTTCATTCCACCTTGGCCAAGGATTCCTGGGTTATCATTTAACGAATCACATAGGACATATCTCCTCTTTTACTAGAGGTGATAGATTCTTTATTGATCATTCATTATCTCCATATGTAACTCATTATACCCAAGCATACCATATATATGCCTTAAAAGGCCTTAAGGAATAAGTCAAAGTATAATTTGCTACATACAAGATACTATGATGATCTCAAGTCCAAGGATCACTTGTACTACTATCACATTAGGAATTCCTATTGACAGGCGAGTAAAACTCCATTAGGTATTCCATAGCGAGTCACGTTCAGTGAACTTATTCTCCAATAAGCACCTACATACTTGCTTTAGTGTCTCAACGCAAATGACCATGAGATCAGTCATCCTCATCCAATAAGTAAGCAACATATGTACCAATTTATCCGGATTTACTAATCCCATTTTAGTAATCCCACAATTGGGAACTATTTTAGTTTTTAAGCTTTCTAAGAATTTAGATATCATTAGGATGATCTCATCATGATTCTAAAAGCATTGCTTAAAACTATGGGTTATTTACATATTATAAAAACAGCACCATATAGATAATTAAATGCCTTAAATGAATATTTTATTAATAAATAAATAAGATTGTTTACAAAGTATGTGCTTTATCATCATACATGATTGGCTTGTATGCACATTACTATCAGTAACATAGTAGGCAAACATGAATGATACTTTAGCAAGTATAAAAGTACTATCAAGCATGATCATAACTTTAAGAATACGAATCTTGTAATAACATGTTAAGGTTCACCATCAAAGCTCATATTTTCATTAGCAAGTCTTACTAACATGTTCGTGTTACATCATGAAATCCGTATACATAAGTCAATAGGTACGACACGTATTTCAAGGCTATATAAACATTCTTGAAAAATTAGAACTCATATATGGTACGTACATGTCAAAAGTTCGTTTGTAAAAACTTATATTTCCGTTACTAATGAGGTTTGCATGTTCGTATTTCGTTATGAAAATACACAAGTGAACATACATTTCATGTGTTTCTAGGTCATACAAATGTGTCTCAAAAGTCAGAACGTCTATAATGGATACAACGAATCAACGTCCATTTTGAAATCCTATGTTTATTTCAGAAATCAATAACTTCATCGTTCACGTAAGCGATCCGAATATAACATGCTCATACTAGTTTAACAAGTCCATATATACATATTAATCATATCAGCATGCTTGTTCTATTTTATTTCATCAGCTAACATGTAGCAAACATCAAGCAGGAAGCAACAATCAAAAATCTGTAGCAGGGGCCTTGCGCAACTGCGCTGCGCCGCAGTGTAATGCCGGCGCAGCTGCGCCTTGCCTGGTTAGACTCAAGACACAGTCTGCTTCGGCAGACTTCTAAGCCAAATCACAGAAATTCTTCACGAAAAAATTTCTAATCAACCACATTGCTTTCTTATCAGATTATAAGACTATATATAAACTCATTAACATTATTAAACCACCAATTTTGTGAATTCCAACTTAATTCAAGAATTGAACATTTTTATAGAATATTTCTAAAATAGAAACATAAAATGAAAATGAAGAATCAAGGAAGCTATATTGATATTCCAACATGCATATAAGTCCATACTACACTACACAGGCTTTCTATAATCCAATTATACTTTAATTCCTCATGATCAAGAATTTCAAGAAAACTCAGTGAACAACAATGGAGTTTTTTATTGACAGAAAATGAAAATGAAGACACGAAGAGGATTTATACCTCTTCTATGGAGTAAGCTAGTTCCAATTTGAATTTCCAACTCTCTGTAAAATACATTGCTATCAACTCACAATGTACTCTCAACACAATCTCAAGAATTTTCTCAGCAATGAACAATCTGAAGAGAAGGACCATATATATAGCAAAACTATTATCCAGGCAAAGCCTTTTTTCTTCCAAATCAAAACAACGGATTGAAGGATTGCATGCTAGATATGAAGGAGTTGGTGATTGGTAGTTGAAACTCATCATCATGCCCACTCCCTTCCTCATCATGATCTAGTCTATGTTGCTGATTTTGAGGATTTGAAGAGTGAAGTTATGGAGTTTTACTGAGTTTAAGGAATGTAGGCTTTTGCTTCATAATGTATTCACGTGAAGAGCAAATGGGACACTTAAAATGGGACAATTGATTTAACTTCTCAGCATTTGCAAATACTACACTTGTATACACACACCATATACTTATGTTATATATTATATGTACTCTTAGGTTATAATTTAAATCACAATGTACTTCACATAATGTAATAGGTGTAATTTACACACATATAATCCATGTACATTTGTTTTACCGGATATAATTTAAATCAAATATTACCACATTACATTATCTCATTTATTATTAAAGTCTATTAATTCAATAATTGTTTACAATATATATATATATATATATATATATATACACATGATGTATTCATAACACATAGCTTTAATATGTACAATCATATAATTTAAATATACTTGCACATAACAATTAATATAATCTTATTATATTAATAACTTACTTATTTGTTTTATTATTCGTAATGTCAAATAAATAAATTATTCATCTTATCAATTAATTAATAATATTAATTAATCCATTCCTCGTAATTATTAATAACACTTAATTAATAATCATAGGATTAATTATCATATTAACAAATATAAATCTCATCATATTTATAACCAAGTGTTTTATTATTATTATTATATTTCTTGCATTAATAATAATCACATATTATAACTTAACCAAAATTAATAATTAATATAAATTAATTGTTCACTTAATAATTCTTTCATCGATTAATATCATTATTAATATTAATGTGCCACACAAGGCATTCGACGAGTTTATTATAAACTCCATATTTTCCATAATTATTATAATTATTTAGTTTAATATAATTGAGGTAACTCATCTCATAACACAAATTCATTTATATTCAAATAAATTCTTATTTACAATAATATATTTATTTAATAATATTAGGAAATTCTCGGGTATTACATCCTCCCCCCCCCCCCCTTATAAAAATTTCGTCCCGGAATTGCTACAAGGTTACACAAATAAATGGGGATAATCCCTCATCATCCTATCTCCTAACTCCCACGTTGCCTCCTCGACATCGTGGTTACGCCAAAGTACTTTTACAGAAGATATAATTTTATTTCTCAAAGTTTGCTCTTTCTTATCTAATATCTGGACAGGAATTTCTTCATACGCCAAGTTCTTCTCCACTTGAATGGGCTCGTAAGAAATCACGTGCTTGTAGTCGGCCTTGTATGGTCGCAACACGAAAATGTGAAACACGTTGTGGATGTGCTCCAACTCGGGTGGTAACGCAACTTTGTATGCCACTTCGCCCACTCGCTTCAGTATCTCGGATGGTCCTATGAATCATGGACTCAATTTTCCTTTCTTGCCGAAACGGATCATTCCCTTCCATGGAGATACCTTCAAGAATACGAAACTGCCGACTTTGAAGTCTCGGTCCTACCGATGCAAATCTACGTACTTTTTCTGGCTGTCTTGAGCTGCTACTAATCTGGCTCTTATCATTGTCACCACTTATGCGGTTTGTTGAACTAACTCTGGTCCGAGTATTCATTGTTCTCCGACTTCGTCCCAACATAATGGCGTTCTACACTTTCTTCCGTAAAGAGCTTCTTACGGTGGCATGCCGATACTCACATGGTAACTATTATTATACGCAAATTCGACTAAGGGTAGGTGGTCAGTCCCAATTTCCCTTAAAATCCATCACGCAAGTCCTAAACATGTCCTCCAGTGTTTGTATTGTTCGCTCACTCTGTCCGTCTGTCTTAGGATGATAAGCGATACTCAACCTCAACTGCGTTCCCATTCTCTCTTGCAAACTCTTCCAAAAATTGGACGTGAAGCACGGATCTCGATCACAGACAATTGACACTGGTACTCCATGTCGTGAAACAATCTCCTTTACGTACAGACTCGCTAACTGATTCAAACTGTAGCGGATCTTGATTGGTAGAAAATGTGCGGTCTTCTTTAGTCGATCCACGATAACCCAAATAACATCATAACCTTTCTGTGTAACTGGAAGTCCTACCACGAAATCTATCGTAATATGCTCCCATTTCCACTCTGGTATTTCCAACGGTTATAGTAAACCACTCGGCCGTTGATGCTCTACTTTAACGTGTTGGCAAGTCAAACATCTACTGGCGCACTCTACGACTTCCCGTTTCAAATTGGGCCACCAAAAATGTTGCCTTAGATCTCGGTACATCTTCATGCCTCCCGGATGAACGGAATATGTCGTATTATGTGCCTCGTGCAAAATCTCTTCCCTCAACTCGATTACCGCTGGTACCCATACTCTTTCTTCAAATCTCAAAATACCGTCTTTATCCATTAAAAATTTCTCTTCCTCATTTTCTATGATCCTCTTTTGGATTTTCTCACATTCTTCATCCTATTCCTGGGCTTCCTTTACTCTATCCAGCAATGTAAGATGAGCTTCCACCACAAATAACTTCTCTCCAGGCTTCTTTGGTTCTTTAACTTCTAGCTCCAATTTCTCCATCTCTCTTATCAACTCTTCCTGAGTCATCAAATTAAACAACTTCTCCCTTCTATTCCTGCTCAGAGCGTCGGCAACCACGTTTGCGTTCCCCAGGTAATAAAGAATATCACAGTTATAGTCTTTGATTAATTCTAACCACCTTCTTTGACGCATATTCAACTCCTTCTGTGTGAAGATATATTTCAGACTCTTGTGGTCCGTGTATATCTCACATTTCTCCCCATATAAATAATGACTCCAAATCTTCAACGCAAAAACCACTGCCGCTAACTCTAAGTTGTGAGTAGGGTATCGTTTTTTGTAATCCTTCAATTGTCGTGATGCATACGCAATGACTTCGTCGTGCTGTATAAGCACACAGCCAAGTCCCTTATGCGATGAATCACTATACACCACAAAATTTCCCGCATCATCTAGTAATGATAACACAGGTGCTTCGCTCAATCTCCTTTTCAGTTCTTAAAAACTTTCTTCGCATTTGTCGGTCCATACAAATTTCACCGTCTTTCTAGTCAAATTGGTCAACGGGGTTGCTATCTTAGAAAAATCTTGGATGAATCTTCGATAGTACCCAGCTAACCCTAAAAAGCTTCTCACCTCCGTCGGTGTTCTCAGTTGTTCCTAATTACTTACTGCTTCTACCATCGCAGGGTCTACAATGATTTCATTCTTATCCACCACGTGGCCTAAGAATTGAACCTTCTTCATCCAAAATTCGCACTTTGAAAATTTCGCATACATCTTCTCCTTCCTTAGTGCCTCCAAAATAATCTTCAGATGTTGGACGTGTTCTTCCTCTATCTTCGAGTAGATCAAAATGTCGTCGATAAAAACCACTATAAATTTATACAAGTATGGCTTGAAAACTCGGTTCATTAAGTCCATAAATGCTGCCGGAGCATTATTCAATCCAAATGACATTACCAAAGACTCGTAGTGTCCATAACGGGTTCGAAACGCAGTCTTTGGTATGTCCTCATCCCTTACTTTCAATTGATGATATCCTGTTCGTAGGTCAATTTTTGAGAAACACTTTGCTCCCTTCAATTGATCAAACAGGTCATCTATCCTCGATAGCGGATATAAGTTCTTGATCGTTACTCTGTTCAATTCTCTATAATTGATACAGGGCCTTATCAATCTGTCCTTCTTCTTAACGAATAGCATTGGTGCTCCCCAAGGAGAAACACTCGGTCGAATGTAACCCTTATCTAATAATTCTTGTAATTGTATCATCAATTCCTTCATTTCTACTGGCGCCATACGGTATGGAGCTTTCAAAATTGGTGTCGTTCCCGGTGCTAAGTCTATTACGAATTCAATTTCTCTGTCTAGCGGAAGACCAAGCAGATCGTCCGGAAACACATCTTGAAATTCATTAACTATGGATATATCCTTAATTTCTACTCCCTTTTTTCGAGTATCTACGATGTAAGCTAAATAACCTACACATCCTTTCCTTAACAATTTCTTGGCCTGCATCATCGTAACGCAACACGATTGCTTAAGCGATGAGCTACCATAAAACACTACCTTAGACATACTCGGAGTCTGAAGGTTCACACAATTGTTCTGACAATTAATTATCGCTGCATGGTTATACAACCAATCCATTCTCAGTATTACGTCAAATTCTCCCAATCTAATAGGAATCAAGTCTACGCTCAGTTCATGTTCTCTAATGTTTGCGCGACAATCTCGAGAAACGTATTCTACAGGGATCACTTCCTTATTCACAACTTCTATGTTCAAAGGATTTTCTAATCGTTCTCGGGGTGTACTATGTTTACTAGCAAATTCTTCAGATATAAAAGAACAGGTGGCACCCAAATCAAATAATACATAAGCATTTATATCATTGATTGGGATTATACCTGACACCACGTCCTTCGTAGCCACGGCGTCCTGGACGGTCATGTTAAAAGTTCTGACGGTTGGGCGGTTGGATTGTGCCGGCCCGCTGATCATCAGCTTGTTGCCTCCTTGCTAATTGCTACCCCCGCCACTTCCCTTCTTTGGGCAGTCCTTAATTCGATGCTCCGTCGAGCCACACGCAAAGCATCCTTGTATCTTCTTTGGTTTCGGACAGTTGGGCGAGATGTGCCCTTCTTGTCCGCAGTTCTAGCAAGTGCCACGTCCCTTCCAGCACTCACCTTGGTGATTCTTCCCACACTTTGGGCATCCTTCAGCCCTTTTCTTGAAACCTCCACGAAAATTCCCTGATTGATTATTGTTATTTTTGTTGTTGTTGTTGTTGTTGTTGTTATTCTCCCATTTTCTCTTTCCCAAATTACTTCCTCCACTGCTGCTTCCTCCATTACGATTCTCTCCTCCAGCATTCTTTCCTTTCTTCTGTTTGTTGTACAAGCTCAAAGCTTCACTTCCTCCCTTTGCAATAATAGCCTTTTCCAGTAGTGTTGCAAAAGAATCGATCTGAAGAACTGACACCTTAATGAATAGCCAAGGCTTCAACCCTTGTTCGAAGCGTCTAGCCTTCCTCTCTTCATCACCAACTTGGTGCTCCGCAAATCGTGCTAGTTCATTAAACTTAGTCGCGTATTGCACCACCTTCATCTCCCCGTGTTTTAACTCTAGAAATTTCACCTCCATCCTATTCTTCATATTCTTCGGGAAGTAATTCTCGAAGAACAGCATCTTAAACTTATCCCAAGCTATTATCCCTTCTCCAGCTCTTTGTTGATTAGCCTCCCACCAGTAGTTCGCTTCTCCCCTCATCATGAATATGGAAAATACCGTCTTCTGATCTTCGTCTACGTGAGCTATAGTGAAAGCTTTTTCGATCTCCTTGATCCATGTTTGTGCGACGATTGGGTCGGTAGTTCCCTCGAACTCCGGGGATCCTACACTCTTAAAGTCTTTAAAGGTTGTTACTGGCACAGCTTGAGGGTTTGGGCGAACGGGTTCATTGTTCCTTCCCCTTAAGGCTTCTACTAATATGTCTACTAATTTCCAGATCGGGTCAACTTGTTCCCTCTCGTTTTTAACAGATTCTTCGGGTGTAGTCAGTCTACGTCTGGGCGGCATTATCTGCATCACAAATTTTCATTTTATTATTATTCAAGTATATTACTTAAGTATTTCTTTTAATACTAAAAAAATAAATTTATAACAAATTTCTGAAATAAACTTCATTTATATTCATATGCCAAATCGTTTCATTACATGATTATCCTAGCATACTGCTATAAATGTTATCACATATATCCCCTAATATCATAAAAGACGGGGAATATACCAACCTACTACCATACTACCCCTCTAACAGAAGCTAACTCGGGGTTTACATCATTATCCCACATCTTACACAAACGATTGGGATTACAACATAGTATGTACAACACATAAAGATAAATTCTACTAAACTACCACTAGACCATTTAAGAAAATCTCATCACATCATGTCACGGTCCATGGATCTCTTGTACTCTAACTGTGCTATATAAGCTACCAGCTCTCGACTCAACGTATGTAGAGTCTGTCCCTGCTCTGTCGGGTAGTGGTACACACCATCAATCACCCTCTCAAAAGCTGAACGAAACACATACCCCATCTTGTTCATCTTCCTCTTCTTGCACCTGACCTCGTTCTCTAGGTCGTCAGCTCTCTCATTGGCCGCTTTCCACTTCTCCTCGAAGTGTATCCTATCCATCACCTCCAACTCTAGCTGAGCACGGAGTGCCTCTTTCTCAGTCTTCTCACTTAATTCTCTCTGTTCTACTTCTTCCAGCTTCCCTGCTATATCTACATTTCTCGCCACCGACCTGTGGAATAAGGTTCCCATCTGGATCCCTGCCTCCCTACGATAAGCAATCTCAACCTCTAACTCCTGTATTGCCAGCTTCCTCTGGTGGTCCTCGTCCCTCAGTTTCTGGAACTCGGACTCTCTCTCTTGGGCCTCTGCCTCCAGCTCCTGGACTCTGTAGTCTAACTCTAGGATACGCTCCTCATACTCTCCTAGCATTTGCTCCTCTACAGTAGACTCATCAGAGTCCTCTACTGGCTCATCCTCCATCAACTCGTCCTCCATCTGCTCTTCCTCTGGATCAGGCTGTATCTCAATCGCGTCCTCATCATCAGACTTGAACGGTACAACAGCCTGCACTGGTGTAGCCTCTAGAGGTTCCTTGTATACTACATTTATATCCCTGGGCTCCTCCTCTGCCATTCTACTAGGTACACCTGTGTCTGTCATCCTACAATCACAAACACAAGACAAACAAACAGCAACTCCATTAGAATGTTAATTAAAACATAAGTTCATTGGATAGAATGAAGTTACATTTCATAACACGCTAAGTCTCGCTTTAGGGAAAACTCTATGTGAGTTTTATCTCCTTTCCAACTTCTAAGTTCGCCTAAGTTATAGTCTAAGGACACTCGTTCCTAAGGTTTATAACTACATCTCTGATACCAACCTGTGACGCCCCCAAATTCGGGACCGTCACTTGGTCTCTCGAATTCGGTTCGTCACGTGCTCATGGTAATACATCACAATAATAATACGACTAAATATCGCATCGCACAGCGGAATAATACACAACTAATACCGAATAGATTACATTTAAATAATATAATTTATTCACGTCCCAAGGTCTCGTAACTTAAACAGTGATTACATAGCTTAGACATATCTTAAGCAATAATAACCTTAACTAGTACATAATATCATAAGTTCTTTATTACAATCATAAAGTCCTACATAAACAAAGCTACTCAGTAGCCTTTCCCTTGCCCTTGTCGGTACTCGAGGGTCCGCATTGCTCGGTCTTAACTGAAATGTTTTTAGGGAAAGCAAGAATGAGCACAAATTGCTCAGCAAGTAATATACAATAAGGGTTTGTAATAGAATTCTCAATTCTCGAAAAGGGTATAGCAAGGTTTGATAGTTCAAGGATAACAAGAATATCAACAGTTCTCAATAACAGTTGCTAAGGACAGAATAATATCAATGTGATTCAATAATAAATCAATTCAAGATTTCAAGATAACTGAATACTGAGCAGTCACTAAGGACTATAAACTTCCATAGGAATTGACAATAATAAACTAAAAAACTAACAAAAAACAGGTACGACAGGTGATCAGCCTAAAGTTCCATACGTTATGCATAACAATCAATCATACTCAAGTGCGCGCGTCGGTTCTCCGACAGTTATATTTTGTTCTTCTCAGTCAAATACAAGATCCCACACCAATCAATTAGTTTGGGTCGCTTTTCATTAATATAAGTCTAGCCGAATCAAATGGCATAGACACTTTAACAATATTCAAGAACAATACCAAGTTCAACATGAATAATAGCTTTAATGAAATAAGAGTTCAAGTATGCTAATTCAATTCAAACGATTAAGTAAAGAAACTAGTTCGCAATATACAAGGATAGAATACTTGCACCGTAAAAGAGTGTAAGTTAGGAAACTTGCATCCAAAGAGATAAGGTTTAGATACTTGCCTTATGCGTAGTTTACTCACGTAAAGCTAGCCAACACTTTCGAATTCCTATCGTAATATAGTTACGTATATATATGATATTCATTAGTCATATAATTTAACTTCACATTTTGTCTTTGAATATACGATCAACACATAAGCTAAGTTTTAACCTAGCTACACAGTTATATAGAATATAATTTCTATCCTTAACGTTCCTCCTTTAGAGTTTAAACACATTCTCATATCATATAAGATCGCAACAATTAGCAAACATGCTCTCATATTATTAATATCACATAAGACCACAATCAATACTAAATATATTTTATTTTAGCAAGTTATGGCATTCTCATAAGTTAACCGTCAAAATCGGGTTCCAGTAACATCATATAATATCACGTAGCATGTATGCATTTTAAAGAATACTTTTATGTTAGTATAACCTTCCCTCGTTCCAAACATATGTGATATATAAGTTAACACTTTCGATAATTTAAAACCATTCAAGGTCATGATGTTACAAAATCTAGCATGCTCACCTTGTAAACATATAAGGTAGTCAAATATTAGGCATGCTTATGAATATTCGCATTTCATACATGTAACTATCACAGTTATTAGTTGGAACATGCTTTATTTACACTAAACTTGGTTTCACGACATGTAACATAGTAGGCAAACATGAATGATACTTTAGCAAGTATAAAAGTACTATCAAACATGATCATAACTTTAAGAATATGAATCTTGTAATAACATGTTAAGGTTCACCATCAAAACTCATATTTTCTTTAGCAAGTCTTACTAACATGTTCGTGTTACATCATAAAATCCATATACATAAGTCAATAGGTCAGACACGCATTTAAAGGCCATATAAACATGTTTGAAAAATTAGAACTCATATATAGTACGTACATGTCAAAAGTTCGTGTGTAAAAACTTACATTTTTATTACTAATGAGGTTTGCATGTTCGTATTTCGTTATGAAACTTATCTACACAAGTGAACATACATTTCATGTGTTTCTAGATCATACAAATGTGTCTCAAAAGTCAGAACGTCTATAATGGATACAACGAATCAACGTCCATTTTGAAATCCTAAGTTTATTTCAGAAATCTATAACTTCATCGTTCACGTAAACGATCCGAATATAACATGCTCATACTAGTTTAACAAGTCCATATATACGTATTAATCATATCAGCATGCTTATTCTATTTTATTTCATCAACTAACATGTAGCAGACATCAAGAAGGAAGCAACAATCAAAAATCTACAGCAGGGGCCCTGCGCAGCTGCTCTGCGCCGCAGTGTAATGCCGGCGCAGCTACTCCGTGCCTGGTTCGACTCAAGACACAGTCTTCTTCAACAAACTTCTAAGCCAAATCACAGAAATTCTTCACGAAATCATTTCTAATCAACCACATTGCTTTCTTATCAGATTATAAGACTATATATCAACTCATTAACATTATTAAACCACCAATTTTGTGAATTCCAACTTAATTCAAGAATTGAACATTTTTACAGAATATTTCTGAAATAGAAACATAAAATGAAAATGAAGAATCAAGGAAGCTATATTGATATTCCAACACGCATATAAGTCCATACTACACTACACAGGCTTTTATAATCCAATTATACTTTAATTCCTCATGATCAAGAATTTCAAGAAAACTCAAAGAACAACAATGGAGTTTTTTTTGATAGAAAATGAAAATGAAGACACGAAGAGGATTTATACCTCTGCTACGGAGTAAGCTAGTTCCAATTTAAATTTCCAACTCTCTGTAAACTACATTGCTATCAACTCACAATGTACTCTCAACACAATCTCAAGAATTTTCTCAGCAATGAACAATCTGAAGAGAAGGGCCATATATATATATAGCAAAACTAATATCTAGGTAAAGTCTTTTTCTTCCAAATCAAAACAACGGATTGAAGGATTGCATGCTAGATATGAGGGAGTTGGTGATTGGTAGTTGAAACTCATCATCATGCCCACTCCCTTCCTCATCATGATCTAGTCTATGTTGCTGATTTTGAGGATTTGAAGAGTGAAGTTATGGAGTTTTACTGAGTTTAAGGAATGTAGGCTTTTGCTTCACGATGTATTCACGTGAAGAGCAAATGGGACACTTAAAATGGAACAATTGATTTAACTTCTCAGCATTTGCAAATACTACACTTGTATACACACACCATATACTTATGTTATATATTATATGTACTCTTAGGTTATAATTTAAATCACAATGTACTTCACATAATGTATTAAGTGTAATTTACACACATATAATCCATGTACATTTGTTTTACAGGATATAATTTAAATCAAATATTACCACATTACATTATCTCATTTATTATTAAAGTCTATTAATTCAATAATTGTTTACAATATATATATATATATATATATATATATATATATATATATATATATATATACACATGATGTATTCATAACACATAGCTTTAATATGTACAATCATATAATTTAAATATACTTGCACATAACAATTAATATAATCTTATTATATTAATAACTTACTTATTTGTTTCATTATTCGTAATGTCAAATAAATAAATTATTGATTTTATCAATTAATTATTGATTTTATCAATTAATTAATAATATTAATTAATCCATTCCTCGTAATTATTAATAACACTTAATTAATAATCATAGGATTAATTATCATATTAACAAATATAAATCTCAGCATATTTATAACCAAGTGTTTTATTATTATTATTATTATTATATTTCTTGCATTAATAATAATCACATATTATAACTTAACCAAAATTAACAATTAATATAAATTAATTATTCACTTAATAATTCTTTCATCGATTAATATCATTATTAATATTACTGTGCCACACAAGGCATTCGACGAGTTTATTATAAACTCCATATTTTCCATAATTATTATAATTATTCAGTTTAATATAATTGAGTTAACTCATCTCATAACACAAATTCATTTATATTCAAATAAATTCTCATTTTCATTAATATATTTATTTAATAATATTAGGAAATTCTCGGGTATTACACCGCTTCTACCTGATATGTTGATCCGGGAAGCCAAAGTTACCAATGTAACTACAAAGTTGTTCCTTCCTCGAGGGTTGTGGATGAAGGTTATCTCTTCAAAATCCATAGATATGTTGATGACATGCCGGTGATAGGGCAGCAAGTGAAATTCTTTGGTATGATACGCCCTAGTGGTTTGTCTAATGACCAACTAATAATCTCCAAGGACTAATAGACGCTTGATACTCATAGACTGGGCTAATTTTAACCCCATTATGCAGCCTTCATACTCAGCCGTGTTGTTGGTGTTGACAAACTATAACTTAGTAGCCACAGGATACTGTTCCCCTATACCAAAGACAAGGACTGCCCCATCTCCGGCACCTTCCATTTTCACCGCCTCATCGAAATATATTCTCCAGTGTTGGACTGTATTCTCCTGTCGGATTTGCTGAATTGTCATGATCCCATCATCCGGGAAATAAGTCTCCAAGGATTCAAACCCTCCGGACGGTGCTTTGGCTAGTTGATCTACAATTCCCTGACCTTTGATGGACTTATGAGTCACATATACAATGTCAAATTATTGAAGGATCAACTACCATTTGGACAATCAAGAATTCAACCTTGGCTTGTTGAATACGTACCTCAGTGGGTCCATACGAGATATGAGGTAGGTCGTGTGCCCATGCAGGTAGTGTTGTAACCTTATAGCGGCCCATGCTAACGCACAACACGTCTTCTCAATTAGAGTGTATTTCTATTCACCGCTGCTGAATCTTTTGCTGAAGTAGTAGATGGCTCTCTCCTTGCTACTATCATCTTTCTGTCCCAGTATACAGCCCATTGCGTTGGCATTGACGGACAGGAACATAAACAATAGAACTTTATACTTTGGGGGTACCAAGATAGGCGCTTCGATCAGCTGCTTTTTGATGGTAAGGAAGGCTTTTTGACAATCCTAATTCCATTTCGTGAAGGAATTCTTCCTTAGTAGCTTGAAGATGGGTTCACACGTCGCCGTGAGCTGGGAGATAAACCAGCTTATAAAATTGATCCACCCCAAAAACTCGAATATCTCTTTCTCTATTTGGGGTATGGGCATCTCCGTAATGGCTTTAATCTTAGCAGGATCCAGCTCAATGCCTCTATTGCTTACCAGAAATCCCAACAACTTGCCCGATTTAACACCAAAAGCACATTTGGATAGATTCAGCTTGAGGTTGTATTTGCACAACCTATTGAACAGCTTCCTGAGATAGTTGATGTGATCGTCCTCCTTCTGAGATTTGACGATGATGTCATCCACATAGACTTCTATCTCGTTATGCATCATGTCATAAAACATTTCCATCATGACTCGCTGATACTTGGCACCAGCTTTGATGAGGCCGAAGGATAAACGTCTATAACAGAAGGTTCCCCAGGGAGTGATGAAAGCTGTCTTCTCCCTATCCTCTTCAGCGACCATAATTTGATGGTACCCAGCAAAGAAATCCACGAAAGAATACATGCCATACTATGCTATATTATCTATCAAGATGTGGATGAAAGGTACCGAGAAATTATCTTTGAGATAAGCTTCATTCAAATTCCTGTAATCCACACATACTCGTACCTTTCCTCCAGGCTTAGGCATGGGGACTATGTTCGATAGCCACTCCGGGTATGTTGATACCATGATGATGTCGGCTTTGAATTATTTGCCAACCTCTTCTTTGACTTTAGGACTCCATTCAGGTTTCAATCGCTTGAGCTTCTGCTTGACTGGCTTGAATCCATCTTTGATGGGGAGTCGATGGATGACAATATCAGTAGACAAACTAATCATGTCTTCATGCGACCATGCAAACACATCCTGAAACTATGTTAAGATTTCAATTAGGTCGGTTCTTTGGTCTGGGGTGAGGTCTAGGCGTATCTGGATTTCATTGAGGTTTTCTGAGGTTCCGATATTGACAGTGGTGGTTTGATCGAGGTTTGGTTTGGGTTTGTCTTTGACCCATTCATAGATTTCCTTGGGCACCTCATTGTCATCTTCCTCTTCTTGATCAATCTCCATCAAGTCAAAGTTCAGTTCTACATCAAAGTTGTAGACACTGTGACAGGTTGGCATCTCATCAGCAGGGACAAACAAATCCAATTCTGGAGTCCTGAAAACAAAATGCTTTTGCTTTAATAAATAAAACTATTTAAATATACAAAGCATTTAGAAAAGCAAGACAAAACTTACTGCTATAGCTGTGAAACCAAAATAAGTAGTAAATGAAACCATGTTACAGGGCAGATGGACTCTCTGCCCTTTTACCCTTTTTGAATGAGGCAAGGGATGCTGGTCCAGTTGTCTAATGTCAGGTCCTCATGAATAGGGAGGATACATGAGTTGTGCTGATTTGTCTCATCTCTGATGATGACTTAAACATCCTTCAGATCAAGGCCAGGATTTTTCTTTGAACTACCTCCCTTCCCCTTCTTGATGCGTGGAATTTGGATATGATCCTCTTCGCCACTGTCTGGAATATCATCATTCATCCCTTCGTAGTGCATCAGGAAATACATGTTAGGAAATGGGTCTCGTCCTTCGTACACGAAACTTTTATTTTCCCTTTTTGCTATCCCCCTCGATCTTTGGGGCTTTTTTCTCGCTTATCGGTATGATTGGAGGAAACAACATGGCTGACACAACAGCAAGAATATTCCTCATTGGCTTCATAAATCTGGCATCAATGAGTTTTAGCAGTAGAATAGTAGCAGCATGAGCTTTTGGATGTTTGTGTGGGTTTTGATGGTTTGACCCAGATGAATAGCCTAACCCGACTTTCCCTAATTGGCTCGGGATTTGCACCGGACTCTTTATACCTTGCTAATTTTTTCCTGACCCTTCTCCAGGGCGGAAACCCAAAGATACGATTTCCTGACCCACTGTCATCACTTCGGGAGAGACCTTTGGTTTCAAGGCTGGTGCCCCAACTGGTAGGTACTGAGTATTGCTCACCTCTAATGCTTGAAAACTTGCAGGTTCAATCCCCTCATCCAAACTAACACTGGCATGTCTCCCTGTATACAGACAGGATATTCTGGTTTGGCATTCACCGTAATTAAGTTGCCATTGAAAATATACTTGAGTTGTTGATGTAGGGTGGATGGAACTGCTCCTGCCATGTGGATCTATGGCCTTCCCAGCAATAAGTTGTATCCAATGGTAATGTTGAGTACCTGGAGGGATACATAGAAAGTGTGGGGACCAATCTCCAATAGAAGCTCAATCTCTCCCACAGCTTCTTGGCGGGACCCATCGAAAGCCCAGATAACCACATGACTGGTACGGATCCAATTTGGGTTGATCTTCATTCTCTCCAAGGTGTCATAGGGACAGATGTTCAGGGATGATCCTCCATCTATAAGCACTACTCCAATCACATATCCTGAGGACATCACTGCTATATATGTGTAGCGACTTGTGATGACCCATCCCCTCCACGGGTATATCATCATCAGTGAAAGATATCACATTGCTGTTGAAAATGTGCTCTATCACATGACATAATTTCTCAGTATCGACCGTCTTTGGCAGATGGGCATCCTCCAGTACTTTCACCAGAATGTTACGATGATCCACTGAGGATAATACCAGGTCAAGGATGGATACCTATCTGGGTGCATCCTTCAAGCTTTGCACCACCTTGATCTCATTATGCCCTATTTTATTTAGGAATTCTTTAACTTTCTCTTAAGTAACTTTCCCTTTAGCTTTGGTGACTAAATTAATCACCCGCTGAGGCAGGTACAATGGATTCTCCTTTGGTACAATGGCAATATTGTTTGAGGTTGAATCTTCATCCTTCCCATAGTTCCATGGGACTCTTTTCAGACTGACCACTGGATATTGTGGTTTGAAGGGCAGTATTAAAGGCTCAAGCGCAACCACTTTCATAGGATTCTGTACTTCTTGGACCCCTTTCCCTTGCAGTTTTAGGGGTGTCACAACTAAATCCTTTTCACAGGAAATAACAGCCACTGTCTCCAAATTCCATGCCATGGGAATAAAGAGTTTTTCCTCATTGGGGAGGCTATAATCTTGATTCCCTCTTATCAGCTCACCACTTTTAATAAGATTTTGAATCAGGTGACGAAGTCCCCAGCGATCCTTGGTGTAATGATCGGGCGCAATGGAGTGATACTAGCAGATCCTGTCAGGCTTGAATTTTCTAGATCGAGTGTTCACCGGGGGTAACAAATCTGCAACCATTCTCTCATTGATCAGGATTTGGAGGATTTCCTTCATCGGCTTGTTCAAATTAGTGAAATTCCTCTGAAAGGTGAATTCCCTATCAGCTTGGAACTTTTCTTCTTTGTCCACCTTGTTGGCCCAGGGTTCATGCTCATGAAATTGGTAATGATCCCTCATAGCAATGGGACTAATTTTTGGTGTAGGAGGACTTGGTTTAGACTGTATGGACTGGTTTTTCAGCTGCGTGGTTATTTGATGTTGATACACGATCAGATCCGCTAACTGTCCAATCTGCTCCTTGATAAACTTGATTTCCTGTTCTATCAGAAACCACTTCTCTGAGAACTCCCAACTGTCTGGGTTATTTGTGCTAGATTGAGTTGCCTCTCTGATATACCGGAGGTATTTGGATCCCTCTCCAATCCCTGTGCAAATCATATTGACACTCTCATCTTTGTGCTGAGGGAGGGGATTATCCTGCACATGAGGTTGTTTTGGTTTGGTCAACACAATCTCTCCGTTGTCTATCAAGTCTTGGATCTTGTGCTTGAGAGCCCAATAGTCTTGTGTATCATGGCCCAGAAATCTGAAATAGTATGTGCACTTCTTACTTGGGTCGAAATTCCTTCCCCCGGTACTGGTTGGTGGAAGGAGTTGAATAATCTTCTTCTGTGCCGTCAACAGTTTCAACACATTTTCTAGTGAATCCCATAAAGGGGTGAACGTTCTCCGACGTCTGGCCTCCAAACGTTTTTTAAATGGAGGATTAGAAGGTTGGGCTGGAGCTTGGAAAGGGGAATAGTTCCTCCTTTGAATGGGCATACTGCAAGAATTGCTCCTCTGATTCTGTCCTTGCAGTACTAAGGACACTTCCAAATATTTCTTCTTCTGTAATCTCCGGGGATTACTCACATAACTCCCGAACTGAATATGCTCGGCAACAACTTCTAAGGCGGTAAGATCTTTTATCTTCCCAAATTTTAACCCCATTTTAACCATTTCTCTGTGCTTGATCATCTCCGAGAATGGTTTTCCTATGCCAGCTAGAACCCTTTCGTAATACGGAGCTTCTTGAATGTTGATGAAGGTCATGACTATCTCAGACTCAGTCATATACGGGGTGACTTGTGATGCCACCCACCTCCATCGTTGGGCATATTCTCTGAATGACTTGGTGTTCTGCTTTTTGATTTTGGTGATTTGGTATCTGTCTGGAGTCATTTGGGACTGAAAGATGTACTGATTGAGGAATGCATGTGCTAACTCTTCCCAGCTGTGAATCTTGGATTTATCCAGACGCGCATACCAGGCTCTAGCCTCTCCGATTAAACTCTTCTGCAATAATTGCGTTCTGAGCTTTTCATCCTCTGTATAGGATCCAAGCCCTCCAATGAATACCTTCAAGTGGGTGTATAGGTCTCCCAATCCATCATATTTCTCAAAATCAGGGACTTGAAATTTTTTCGGTTAACGAGCCCCCGGGAATATATATAAATCTGAATAAATGACACTACAAAATGCCCCAGCCCCTTTGATGGACCGGATGGTCTCTTCCATTTGTTGTACTTTCTTCAGAATATCACTAGCTTCCTGCTCTTTGTTAAGGATAGTGATTTCAGTGGTTTTGTTGTTCATATCCTGATTCTGTGGTTCAGGAATAGGAGTGTCTTTCTTTTCGATCTCTTGACTGCTACCGGGTGTAGATGGATCTATGTGACCGGGTATTTGTTTCCCTTGAAGGCCTTTGCCTTGTTCCCTTAATAAATAGCCAATTCGGCTATCTGGTTCTTCAATCCTTCAAATTCCTCCCTAGAAACATGGGTGGATTCAGGTTGAGCACTTGAAGCTATGTCTGGAGATGGTCTTAGTGCTTTCTTAGATTTCGACCTGATGACCAGACCAATTTTTACCTACAACAAACATAGGTGTGTCAATTTCCTGATGTAGGATCGGTCGGATGCAAGCTATGAAATGTGTTTATTTTTGAGGTTTTTTAATCTTATCATGTAAAATAAAGGTCAGTTGTTTTGATGACAAGATAGTATAACAGGATTCATAATGAAATGTATATTTACATTATGAAATTTACATTGGAATTTGAAAATGGACATTTGTATTGAAAGAGGAAGGCATGAAGAGGCTTCCCTTCTGATTTGATTAATCAGAGGCTGACCTATCTTAGGCTACTCTCGCGACTTTTCTACATGAAGGTCCGCAGATCATCGCAATCTGCTAGAGGGGAAATTAATCCGGTCTTTCAATTGAAGCGGATCTGAGTGGTGCCTTTTTCGATCCTCGCAGAATTAGTCTTCTTTGAGTCCAGTAATCAAACACCGACGGGTTTGCGTCTCACCGTATGAAATAATGACATTTGTGCGAAGCACTAATAAAATAGTAAAACATTCAATCACATTCATTCAATGTAAAATGTAGCATCCACACACACGCAGATATAAAAGGAAATTTTGAAAAGATTTGAATGTTGCCTAAGCCCTCTAATGGTCCCAGCAGAGTCGCCACCTGTCGACGTCTGGAAAAAAGTAGGTCTGACTTTGGACCAGATCTTTCTCTCTTCCTAAGTCTTGTGGTCTTCTACCCTTATTACCTTGTCTGTTTTATGAAGGGTGAAAAGGTTTTTTAGGAAAAGGCCAACATATATCAAGACGACAATTTGAACGGTTTACAGAGTTGCCAGTTGGTAGATTTGAAATGGTTGTACCAACTCAACTGAGTTTTGTTTACAAGTAGGCCTAATTACTGGACACTGTCGAAACTTGATCTTCAAAACTGAAGTTCTAAGTTCGGGGGCTTGGTTAAGTGGGGGGAAGGTGTTAGGCACCCCCCAACTCCCTTGAAAACACGGTACCACATCTTTTCAATATTTCCCTTTTTATTTGCAATGTGTGTGTGCGAATGCTGGAAGAAATTGGGCCTACATTTGTTTTTTTTGAAAGTATTGTCATGCTTCGTTGAAACTATATACGAAGTGTTTGAGTTTATTTGAAAAAATCCTTTTTAGACAAGATATTAAAATGATGTTTTGAAAATGTTGGTTTTCAAACCCTTAATCACAGCGAATAAAGAATATATATAGTTATATATATATATATATTTATATATATATATATATATATATATATATATTTATAAAAGCTGTAAAAAGCCACGGAATAATCCATGCTTAACAGAATGAAAATATATATATATATATATATATATATATATAAAAGCGATAAACGACGACGGATTTCAAATCCTATGCCCGGGCTGGAATGAAAAAATATATATATTTATAAAAGCTATAAAAAGTCATGTAGTAATCCAGGCTGGACAGAATTGATATATATATATATATATATATATATATATATATATATATATATATATAAGAGCAATAAAGGGCAACGAATGTCAAATCCTATGCCCGGCCTAGAATGAAAATATATTTATAAAAGCTATAAAAATCCACGGAATAATCTAGGCTGGACAGAATTGAAATATAAATATAAAAGCTATAAAAAAAAGCCACGGGATGATCTAAGCTTAACTGAATGTAAATATATATATAAAAGCTGTAAAAGAACAACGGGATGATCCATGCTCAACAGAATGGAATATATATATTTAAAAAATCGGTAAAAAGGTCACGAAATGTTCCAGCCCAAACCGAAATATAAATGTTAATAAATACAATTATTATATATAAATTAAAGCAATAAAGGCCACAAATTTAGCAATCCAGACCAAACAAAGTTAAAATATATATATATATAGTTATATATATAAAATCAGTAGCTACCACGGATTTTCCATCCGGGCTTGACAGAATAAAAAGTTAGTATATATATAGTTAAATATATATATAAAAAAGTTAAAAATGCCACGAATCAGCAATCCAGGCCGTGCAAGTTAGTACATATATGTATATATATACATAAAAGTGAGTAAAAGCCACGGATTGTTGATCTGGGATGTGCAAATGCGAAAAATAGTATATATATACTAAAATGTACTAAAAAAGTACGCAAAAACGGCCACAGAACTGAGTTCCAGGCAAAATCAGAATATGAAACTTTACGTGCACGTGTATAAATATGTAATGAAGTAGGAAATGAGTTCTGATCATAAAAATACTTACAATGGACTGCTACACGGGTTTTTTGCCACTTTGTAGGCTTCAAACTAGCGTTTCCACAGATTAATTTTTGGTATGTTGTAGTATATGAGTATACCTATGTGTTAGAGTGATAAAATCTAGGTTTGGAGTACTAGAAGTCGGGCTAGGAAACAAAATGGGCAGAGTTTCAAACCGTTTTTATTTTTTCTTCTTTTTTTGGCAAAGGGGCACTTGTATTTAAAGACCCGATGGAAGAAGTCCTACCCGCGGCAGTCGTGGGTCTACCTGCTACTCCACGTGGTAGGGCCCACATGGTGGGTTCTGTAGCCTCGAAGTACATGCACTCCGAGCATTGCGATGTCAGGTTCGAAACTTTCTATCTTTTGATCGGAGCGTCCGTTTGAGGTGTGCTATAGCTTTCCGGAAAGCCCTTGCCAAGAACGTCACAATGACATGGGACTAAACCTTTTCTGAGTCCAAGAAGATGGGTTCACAACCGGATCTTCATTTCTTCGTAGTTTATCCTGTTGAGCTGTATTGTACTATTTTCACTAGGGATCAATGTTGTGGTTATTTCTGACGTTGATTGCATCAATTCAGCTTGATTTTGACCAAATTGGCTTTAAGTTAGTAAAAAATGGTTTTGCCCCTCCAAGGGGTTGTCTCCACCGACACGGTCTTCAGCTGATTTCCTGGGGTTATCTCCAAGGTTTTGGTCCCAGACGTCTATATTTATCATAAGGGTTGTCTCCGAGGTTGATTTGGTTTATCAGGGTTGTCTCCGGGGATGATATGATGCTTCGGGGTTGTCTCTGAAGTTGATTTGGTCTCCTGGGTTGTGACCAGGGCTTAACCTGACCTCCCGGATTGTGACCAGGACTGCTTGACATCCCGGTATAGTTATCGGTGCTTCACTTGACATCCCGATATTTTCGGGGTTTGACTTGACCTCCCAGTATAGTGACCAAAGTAGCCGAAAGCAGTTGCTGAGTCAGTTGTCATTTAGTCTGATGTCTGTATCCTTGTTAGTCAAAAAGTTGTTATTGTATTTTGTCTGTATTTGATTAACGCGTCTGTAATAGTAAAAAGCTGTTTGTTATAGTCAAAAGTTGTAATAATGCTTTCATCTTTTGATAAAGCATTACTGTTGTTCAATAGTCATTCTTGTTTTGTAATTATTGAGTTGTAATCTCTCAGCCTTTTCTCTTTCTATATAAGGGAGGCTCAGTCTTCATAGAGAGGCAGGATTTAGTAATCCAATAGAGCGTTTGAGAAGACTTAGATTCCTATCTGACTAATCTTCAACTCTCTTGCCTTCTCTCTTAGTTATGATAAGTTTCTATAATCGAGTCAATCTGTTGTAAGTAACCAAGTTAATTGTTTGTAATTATTTCATAATACAATAAAAGTTTATTTTGTTTAAACTTCTCTTATTACTTATGAACTGCTGCTTTAATTTCTTATAGTTTTGCTATAGTTGTTATTCAGCTTTGTTTATGCGCCACTCTTCTTTATCAATCATCTAATAATTGTAGGTCTGATTGCTGTAAAACTATTAATGTTCTTACTAAAGAGGAGCAAGAAAGCTCTTTGTTAATTGAATTAATTAGTAAGCTTACTGATGAAGACTTAAAATTGCAATACATGAAACAGTTAAAGGAATTGTTTTCTAAAAACATTTCTGGAAAGGGTAAAGTAATAAAAGCTAAAGAGAAGCCGCTTATAAGCCTTAATAAAACCCTTGAGAGATTTAAAGTGGCAGAGAGAGAGATTACTCTCCCTGAACTAAATCAAGAGGTCAACAAGCTTAAGAAAGAGATTTCTAGTCTCAAGACTGAAATCTCCAAATTAAGAAGTGATATGACTACGTTAGTTAAAAAAGACTCTGAACTTCATATTTCTGATTCCTCAGAAAATGAAGACTTACCTGAAACTTCAGGAGTCAAGGATGAAGAGTCTCCTTTGTTTATTCAAGGTAACTCGTTAAACTTCCTTACGCTAAAGAATTTAAAGAACATCTTATTCCTACTAAAGCTAGACCTATTCAAATGAGTCACCAACAAATGGAGCTTTGTAAGCAAGAAATTAACGATTTACTTGTCAAAGGATTAATAAAACATAGTAAATCTCCTTGGTCTTGCCCTGCCTTTTATGTTAATAATGAAGCAGAGAAAGAGAGAGGTGTCCCTCGTCTAGTCATCAATTATAAGCCCCTTAATAAGGTCTTAGAATGGATTAGGTATCCCCTTCCTAATAAGGAAGACCTTCTTAGTCGTCTTAGTAATGCTACCATTTTTAGTAAATTCGACCTTAAGTCTGGTTTCTGGCAAGTCAGTATCCATCCTAGTGATAGATACAAAACCGCCTTCACCACCCCTTTTGGTCATTATGAATGGGTTGTTCAAGCATTTGGCTTGAAAAACGCTCCTAGTGAATTCCAAAATATTCTCAATGAAATTTTAAATCCCTTTAGTCATTTCATTATTGTCTATATTGATGATATCCTTGTTTTTTCTAAATCTATTGACGAACATTTCAAACATTTGAATTCGTTCTTCAAAGCTATCAAAGTCAATGGTTTGGTTCTGTCACCAACCAAATGTTCTCTTTTCCAAATTAAAGTTAAATTTCTTGGCCATGATATTCATCGAGGTTTGGTTCGTCCTATTCAAAGAGTTATTCAATTCGCTGATAGATTTCCTGATAAAATCCTTGATAGAACTCAACTTCAAAGGTTTCTAGGATCTCTTAATTATGTTGGCAAATTCTATAAAAATCTGCGAAAAATCTGTAAACCTTTGTTTCTTCGTTTACAGAAGAATCCTCCTCCATGGACTGATGAGCATTCTGCCATCGTTCAGCAAGTTAAAAAATATGTTAAGGTTCTTCCCTGCCTTGGCATTTCTAATGAATTAGCTTTCAAAATTGTTGAAACTGACGCCTCCGAAATTGGCTTCGGCGGCATTCTGAAGCAGAAATTGACTCCTGCTTCTTCTGAACAAATTGTTCGATTCCACTCTGGCGCGTGGAATCAGGCACAATTAAACTACAGCACTATTAAAAAAGAAATTGTAGCTTTAGTTTTCTGTGTCAGTAAATTTCAAAATGATTTATTAAATCAAAAAATTTTGGTTCGTATTGATTGTAAGTCTGCTAAATATATTTTAGAAAAAGATGTTAAAAACATCGCTGCTAAACATATTTTTGCCAGATGGCAATCTATTTTAAGTATTTTCGATTTTGACATTGAATATATTAAAGGTAGTGATAATTCCGTTCCTGATTTTCTAACCCGGGAATTTATTAATTCAGGTACCCCTCAGGTTCAAAATGAGTGTGAGAGGGAAAGATAAAAATGTTCGGCCCTTGGGTCCTTCAAGCCCAAGCCCACCTAGTCAGAAGCCCGTGGGAGCTATAATCCCTCATCCTGTTACTCCCATTACTGTAGTTAATAGGTTCACTCCTTTGGTTTCTAGCTCGAAACCCTATAGTTCAGCTCTGGTTCAACCCCCTTTAATGGTTGATCCTTACGCTTCCTCCAGTAATCCTCCTGCTGGCCAGCGTGTTCATACTGAATACGTCCCTGTTTTCAGCACCAATTTATTTCATATCGAACGTCATATGAAATCAATTGATGACCCAGTTAAATTAGCTACCCAGTTCTTCCCAACCGGTTGGCATTTTATTCCCTCTGCTCCTTATAAATCTCTCATGTACTATAAGGATGTCCTTTTGCAAACTCAGTCAATCGCTATTAAACCTATTTATGATAGAAATGATTCTTCAAAAATCATCTATCATTCTCTTTATATTAAACAGGTCATCTCCATGCCTAACTGGGGTAATCATCCTAGTGATCTTAGGCAGCTTGAAGGTCATGATAGCCAGTTTTGCTATTATGATTACATGGAAGCTTGGAACAGAGTTTTTCTGTTTCAAACTCCATCTTTTAGTCATTCGTGGTTCATCCAATTTGACCACAAATTTAAAAGTCAATTTCCTCATTGGTTTGTTCTTTGGTGGGAACGTTATGGTCTCATCTTTGATATCCTCCCCATTGAGCTTCAGACTGTTCTTAATGTCTTTAGCTCTAGGGTTCCTGTGGTGCAGTCTAATTGCTGCATCCCAGTTATTCTCCATTTCGCTAGTAAATATAAAGTCCCATGGATCCTTCGATGGAACTATGGATTTTATTCTCCAACAGTCAATGTTGCTCTTTCTTCCTTAGTCGCCCCTGAAAAAGGCGCCTCTAGTAATCACCTTAATCAAATTACTCATGTTACTCGTGAATTTTCAGTTAAATGGTGGGATAAGTTTGATCCTTATCGCATCGTAGGCCAAGTCCAGAAGGAATTCCCCAATCCTTCACCTATTCAAACGATTCCTCCTCCAAAGGAATCATCTTCCAGTAAATCTAAATCCAAGAAATCTTCCAAGTTAGACTTCGCGGATATTGATCATTGTACCAATAATGAGCTTAAACAGTTATCCCGTTTAATTCAGAAAAGAATGGATAAACTCAGTGAGGACTCAGTTCCTTCTGTTTGTTCATCTTCTTCTTCTCGCTCCAGTCATCACTCTAGCCCTACTGATCCGTACGGAAGCATCTCTCTTCAGGATGCCCAGGATCCGTTTGCCTAGGGTCCAGGATCCATTTGCCTTGGGTTCCTACAGTCACCTGGGTCAGCTTTGTTGCTAGATGCCCCTGCCCGCGCAGCCCGTGCTCCTTTGTCCAAAGTAGCCGAAAGCAGTTGCTGAGTCAGTTGTCATTTAGTCTGATGTCTGTATCCTTGTTAGTCAAAAAGTTGTTATTGTATTTTGTCTGTATTTGATTAACGCGTCTGTAATAGTAAAAAGCTGTTTGTTATAGTCAAAAGTTGTAATAATGCTTTCATCTTTTGATAAAGCATTACTGTTGTTCAATAGTCATTCTTGTTTTGTAATTATTGAGTTGTAATCTCTCAGCCTTTTCTCTTTCTATATAAGGGAGGCTCAGTCTTCATAGAGAGGCAGGATTTAGTAATCCAATAGAGCGTTTGAGAAGACTCAGATTCCTATCTGACTAATCTTCAACTCTCTTGCCTTCTCTCTTAGTTATGATAAGTTTCTATAATCGAGTCAATCTGTTGTAAGTAACCAAGTTAATTGTTTGTAATTATTTCATAATACAATAAAAGTTTATTTTGTTTAAACTTCTCTTATTACTTATGAACTGCTGCTTTAATTTCTTATAGTTTTGCTATAGTTGTTATTCAGCTTTGTTTATGCGCCACTCTTCTTTATCAATCATCTTCCGCCTTTTGGTATCAGAGCCATGAGTTGTTTGTTTACTAAACGTTGTTCTTGATCTTCTTCTTCTGGTCATTTTTAAAATCAAAAGTTTTGATCTTTCTTTGTTCTAGAAGTCACCTAGTCTCTTTGTTTAAACCACCCTCCATCGCCATAGGTCCCTGTCCAGCTTTTGTAAGTCTCGAGTGTGTGAGCAGTTTCAGCTTTCTGGGAATCACTAGATGATAGGGTATGTGTTTATGTTAAGCAAAGAAAGGGGTATGTACGGAAGAACACAGATTAATTAAATCTTTTATTTTAACTATGAGTAGATTGTTTAGATCTAGTTCGTCGGTTAGTAATAGATCTTCTCTTCCTTCTGTTCCTAATATAGTTAACCAAGAAGAACAAAGTTATGAAAATATTAACCAAACTCTTAATAACTGGAATATACCTAGTGTATCTCCTAAAGAAATTTATCAGTCAACCTTCATCGATAATTTCAAAACTGATTACAATGTTAAAACTGTTGAACGTGTGTATGCTATTAATAAAGAATATGAAAATTGTAGTCTTCTTTCTCCCGATGTCATTAATAAACATCGTAAAAAGGGTTATAATTTTATTCATATTGGTTTGGTACAAGTTGCAGTTAAACCATTAACTATTAAAGGAATAAACTCAAGCGTCTTTTTATGCTTAAGAGATGCTCGTTATCTTAATTATGCTCCTAGTATTATTGGAATCATGGAATCTAGTTTACATGATGGTCCTATTCATTTTAATTGCTTTCCTGATCTTCCTTTAAGTCTGTCTGACATTAATTTACTTAAGGCTTTAACTTTGAATATTAAAACTGCTGGAGAGATAACTCAAATGATTGAGGGATCTCAACCCTTAGCTTTAATCTTTAGAATTTATTATAAAGTTATGAAAACCAATTTGAATATTCATGCTCTTAATAAAAGTCCTAAAGATCATACTGTTTTAATACAGAGTAGCACTAGTAACGCCAATATTCAAACACCTAAAACTATTCTTTGGAAAGATGTCACGTTACCTAGCCAATGGATTCTTCCCCAGGAAGTTCCACAAAAACCAGTTAATAATAATTTGTTAAATTTGGAAAATATTAAGCAATTTTCTGATGGTACGGTTCGAATTAGTTTTGAACGTACTAGAAGACCTTTTATTATTGAAGAATTTACCAGTTCCTCAGTCCCTTCTACCTCTAGAAGAGACACTGAAGTCTTAAGTGACTTTTCTATTCCTGATGTTAAACTGAAAGGCGTGTTGAATCAGGGTCAGACAAGTCATCCTTGTTATACTCCTGCCTTTCAGACTGATGGAGAACATGAAGATGTTTCTCCTACTGTGTCGGTCGGTCCTTCTCCCTCTGACTTTGATGCCCCAATTAATCACCAATTAAGAGTCCTTACTAAAGTCTCTAAATTGGATTGGGATCGCCTTGTTAATGATTTTAATTCTAAAACTAATCAAGCTAAACGACATGCTTTTCATAATATGCATGATAAAATTGATAGAGATAAAATTGTTCATAATTGGAAAAAATTTGTTAAACTTACTAGAGAGAACCTTACATTTTATGATTGGTATGATAGAAATCATTGTAAAGTTCTTACTAAATCTCAATGGATAAAAGAAGATAAGTCCAAAACTTTAGCTTCTCATCCTCCCCTGGAAACTGTTCTTTTACAAGTCAAAAATAACTCCGTTGTTGCTAGTCCTTTTAAAGTAGCTGATGGTAAGACTGATGATAAAAAGATTATTGAACAAAATAATTTTACTAATCAGTATTTAGCCACCATAGGAAAACAACTTGATAAAATAGAAGAAAAGTTTGATAATACACTTATTAAAACCCCTGATAAGAAACTTGATCAGCCTTTGTTAACCCTTCCTGATAACAGAGATGGCAAGGGATTACCTAGAAAAGATTATGATTTAGTTAAAAGTATTGATAAACTTATTAAAAAGATTGGTTCGAGCTCTGGCGAAGCCAGTGGAACCGTGGCCATCATTGATCAGATTCAAGAATCTGGCAATGACTACAATAGTGACTCAGATGAGGTATCTGAGGTCGCTTCTGTTCCCGACCTTACTGAACAATTGAAAAAGTTAACTTTTAATAACGCTAGTATTACAAAAAATTGGTATACTAGACCCACTCCCCCTGATCTTCAGTTCGAGGAAAAGAATCTTGACAATCAATTTTCGGTTTCCTCCAATAAAATTTATGAATGGAATATTGATGGCTTCAGTGAACATCAAATTCTTACTAAAATGAATCACATGTCTATGGTTGCTAATAGTTACATCACTGCTTTTACTAATCTTACTCAACCTGAAATTGTTGAAATTTTAACTAATGGTTTTTCGGGAGTTCTTCGCTCTTGGTGGGAAAAACACCTTGATGAAGATGCTAGGAACTCTATTATTCATGCTTATCAACTGGATGATAATGGTCAACCTATCTTCCGTGAAGATATTGGTTTTGGTGTTCCTGATGGTATTAATACCCTAATTTTCACTATAATAAAACATTTTATTGGTACTCCTAGTAATATTACTGAACATATCCATGATCAACTTAGTAATCTTACTTGTCCCACTTTAAGTGATTTTAGATGGTATAAAGATGTTTTTATTTCGCGTGTCATGCTTCGTAATGATAGTAACAAGCCTTTTTGGAAGGAAAAATTTGTTAATGGTCTTCCGTCTTTATTTGCTCATAAAGTCCGTGAAGAACTTAGTAAAACATTAGGCTATATTGATTATGATAACCTCACTTATGGTGACATTGTTAGTTATATTCAAAAAATTGGCCTAAAAATGTGTATTGATTTCAAAATCGCTAAACAAGCTGCCAAAGATAAAAAGAAAGCTAAATATGAGCTTGGCACTTTTTGTGAACAATATGGTCTGCCTCCTATTGCCCCTTCGCGTAGAAAGCATAGGAAAAAGCACTTAGAAATTCATAAAAAACGCAAGCACCATAAAAAGCGCTCTAGTCAGACTAATAAAGAAAGTTATTATGAAAAACCTAGGTCTAGAAAGAAAACTGGAAATAAAAAATCCACTTCTAAATCTAGTGATAAGAGTAAAATTACTTGTTATAATTGTGGTAAAAAGGGACATTATAAGAATGAATGTAAATTAAAACAAAAATTAAACCAGTTAAATATTTCTGTTGAAGACTCTGAAAAGATTTTTGATTTACTTAGATCTCAGTCTGATGAAGATAATGATATTTCTGATATTCCTTATTCTTCGGCTAATGATCAAAATAGTCAAACTCCTAGTGAAGATAATGAAGTTACTTTGTGTACTGATAATTGTAGGTCTGATTGCTGTAAAACTATTAATGTTCTTACTAAAGAGGAGCAAGAAAGCTCTTTGTTAATTGAATTAATTAGTAAGCTTACTGATGAAGACTTAAAATTGCAATACATGAAACAGTTAAAGGAATTGTTTTCTAAAAACATTTCTGGAAAGGGTAAAGTAATAAAAGCTAAAGAGAAGCCGCTTATAAGCCTTAATAAAACCCTTAAGAGATTTAAAGTGGCAGAGAGAGAGATTACTCTCCCTGAACTAAATCAAGAGGTCAACAAGCTTAAGAAAGAGATTTCTAGTCTCAAGACTGAAATCTCCAACTTAAGAAGTGATATGACTACGTTAGTTAACAAAGACTCTGAACTTCATATTTCTGATTCCTCAAAAAATGAAGACTTACCTGAAACTTCAGGAGTCAAGGATGAAGAGTCTCCTTTGTTTATTCAAGGTAACTCGTTAAAAAGGATAAAAGATATTACCATTCAAAAGTGGTATATTTTGATACGGTTAATGGTTGATGGCACTTTTGCCATTCAACTTCCTGCTCTTGTTGATACTGGTGCAGATCTTAACTGCATTCAGGAGGGATTAATCCCTACCAAATTTTATGTTAAAACCAGTGAACGTTTAAATTCTGCTAATGGAAGCAGCATGGAAATTAAATATAAGCTCCCTAAGGTTCATATTTGTCAAAATGATATATGTTTTAAAACTTCTTTTGTGTTAATTCGTAATTTAACTGATAAAATTATTCTGGGATTACCATTTATTTATTTGTTATACCCTTTCACCACCAGTAATAATGGGTTAACTACTGAGCACCTCGGGCACAAAGTTGTTTTTGAGTTTTTAACTCAGCCCAAAGAAAGAGACTTAAGATTTATTCAAGATGAGTCTATTTCTAAGTCACTTAACTTGTTAAAATGTAAAACTTCTCATTTAAAGTTTTTAAAACATGAAATTAAGTATAAACAGGTTGAAGACCTTCTTTTAAGTGAAAAGATACAAGATAAAATTGAAGAACTTCGTTTATTCATGGTTAAAAACTTATGTGCTGAAAACAGGGACGTATTCAGTATGAACACGCTGGCCAGCAGGAGGATTACTGGAGGAAGCGAAACTGAAACTGAAACTGCTCACACACTCGAGACTTACAAAAGCTGGACAGGGACCTATGGTGATGGAGGGTGGTTTAAACAAAGAGACTAGGTGACTTCTAGAACAAAGAAAGATCAAAACTTTTGATTTTAAAAATGACCAGAAGAAGAAGATCAAGAACAACGTTTAGTAAACAAACAACTCATGGCTTTGATACCAAAAGGCGGAAGATGATTGATAAAGAAGAGTGGCGCATAAACAAAGCTGAATAACAACTATAGCAAAACTATAAGAAATTAAAGCAGCAGTTCATAAGTAATAAGAGAAGTTTAAACAAAATAAACTTTTATTGTATTATGAAATAATTACAAACTATATACATTATTAATATTAATATACATTATTAATATTAATATATTAAACTATATATATTAAAATCATTAACTTAAATACATTATTAATATTAATATGTTGTACTATATACATTAAAATCATTAATTTTAATACATTATTAATATGTCTTAAAATTTACAATTTCGTACTATATACATTAAAAAAAGACTATAAATATATTGTTATAATAAAAATATTCTTATTCCAAAATATTTATTAATATGTTTTAAATTATTGCATCTTAATATTTTACATAACACTTAATATTTTGTTAAAATTATTTTTCTTATGATAATATCAATAATGTTAAAAGAATATTGTAATAATTTTAAAATATATTATATAAAGAGGAGAGAGAGTGGGAATAATCATGGAGTGAATGAACCAGCCTCTACACCATGTAGCGGTAAGTTAGTCTTTTATTAATATAATAGTTAATAATTATAATAATATTAATATTATTTGACCGTTTGACCAAACAAGTGATGTAACAGCTGCTACGACTTGTAGCGGCTATGACTTTTTTTTTTAAATCTCAGCCCTTAATTATATTGATCAACGGTGAAGAGCATGGTTGCTGAAATAGTACCCCTAACAACCGGTTGTCATGGATTAGGACTCATATATATATATATATATATATATATATATTAAAGTAAAAAATGCCACAGATTAACAATATAGGCTAAATGATACTTATAAATATATATATATATATATATATATATATATTAAAGCAGTAAAAAACTTCAGATCAAAAGAAATCTCACAGCGTGAAGTGAGGGAGGCTTTAAACTGCCTTTGAAGCTTTAAAACTCCATTTCCACAGGTTAAAACTTGATATGTTAGTATATATACATATAGAAGTGTTTATAAAGAACAATATTGGAATTTGGAACACTGTTGGAAGGGTTCAAGCTGAAACGGGCAGAATTTTCTCTCTTTTCTTCTTTTTTTTCTTTTCTTTTTGGCTGATGGAGGGGTATATTTATAGACCAAAGGAGCCACGGGTCAACCCGCGACAGCCGCGGGTCTACTTGCAGCTGACCCGGGTGGACCCGACCCCGTGGGTTCCATCATCTCGAAGTATGTACACTCCAATCAACGTGCAGTCTACTTAAACCTTCATAACTTTCAATTCAAAAATTCGATGGATGCGTGTTATACCTTTCCGGAAAGCCCTTTCCGAGAGCTACACAATGACATGGGATTTGACCTATTTCGAATTCGGGAAGACGGGTCCATGACCAGATCTTCGAGTCTTCGCAGTTCGTCCGTTAAGCTATTTTGTGCTATTTTCACTCGTGATTGGCATTATGGTTCTACATGACCTTCATGGAAGTGATTTAACTTGATTTGATGTTGAGTTGGCCAAATGACCATTTTTCCCTTCCGGGGGTTATCTCCTTGGTTGCTGGGCTTTCGAATGTTTCTCGGGGTTATCTCCGAGGCTTGATCCTTTTCGATTTTTTTCTTCCTCAGGGTTGTCTCCAAGGGTTAATTTGATATCCCGGGGTTATCTCTGGGGATTGATTTGATGCTTCGGGGTTGTCTTCGAAGGTTAAAGGTTGACTTGATCTCCAATGTTGACTTGATCTCCCGGGGTTGTCATCCGGGTTTAACTTGATGATTTGGACTTCCAGGATTGTCTTTGGAAGGTAAAAGATAGTTTTGCCCTCCTGTATGGTTAGTAACAAGAATACAAATTTCGCGTGTCAACAGAAGGTGCTAGAGGAAGTTAGAATTGTCGCAAGAAAGACAATAAAGGAAGAAGAAGAAAATATCAATATCAAGTCTTCTAACTATGCTAGATTTCAAATTTTTTTAACATCGTGCTAAAATGTACATGTTTAAGAAAATAATATTGGTTCAAATTTTTGTGAACTAATGGATTTTAAAAGAACTATTCTTTGTATGTCTATGCTAATCATTCCGGCTAGACATAAATTGATTTGAAATATCAAAATGAAATTTATATCATCAGTGCATTTGATGCAGAGATGGTAAAAAGATGGAGTTATTAATGCAATTGAACCTAGTGTTGGATGTGATCTTTGGATCAATAACCCGATATGGTATGATTTAGAATGACAAAGTCATAAACTGGCGAAGTCCTCAACGTACTGTGAAACAGTACAGTATTATGACATCATAAAATATTTTGAGTTATGTTGAAAGAATTTAAATAGTAGTCGATGTCAATTGATTTGACTAGACGAAGATTTCAGTTGATGTCCAGTTTATTGGTATGGTTTAAGCTATTTGATTTGACTAGACAAATGTTATGTCATGTTTAAAAGAAAATTGAGCTTTCTTTGAGAAGTTGCACCAAACCAAATTATTTTGGTGCGGAATCTGTTGATTAAGTATGAGGTGAACAAACTCCAGGATTTGGGGTTGTACAATAGGTTGATCACCTAACTTATCAGAAAAGGTAGTTTACTTTCTTGGTGATTGTAAATCGGCCGTGACAGAATGGTTTACGGTGAAATATTGTTAAACCTAGTAAGAATTCATTGTCCATGTGACCCCTCAGCAAAGTATGAATTGTTTTAAAGGAATCCTTATATTCCTCGTTATTCATTCTACTTCATGATTCTTGATAAATTGTGGAGACTCTTGAATGTTTAAAGAATGAAAACTTCCTTGAAGAGGAGTTGAGATATTAGTATGTTAAAATTTCGATAACGAATTTCTGTGAAGAAGGGGTGAATGTGATATCCTGAATGATTGAAAGAATAGTTAAGCAATAAGTTTAACTATTGACGATTATATTGGAAGAAATAAGTTGTTGAAGTTATTCAGTAAGAAGGAGAAAAAATAAGATTAAAACCATTGATAAAGGTTGTAAGGATAGAGCATCCAGGTATGGATAGGATTTTAGAAATTTCGAGGAAATTTTTTTATAAAGGGGAAGAATGTGACAACCCGAAAAATCAAATTGTCCAGAAAATAAAATTTAAATAATTATTAATTAATAAAAAATATTTTATTAATTATATTACGTGTTATGTGTTTATTAGTTATTCTATGACCTAGGATGATCATAAGTCGGGAGTATTCTGGTTGCGAGCTAGAATGAACGAGTAAGAATTTTAAAGACGAAAATAAAAATTTTCAGGGAACAAAAATATTTTTGAGAAAAAGACGAAATAGGCACTACTCACCTTACGAAATATAAGGGTTAAGGTTTGAATAACCTAGGCCTTTCTAAGAGTTTGGTATGTCGTAATGACATTCCGTCTGAAGATTTACCTATAAAATGCCGTGAAAAGTTATGTTAGCCCATAAAAGTTTTTCTCAAAAAACGTACAAAAATCGGACGAAATGAAAACAACAAAAAGTATTGTTATGTACTTTTCATTCGTTTAACTACGTTGTGAGGAAACAGAACAGAAAAAACTATTCATCAAAAAGTGTTTTTCAGTTTTTTGAAGATTTGAAGAACGCATAAAAGTTAATCTATAGAGGAAAGACGAAATATTCAAAAATATTTGGATTCCGAGAAACGCAGTTTTTTAAACTGACGAACGAATTTCGAAAGACGAAACGTTGAAGCTTCCACGAGAAGCTTCGTGAATAATAAGGGGGCATGAATAGTAAGTTAATTTGGCCAAATGAGCAAAACACCCCTAGCCTTGAAAATCTATATAAACAAGCTTATTCTCTTTATTTTTTGAAAAATTGAGAGAGAAAACTCTGTACAAATGAAGAGAGAATGCGAGTGACTCGAATTAACAAGTCTCGAAAGAAGAAAAGCTAGCAAATCGCCAGATTTGCCACGAGAAAGAAGAAAATGAAAGAAAAAACAAGATAAAAGGTATTAAAACTTACCTTTGATTAATATTTCTTTAAGTCTTTTATGTCAGATTACATAGCTTAATGAAAATAAAAGTAAATGATATTAACAAATGATTTTCATATGGTTTAATCATAAGGAAATGAAGAAATAAGAATTTAAAGTTTATTTTATAAATTTCTTTAAAAGCTTTCATAGAAAGTATAAATTGTTTGACATTAATGGACGATTCGGATGAGTTATATGAACTCTCTGATGATATAAGAATGAATTAACGAACTTATAACGTTAATATGCATGAAAAAGTGAAATCGTAAACAATATATCTATTAAAAATGAAGAAAGAACGAAGAACACGAAGAACACGGTAAGAACGTTGTTGATGGACAAATTTAAAACCATCTAATTAGAGCTTGTTATTAATAGACAATTTCAAACTATTGTATATATGTTTTCATGGTTAGGAACGATAGAAACGTTCATGAAAAATAGATTGAAATTAGCCTATAACGAAGTTATGGCGAAATTTTATAAATGACAAAATGAATATAGAAATTAAGATAAGGAACCCGAATAGTTAGGGTTTCATAAAAATGTTAGAAAACGTAGAAAACGTTTGTCATGGACTCAAGAATGAACGAATTCTATGTTCAGATGAACGAATTATGGGCAAACAAAAATTTAACGCAAAGTTGAAAAACTTAGCGGGGGAGGAATTTCGAGCCAAGATTAAGTCTTGTTAGAGACTCAGGAACGTTTTTCTACCTGGAGGAATTTTTAGAGGGTGTTGCGAGCTTTCCAACGCCTTAAAAACGTATTAATTCCGAGTTAGAATGAAGAAGTTATGACATTTCAAAGTAAGCGTCTCAAACTTGTTCAAGACTTAAATTTTTTTTTTAGTTTTACTAGAGGCGCCGCAGCGCCTCCTAGGACTAAGGAAATGGCGCTGCAGCGCTTGCTTTGGACCCCAAGTACTGGTAACCGGCGCAGCAGCGCTGGTTTTAACAAGGAGAGTGGCGCCGCAACGCCCTTAAGAAAATTTTCTTCGACTGGAGATTTTTATTGTCCAACTTTTTGGATGGTAATTAAGGGGCAAGCATGAATGCAATTTTCATTAAAAAAATATCAAGAATGATGAGTAAAACCTTGAGTTTCACGATTAAACTTTGAATAAAGGTTATAAAACGACGAACGCAAAATACGTAACCGATATCCGGGACCGTATTCTCATTAAAATGAACGTGTGGGATTGCTATGATTGTAATTCCTTGGACGTTGAATGATGACGGTGACTTATAACATTTTGATAGGTCTCCAAACTGATCAATTTTATTTTGATGATTTTGATGATAACAGACTTAATAAATAGGATTAAATTAAAAATAGGTTGAATCCTCTTTATAGGATTATTATATAAATTGATTTTAAATATCCTATTTTATTCATATCAAAAATATTTTTCATCTTAAAAATTGAATTTATTTTTCTTGACCTTGATAAATTAATTATCAAGTGTAATTAAATTAATTCAAATAATAACATTTTCGAATGCAGGGAGATTCCTATTCTTTTCTAAATGATTTTCTGAAAATCTCATTGGGCAAAAAGATTTCAAATTATATATATATGGTATAAGTATATATGTAATATATATGTATATATATGTAAATGTAATAAATTCTTGTGTGTGTGCATGTGCCGTGTGTGCATGAATGTTTGCAAGAAATGTGTGTGTGCAAATGTGTTAGCTTGTTTCGGTGTTAACAAAACAGACACATACACGTGCAAGTATACATAGTCAACAAGTAATATATGATAAGTAAAGATCGTTCCCACAGAGAAGCAATTACTTCTAATCTATTATACAACAACTTTATAGTTATTTCTGGCTACTTAAACGAGTAAATAAGATGTGAATTAATGACTAAAATGATTATCAACTAAAATTAACTAATTAACAAACGATTGATTCAAATTGGGAAAATATGGGATCCTAATTTCACTTCATGCATCATTCAGATCATACACCTCTTGTTAAGCCTAATTAATTATTTCGGATTGCTAGTCGAGAGCACGAAGGTGAGAAATGGCTATCTTTCGATATACCAAGTTCATATCACATAAAATCCACAAAAGAGATAGAATTCATGTGAACATCAATATTACCTAACTCACTATATGTCTATGTGACTTACAAGTAATGTTGATTTAAGCACAAGCTCTCAATTGACTACACATGGTAAGCCGGTATATGTCTATCCAGATTACGAATCACAAAATCTATCATATGTAAATTTCATGAACATATGCTAGCATGGCCAAATCTAAATTAGTACTTTCTCTTTCAATTCCATACTAATTTAATAAGGTAGATGGTGATCAAGCTTCGAAACAATAAACACAACCATGCTAGGCAATCCATACATAATCAATCACACGTAAAAAATTTATATATAGATCTGAAAACAATAAGCTCCATTAGAATCCTATAATGGTGAATAGTTCATCTCCGAATCAATAACCATTATGGGATTTTGGCCAAACATTGAAAGCAAAGAGAATTATAAGAGTAAACAATTGCAAATCTAATAACTTAGCATTCAAGTTAAACCTTCAGATCCAAGTTCAAAATCACAATCAAATCCAATTCAAAACCCTAAGTAATTGAAATCTACTAAGAGTAAAGGGAGAAGCCAAAATGGTAAACTATAGCTAAGAACTCTCTTTAGCTCTTCAAAGACCCTCGAATGGAAAATAAAACGATTAAAACTTAGTCTCGTAACTTGCAAATACACCTTTATATGGAAAACACGCTACATGAATTTTTAAATGAAAAGTCAATCTGCTGGAAATTTTGACTAGCGCGGCTGTGCCACCCCGTAAGCTATTTAGGGCGCGGATGCGCTTACCTGCAGACTGAACTCCTCCTGGCGTAGGCGCGCCACTTTTGCTCCTCATGCTGGCGTGGCCACGCTATGCTGTAATTCCTGCAGACTTTGCTGGTGCATTGCTGATGCCTTGGTTGCTGATTTAGTCTTCTTTCTTCTTTCCATGCCCTTGCTCAAATGCCATTCCATATGCACATGCTATTCTCCATCTTTAGTTCACCACAGGCTCACCATCTTGCCCTTTCCATACCCTTTCCATGCCATTTGAGTTTCCTTAATGCAATCTATAAAACAAAGATAAAAAGCATAAAACGACACTAAAACTCTTGAGATTAAGCCATAATTCTAGCAAGTTGATAGCCAATAAGTAGGTATAAAACCTACTTATCAAATACCTCCAAACTTGAACTATTTCTTGCCCTCAAGCAACAAACACAAATGCAACTACATGCTATGCAAACTATACTATAATGAAAATGAATCCCAAAATTTCAGCCCTATTATGAATTCCAATAAGATTTGCCTCAGAGAAATAACAAGATCTATGAATAAAGCATCAAACTAAGCTAAAGTCATAAGGACATACAATCCAAAAATCACAACATGTTGCTAAGATGTAGTGTGTGTGTGCTATATCACAAATGAGCTTGATATAGGTGAAGATTCTATATGCTATACTTCTAAGGAAGAAAACTGAGGTTTTAAGTCAAGAATTTTTCACATACATGAAACAACAACCAGTCCAACACATCAATACAAGCTAAGGTTTAACAAAGGGTTTATTATGCTTTTATTCCAACACGGGGGCGATATTTGCACTTTCCCGTGGTTACACTCGACTGTGCAATGCTAAGCCCTCTTAGGCTTTTCAATGATACCCATTTAATGAGCTTTCGACCAACGACTCCCAAACCATAAGGCTTTAGGGCGCTGTGTGTAGAGACAATCCCCTAGGGCGTACTTGCTCGAGTATCAAAGACCACAAGACTTAGCTAGCCAAGGTGTTTACACTATTTTTTTTCTTTTTCATAATTTTTTTTCTTTTTAGCATGCATACCCAATGTTTTCCCTTAAACTTGCATTTATGTGTCATTATGGCCATTATTCATTTTCTACACAATTCTATCATTAAAAAAAAATTCCCTTTAGAAGACAAGCATGTGCTAATCTAACCAACAAGTAAATAATAACAATGACGTGCTATCCGGTAACATCAAAGCAACAGGCATAGACTACATCATGTATGAAATTGTAACTAAGCTTAAATTATCAACTGAGTTCAAAAATTCTATAACATTTCAAGATCATCATCGGTTGGACTAGAATTCAACAGGCTAAAAACATGGGATTATGCTTATGCAATGTAACTAAAGACATACTAAATAAACAAAACAAAAGAAAATTGGAAAAAAATTTCATGCTAAATTTAACTAACAAAATACTAAAATGCAACTACTACGCAACCTAAACATGCAATTAAAACTGTATGCAACTAATTACTAAATACACCCCAATACCCCCAAACTTAAAAACTATAATGTCCTCATTGGAGATAAAGGGTAAGGAAACTCCCCTAAGAATCGGCATGGCCACCCTCCTCGGGTGGTGAATCTGGCGGTGAATATGGCATGGCAGAACCAAAGACGGGCCACTCCACCGTCGACCCTTGCTGAGCAAAAGCCTCAGCCAAGGCACAAGATAGTCTATCCGCAAAAGTTGAGAAGTTGCCATGCAACGCGTCCATCCTCCTCTCCAATCGCCTCATCCTGCGATCCTGATTCACTTCACTGGTTGGAGGAGCGGCTGTCTCTGCTGGCTGTGGTGGAGGCACTGGCGGAGGAGTGGGTAGAATGAATCCTTTGCCCCGCGGGTGTGCCGTGCCACCAGCCAAATCTTTAAATTTCTTGATGGTGGCATGAGTGATGTCTTAGCTCGGCATCTGAACCTGCTCGTCATCCTAGTCAAGTGTCGCCTGCGCACACCGATGCGTGACCACTGTTGCATATGGAATACTACCGGTTGTACTGCCCCTGCATATAACGCAGGATATTCTAATGGAGTAAGTGCCCAATATCAATATAATTTCCAGTAATGATTCCCCACATAATAATGGCCCTCTCAGCCATGACATCGTGCTGATGAGTGGAAGGCATCAGATTGGCGTAGATAAACAGATTCCATACCTTGGCATAGCGATTTAGCGCTGAACTGGGGAAGTTGGTAGGCGTATCTGTGCCCTACTTATAATTCCACTTCTTGCCTGGCAAGCATAAATAAGAGATCACCCTGTCCAAGTCTGTCTTAAAACGCTCTGCCTCAACCCAGTTTACTTGGCCAGCCGGGAGAGAAGGTAAATTGTAGACTTCGCGGATTGCTAGCGGACGGTAGTCAATTTTAAAGCCCCGGACGAACGAGAAGCCGCTCTGTGTCTCCATGGCGTTTGCATAAAATTCTCAAACTATAGCCATCGGAGCAGGCACGGGCGTTCCCATAACTCCAAAAGAAGCCCTCTCACGGATCATCGCAAGCATTTGGCCATCTTCCTTGGCCGGTTTCAGTCCCCGCTCCTTCATAAATATCTTTGCCACTATCCTGTAATACTCAGTCTGTGCCGCAAGGCTGATGAACTTGGTCAAGTCCACAGTATCCTCGGCCTGGCTGCTTTGTGAAGGCAATTTCGGAGTGGCGGATCGAGCTCTCTTAGGACCCATAATTTCTGCATACAATTCCCTTGCAAACTCTAATCTGATGAATATTGAAGAACAACCCCAAACTTGTGCCTCTGAATTCTGATGCACAAACCCTAATTGATGACTATAGAACCCCAAAACATCCTCTAAAATCTGTGTGCAAACCCTTACTTTGAAATAGAGAGTGGAGAATGATATAATGTAGTGGTTAGAGTTAGGTTTTGTATTAATTTATAATAGAGAGAGAAAGGAAGTTGATTTCTATGATGGGGTTAATGGCTAGGGCTTGTATATAGAATCGGAGAGAGTGTGTTTGTATATGAGAAGGAGAATGAGGGGTTTATATGTTGTAATGTGATTAGGGCTAGGTTTGCGAGAAGGAGATGAAATAGGATTCAAATGCTTTGAGAGGTTTGGGTCGAATAGGAGAAGGAATCTGATATGGGCTGTGTACAGAAATTCGACCAAATGACATAAGATATAAGGTATGGATCGAATTTTAAAAAATTTTAAAATCAACAATTTTTTGAGGAAAAGCCCGGGCGCAGGGAGTTTAGCCTTAAGGCTGGCGCGGTTGCGCGGAGCAATACTGCTCTCTGGTCTGAGTATTGCAGCGAACGCGCGATATTTTGCCTTGGGGCTGGCGCGGGCGCGCCGGTTATGGTAGCTCTTTGGATCTCTGTATATTGGCGCGACCGCCCTACTTTTTGCCTTGAGGTTGGCGCGGCCACGCTGCCCTGAGCCCAGCAATGATTTTCTACAGCAATGATGAAGACTAAGCAGCAACTGATATGCATTTTATTTTCTACACAAATAGCATTAAAATCTGAGATATAATTGATCCCAACATAAAAATTAGACTATGTACGATGTATGTATGTTTGTATCCTCAAAAATGCTATACATGTGAATTCTATCTAAAATATATGCAATATGCTCATAACTCAAAATTGTTCAAAACTTTCATAATTTTTAGAATTAAACAGGGGGAGGGAAATAATAGAGACATGTAACTAGAATTAAATTAGAGAGAGAAGAGAGATGATGAGGTGCCTCCCATCAAGCGCTTAGTTATAGTCAATTAGCTCGACTCTGTCTGAAATGGCCATGTAGTGGAAAGGATCGAGGCGAATTTCTGTCGATCGACTTCTCCCCCATAGTAGTGCTTCAACCTCTGTCCATTCACTTTAAACGGTTTGTCTGGGTTCAAAAATCTCGACTGCACCATGTGGAAACACGGTTTTCACCGTGAAAGGGCCCGACCATCGCAATTTAAGTTTTCCAGGAAAGAGTCTAAGACGAGAGTTATACAACAATACCGCTTGCCCCGACTCAAATTTTCTTTCCATGATTTTGCGGTTGTGCCACCTTTTCACTTTTTCCTTGTATAACTTTGAGTTTTCGTAAGCTTGCAGTCTGAACTCATCTAACTCATTGAGTTGGAGAAGACGCTTCTCCCCTACAGCTTTCAAGTCAAAGTTCAACTTTTTTATGGCCTAGTAGGCCTTGTGCTCAAGTTCTATGGGAAGGTGGCAGGCCTTCCCATATACTAGCTGATACGGTGACATACCCAATGGTTTCTTGTACGTAGTCCTGTATGCCCAAACTGCATCATCGAGCTTAAGGGACCAATATTTTCTTGTAGGATTGACAATTTTCTCTAATATCCTTTTCACCTCACAATTGGACACCTCAGCTTGGCCGTTCGTTTAGGGATGGTATGCTGTGGCGACACGGTGATTCACCCCATACTTGGCCAATAGTGCAATAAATTGTCGATTGTAGAAATGGATGCCCTCATCACTTATGATTGCCTGAGGAGTCCCGAATCTTGTGAATATACTCTTCTGAAGAAATCGCAAGACCACCCTAACATCATTAGTAGGCAAGACTGCTACTTCTACCCACTTGGACAAGTAATCCACTGCCAACAAAATATACAAATTTCCACACGACAAAACAAAAGGCCCCATGAAGTCTATCCCCCAGATGTCAAATATCTCAACCTCTAGGATCATATTCAAAGGCATCTCATTCCAATTGGATATATTACCCACTCGCTGACACCGGTCACACTTCTGTACAAAGTTATAAGCATCTTTAAATAGAGATGGCCAATAAAATCATGCCTGAAGCACTTTGGCAGCTATCCTCTCGCCCCCGTAGTGTACTCCATAGACTGATGAATGGCAATCCTGAAGTATGTTGTCCGTCTTACTTTCTAGGATGCACCATCTGATCATCCTATTAGCGCACTACTTAAACAGACAAGGCTGATCCCAAATATACCATTTAACATCATGTAAAAACTTCTTCTTCTGGGCTCTAGTCAATTCAGAAAGGATAATGTTGCTCACTAAAAAGTTCGCAAAGTCCACAAACCATGGCATTTCGCCTTGCACCATAAATAACTGTTCATCCGGGAGAGACTCATTAATCATCACTTTATCAATCGTGTCCTTTCCCGGGTTCTCTAATCGAGATAAGTGGTCAGCCACTTGGTTTTTGGTCCCTTTTCTGTCTTTGATTTCCAAATCAAACTCTTGTAGAAGAAGTATCCACCGAATGAGACGTGGCTTAGCATCTTTCTTACTAATCAGGTATCAAATTATAGCATGATCGGTGTATACGACTACACTTGTGCCAATCAAATAAGAACGAAATTTGTCAAATGTATATACCACCGCTAAAAGCTCTTTCTCTATGGTAGTGTAATTCAGTTGGGCATCCGTCAAGGTTTTACTGGCATAGTAGATGACATGAAAAACTTTATCCCTGCGTTGCCCAAAGACGACTCCCACAGCAAAATCACTCGCATCACACATCAGTTCAAATGGAAGAGACCAGTCAAGAGCTGTGATAATGGGTGTCGTAGTCAAGCTTTTCTTCAAGTGCTCGAAAGCGGCTAATCATTCATCGTCAAATCTGAATGGGACATCTTTGTTAAGCAAACTGCATAATAGCATAGTGATCTTTGAGAAGTCCTTTATAAATCGGTGATGGAACCCCGTGTGCCCAATGAAGCTACAAACCCCTTTCACAGAATTTGGCGGAGGTAAGCTCTCAATAGTCTCCAGCTTCGTTCGGTACACCTCTAATCCTTTAAACTTTATGTCCTAAAATAATGCCTTCATATACCATAAAATGGCACTTTTCCCAATTCAGCACTAAATTGGTCTCAAGACACCTCTTTAATACCAGAACCAGATTCTCCAAGCATATGTCGAAAGAGTCTCCAAAGACTGAGAAGTCGTCCATGAAAACTTCCACATTTTGCTTGACCATATCGGAGAATATTGCCATCATACATCTCTAGAATGCGGTTGGAGCGTTGCATAATCCGAAAGATATCCTCTTGAATGCAAAAGTACCATATGGGCATGTGAAGGTAGTCTTCTCCTAGTCTTCTAGAGCTATAACAATCTGGTTATATCCCGAATAACCATCCAAGAGGCAATAATAGTCATGTCCCGCTAACCTATCCAACATTTGTCAATGAACGGGAGAGGGAAATGGTCCATTCTTGTCGCCTTGTTCAATCTGCGATAATCGATGGAGACCCTCCACCCTGTGACTGTTCTGGTAGGTATCAGTTCATTATTTTCATTGGACACTACTGTCGTGTCCCCCTTCTTCGGAACGCATTGCACCGGGCTCACCTATGAGCTGTCAGAGATTGGATAAATGATTCCGGCATCTAACCACTTTAGGATCTCCTTCTTGACGACCTCTTTCATAATAGGATTTAATCTCCTTTGTTTCTCTACCGTTAGCTTACTATCATCCTCCAGGAGTATCTTATGAATACAGAATGAGGGGCTGATCCCCTTGATGTCAGCTATGGTCCACCCAATAGCTGATTTGAATTCTCGTAGCACATACAGTAATTTACTCTCCTGACAAGATGTTAGTGCAACAGCAATTATAACAGGCAACTTTGAAGATTCACCTAGAAATGCGTACCTTAGATGATTCTGAAGAGTTTTAAGGTCAAGATTGGGGGGCATCTCAAGAGAAGGCTTAAGTCGCTCCGATGTCTCCCCAGTATGTCCTAGTGGTTCAATGGGAATCTTGAATTTTCTCATTTGTGGCACTGTGTTCAAAATTTGTACATACTCCATAATATATGTATCCTGCATGTCAGAGTCTCCCAGTAGAGCACTCTCTAATGGATCCATGTTCATCACTTGCTCAGCCTCTTCATGCAGTACCCTATCGACTACATCAACCCGAAAACACTCCTCTTCGTCAGTTGGGAACTTCATAGCTTTAAAAATATTAAATGTGACCTCTTGGTCCTGAATTCTCATTGTCAGTTCTCCCTTTTGTACGTCTATGAGTGTTCGCCTAGTAGCTAGAAAAGGTCTCCCAAGAATGATCGGTATGTCTTTGTCCTCTTCGTAGTTCAGAATAATAAAGTCGACAGGGAAGATAAACTTGTCCACTTTCACCAAGACATCTTCTACAATACCCCTTGGGTATGTGACGGACCTATCGGCAAGCTGCAGATATGTTTGTCGGCTTAGGAGGTGGCAATCCCTGTGAGAACCAGAATTTTCAATAATCATTATTAATAAGAATTTAATAAATAAAATTCTTAAGGCATTAGATGGTTCGAATATGAATATATCTGTGATATGAGGTCTGTAGTATTGAATTACATAGGGTAATATGAGCTATGTAATATGTGATTTTAATGTTTAATAAATATATGTATTATTATTATATATTTGTTATACATTGTAGAGATGAATTACTAAGGGAGATGGATAATATTTATCTATAAACATTAAATGATTTATAGAATTTTTGTCATAATAAGCTGGTGACATTAAATATTTTTGATAGCCACCATTTTTCTAGAGTATATGTACGTGCAAGTATTAGGTTTACATCTATGCAACCGTAGCCTTTGATGGTTGATATATAGGAGCTGGGCTAAACAATTCCTTCAGTGAGCGGAGGTATATACGAATTAGTAATCGATCTAACTCACTGTGAAAACAGTGTAGACGAGACGAAAACTAATTTGTTGGTTGTTTGTGGGAAACCACTCAGTGTACTATATAGACTACTAGTAATGATACGGGGTGTGCTAGGTTTAGATTTGTATATATATACGTTGTTAGAGAAAGAAGGAAATCAATATATCGTTAAATATGTATTGGTTAAAAAATTATTAATTAATTAAATTCACGGCAAGAAGTGAAGGTTTTAAGGAATGTATATGTGTGTGTGTTATATATATCTTGAGTTATGTGAATTGGTGAAATGAGAAATAATTATTATATATTTCTAATCAAGATTATTAAAATAATTTTTTATATTGAATTATTTTAATAAAAAGGGGGAGTGTTATTTTGAATAATAATAATAATAATAATAATAATACCCTATATGTCTTTGACTAAGGTAATATGAATGAGGGTGGATATATTTGCTATGTGTAATATACTGATAGGAAATAACCTATGGTCTATTTTCTATATAAAGGTGTACATGTGTGTACATGTGACTATTCTAGCAATGCTTAGATATTATATTTAAATAATATCTTGAGGAAATGAGTAAGTCATTTTTCTGATTAATGACCCTATTGGAAATGATATATTATATAATGAAACTTATTATATCATGTTATGAAGAAATGATTAAATGGGATTAATTAATATTATTATGAGAATTATTTCTATGTCCAAGTATACATGTTATGTGAGTTAGAGCCTATGCATATAATTGCTAGGATTAATTAAAAGGGAGTCACTAATGGATTGTTAAATTAGTGGACCAACCCTAAGGTTTTATATCAGGGTATTTGTAGAAGCATTAGTATTTAAATATTCAATTTACTTGAATATAGTGTAGAGGTTTAAACGTGATTGATTAATTAATATTTTGGATAATTAATCGATAACGTATGAATTTATTGTTGTGGAGAATAATAAAACATAAGTGTAAAGGATTAATTGTGATTACAAAGGATTGACGATTAGCGAGTAATTAATTGATAATATGTCAATTAACTATTATTGTGAATAAATAATATAATAATGAGCAAAGGATTAATAAATATAATGCGATTATATTTATTTAATTAATGGTTTATGCAAGCATGCGATAATTAAACCTATAGTATATAGTGGTCCCTTCTATATATTATATAAGTGCAATGTGACACATTAATGTGGATATATATTATTTAGTAAGATTTATGGCATTATGTGAGTTACATAATATTTATTACTTATGTAACATGATGTGTGTAGGAAGACTTTAATGTATATCCTATCACCTTATATTAATATCAATAACCAATTGTTAATTGATAATGTTTTCAATAAGTTATTATTAATTGAAATTATAACCGTTGTGATAATGAGTAATAATATATACAATTGAATTATATTTGGTATTAATAAAATGTACATGGAGTATATGTATATACACTACTTGATACATTGTACTTAGAAGTTTTAATTGTAATTCATTTATAACCTAAGTAGGTATATTATATGTTAAAGTGTAAAAGCTAAATGTTGAGCATACATAATATATACAATTGAATTGCTAGTTGCTTTTGCTGAGTTTTATTGTTGTCCCACAATATGAGCTCAATTTCCTCTACACGTGAACTCCCACATGGCTAGCTACCCTATAGCTCTTCTCAATTTCAGCAAATATAGATAATGATTATGGGGGGAGTGGGTATTATGATGGATTTCAACTACTTCCAATTATCCTTCATACAATTTCTATTTCCATTGTTTTGATTTCGTGGGCAAAGTCAAGGACCGTATATTCATTTGCCTATATAATGAACTCTCTCCCTTCTCTATTCCAATTGCTGAGATTTCACTAAGTGTAGAATTGCTAGTAAGTTGCTGTGAGAGATATCAGTGAGGGAGAGTACTATAGCAGCATTATAGAAATTATTTAGCAGCAAGTTCATTTCAACAGAGGTATAACATTTACCTTCTTGTTCTTCAGTTTCTGATAAATTTTTAATTCTTTAATTCTTGAATTAAGCATGGTTTGATTGATAACTTGATTGGAATATGCTTATTAGTTGCTATAATAGTTTACTATCAAGTTAGAACTGATATATGGTTGTTTGAAATGATTTTCGTTAAGAATTTTTGAGTTGGGCTAAGGTTCCTGCCGAACCAGAGTAGTTACTGTCTCTAGTCGCACGCCTGCGCAGCTGCGACAGTATTATACTTGTAACGCCCCCAAAGTAGGTCCAATCCACCCAACCCATTCTAGGTCTCCACGAAATACACTCAACAAAAATTCTAAATATAAATCTTCAAATTCTAACTTTTAAACTGTCGTACAACATACGACCACAATTAAACTGTGAGTTTCAATACAAATACAGAGCCCATACTCCAAATTAATAATACGTTACAGAAAGGTACAGTCAATAACTGTTTTAGAAATTAAAATCTTTGGAAAATACTCAAGGAAACCTTCGTACATGGGAGGCCATGCGTCTATGTTATAATAGATATCATATGACTTGAGAATTATCCTTGGTTGACCCAATAGACCCCAAAGAAAAATGAGAAGATTACTATCATGTTCTTTCTAATGGTGGGTCTTCTCTTGCCATATAATTACTTCCATTGTCTCCAATTGAGAATTATATTTCAACCAAACTCCAATATTATATAGGTAATGCTCATAGATATAATCAGCAAGTGGATGTGCACAACCATGTCTTATGATAACCCAAGTTGTAGGTGATTAGACATCTTGTATGATAGTGGCAAAACACCCTTCTAAAGTTGGGTTCACCTCAGCCTATTTGGTTCACCAAAATCAACTGTTAAAATGACGTATAAAATACGACACACACATTTTAAATTCTCAATATAATTCTTCTCATACAGTTTTATGGAAAACCTCAACAGCTAAAGACCATCGTTCTATTCCCCTGTTATCCCTGCTCGACCACGTTATACTCTTATTACCTGAAAGGAATTGTGAAGCAAAAGGGTGAGCACAAATAGCCCAGTAAAGAATATCATGACTAAAGATAATTATATTATCAATAGTTTTCATCAGTAATAAATCCGAGATTTAAACATATGGTAAAACTTTTCAACCATAGTTGCAGCGGAACGAGCAATCCATTGGAAGAGTCAAATAAACTATAATGTCTATTATCTTCTCCATGTTAAAAGTCCACCAATAATATTTTATCCCTGTAACATCAATTAACAATTCCTGTCCACAATCATGTAAGTTCATGATCATAATTATCTTGATGAATTCTTCTTCGCACTCAGGACGAAGATAAATCTCATCACCTGTCTTTACCTGAAACACCAAAGATCATGGTTATACCAAATCACAGTTTCTGTTCATAATCATGCTAATCAATTCATCTCTGCATTACAAGCCAAAGATATTCAACAATTAATCATTCCTTTTTGCACTACAGGCCAAAGATATTCACAAATCAACCGCTCATCTTTGCACTACAGGCCAAAGATATTCATTAATAGTTTATCTTTGCACTACGGGCCAAAGATATTCGTATCTCAAAAAAATATCTAATCATTTCAGAATTTATAAACAATAATTATAACCATGTTGATCAGTTCATCTTTGCCTTTAAGCTAAAGATATTCAATTATAAATTCAATGGTCATGAACATACCAGCCAACAATCCATCTTTGCACTACTGGCCAAAGAGAATCTATAGTCATGATCATACCAATAATCTACCCATCTTTACACTCAAGTCAAAGAGAAATTTCATCACCAGGATTATAAAAACGTTATATATGAGAATAAGAACAATACGATCCAATTGTCAATATGATAACCAATTGTGGAGTAAAATTCAAGAATAAAGCTTAAAACTTAGATCCGATCAAATATAGGAACTGTAACAGATAATTTGGACAAATAAAAGAAAATTTAATTTTTTCATGAATAGTGTTGTATACGTGAATAGTGCCGTATACGTGAATAGTAACCCCGACGAAAAAAGTAAGAATTTCATAATAAAATCCATGTCAATATTTCGGTATAATGATATTGAAAAGAATAACATCATTTACGAAAAAAAAATAACATCCCTTACCTCAAAAGAATAGTACCTCTGACTGGAATATCGGATATAATACCGAAGGAAACTTGCACTGAATACTAATACTCAAAGTATTGAAATACTCACAAAAATACGCTCGATATTATAGAAAGAGAAAACTTCTTATTCTGGTGTGATTTTCAATTCTAACCTAAGCACCCTATTTATAGGAAAAACTTAGGATGCCAAAGGAGACTAAATTAATAAAATATTATTATTTTTTTAAAATTTTCGCCGCCGGCTGTTACAACAAAATCAGAATTTTTTTTCAACAAAAGTGGGGCCCACCTATTAAAAAAATATTTATTTTCCAAAACTTCAATAATTCATAATAAATAGCCCCTTTGTCAGAAAAGTACAAATTCTATGTCCTTCTATAGAAAATTTAATTCTCTACAACTTTGTAGAAGGAAGTTTTTCCAAATTCCAAACATAAATTATCCGAAATCCATAAACAGATGATTTCTCACACCAAAATACTGATAAAAACACATCAGCACTAATTCCTTCTTTAATATCCACAAAATAAATATTTCCTTATCATATAAATCAATAATTAATTATTCACAAATAATATTATAGAACTACAATATTGACAACCAGGTCGTTCCCAGGAAAAAGGGGGCCTTCCGATAAGGACTTCTCCTTACTGGCGCACAATTAAATAACCCCTCCTAGACAGAACTTCCTTAGACATTGTCAATAATGCTATCTAATAATATTATTCAAATAATATGAATTATTGAGTTGATAATGTGAAATACTGTGCATTGACAATTATTGAATCAATAATACCAAAATATCAACTGTAGCCATTATTGAATCAATCATATAAAATGGCAACGTAGCAATTATTGAGTCAATAAAATATCAATATAACAATTATTGAGTCAATAATATAAAATATCAACGTAGCAATTATTAAGTCAATAATATAAAATATTGAACAGTAATTACTGTAACAATAATTGAATAAGTTTCTTCTCACGTAAGACTCAATAATTTGAAATACTATGCAATACCGTGTGCTACTGTGCAACACCGCGTATCACTGTATTTTAACCACCGGGTATTTCAACAGTACTAACGGTAACAACTACGCCGTTATTTTATAAAAAGGTTATTTCTGTCGCTTTCTATATCCGACAGTTATTCCATTGTGGGGCCCACAAATAGCTGCGCCGTCGTACGAATATTCCCCAACAACCAGAATATTTTATAACCACTTGCTCATTTTAAAAATATTTGCACATTTCACCCATAACTTCAAACTTTTATCAATTTAACCATTTACTAAATAGAAAAATTGAATACTTCTATTTCATAAAATCTGGGGTCTTACAATCTCCCCTCCTTATGAAATTTCGTCCCCAAAATTTACGTACCTGGTAGTTCGAAAAGTTGAGAATACCTTGCTTTCATTTCAGATTCCATCTTCCTTATCATCCTGATGTCTCCATTGCTCATTCTAGAATACAGCTTCAAAACAAGGTTAATTGATATATAACAACTGTCAATTTAATAAGTAAGAAAATTCAGCTTAGGTAAGTCACACACTAGCGAAGTATATTATTTGTCCTTCCCCTCCTAGTTCTAGACTCCAATCTCCGCCAGCGACCATATCCCTAAGCTTTGATACCAAAATGTAACGCCCCCAAAATAGGTCTAATCCACCCAACCCATTCTGGGTCGCCACGAAATACACTCAACAAAAATTCTAAATATAAATCTTCAAATTCTAACTTTTAAACTGTCGTACAACATACGACCACAATTAAACTGTGAGTTTCAATACAAATACAGAGCCCATACTCCAAATTAATAATACGTTACAGAAAGGTACAGTCAATAACTGTTTTAGAAATTAAAATCTTTGGAAAATACTCAAGAAAACCTTCGTACATGGGAGGCCATGCGTCTAAGTTATAATAGATATCATATGACTTGAGAATTATCCTTGGTTGACCCAATAGACCCCAAAGAAAAATGAGAAGATTACTATCATGTTCTTTCCAATGGTGGGTCTTCTCTTGCCATATAATTATTTCCATTGTCTCCAATTGAGAATTATATTTCAACCAAACTCCAATATTATATAGGTAATGCTCATAGATATAATCAGCAAGTGGATGTGCACAACCATGTCTTATGATAACCCAAGTTGTAGGTGATTAGACATCTTGTATGATAGTGGCAAAACACCCTTCCAAAGTTGGGTTCACCTCAGCCTATTTGGTTCACCAAAATCAACTGTTAAAATGACGTATAAAATACGACACACACATTTTAAATTCTCAATATAATTCTTCTCATACAGTTTTATGGAAAACCTCAACAGCTAAAGACCATCGTTCTATTCCCCTGTTATCCCTGCTCGACCCCGTTATACTCTTATTACCTTAAAGGAATTGTGAAGCAAAAGGGTGAGCACAAATAGCCCAGTAAAGAATATCAAGACTAAAGATAATTATATTATCAATAGTTTTCATCAGTAATAAATCCGAGATTTAAACATATGGTAAAACCTTTCAACCATAGGTGCAGCGGAACGAGCAATCCATTAGAAGAGTCAAATAAACTACAATGTCTATTATCTTCTCCATGTTAAAAGTCCACCAATAATATTTTATCCCTGTAACATCAATCAACAATTCCTGTCCACAATCATGTAAGTTCGTAATCATAATTATCTTGATGAATTCTTCTTCGCACTCAGGACGAAGATAAATCTCATCACCTGTCTTTACCTGAAACACCAAAGATCATGGTTATACCAAATCATAGTTCCTGTTCATAATCATGCTAATCAATTCATCTCTGCATTACAAGCCAAAGATACTCAACAATTAATCATTCCTTTTTGCACTACAGGCCAAAGATATTCACAAATCAACCGCTCATCTTTGCACTACAGGCCAAAGATATTCATCAATAGTTCATCTTTGCACTACGGGCCAAAGATATTCGTATCTCAAAAAAATATCTAATCATTTCAGAATTTATAAACAATAATTATAACCATGTTGATCAGTTCATCTTTGCCTTTAAGCTAAAGATATTCAATTGTAAATTCAATGGTCATGAACATACCAGTAACCAATCCATCTTTGCACTACTGGCCAAAGAGAATCTATAGTCATGATCATACCAATAATCTACCCATCTTTACACTCAAGTCAAAGAGAAATTTCATCACCAGGATTATAAAAATGTTATATATGAGAATAAGAACAATACGATCCAATTGTCAATATGATAACCAATTGTGGAGTAAAATTCAAGAATAAAGCTTAAAACTTAGATCCGATCAAAGATAGGAACTGTAACAGACAATTTGGACAAATAGAAGAAAATTTAATTTTTCCATGAATAGTGCTGTATACGTGAATAGTGCCGTATACGTGAATAGTAACCCCGACGAAAAAAGTAAAAATTTCATAATAAAATCCATGTCAATATTTCGGTATAATGATATTGAAAAGAATAACATCATTTACGAAAAAAAATAACATCCCTTACCATCCCTTACCTCAAAAGAATAGTACCTCTGACTGAAATATCGGATATAATACCGAAGGAAACTTAAACTGAATACTAATACTCAAAGTATTGATATACTCACAAAAATACGCTCGATATTATAGAGAGAGAACTTCTGATTCTGGTGTGATTTTCAATTCTAACCTAAGCACCCTATTTATAGGAAAAACTTAGGATGCCAAAGGAGACTAAATTAATAAAATATTATTATTTTTTTAAAATTTCCGCCGCCGACTGCTACAACAAAATCAGAATTTTTTTCAACAAAAGTGGGGCCCACCCATTAAAAAAATATTTATTTTCTGAAACTTCAATAATTCATAATAAAGAGCCCCTTTGTCAGAAAAATACAAATTCTATGTCCTTCTATAGAAAATTTAATTCTCTATAACTTTGTAGAAGGAAGTTTTTCCAAATTCCAAACATAAATTATCCGAAATCCATAAACAGATGATTTCTCACACCAAAATACTGATAAAAACACATCAGCACTAATTCCTTCTTTAATATCTACAAAATAAATATTTTCTTATCATATAAATCAATAATTAATTATTCACAAATAATATTATAGAACTACAATATTGACAACCAAGTCGTTCCCAGGAAAGTGGGGGCCTTCCGATAAGGACTTCTCCTTACTGGCGCGCAATTAAATAACCCCTCCTAGACAGAACTTCCTTAGATATTATCAATAATGCTATCTAATAATATTTCAAATAATATGAATTATTGAGTTGATAATGTGAAATACTGTGCAATGACAATTATTGAATCAATAATACCAAAATATCAACTATAGCCATTATTGAATCAATCATATAAAATGGCAACGTAGCAATTATTGAGTCAATAAAATATCAATATAACAATTATTGAGTCAATAATATAAAATATCAACGTAGCAATTATTGAGTCAATAATATAAAATATTGAACAGTAATTACTGTAACAATAATTGAATAAGTTTCTTCTCACATAAGACTCAATAATTTGAAATACTATGCAATACCGTGTGCTACTGTGCAACACCGCGTATCACTGTATTTTAACCACCGGGTATTTCAACAGTACTAACGATAACAACTACGCCGTTATTTTATAAAAAGATTATTTCTGTCGCTTTCTATATTCGACAGTTATTCCATTGTGGGGCCCACAAATAGCTGCGCCGTCGTACGAATATTCCCCGACAACAAGAATATTCCACGACCAAACGAATATTCCCCGACAACCAGAATAGTTTATAACCACTTGCTCATTTTAAAAATATTTGCACATTTCACCCATAACTTTAAACTTTTATCAATTTAACCATTTACTAAATAGAAAAATTGAATACTTCTATTTCATAAAATCTGGGGTCTAACAATACTGGCCAGCGGCGCAGCTGCGCCAGGACCAGTTTCTGAATTTGGTTTCCTATTAAGCTGCTGTTATGTACTGACATATGATATCACCTTGAGCAAGCATAAGGACTGATATTAACTCATAGTATACGATACTACATATATATTCATGGCCATGATGGTATGTGTTATGGGCTGAAAGGATTTAAAGTTTACAAATGAACTTAGACTTGTTAAAATAAACTTTGACATATACACATTATGTGTATTCTGATTTTGTGAACCCGATAGTATGATTTATATTGACATGAAATACATGTTTAAAGTGTTAATCACACACTATCATACATTATTGATGAAAAGCTTCATAGTTTATAAATGAACTTAGAATTTGTTAAAGTGAACTTGTTATGAACATATCATATATGTGTTCTGATATTTGTAGCTTGTGTAAATGACTTAGACATGCATGAAATCAGGTTTAACATGTATGAATATGTACCTTGACATAGCATGAGCATTCTTGATTTCGTTAGTGTGCGAATTTCTAAAAAAAGTTATAAGTTTTTAAAATGAGCCTTGACACATACTTTTGATGCTTATGTTCTGACTTTTTGAGCATAATTGGATGGTCTAGATAGGAATGAAATGTAAATTTAAAAGTGTTGAGTTTACCCTAGCATTTATGGTTTAAGTCGTAATGGTTTCAAAAGTAAGATTCGGATTTTTTGCAAACTAAGTTGCGTAATCATAGTGTATTAGTGTTCTAATATATTTGAGCATGCATGCTAGAGCTTTTAAATGTCATGTATGTGCACACACCTTACTAGACACTATGAAAGTTAGTTAAGCATGAATTAGACATGTTTTAAAGCAATTATCGATGCTAGTTGTGCGTATATGATAAAGGTAATTGTGAGCATGCGTATTAACGTTATTATGACATCTCACATGTATACATGAGGAACATAGTAGCATGCTTACATTATTATTTCTGAGTTATAAAATAGAATATTAATGATGCATTAAGTGTTGATTTCTATAATGGTTATATAAAACTCGAAAACTATAATTCTGTTAAGGTTTGAGAAACATATGAATAATAAGGATCACATAAGTTCTAAATATATGTCAAATACATTTAGTTAAGTGTGTGATACATGTATATGAAGGGTGATAGTAATTACGTATGGTTAAAGTATACCTATAAGTACATGGTTATTCTAAGAATACGATGAGACAATAAAACGAAAGTTCTAAGAACCAAGTTAGACAACAATGTAATTAATTGTTATTATATTGAGAATGTATGGATACGTATAACTGATATGTATGAATCTATAATTGAATGATTGTGTAGGAATACACAAAGCGCAAATATCTTTAAGCAGTTAAGTCGTAGTTGTTAAACTACGCATCAGGCAAGTCTTTCAGTTCTTATTTGATATATGAATTCAATAACTATTAATTGAATTGTATTATGCCATGAGAATGTTAACTTATATATGAACTATATATAAGATATGTATGAGATTGAAAGTTGATCTTTGATGGTATGCTTGTTATGTGAGAAATAATATGTGTAGTAGATATTAATTGATTATGAATGCATGAACTGAATATGAAATTATATGCTATGTGATGCATGAAAACTGTTAAAATTGTTGAGCTGTCGAGCTCACTCTTGCAAATAACCACTTTTGCAGGTTAAGGACTCACGATAAAAGTTACGTGCTATGTGATAGAGTTCAAAGATTTCAATTTATTTAAATATATATTCTTGAACCATGCTTAGGTTCTAGAAGATGTATACGATAGTAGATTATAATGTTTTATACATATTTAAATCGTAAGGTTGTGTTATGTAACACATAGAGGTTTCTAACTAAGATGTATACGTTTATACAATAATTCGAACATAGTGAATCATACTTTATAATTGGTTCAAGGTTATGTAATTGATTCAAGATTATGAATTCAATGAAAGATTTTATTCAAGGAGATAGAAAAGTTTTAGTTATTCCACATTTTTGTAACATCAATTGTGATGTATAGATAGGGATGGTATATGACTGAGATTTAAAAACTTATAAAATGTTTAGGGTCATCATACAAGATCTTGGATATGAATAGAAATTATATTTCTATATTGTAATAAGTGAAATTTATTCATTAAGTTTTGAATAAAAGATGTATAGTTCTGCGATAGATGTATCATGGCGGACTGGATCTGAGGCAATAGAAGGGACCCGAATTTGGGGTCACCACAATCCCAACTGTGTGAATACCGATAGAGGCATCAGATTAATACTTGCTCCCAAGTCACATAAACACTTATTGAAAGATAATTTTCCAATGGAGCAAGGTATCGTAAAATTGCCTGGATCTTTGAGCTTTGGAGGTAGTTTTTGTTGCAATACTGCACTGTATTCCTCTGTCAAGGAGACTGTTTCATAATCCTCTAGCTTCTTCTTCCTTGACAGTATGCCTTTCATAAACTTCGCATAGCTTGGCATTTGTTCCAAAGCTTCTGCGTAAGGAATGTTAATATGTAATTTTTTAAACACCTCCAAGAACTTAGCGAACTGTTTGTCTAATTTATGTAATAGCTTGATACTGTTCCTTTCCATCCTTTTTTCCTGGATTTACCTCTGTATTACTTGGTAGAGTCCCTTGCGGTCTGTTAGTCAACATATTGGCCATCTGGCCCATTTGATTCTCCAATATTTTGATAGCCACCGCTTTGCTCTTTAGCATCAACATAAGCTCTTCATTTCAGTTTTCTTCTCTATTTGTGGAGCAAGAGATGGATGGTGTTGATGTTGTTGTTGATGAAATCCGAGAGGATGTGACGGTCTAGGGGCACACTGTTAATGAGACTGTTGTGGTTGAGACTGTTGTGGTTGGTATTGTTGATATTGTTGTTGTTGAGGTTGGTGTTGTTGAGCACTTTGATAATACTCCAGCTGAAGTTTGGATGATTTCTGTTGCTTGGATGGTACGAGTTCTGAAATTGATTATGTGGCTTTTGGTAGTTGCTTACGAATTGAACCGACTCTGCAATGATAGCACATTGTTCTGTCGGGTGTGATCCCGCACATAACTCACAGACGAAGGCAACTTATTGAACTTTGTTTTCAGCCATAAAGTCAATTTTCTTCGACATCGCCGCCATTTGAGCTGATAATGTCGTGATGGCATCCACATCCAATACCTTGACAACCTTTTGTTAAGGCATTCTAGCTGTCGAATTCTGAAAGTCATTTGCCGCCATGGTCTCAATCAATGCATAAGCTTCCGCAAAGCTCTTTGCCCATAAAGCACCTCCTGCGGCGGCATCAATACACGACCTCGACTGCCATCCCAAACCATTGTAAAAATTATTGATTACCATCTAATCTGGTATCCCGTGGTGAGGACACTACCTTAGCATCTCTTTATACCTTTCCCAAGCCTCATACAGTGATTCTCCTTGTTGTTGCTCAAACTGAGATAGAGCACTCCTCATCTTTGCTGTTTTAGCCATCGGAAAGAATTTTGCTAGAAACTTTTGTGCGCAGTGCTCCCACGTAGTAATTGAACCTGATGGTAGCGAATGAAGCCAGCTCCTCGCTTTATCCCTCAAAGTAAATGGGAAGAGTCGAAGCTTCACCGCATCAACCGACGCATTATTGTACTTGAATGTGTCGCAAATTTTAATAAAGCTCGGTGTTCGTTCGGATCATCGTTAGGCAAACCCCCAAACTGGACTGTGTTTTGAACCATCTGAATCGTCCCTGGTTTGATTTCAAAGGTGTTCATTGCTATCGCTGGCCGGACAATACTCTACTGAAGCTCATTGATTTTTGGCATATAGTAGTCTCTCAACGCTCTATATTCCTCGGCTGCCATTTGTACCGGTATTTCAGTGTATTCTTGGGTGTTAGTAGTACGTGTATCTGCTCTCCAAGCTTTCCCGTTGATATTATCCTATCTAGGTACCAAAGCAGAATTTGTAGATCAGGTGTGCATATACTAACCATAAGTACCTGAAACACAAATGAAAATAAAATAGAAATGAGAGAAGGTGTGAATTATTCAAGTCAGACAAATTTAACTTAAATTGATGTCAATAGTAATAAAAATAACAACTTATCCTCGCCAATGGCGCCAAAAATTTGTTGGCATATTTTCGTGTTAACAAAACAAACACAAACACGTGCAAGTATACACGGTCAACAAGTAATTTATAATAAGTAAAGATCGTTCGCACGGAGAAAATCAATTACTTGTAATCTATCATGCAACAACTTTATAGCTATTTCTGACGGCTTAAACGAGTAAATAAGATGTGAATTAATGACTAAAATGATTATCAACTAAAATTAACTAATTAACAAACTATTGATTTAAATTGGGAAAATATGGGATCCTAGTATGGCCAAATCTGAATTAGTACTTCCTCTTTTAATTCTATAATAATTTAATAAGGTAGAAGGTGATCAAGCATCTAAACAATAAACACAACCATGCTAGGCAATCCATACATATTCAATCACACATAACAAAGAGATAAATAGATCAGAACTAAACAATAAGCTCCATTAGAATCCCATAATGGTGATTAGTTCATCTCTAAATCAATAACCATTATGGGATTTTGGCCAAGCATTGAAAGCAAATATGAAAGCAAAGAGAATTAAGAGAGTAAACAATTGCAAATCTGATAACTGAGCCTTCAAGTTAAACCTTCAGATCCAAGTTCAAAATCACAATCAAATCCAATTCAAAACCCTACGTAATTGAAATCTAGTAAGAGTAAATAGAGAAGCCAAAATGGTAAACTATAGCTAAGAACTTTCTTTAGCTCTTCAAAAACCCTAGAATGGAAAATAAAATGATTAAAACTTAGTCTCGTAACTTGCAAATACACCCTTATATGGAAAACTCGCTACAGGAATTTTTTAAATGAAAAGTCAATCTGCTGGAAATTTTGACTGGCGCAGTCGCGCCACCCTGTGAGAAATTTGGGGCGCGGGCGCGCTGACTTGCAGACTGAACTCCTCCTGGCGCGGGCGTGCCACTTTTGCTCCTCATGCTGGCGCGGCCGCGCTATGCTGTAATTCTTGCAGACTTTTCTGGTGCAATGCTGATGCCTTGGTTGCTGATTTAGTCTTCTTTCTTCTTTCCATGCCCTTGCTCAGATGCCATTCCACATGCACATGCTATTCTCCATCTTCAGTTCACCACATGCTCACCATCTTGCCAAGTCTATGCCCTTTCTATGCCATTTGATTTTCCTTAATGCAACCTATAAAATAAAGATAAAAAGCATAAAACGACACTAAAATACTTGAGATTAAGCCATAATTCTAGCAAGTTGATAGCCAATAAGTAGGTATATAACATACTTATCAAAATGTGAAATCAAGTGTATGCAAATGATATGATTGTGCTGGAGGCTTTGCATGTTAAAGAAAAAGAAAAAAGGCTTGCCTTTGAATTTTGTTTTCAATCCTTATCAGCATTTGAAAATTAAAACTACACACATACTATTTGTATTGCCCAATCCGTGTGCTCTAGTAGAAATCCGGACCTTTCATTTTACATCCATGCAATTCGGACCATTGTTTCAAAATAAGATTTCAAAAATTACTATTTTGCCCTCAACTTCAAAATCCTATAAATAGGAGGCTTTTCATTTATTCCAAACTTACTAATTTATAAAGCAAAGAAAAGCTATATCTCCTTGCCTACATTTTTTCTCTGTAAAAGCTTTCTCTTCATCTTCTAATTCAATGTTCTATTTCTTGAAAAAAAATATAAAATTGGTCAAATAGTTGAGATAAGTCATTAAATTACTGTATTTCCATTATCTCATATCTGCTTATATATATAGATATATGAAAGATAAATTGTTATACACATTTATATATATATATATATATATATATATATATATATATAATCTATCAAATATTATATAAAAAGTCTGTACTTAGATACCGATATAATTCGTAAGTAATTTCTCTTCCGGACGGTTTTTAAAATCCTAAGTGGCTTTTTATTAATATAGATACATTATATAAATATTGAAAAATATTTATATAATTATCAGATTGTGAAACAAATAGTTTGGCCAGTACTTAGATACCGATATAATTCGGATGTTATTTCTCTTAAATTCTCCGAAACGGTCTTTACATCCTGAGTGGCCAAATTTTCACAACATATATCAAATATAATATAATATATATACGTGAGTGAAACAAAAATTTATCATACTTATCTGTTATTCACATTTATATATATATATATATATATATATATATATATATATATTTAATCTATCAAATATTATATAAAGAGTCTGTATTTAGATACCGATATAATTCGAAAGTAATTTCTCTTTCGGATGGTCTTTAAAATCCTAAGTGGCTTTTTTTTAATATAGATACATTATATAAATATTTAAAAATATTTATATAATTATCAAATTATAAAATAAATAATTTGGTCAGTACTTAGATACCGATATAATTCGGATGTTATTTCTCTGAAATTCTCTGAAACGGTCTTTAAATTCTAAGTGGCCAAATTTTCACAACATAGATCAAATATAACACAATATATATACATGGGTGAAATAAATTTCATCAAGTATTATTTAATTGATAAATCTGTTATATTTGATAACTTTCATAAACAAGTATCTTACTCACAAACTTACATATTAACAAAAATAATTGTTACATTATAAGTGATTTTATATGGTTATCTAAACTCAAAATTATATCTGTTCAAATCATAGAAACACACTTTAAATAAAAACCTTTTCTAAAATTGCTTAAACCATAAAAACACATTCTTTAGAAAAGTAAATCTTTATAAAACCGCATCAATTATATATTTGCTTATCTGAGAAGTATAAAATATAAAAGTTAATTAAACTTTTATAAATCTATACTAAACTTTATCTGCTTACTTTAAAAGTAAATTCAAACTATTTTTTTGTAAAAGGGAAGAGGGTAGAGTCGGTTTATTTTATGTATCTGTGAGAAAGACAAAAATTCTTTGACCAAGACCAGAGTCTTAGAGAGATCAGCTGGGAGTTAAGTCTCTAGTGTACTTGTGAGGTGAGGAAGAGATTGTTGTTTCAAGACTAGATTATAGAATAATTTTGAACTCAAAAGTGGTGGGTTTCTATGAAATCGTGGGCGCAATCAAATTGCAAAATTAGCGGAAGCATGGTATATCAGAGTTTAAAATTTTCTACAAAAATATTACCCGGATCATCCTTTATGCAAATTATTAATTTAAATGATAAATAAGAAGTTACGAAATTCATACTATTGTAGAACGAAGCTTTCACAGGTACAAGTTCAACTCATTGTCCTTGTCCTTCCACCATATAATGTCCCAATTAAATATAAGATATGGAATTACTGTCAAGTCTTATTTTATTTAATTATATGTATTTCGATTAGAAAATGCACAACTTCAAATAATGCAAATTAAAAACTCCTTTCTAATTTCATTCTGCATTGGCCAATGACTACTTGGTTATCATTTAACGAATCACATAAGACATATCTCTTCTTTTACGAGAAGTGATAGATTCTTTATTAACCATTCATTATCTCCATATATAACTTATTACACCCAAGCATACCCTTTGATATATTCTAAGGGTCTTAAGGAATAAGTCAAAGTATAATTCATTACATACAAGATACTATAATGATCTCAAGTCCAAGGATCACTTGTACTACTATCACATTAGGAATTCCTATTGACAGACAAGTAAAACTCTATTAGGTATTCTATAGCGAGTCACGTTCAGTGAACTTATTCTCCAATAAGCACCTACATACTATCTTTAGTGTCTCCACACAAATGTTCATGAGATCAATCATCCTCATCCAATGAGCAAGTAACATATGTACCAATCTATCCAGATTTACTAATCTCCTTTTTAGTAACCCAACAATTGAGAACTATTTTAGTTTTAAGCTTTCTTAGAATTTAAATCTCATTATTATGATCAACATCATGATTCTAAAAGCATTACTTAAAACTATGGGTTATTTACATATTTTAAAACAACAGCATGTAGATAATTAAATGACTTTAATAAATGAATAATTTTATTAATAAATAAATAAGATCGTCTCCAAAGTAGATGCTTTATCATCATACATGATTGGCTTTTATGCATACTACTTTCAATCTCCCACTTGCACAAAAGCCAATCACCATGGTATCTCATACCATATTCTCTAAGTGAAGATCAAACTGCTATTGTTTTAAAGCTTTAATAAATTGATCTGCAATGTTGTCTTGAGAGTCTAAACGCTCTAAAGTGACATCTCTACTTTCAATGATTTCTTTAATCAAAGTGCCGCAACACATGTTTGAATTCAATATGAGACTTAGGAATTATTCCTTGTTCTATAATAAACTTTTCATCCGAAATATCAACTTGTAACTTTACTTACAGTTATATACTTTGTCTTTGTCACTAAACAATCTACCTTTTGCTATTTGGAACTTTTCCAATTCACTGCACCAGCTTTCAAGGTAACGACTTACCCTAAAGTGGATTTGTTGTCGTCTTGGTTAGTCTGAAAACTTGAGTCTATTTAGTCCTCTAGTTTAATTCAGGCCCATCATGTGTCATGATGACATCCTTAGTGTCAGTTAAGTATTTTAAGATGTTTATCACTGTCTTACAGTGATCTTCTCCAGAATATGACTGATCAACATCAAGTCTCTTATATTTCATTGCATATATGATAGTAACTCATGCAATCTCTCCTTTATTGAGGACAATTTTAGAGAGATACACTCCATGGCTTATCATCATAAGACACTTTTTGGAGTTTGCCATGCTAAATGCCTTTAGCATCTAATGAATATACATTCCTTGGGTTAAGTCGAACATCCTTTTAAATCTATCTATACAGATGTATATCCCCAATGTAGGATATTCTACCCAAATCATTCATGGAGGAATGTTTAGACAACTTTATTTTGATCGATTGTAGCATAGGAATGTCATTCCCTATCAGTAATATATCATCAACATATAATACAAAGAATAAACCAGCGCTCCCACTAACCTTGTACACACATGGTTCATCCTCATTTTTGATAAAATCAAACTCTTTGATTGTCTCATCAATACTGATGTTCCATCTACGAGAAGCTTGCTTCAATCCATAAATGGATCGTTGTAGCTCATATACAGGATTTGCTTCAACCATTGAAACAAATCCATCTGGTTGCATCATACATACATTCTCCTCTAATAATGTATATTTGAGAAAGAGCGTCTCCACGTCCATTTTACCAGATTTAGTAATAATAAGCTACAATCGCTAGTAAAATCCAAATGGACTTGAGCATTGCTTCAAAGATCCATTTTAGATTTTATGGTCATCTACCATTTCACCGAGTCTTTATTACTCATAGCATGTTCCTAATTTAATGGATCATCATCATTTATGACGTGTGCCTCATCATCATCCTCTATGACGAATCCATACTTTTCAGGTATCTTCGGTACTTTTCCCGATTTACCAATAGGGTGTTGTACAGAAGGTGTCTCTACTTGGACAGGTTCATCCACTTGATCTGTAGTGGTTTGTGGTTCTTGAATTTCTTCAAGATCTATTTTCTTCCCACTAGCTCCTTCAAGGATAAATTTATTTTTAGAAGGCAGCGTGTTTTGCAACAAACACCTTTTTGTTCAGTAAGATTGAAGGAATAGTATCCCAAACTTTCTTTAGGATATCCCATAAACGTACACTTATCAGATCTTGTCCCAAGCTTATCATTTTGAAACCTTTTCACATAAGCTGGACATCCCCAAATCTTTACATGCTTAAGACCAGGTTTCTTTCCTGTCCACATCTCATATGGAGTCTTCGGGACGGATTTTGAGGAGACCTTATTTAGTAGATATGCAGTCGCTTCTAGGGCATAACCCCAGAATGATATTGGAAGATCGGTAAAACTCATCATGCAATGAACCATGTCCAACAATGTTTGATTTCTCCTTTCAGATACTCCATTTAACTATGGTGTACATGGTGGAGTCCATTTTGAGATTATACCATTTTATTTGAGAAAATCGAGAAACTCACCGCTTAAGTATTCACCACCTCGATCTGATCAAAGAATCTTAATACATTTTCCAGTTTGTTTCTCTACTTCACTTCTGAACTCTTTTAACTTTTTAAATGATTCAGATTTGTATTTCATTAAATACACGTATGCAAATCTTGACTGATCATTAGTGAAAGTAATAAAATAAGAATACCCTCCCCGTGCATTCGTTGTCATAGGTCCACAAACGTCTGTGTGAACCAACACTAACAACTCTGTAACTCTTTCTCCTTTTCCACTTAAAGGAGATTTAGTCATTTTACCTATGAGACAAGATTCACAAATTAGATATTATTCATAATCAGATAGCTATAAGAGCCCATCCTTATGCAACTTGGATAATCTTGTTTCATTGATCTGACTGAGTCTACAGTGCCACATATAGGTATAATTAACATCATCTCTTTTTCTTTTCTTAGTTTGTTCAATTTAAAATATATTTTCATGCAATTAAAGTATATAAAGACAATTTCGCAAATTATCAACACCATATATAACATTGTTATTATAAATAGAACAACTGTTGTTCTTTATTATAATGTTAAATCCATCCATATCTAATACGAAAAAAGAAATAATGTTTCTAATGATATTCGAAAAAATAATTATTATTTAAATAAATGGACTTGCCCGTAGGCAGTGCTAAACAACAAGTGCCTACAGCTAATGCAGCAATCTTTGCTTCATTTCTCACTCGTAGGACAACCCCATCCTTATTCAGCTTTCTACTTCTGACCAGTCCCTACATAGCATTACATATTTGAGAACCACAGCCAGTATTCAATACCCAAGTAGAATTTTTGACTTTCTAAAAAATTAATTTCAATCATGAACAAACCTTGATTGGAAGTCGAAACTTCTCCTCTGCCAGAAACTTCTTGCAGTTAATCTACCAATTACCCGGCTCATTGCAATGGAAGCACATTCCTTTGCTAGCTGGATCAGGTTTTTTTGTTCCTTTAATTTCACCTTGCCCTTAGACTTCTTAGTTTTCTTCTTTTCAGAAGATACCTTGGGCCTCTTCCTTTTTCTTGGAAGAATCCACCATTAAGACATGGTTCTTCTTGGATGGGAAGTGACCTTCGACAGTTTTCAACATGTTAAGTAATTCAGGCAAGCTGACATCTAACTTATTCATGTAGAAATTTATAACGAACTGCGAGAAGGTCTTAGGGAGTGACTGCAAGAATAAGTCTTGACTTAACTCCCCATCTATGACGAAACCAAGCTGTCCAAGGCGTTTAATAAGATTGCTCACCCCTAGGACATGAGTCTCAACGGCTGTGCCCTCGGTCATCCGAGATCGAAAGAGCTTCTTAGATATCTCATATCTAGCAGTCCTACTTTGTTCACTATACAACTCCTTGAGGTGAAGTAACATAGTAGGAGCATCAATGTTTTCATGCTGACGCTGAAGCTCGTTATTCATGAATGCGAGGATGATGCATTGACCCACAGATGCATCAACTTGCCACTTTAGAATGGTGGCAATCTTTTTCTCAGAGGCTGATACTAGAACATTTTCAGGGATAGACGAATTTAGGACATAAGAAATCTTTTCAGCAGTGAGAACTATTCTCAGATTCCTTAACCAGTCCGTGTAATTCGGTCTGGTCAGTTTGTTAGCATCAAATATGCTACGCAGTGAAAATTAGTGATTTTGATATTTTTTAAATTTCTGCATGTGAAAAGACAATATTTTAGCAAACATTAATTTAATTAATTTTATATAACAAAATAAAGTAGGTCTTATTTTAAATTGTTATCTTCCACTATTTTTTTTAAACTATATTACCCTCATATATATAGTTCGGCAAAATCTAAATAAAGATTTGCTAGTGAGATTAAGGATTTCATTTTAAATGTATATAGCCTTGTGTGTACACAACAAATCACATATAAATAAATAAGTAGACAACTCTTGTCAATTACATCAACATGTAACTCCTTGTATTCTGCCTCTTAGATCATAATGGTCAAGTGTGCGTACATCCGAACTAAAATGATTTAAGTTAAATTCAACCTAACACTCCATATATTCAAAAAACTAATATTGTCTTTGTGTGTGCACAACAAAATAATATTATTCAATTTTATTTATAAGCATCATATATGATTAAATTACTATCTTAAATACTTAATATTTGCCTTGTGTGTGCACAACAAACTCATATTAAATATTTAATATTCTATTAATTTATCATGCTAGAAGGTGACGTTCGATATTCCAAATATCATTGAACGCTTTAGACTTAATATAGTTTCTTTGAGGGGTTTATTATTATTTGTCTCGTCTTGTTTAGTGCGCATGCACATATATATATAAAATACGCGTCATTTCATTAAACATGCGAAGCATGTCTGTATATAATATAATATATATAATACTTAGCATGCACATATAGAATACTATATTCTACCCGGATTGATTATGGACTTTTATTCTAATTTGGTTCACTAGAGCCACGAAGTGAATCAAAAGGTCAAACCTAGGAGTGCAAGAATTTAAATTTAAACATAACTATTACATTTAAACTCGGGTCCATTACAAACGAGTCTTCACGTGCTCCTTGGTCTCCAATTTTTTCAAGATAATTCTAACTATTTCTATTACATAAACTATTTTAAAATTAAATAAAAATCTTGATCAGATGTCAAGGAGAAGTACATAGGAGGGAGATAGAATTTACATCAAGAATAAATTAGAGAAGACTAGGTACGCAGACCCCATTTAATAAAACTCATACATTCAAGCATCCAACTAAAATAAATTCAATCACATTGGTCAATAGTCCCATAATCAATCACATTTATTATCATACATATCACCATATGCATCAATAAATAAATATTCATCTCATGAATTAAAACATTTCATATATATATGAGTATCATTTAATGGGCAATTTTAAATTGCATGACATTTAATTTCAAGATTAAAATAAACTCTTTATTTTAATTATAAAATTATTAAGAATATTATATATATAATATCTATAACTAAAATAACTAATCACATTACTTTATATATATATATATATATATATATATATATATATATATATATATATATATATATATATAAAAAGGTGAATCAGGAACCTTTTTGAATCCTTTCACGTCATTTTTGAATTGAATCAGGAAACATGAATCAGAATACTTGAATTAGAATACACTTTTTGAATCACTTTTTGGACTAAGGATTCACATACTGGCAAAACGAATCAACTATGCACGGATTAAAAAACAATTTGCATACCCTTTTTGCAGAATGAATCAACTATCCACGGATTAAAAAAAATTCAATTCGCATACCATTTTTAATAACACGGATGCAGGTTCTCCTTTTTAATAACACGGATCCACAGCGAAAGAGAAAAAAAAATTGGTTTTCATTTTTTTTAATAAAAAAATAATTTTATACAACTAATTATGCCCAATAAATTATTCTAAATACATACTCATACATATATGGAATCAAAACAATGAATAATTGCATAAAGGTTTGGCTCTAATACCACTTGTTGGGTTTGTACAAAATCGTGGGCGCAATCAAATTGCAAAATTAGCGGAAGCATGGTATATCTGAGTTTAAGTCCATTCAGTAAATTGTTAATTATTTAAACTAATAGACTTGCCTTTAGGCGGCGCTAAACAATAAGTTCCTGCAGTTAATGGACCAACCTTTTCCCCATTCCTACACGCAGAAAGACTTTCCCTTGTTTAGCTTTCTACTTCTGCTTGGTCCCTTCATAAATCTGTATTTATGAGAACCATAGCCGGTATCCTATATCCAAGTAAAAATTTTACTTACTGAAATATTTATTTCAATCATTGACAAACCTGTATATGTAATTGAAGCTTCACTAAGCTTCTTCGGGTTAGCCTCTTCAAGATACTTCTCGCAGTTTCTATTCCAGTGTCCAGGCTTATTGCAGTGGAAGCAAACTCCTTTTCTATTCGTATCAGTTTTGTTCTTATTTTCCTTTATATTTGCCTTTCTATTTACCTTCTTTGAATCGTTCTTCTTTTCAGAAGATCCTTTGGCCCCTATCAGTAAGACTTAGTCTTTCTTGGTTGAAAAGTGACTCTCAACATTTTTCAACATGTTTATGTGAAAATTCACATCAATTGTGAGAAGGAGTCCGCGAGTGACAAAATCAAATATTGGCTCAACTCTCCATCCATAATAAAACCATGTTGTCCTAATTGTTCAATCATATTGATTATATTTAAGACATGTGTCTCTACTGTAGTGCCATCGTTCATTCTAGACTGGAAGAGCTCTTTAGATATCTGATATTATCAGTCCTACTTTTCTTACCATTCAACTACTTGAAATGTAAGAATATAGTAGGAGCATCCATAGTTTCATGCAAACGCTGAAGCTGTTACTCATGGATACGAGTATGATGCATTGAGCCAACTATGCATCATCTTGCTACTTTCTAAAGGTAACAATTTCTTCCTCAGAGGCATTGTCTGCAACCATTGCAGGGATAGGCATATTAAGGACATAAGATATGTTTTCAGCCTTGAGAACTATTCTCAAATTCCTTAACCATTCCATTTAATTCAGTTCGGTTAATTAGCATCTAATATGCTACGCAGTGATAAGAATTTAGACATTAAAAAATTCTGTAAATAAATTTATAATTAAACAACATTTTAGCATACATTCTTTTATTAATTACCAAAAAAAATTATGTTTTTATTTAAATTGGTTTCTCCCACTATTTTCTTCAAACTATATTACCCTCACTTATATAGCTCGACAAATCTAATTAAAGATTTGCTAGTGAAAATAATGATCCCATTTCAAATGTATATAGCTTTGTGGTGACACAACAAACGATATATAAATAAATAGGTAGAAAACTCTTCTGAATTACATCAACATGTAACTCCTTGTATTTTGTCTCTTAGATTATTTTGATCAAATGGTGGCACATCCGAATCAAAAATTTTCAAGTTAAGTCCAACCTAGCACTTCCATATATTCGAAGAGAAAAATATTATCTTGTGGTGACACAACAAAACAGCATCGTTAAATTTCTTTATAAGCATCAAATGCGATAAATAAACATCTTAAATAATTAAGATAAGCCTTGTGGTGACACAACAAACTTATAATAATTAATTTGATACTCTATTATTTTTATCATGCTAGAAGGCGACGTTTGATATTCCAAATATCTTTGAACGCTTAGGACTTAATATAATTTATTTGAGGGATTTGTTATTATTTGTCTCATATTGTTTAGCGCACATGCACATATATATATATAAATTACGCGTCATATTAATTAACATGCGAAACATATTGTATAATATATAAAATATATATAGTAAGCATGCACATATAGAATACTATATTCTACCTGGATTGATTATGGACTTTTATTCTAGTTTGGTTCACTTCTCGAGCCATCAAGTGAACCAAAAGGTCAACCCTAGGGGTGCAAGAATTAAATTTTAATATAACTATTATATTTAAATCTCAGGCTCCATTACAAACGGGTCTTCATATGCTCCTTGCTCCTTGATCTCTAATTCTTCAAGATAATTCTAACTAATCCTATTACGAAAATTATTAACATTAAATAGAAACCTTGATCAGCAGTCAATGGGAAGTACATAAGAGGGAGATAAAATTTACATCATGAAAAATTAGAAAAGACGAGGTACACAGACCCCATTTATAAAACCTATACATTCATGCATCCAACTAAAATAAAATCTAATCACATTGGTCAATAGTCCATAATCAACTCCATTTATTATCATACACATCAACATATGCATCAATAAATAATATCTATCTCATGAATAAATAAATCATTCTATATATGTATTGATATCATTTAATGGATAATTAAAATTTATTATAAATTTAATTTTGAAACAAAATAAGCTCATTTATTTTAATCAAAATTTAAATCATGATAACCTTCTTTATTTTATTTTATTCAATATTAAATAAAAATAAACTACTTTATTTTTATTCAAATTTCAAATCAAAATAAACTCCTTTATTTAAATTAACAAGAAATCCAATTTCAAGTACAAAATAAACTCCTTTATTTTAACTTAAAATTGTTAGAAAAATAAAATATATTGAATCATATTCCTTATCAAAATTAAACATCTTTAATTTTAGGAAACATGGAATCATATTCCATATGTGAATAAACTCCTTTATTCGAGGAAACATGGAATCCTATTTTATATTCAAATAAATTCATTTATTTTATTTTTGAAAAACTGCACAAAAAATTAAAATTCAAAAATTCTATTAGACTGGCGCGCCTCGCGCCACCCTTACAGAACTCAGCGCGCCCCGTGCCGCGAAGTTTTTTTGGATATTTTATTTTCTTGCGAATCGCGATTTTAGATCCTTCCATCCAAAAATATGATTCTATACAACAAATTATGCTCAATAAATTGTTCCAAACATATACCCATACATATATGGAAACAAAATAATTAATAATTTGCATAAAGGTCTGGCTCTGATACCACTGCTAGGTTTGTAAGATTTATGGACACAATTAAATTGTATAAAAATAGCGGAAGCGTGAAAAATCAGAGTTTTAGAATTTTACAAACCATATACCCGAATTATCCTTTATGCACAATTATTAATTAAACAAAAAAATAGAGATTAATATTCACACCCTTGAAGATTCTAGCTTCATCAGGTACGAGTTCAACTTCAAATCATTTTCGTGTTCTACTTGAATCCATCGGGTTGATTCCTTCATTTGATTAACGTTAGCCACCTAAGTGTTTGGCCTTTAGAGGTGATCCACCAAGAAAGAATAAGAATTCTAAAAGAAGGGTGTTTGGCTAAACCCTAAAAGGAGTGCTCTCCCAACTCTTAGAATTAATTGTCTAACCTTGTTCCATAATAAGACTTTCTTATTTATAGATGTAGGCAACCCTCCTAAATAATTTAAGATTAAGGTTTCATATTAATTAATTAAACCTTTTTAACTAATTAGGCTTCCCAATCTTATTAGAAATAATTAATTAATCTCTTTTAATTAATTAGCCTTCTAATCTTATTAGGAATATATATGAGAGAGTATCTTATTAATTAATTCCCAAACTGCTTTAAGAAATAAATAATAATAATAGTAATAATAATAATAGGACTCCACTTATTAATTTATATTTAATATTTTAAAAATATTAAATAATAAATATTAAGCTATATAATTTATTCTATCACCATAGATTAAATTAAATATATTTAACTTATTATTACGATTATGTCATTTGTTTCTTAAATAATATTCTTTCTTTTACGGTGTGACCCTTTAGGTTCTTTATATTAAACCGGTTGTGAATAAATCAATTAGAACAATTCTAATCTTATTTAAATAAATAAACTAAACTAATAATTCATTTAAATAAATAACATTTATTCTACAACAAGGATAAGTTTCCTTAGCGATCAACGACTTTCCAAATAATATAGATTTCAACATTAATCATAAAAGAACATGTGAGTTAATAGTTACCGTACAATTTATTCATTCTACCATACAATGTCCCAATTAAATATAAGATATGGAATTATTGTCAAGTCTTATTTTATTTAATTACTAGTATTTTTCCGTGCCTGAAGGCACGACGTGACGAAAAATTGTACATTACCTAAACTCTTTTCAAACTAAAATAACTTACAATCAGACATATATATATATATATATATATATATATATATATATATCCAAACCACCAAAACAACCTTAAATAGATATCCAGAAAAATCTAAACCTGTCTACAAAACTTACAATTATAAATATATATCCAAACCACCAAAACAACCATCATTCTATACCCAAAATCATCATAACTATGTATAATTAATTAACTTTACGAAAGACAAAACATGCGTCCTTATATGTTAAGTCAAAATTTTCAAGTAACTATTTAAAAGAACTTGATCCTCAACTATCTAAAACATTTTTGAAGAATATTGGTAGCTCAAAAAGGAATTTTTTTACCATAGAAAACAGAAAATCAAACAACTTTGCCCAACATTTTAGGTTGCAAAGAATCTTTATCTAATTTTTCGTTCCTCCTCTCTAGCAGTTCCCAAGCATAAACTAAAAACATGGGAGGAGCGAAGTACCATAACTACACTCAAAAAGAGAACCAATTAAAGTCATCAAAAGACATGTAATAGAAACAAAATGCGGATGTTCTCTCAGTTTTAATACCGCTAAAGCCATGAATCTAAACAACAATTGAAATAACATAACAAAAAATAATGATAATTATATAGCCTTTGTATGCCTTTGTATGACTATTTTACTAAAAGCTAAAATTTTAATGAAGTATATTACCTCAGAACCTCCAACAAAGCTAACATGTCCAAGTAAATCTAGTTCACTAAAAGCAAGAATATAGGATGAACCAAAACTTAATCCATTATGACATCAATAGATTATGCTCAAAGAAGAATTAATACTTGATACATGAAAATCCTAACAGATCCAAGCAATCAAACCAAAATGTGAATACGTTATACCAAATAATTCCTTTTTACCTTATTTTCTACAATAAGTTATAAACATCTTCAAATAAGCACAAACATGGCCTATAAATTGTAAATATCTCCTCTTTCTATGCATCAAGTCTTAGAAAGTATTTCGAACGTTTTCATAGAGAATTTTTAATCATACAAATATGTTACACAGTAGAAAAAACTAAAAAACTGCAACTGAGTGAAACTACAAATTAGAATCATTACCACAAAACTTCTCATTTTCCAAAATTTGAAATGCATTTCTAAAAAAAAAGAACAGTTTAAAATAGAACTCTATTTTAACATTTGCAACATATGTAATAGGTACTCAATCTAGCTAAAATATAAATAATAACGTGTTGGAATTTCATTTCACTTCATAATCTAAAATTAGATGTGTATCCCGTAAATTTGTTTTGAACTGCGGTAACGATGTATTGAACTTATGAAATACAAATAATAATAAAGCAGTCTGTCCCATTTTGGTGTAAATAATAATTAATCAAACCTTTTTCTTATGCTTATGTTTCTGGGGTAATATGTTGGTTCTAATTGGATTCAAAGCAACTTTACCAGCAGAAATAGTGTCACTCTGGATCAGCGATAAAGTCCCCCTCTTTGATTTTCGATCCATCGTCATCGGCTTTCTGATTCCGCTGCTCTGAGGCGGCAATGTCGCGGGTGACGCTGAAAAGGGAAAAGGAGGTGGAGGAGCAGACGATGGTATCGACATCGTCCCGGAAGAGCCCTGTACACAAAAAAAATATAGAAAATTGAAACCTGATCAGATTATTTTATCATTACAGTTACAGTAGGAGATCTGAAAAATAGAGATTTAAGAAATTACCGCCATTGAATTTACCTGATCGTTGAAGTCTGATGAGGAAATTGAGTTACTTCTTCTTCTTCTTCTTTTTCTTTCTGTTCAAGGATCAGGAGCTAGCTGCCCCTGCCCAGCTTCGTTGAATAGTGAATGACTAACTTATGTACCCAACAACAACTTAAATTTTATTACATGCCTATAAATTATAATTTCATTTGATTTTGAGTCGTTTGTTTCACTGAACGACAAAATCAGCACACCAGGGACAATTTGCTGACATGACGTAAAAGCCTCTTCAACACTTTCAAGATACTCAAATCATTTAATCATATGAACACAAACCCAGCTGGCAAATCTAATCAAATATTTTGCTCTAAAACCCCAAGAAATATAAAAACCATAAATTAGGTCTCAAATCTAATCAATCATACAAAACAATAATCATACAACACTACACGAATTTTAACATCATCTAACCAGTATAAAAAAATTAAAAAATAAAGAAAAAGATCATGTGCCTTAGTTTCAAAGCTTTACATGCTTGATGATGAATTTGTCTGAAACTGAAGAGATTAGTTTTCAGACATTAAATTCCGTAATACCAAACCCAATTCTCAAATAATTTGATGATAGTAGTAGTAACACCATTGAATCACATCCACAGATGCCATAAAATCCTGATACGAACAGAATAATCAAACTCATCATTTAATTTCTTGAATAGTATCAAAGCCCTCTTTCTAATAATGAAACCTAAAAAGCTAAAACACATATCACATGAACAAATTGAAACGCATATATGGAATTCCTTACATGAATGTAAGTAATAATAAAAAATATACACTTGTGGGTCTGTATAAGACCAATATATCTATGTACACACCCCACCCAAATTACTTATCCAAAGACACACAATAATAATAATAAATGAGAAGAGAGAAAGTGTCGTATAAAACTATCATATTAGACTTGGATATGTTTTTGGATATACAATTTGGATGTGTGCATACTACATAGAGCTAATCATTTAGGGGGTGTAAAGTTACAATCCTTGACAGTGAACTCGTGAATGGATTAACTGGCCATTGATTGTTCTGAAATTCTGATCTCAAATTAAACACAAAAACTGAGTCCTTGAAATTAGGTGAGGAATCTAAGGAATTTGATGAGAAATCAAAAAGGGTCAGCTTCAAAATGGTGAATAAGTGCTTTGGCGATAAAAAGAGGTGAGTTTTCTTTGGGTATAAAATCAAGTTTAAGAACAGAGTATGATGGGAATAGGAGCAGCATGGCCGAAGTATACTCTTATATAGATACTCGTTACCTCAGAATCCCCAAAATTCTGCAGTCCCTTGCATCAATTTGATGATAGTGATCGAAAATGAAGAATCCCAATACGAATTACCTCTAAAAAAGGCTTATTTACGGGAAATAACCAAGGAGACATCTTTCTCTCTCCTCAAAATGACTGGAAATGGAGAACTTTCTCAAAAAAGCCTTGATTTACTAAGGGATTTGGAGGTGAAGGAGAGTACAACGAAAAAGGAGAAGGCAAAATCAGAAAGGGGTGGATTTTGTGTGTGAGATGAAATGTAAGCCTTTGGATTAAGTTAGAACAATTGAGATGAAATCTAAACCGTTGTTGTGCTTCGTCAAATTTAAAGTGGGAATAGATTCAAAATGGGTTGTGTTTTATTATATAGATATGTATTTCGATTCCAAAATGAACAACTCCAAATAATGCAAATTAAAAAATCCTTTCTAATTTCATTCCACCTTGGCCAAGGATTCCTAGGCTGTCATTTATCGAATTACATAGGATATATCTCTTCTTTTACTAGAAGTGGTAAAGTCTTTATTGATCATTCATCATCTTTATATATAATTTATTACACCCAAGCATACCCTTTGATATACCCTAAGGGTCTTAAGGGACATGTCAAAATATAATTCATCATACACAAGATACTAAGATGATCTCAAGTCTAAGGATCACTTGTACTAATATCACATTAGAAATTCCTATTGACAGGCAAGTAAAACTCCATTAGGTATTCCTAAGTGAGCCATGTTCAGTAAACTTATTCTCCAATAAGCACCTGCATACTTGCTTTAGTGTCTCCACACAAATGATAATGAGATCAATCATTCTCATCCAATGAGCAAGCAACGTATGTACCAATCTATCCAGATTCACTAATCCCCTTTTTAATAATCCAACGATTGGGAACAATTTTAGTTTTTAAGCTATCTAAGAATTTAGATCTCATTAGCATGATCATCATCATGATTCTAAAAGCATTGCTTAAAACTATTGGTTTATAACATATTATAAAAATAACACCATGTATTATTGAACTCAAAATTCTTTGACATGACAAGTTTTGATGCATACTATTTAATATTGGTATGAATACATGATTTAAAAGTTATCTAAGCTATTTGACTCGGCTATACATGTTTTGAAATGTATCGTTGAATATTATTGTTTATGGCGATTATGAAGAACGTAAATATCGTTCTATTAAGTAGTGTTGACTAATACAGGGCCTATTGGTTGATCACCCAATGTGTCCGTAAGTCATGACGGTTTGCAGATGAATTTCTGTACAAACCTTTTCAAACTTGAAAATAATGGTTTAAGGTCTATTGACCGCTCATCATTTATAGTCACTACGTCATTTCAAAATTGTAAACGGTTTGATCTATTGTTATGAATTGTTTCAAATGGCTTCACAACTATTGATTCGTTGTAGAAGTATACTTCAATGAAAACATTTATTTTTTTTAGCTGATGTTTATTATCTGATACTACTTGCTGAGTAATTAAATGTTCATTCTTGCTTTAAATTAAATGTTTTCAGTTAAGCGTGATCGACTAGAAGGTTCTGGCAAGGACAAAGGAAATGGGAAGCTGAAGGAATAGTTATAGGGTGTTAGTTGTAAAATTTAGAACTTTGTATTGTGATCATATGTTATCTATCATGTAATAAAGTACTTAAGGGTTGCCGTACCTGGGGATTAGTTAACTTTGATATACTTTTTATGTTTATAATATATTAAGCAGTTAGAATGAATGGTATCTTGTAGCACCAAGTACGGGTTTCAAGTACCCGAATTTGGGGGCGTCACAGGTTGGTATCAAACCTTTAGGTTAAAAACAATAGCTGGGGATACCTTGGGCTATAACCTTAGGATAGATAGAAGCGTTGAAAAAAAAATAACTTAGATAGAGTTTAAAGGAGATGGATAAAGGAAATTCGTCGTAAAATGAAATAAAAGTAACTTATATGAAACTATTATTTGTTATGTGTATATAATATGTACTAATCAGAAATTAAATTATGTGTAGATGTCAGGTGGAAAAGGATTAGAAGACTCTCATATCGTGAAGAAAGAGAAAATCACTTTATTCGAGCCAATATCTAAGCTAATAGCTAAAATAGAGGCTCACATTGAAAGCAATCCTGATGAGGTGATCGTTTTGGAAAATATAGTACCGGAACCAGTAACGATGGTACTGACATATAGTGATTCGGACATAGAAGTTGGAGCTGATCAGGCATCAACTGAAGTGCAAAATTTGAAGAATAAGGTTTCTTCTCTGGAAAGGCTATGGGAAATAGAAAAGTTAGTAAATAGTCAATTGCAAAAGGTTTTAATCGAAATAATGAAAAAATAAGCTAAGTTGAAGATCCATTTTGAAAAGATGGGAGCCAAATGCAGCATATCGTGTGCAGCTCCAAACTAGAAAGGGAAAAAAAAGTTGAATGACTGTGATCTATAAAATTCTAATTATAACCAAGGGAATTTTTAAAAAATAGGAAAGTGTACAAACTGTAAAAGGAAGCACGAAGGCGTATGCAGAAAAGGGCAAAACATATGCTACAATTGTGGACATGAGGGGCATATCTCTCTTCATTGTCCCAATCTGAAGCAAGGTGCATGTTTTATATGTGGGTTAGTAGGTCACCAGGCGAAAGGTTGTCCAGGATCAAAGGAGGGTGTAGGAAACTAGTAGGATAAGTATTATATGATTATATATGGTAGGAAATGTGTGTATAATATACATATGTGTGTAATATATTACTCAACTTTGGTATAAGTTGTAGCAGGGATTCCCGACTTTTGTTGTCATCAGGGGATGATAGATGTTTATAGCAATATGTGCTATATGATATGAAGTACTATGAACTCGTTGAATGAATATGAATATATGTTTGATTAAGTAAATTGTTAGGAATATACATGAGAATGTTATTCCTATTTATATAAGATTTGATTATGATACAATTGAATGAATATGCAAGTATGCTTGCATTAATGGAAGCTGTAAAGTCTTTTGATAGATAATAGAAATATATGTACAAGGACTTAGAATGAATTGATCAAATGTGTTAGGTTGATCCTACATAAGCAAAACAGCTTTGTAAAGTCCTTCAAAAGAAATGATGTACAAGGACTAGAAATAGAAAGATCAAACTTGTTAGGTTGATCTTATACAATGTAATAGATAGGCATGTCTGATCATCGAGCACTGCACCAGCCATCGTAGTTGATAAGTAGGTTTTACACCTACTTATTTGATATTAACTTGCTATGATTATGGCTTAAACTCAAGCATTTTATTGTCTTTTAATGCGTTTTATCTTTGTTTTGCATTTCTTAGTCAGGAAACTCAAGCAGGCATGGAATAGCATGATTAAGGCATAGAATGGCATGATAATGGACGGAATGGCATGAAGCTGGTAACAAAGCAAGGTGGGCCTAGCATGATGATGGCATGAGGAAAAGGGCATGAGCAAAGGGCTACTAAAGCAGCAAAAGTGAAAGAATTAGTAGCATGAAAGAAAGCAAGAAAATAGCACCACACCAAACTACCAAGACACCAGCAGAAGAAACAGGCACGCGCGGCCATGCCAGGAATACAAGGGAGAGGCGCGCCCTCGCGCTGAGTGGCAGGGCGAGAGGCCTGCTCTAGAGAAGCGCGTGCCCGCGCCGGTAGAACACAGCAAGGCCGCGCGGCAAGCGTTGGTCCCAAAAATTTAACTTTTTATTTTCTCATTTCGGCTGGGTGTATGAATATAAGGGTGTTGTGTATTGAATGACTTATCACTTATCATTTATCAGACTTCATTTATTACAAGCTAGTTCTTACATTTTTAGGCTTTTTAGAGAGCTTAGAGGGGTTGAGAGCTTAACTCTTCTTCTCTTCTAGTTCTAAGTAGATTTCATTTTCTAGGGTTCACTATGGTTGGGTTTGTGGTCTGAACTTGAGCATTGAAGGCTTCTATTGGAAAAAGAACCACAAGATTTGCATTTTCATTCTCTTTACTCTCTTATTTTCATTATTGCTTCTAATGCTTGGCTTAAATCCCATAATGGTTGGTGGTTTAGAGATGAACTAACTACTATTATGGGATTATAATGGATCTTATTGCTTAGTCTAGGGTTTTATGCCTCTTTGAGATGTATGATTGAATATGTATGGTTTGGCTAACATGGTTGTGTTGTATGTTTAGATGCTTGATCACCATCTACTGTAATAGTTTATATGGAATTAAAAGAGGAAGTATAAGCTTAGATTTTGCCATGCTAGCATATGTTTGTAAAATTTGCATGTGATGAATTTTATGATTCGTTATCAGGATAGAAATATACTGGCTTGCAATATGTAGCCAATAGGGAGCTTGCACTTAAATCAATTTTACTTGTAAATTACATAGACATATAGTGATTTAGACTTTATCGATGTTCATGTGATTTCTATTTCTTTTGTGGATATTATATGATATGGATTTGGTTTATTAAAAAATAACCTTTTCTCATATTCGTGCTCCTGGCTAGCATTCTTAAGTAATCGATCATACTTGACATGAGGTGTGTAATCTAGGAGATGCGATAGGTGAAGTTAGGATCCCTTATTTCTCCAGTTGAATCCTTTGTCTATTAATTAATTAAGTTTACTTTAAAATCAGTCTAGTTATTAAGTCACACTTTAATACTCGTTTGAGCAGCTGAAGATAACTATAGAATTGTTGTATGATAGTTTAAACCTAACCTCTTTTCTCCGTGGGAACGATCTCTACTTATCACATTTATTACTTATCGACCGTGTATACTTGTACGCGTTTTATGCCCGTTTTGTTAACACTAAAATAGCACAACAGTAATCTGCCAGGAGATACAAGGAAGACTCGAGAACTATCAAGGCGGAATCATAGTCTGCAAAGATAGTAGATCTCGAAGTTCGTAGTCTGCCAGGAAAGACGAGGCAGGATTGTAATGTGTCTAGAAGAACTTTCTCAGAGCAGTAGTCTGCCGAGGAAGACATGTTCAGAATCTTAGAGACAGCCTGTCTAAGAGCCGACTGAGCGTCTACCAAAGCTAAGTCAAGAATCGTAGGCCACACATGAGGTAGTGGAGTCTACTGATCATATCAGAGGCAGAGATCGTAGTCGTGCCAGATCAAACAAGGACAGCAAACATGAAGACGGAAATCGTAGTCTGTCAAGGTCTGATCACAAAGTCGTAGTGTCTGCGGAACCAAAGCTCAATCGTAGTCTGTAGAACTAAGGCTTCAACAAAGGTGCTCACAACGCCAAGGAAGAACCGTAGTGTCAAGACGATTCTCAACAGATGAGCACTCCCAAAGAATCCAAAGATGAAGCCTCTGGTTTGAGCTGTAAAGATACATTCCACCTGAAGGAAACCAGAGAGCACTCAACGAATGGCATGCAAGCAAACAGAAGATCTAAGCACCAACTCAATCACCATGCTGATTGAGTTGTGAAGCCATTCAAGATGAAGTCTTCCACAAACAAATCAGAAGAAGACTTCAGATATAGTGACTGACTAAAGAAAGTCAGCAAGTGCAATAGCTGTTAAGAGAACAGAAGACAACGATCTTGGGATTAACCAGGATCGTAGTGTTTGCCAAACAAAGCAGGAACTGATGCAGTTTACACAGAGATACTGGCCAGCTTATAAAGAACAATGCAAAAGTGATTATGCATGCATTGATGATAGGTGAACAGAAGATCACAAGGAGAAAGAGAGGTGGGCATGCCACAAATCTGATGTGTCTTGCTATTCAGAAGAGGCTAGAGCAATAAGTCAAGCTATCAGTTCCTGAGATCAGTCAACGCAAGTAGAAGTGTTGAAGCACTACACAAGTGAAGGAAGAGGTGTTCTACGTTGCAAACCCAAAGAACACTCTTCATAATCGTAGTGTTGTCTCTAACCAGTCTATGAGCAACATTCAACAAGACATACTATGATCAAGGTCCAACAACATCTGCATCAGAATCGTAGAGTTCGGGCATCTGAAGATTGAAGCATTAGCAACGGTTTAATTTGAAGATTGATATTCAAACATTGCTGATTGAGAGCATCGATGCAGAAGGACAAATCCTGTAGATTCGAATAGAGGAATCAGAAAGGAGAAATAAAGATGACTACCAGCCTGACACGGAAAGGTGACATCTCTGAGGCGGTAAATGAAGTAGCAGACTGCTGTGTCAGTAAAGTCATAAAGGAGCTATCACGTCACATCAGCAGTCTGCACCAAATAACTCAAGATCTGCGAAGCAATTCAAAAAGCTTCCAACGGCTATTTTCCAACGGGAAGATCATGGAAGGGTATTTAACTGAAGAAGCTTCAAAGATTAAGAGTTGCTGAGTTGCAGAATCGTTGAGTTATTGGAATGCTATATTGTTGACTCTACGAGTTCCACCAGAGTTGAACAGAACAAGTCTCAGTGGCAGTGAGACTACGAAAGTGGAAGTGAAGCAGATTTAAAGAAGGATTGAAATAGACTAAAGCTTCACTCAACAACGATGAGGATGCCATTAAAGATGGCAGCTAAGCTGAGAGCCGAGAAGGTCATGAAGATAGCATTCAGAAAAGTGGCTGAGTAGAAAGAAGATCCTAAGAGCCACACTACGGATCATCATGAAGAACCAGAAGCTGCAAAGGAAAAGATGCAGAACCATGTCTGCATATCATTCAAGAAGGGTTCAGGGAATGCTAAGGACCAGAAGAAATGGACCAGCAATGTTAAGCCTTAGCAAACCCGAATGGTGATGGTGCACAACTGACATCAGATGAAGATGAGCAGAACAGAAAGAAGCTCAGCTTCACCAAAAAAGAAGTGGTCCAGACTTTACGTAGAATGCAAAGAGGACCATGCCAAGCTGCTAAGTACCTGAGATGATAAAGCTTCAAGACATCTTAGTAGCAAGGCATAAACAACAACAACATCAACAACAACAAGTAGCCAGGGCCTGAGGGGTCCTTGTCCGGAGGGACTAAATGAAGTTTCAAGCCTGCTAGGCTTGAAGAGTTCATAGAGAACTGGAGTCCCAAGGCTGCTGGACTTGAAGAGTCATTAGTGAACTAGAGGAGTTCCAAGCCTGCTGGGCTTGAAGAGTTCTTAGTGATCTGAAGTTCCAAGGCTGCTGGCCTTGAAGGAATCTTAGTGATTCAGGGTGCTGCCCTTTCCTTAGTGGATTTTTCGCTAGAGAAGCAGAAGAGTGGATTAGAAGCTTGAGTCTCTGAACCACTTAAAACCCCTTGTGTCTTTTATATTCTGTCATTTACTTTATGTCATTTACATTATGTACCTAACTGCTATAACTTCTATGTATGTATTAACTACTTATAACTAAACTAACTCCATGAACAATGTATGAATGTTTATGAATATCAATGAAGGGGATCTTTTACTTATTCCGCTATGCGTGAAAAGATTCTTATGTTTGTCATATGCTAATTCATTAGCAATACAAAATAAACTGGAAAAGTATTTGAAATCAAAAAAGATCTATTCAACCCCCTTTTCTAGATCTATTGTGTGCCTACTGGGAACTAACAATTGGTATCAGAGCAGGTTCTCAAGCTATATTCAAAAGCTAATCGCTTTGAGTCTGATCCCAGTCACAAACATTATTCTACACTTAGTTTAGTAGTAAGTCACTTGTAAATGCAGATGAGCTCACACGTTGGAAATAATGTGTACAGGTAAATGTGTATATACACCTGAAGCTGCTCAGATTGGTCCATGTTCTTAAGTGCCATAGCAACAAGACCAATCCATGTCCAAAGTCAATCTTGTAGTCTGCAGATCAAAGATGGGAAGTCAAGAGGCATCAACAGCTAAGAATCAAGCGTCCACCATTCTGAAAGATAGGCCATACATGCTAAGAAATGCTTATCCAAAGGAGAAAGAAGAATTTCTCCAATAAGTATTTGGCTAACCAGCAGTTGGATGTGAACCCTGAGGATCAAGGTTATCAAAGAAATAAAGCTGCCAAGACTTTCCTAGCTTATATCTCCTAGACTATGACTGATTGATCTAAGGTTAAATGGAGCAATAGGCTGCTAGCATTAAATTCAATAATATGCACATTAATGCCTAAAATCATTATAGTAAGAAAAATGACTGTTAAGAGACTGACAGTGTAAAGGTATGATTCCTCATTAATACTTAATTGTTCATCATATTGCATCACCTTGTGCACTATAACAGTATTCAATCAAGAGACCATACTCTTCCTAAAAAGGAGAAGAGAGAAAGTACACTAAGGTTGGAAACTTAACTGTCAACAAACTTTCTCTCCATCCAAGTTTTAGGTTGAAGATAATATCTTGAAAGAAGTCTGAAATAGGTCAAAATCATATCAGGATTTAATTAAGCTTAAGTGGAGTAATCTTTGCTGAAGGGTTGGTATGTATGTACAAACCTATGTTCTAAGTTATTGATAATACATAAAGTATGATCAGTTCTAGATGAGTATCTTGCAGATTTTTAGAAGCTGATCATCTCTATGAATCAACCAGATACAAATAAGTAATAGAGTTGATTCTTACTCTGTGAACATTCAAAATCTGTGAACATAACCAAGCAAAGAATGAAACCATCAAAGAAAAAGAGTATCTTATTAAAATAGTTAATCTTACACACACTCATCATCATGCATTTTTAAATGTCATATCTAAATCAGACACATGCATGAATATGATTGTTGATGTTAAATGTGATGTAAATTCAAATATATGAGGAATAGGGATTTTGAAAACTAACCTAGCAGGACCCAATCAAGCTTGGGTACCAAAATAGAAATTATCTAAACTTGCAGGTACTTAGTCTATCTGACCACACTAAGGAATGCTGAAGCAGATGGCTTCAGTCACGAAGATTCAACTAGCTGGATGCTAAAGGCATTTCAGCAATGTTCTTGATAAAATCACCCTATGCCAAAGCCTGTTCTTGAAGACTTGCTGAGCCCACATAAATGAAGCTCACATGGTTGCTGATCTCCATATGGAAGCAGGCTATTGATGATAAGATGAAAGAAATCATCTATGCTTATTCATACAAAACATATCAACTTAGAGGGAACATCAAAGAAGTTCACATCAGAGGATCATCAAGCATTGATCATGAAGAATGCGTCATAGAAGCAGAACTCCACGTGTGCAGTCTACCTAAGAGCTTAAAGAAAATCGCAGTGCTCTCAACGATTAAGACTAAAGTCAGCTTGTGCAAGCCAACACACTACGATTATGGAAAAATGATCAAAATCATAGTGTCCCTTCATTCAGCATCAAAGTTCATGTATCTGACGAAGGAGGAAGGGCGACAAACTGAAGAAAGGCTGATAGACGTTGACAAATTGATAGTCTCAAATGACTCGTCATACATCCTTAGTATATAATGAAGAAACTAAGGAAGGACTACAAAACTGTTGAAAACACCTGCTCATGTGTCAAATGAAGAAAACTACGTTCGTAGTTCTGTCAATAATTGTGGAGTGATCAATACTGAAGATATCTCTCTATGATCCAATGGAGTCTATTCAATCATAATGATCCCATCCAGAAGGAGATATACAAAGCTTCTCTCTTATACTTATGACGAAGTAGAAGAAGAATTCATCCCTCCTTGAGAAGATAGCATCATCCATGGGGGAGCAGTGATCTGCAAAGAGCAGCAGCACTAAAGGTGTCAAAGATGACTGATGAAGCAAATTCTTCAGATCTTCCAAGCAGTAAAGATAGTCACTTATTGACTCAGGAAGATCAAGTGAGAAGCTGAAGGTAGGGCTGAACTTCAGAAGAAGAAGAAAAGCAGTCACATCAAAGAAGTCCTCACCCACTACGATTGTGGAGTTATTACCAATCGTAGAGTTCAGACTAATTACTACTGCGAATGGAAAAGCTACAACAGCCTCCAAACTTGAACAACTGTCAGGGCTGAATCTGAAGAAAGGACAAAGAAAAAGATGATCAGGACATGATCATTCATGAAGAGCACATTACTTTATCTGATCAGACTATAATATATACTGAGAAGGAAAAGCAAGAACCAAGTGATGCTAATGTGAAAGAAAAGTTGAAGATTGTGGAAGAATAGATGAAGGTATGGAGATGGTGAAGCTCAGGGAGCAAAATGAGGAAGTAGAATTCTTGCCAGAAGATCTGAGATAAGCTCAAAAAATAAGTCAATCATGGTGCATGTCTGTCGACCACACCACGATTATCAAAACAACTTCTGTTTAGTTCATAGAGAACAGGAGCTAACCCTAAACAGAAATATTCCAGTTACAGTGTCCCAAAACTTTGTGACTGATGAACCAAATTAAGAACCATAATTAAGTAGTAACGTCCCAAAATGTGCTACTGATAACCATATCAACTACACACATCAAATCGTAGAGTGCCTATGATCAAACATCTAATCGTAGTGTAAGAGTAGGAGGACACCACAATTGCAGTATGCACCAAAACCAACGCCATTGAATATCAAGAGTTGGTAAATGAACTCCCCAGCAGAGAGATCAAATGTGATGTCAGTACTTGTGACATCCCGGATTTTTAAGAATTAATAAATGAGAATTTAATAAATAAAATTCTTATTTTACGATGTTTAAGTATGAGTATGTGTATATGTGTTATATATTGTGAAATATGTGTTTTGGTGTGAAGAGAATTTAAATGTTAATTTAATATTTATTGAAGTAAATAAATATTTTAATTGAATTATTTATTGAGATTATGTGATTAATATGGAATAATGTAATTAAGTGTATTATATTAATTAAATGAAGTGAATAAATATTTTATTGAATTTATTTGTTGAGTTCAATAAATTAAGTATGTGATGATGTGGATTGATTTACTTAAGTGCCATATATTTAATTAAATTGATATATTAGCAATGGTGTAGAATAATTCTAATTTAATTAAGAATAATTGAATTAGATTTAATGTTATGTGCTATGTGTTAATAATAATTTGTTACATGTATTATGTTTAATAAAGAAATTATAATTGTGTAACAATTTAGTATTGTGTGTTTTTATTATTAAATGAGTGTTAGTTTTATTTAATTAGAATATGGTAATTAAATAAGTGTAGTAATTAAACTATGGAGTAAAAGATTTATTAAAATAATGGGAAAAGATTTTAAATGGTTTTACCAAACAAGGCCCTTGTACTTGATTAACCCTATTTCTCCAAACAAGACCTTAGCTAAAAAGTGGTTTAAATAGCTTTGTTTTACCAAACATGGCCTTAAGCTCAAAAAGTTAGTTTTTAAAAATAATGTGGTTTTGCCAAACATGGCGTTGGGCTTTTCAAATTTTGTAACCTATGTAATAAGTGGTAGTTAGCATAGCAATTAGTATATTAATAATATAAGTTACATATATATTATATATGTATATGTATATTGTATATTATATATTGTATAATATATGCTAAGTTAAAAGATACATTAGTTTTTAAAAGCCTAAGTCAAAACAAAGAAAGAAAAAGAAGAAGAGAGTTAGAGAGAATTGTTAGAGAAGAAGAAGAGAGAAGAGGAAGAAAAGCTTGAGAATGCAAGAGAGGATCATCATCTTCATCATCTCTTTAATTAAAACTAGTAAGATTATAATCTTAACCCTTGTACTCAATTCATATGTTTTGTATTTAGTCTTTGTCAAATTAGGTTTTCATGATTATGAATTTATATGTATATATGGTGTTCATATGTAATTGTATGCCATAAAAAGATTTTCAAAAATCAATTGTTGTAAAAACAAGTTTTAAACTATGTTCTTCTATGTTTTCATGGTTTTAGAGTTTCTTGTAAAGTCTTGGTGTGAAAGCTCTTGATTTTGATATATGTATGGGATGTGTACATATATATATATATATATATATATATATATATATATATATATATATATATGTGTGTGTGTGTATATATATGTTGCATATGATTTTATAGTTATATAAGTGTTTTAATTCACAAAGATAGGATGAACATGGAGAAATCATGTTCATAGTGTTTTATCATGAAGTTATCTTGAAAATAGTTCTTAAATTATCAAAGGAATTGATGAAAACATGAAGTTATATGTAATATGTGATATAACATGATTATATATAAGTTATATGGTTGTTTTAACAATTTAATTCAAGAAATTTTGATAAACAAGAAGAACGGGGTTCATAGTGATTTTATGTGAACTAATTTCTAAAAAATAGCTTTTGAAACTATCAAAATTGATGTTGATTATGAGTTATTGTTAAAATTAATTAAGTATTATGTTAGTATGTTAAGAATAGAAGTGATTACAATTGGAATCACTTGAATTGGATGAAAAATGAATTCGTAATAGCAATTTTCGTCAAGAACGCTTAAAATTGTGTTTTTCTTCGAATTCCATGAAATCTTGGTTGTGATTATGTGTTTATATGAAATTTTTATGTTATGAGCATGTTAATAAGCTTAAAATATTGTTTGTCACATGTTCCATGTTTGTCATGTTGGAAAAATTCGAATTCGGTGTGACGGAATAAGCCAAATTGGCTTATTTCTCCACCAGTTCGCGAACCATTCCCTCCACCAGCCTTTGGACCCGCCCCAGCGGGTGTTTTTGCCCTATGGGACCCGCCCCAGCGGGTACCCTTGCTGTCCGGGGTAGTTTAGTTGTTGTAATGCAAAACTATTTTGACATCTATTAGTAAAATGGCCATAACGTTTTCATACGAACTCCGATTGAGGCGATTCAAGATGATTCGGAACGAGCACGAGTAGACCTACAACTTTTGTTTTTTAACTTGTTTGATTTGAGGTCGTTAGCAAGGGTCAAAATGGTCATCTTTGTGATTGATGCGTATTCGAAGGCAATCGGAGGGCGTCGATCATGCACATACGTAAGTATAGTGCTGTCGACGATATTAGATGTTGTTCTAAGTTATAAAACATGAATGTTAGTAAATATAATTATGTTTAACTTGAAATGTAATTTGATTAACGTAAGATGTAATTATAATTGGTTAATTATGTGAAATGTAACATGATTATGTGAGGTGATTAAATTACGTGATGATTAATTATTAACTTATTAGTTATTGAGGTATGAGTTAATCTTAATTGGTTAACTAACGATGAAGATTAGCTATGTAATAATTAACTTATATCGTTAATTATACATATGTTTTGACAGCGAGTGTCAAATGAGAGAATGGAAGAGAATTACGAAGTGTAAATTAGAATTTACTTAGACGTTTGATAAGCGTTGCTAAGTGACTAATAATTGATGCGTATGGTGATACGTTATGTAGGATCATGAAGCAGATTATATTAAGCAGTTTTTCGGTAATTGGTAATCCACGAGCCAGGCAAGTCTTTCGGTTCCTACTTGTCTACGTGAATTTGATGAACTGTTTTAAATTATATGATATGTTATATATGTTGTAAGCGAGCATGATATGTTATACATGTGGTAATCATGAAATGTTAAAGTCAATTTATGACTACACTGTTTTGGTTAAATAATGTTGATTGAGTAAGAAAATCAATCTTTATATTTGTTATATGAATTAAAGCATGTATGTCATGTTACTTTAATTATTATGATATTTATGTTGAGCATGTTTATTATGTGATACGTGATGCATGAAAACTGTTAGAACTTGCTGAGCTGTCGAGTTTACTCTTGCAAATAACCATTTTTGCAGGTTAAGGATGCAAGGTAAAGATACGTGTTAAGTGATTTATAGAGATCAATGTTCAAGAATATTAGTTATGTTCAATTTCAAATTATAGTTAATGTTTTGAATGAAATATGTCGCTGAGTTATAAATAGAGTTATCCAATGTAGATGGATATTGTTTTATTATGAAAGACTTTGTATAGTCATTTTGTTGTAGCAATTCATGTAATAGAATTGAATCAAATATTTGTAATGTTAAGGTTGCGATTCAGGGCAATATAGAAAGAAAGTTTATAAAAGTTTTAAATATTCCGCATTTTTAGTGATTTTTTTTAATATCGAATAATGATGTAATAAGAGATTAAAGTTGTATTGTTAACGATCGAGAAGGAAAATATTATTGTATAAATTTTGGGGTCGTTACAGTTGGTATCAGAGCTGTAGGTTATACACCTTAGGTAAGAGTACCTTAGGCTATGACCTTAGAGAATAAGAAGTTAAGTTTAAGTTATGTATAATGAAAAGGTGATTCTTTTCACATACGTAGATGTATAAGATGAGTTAAGTCCTAGAAATGTTATAAGAAGAAGATTAGAATGGCGAGGAATAAAACTCGAATAAAATATTGAGCAACAGGAATGGAATTAGAAATTATTAAAGAACGAGAAGTGATTAATAAACAAGAAGATTCAAAGAAGAATCTTGAAGAGATGTAGAGATAAAAACCAGGAGTTACCTAACTCCAATGATCTAGATGACGAATAACGATGAATAGACGAAGTCTATAAGATTAAGAACATAATGAAATCATGTTATGACATGATGATAGGTAGAGATAAGAAGTTTTAAAACAAAATGATAATGAGATAAGAAAGAATCATAAGGGAGATGGTTATAGAATAAGATCACGATGTGATATCTTTTAAGTTGTAAAAGACAGATGGTCTTTAATGATTGAATAGTTATAGTTTGAGACTATAACGAGAATGTACTATGAGATAGTACGAGATTAACTCACGAGGAGTTATAACTGATGAGATACATAAGTCTGTATCGAGTATAGAGCAAGAAGTTATAAGTAAGATAGAGGTAAGTGGGATTTCAACTGAGAACTCATGTTGTGGCTGAGTTGTACAAATCTTTGTATGGGCAGGGTTTTGTGCTTACACTTGGCTTATCATATTGATAATCATTGGAAGGCTGGTGTCGCGCTATCGATATATATATGACGAGGAGGTGATTCTTTTCTCATAGTATATTTGATAGTTAGAGTCAATAGAGATTAGATTAGATGATATTAAGATTACATTAGATGATCTTAAGATTAGGCGAGTTCTTAAAACTCATACTTATGATAAGTTCGTGACTCATAATCGTATGTATGTTTTTGAACCCCTAAGCATATGGACAGTCTCTGATCAGTTCTTTGACTACGTATAGCTAGGACAAGTCTTAAACTCATATTATTGTGGCAAGTTCCTGAACTTCCAAAGTGTGGTAAGTTCGATGAACTATACTGGGTATAGAAAGGTTATGGCATAGAAAGCATTGAGGGTATTTAAGATTGATAGAATGATTAAGTAATGATGGAGTAAAGATTTATATTGATGGAGAAAGTTTTTATATTCTAAATCTCCTAGCTTTGCTAGTTTTTCAAAATTTATTGACTTCGTGCTGATGTTGCACTTCTGTTTTCTTGAAAAACATTGGATCAATGATGGAACCAATGAATTTTTAAAATAGTGCTATTATTCACATGTCTATGCTAATTGCTTCAGCTGGACAAAATGATTTTAAATCTTCAAAATGTATTTCATATGCATCATTTGATATGGTGTAAAAATAATCGAGAAAGTTATCAATGCAGTTAAACCTAGTGTTGGATGTGATCGTATGATCGTCAGCCCACTACGGTATGATGTAGTATGACGACGTCATGTAATGACGAAATCCTCAACGTACCATTACTACGGTACGGTATCAGGATATTATAAAAAGATTGATTTATTTATTTTTGGTTTCCTTAAACGAAACAAAATATATTTTTTTGAGTTGGTTAAAGATATATATATATATATATATATATATATTTCGATTGATGTCCGAATTATTGCTAGAAGTCTATGCTACTTGATTCAGCTAGACAAATATTGAAAGATGTTTATGAAATTCGAGCGTTTTTGGTCAAACTATGCCAAACCAAATTTTTTTGGTGCGGATTCAGATGTTAAGAAGCTGAGTTGAACAACCCTATAAAAGGGGGACATGTTATCGGAGACTATAGTTCCGAAGGTAACGCATATAGTCGTTACGATGTACTACGTTTGGGCCCGACGTAGGGGTATGATAGGCTGACCACCTAGAGTACCGATGCGGTTTATAGTGTGAAGTACCGGGGGTGAAGCACTATTAAACCAAGAAAGAAGTTCATGGTCTTGTGACCACTTAGCATTATTGGAATCTTTTAAATTTCTGAGTTATTTATATCGCTTCCCAATTATTGAGCAATTGTGGAAAATTCTTATTATTCTGAAGGAGGATGTGGGAAGAAGGATATTCCTTAGAAAGAGTTAGTTGTAGAACGCTTTAATCCAGTGAATAGAGATTAACGTAAAATCTATTTTGATAGATTGATATATAAAGATTGATAGACTAAAATTTCGAGGATGAAATTCTTAGAAGAAGGGGTGAATGTGATAACCCGAATAATTATAGATGGTGAATTGTGTAGTATATTAATTCGACGAGTAGAGTATTCGGTAATGATCCTTAGAAAGGAATGAACGAGTTATAGATATATAATATTTGATATGTGATTATGTTTGATTGAAGATTGTGTAATATAACCTAATAGTTGTTGAAGAAATGAATGAAGTATATATATATATATATGTAAAACTTTTTGCTAAGTTAACGTGTTGAAGTTATTCAACAATAATTGTGAAAGAGATTTTGAGAAAACTGAGTAAGGGAGGTTTCGTTGATTCCGAGGACGGAATCCTTATAAGGAGGGAAGGATATGACATCCCAGATTTTTAAGAATTAATAAATGAGAATTTAATAAATAAAATTCTTATTTTACGATGTTTAAGTACGAGTATGTGTATATGTGTTATATATTGTGAAATATGTGATTTGGTGTGAAGAGAATTTAAATGTTAATTTAATATTTATTGAAGTAAATAAATATTTTAATTGCATTATTTATTGAGATTATGTGACTAATATGGAGTAATGTAATTAAGTGTATTATATTAATTAAATGAAGTGAATAAATATTTATTGAATTTATTTGTTGGGTTAAATAAATTAAGTATGTGATGATGTGGATTGATTTACTTAAGTGCCATATATTTAATTAAATTGATATATTAGCAATGGTGTAGAATAATTCTAATTTAATTAAGAATAATTGAATTAGATTTAATGTTATGTGCTATGTGTTAATAATAATTTGTTACATGTATTATGTTTAATAAAGAAATTATAATTGTGTAACAATTTAGTATTGTGTGTTTTTATTATTAAATGAGTGTTAGTTTTATTTAATTAGAATATGGTAATTAAATAAGTGTAGTAATTAAACTATGGAGTAAAAGATTTATTAAAATAATGGGAAAAGATTTTAAATGGTTTTACCAAACAAGGCCCTTGTACTTGATTAACCCTATTTCTCCAAACAAGACCTTAGCTAAAAAGTGGTTTTAAAATAGCTTTGTTTTACCAAACATGGCCTTAAGCTCAAAAAGTTAGTTTTTAAAAATAATGTGGTTTTGCCAAACATGGCGTTGGGCTTTTCAAATTTTGTAACCTATGTAATAAGTGGTAGTTAGCATAGCAATTAGTATATTATTTATTAGCTATATTAATAATATAAGTTACATATATATTATATATGTATATGTATATTGTATATTATATATTGTATAATATATGCTAAGTTAAAAGATACATTAGTTTTTAAAAGCCTAAGTCGAAACAAAGAAAGAAAAAGAAGAAGAGAGTTAGAGAGAATTGTTAGAGAAAAAGGAGAGAGAAGAGGAAGAAAAGTTTGAGAATGCAAGAGAGGATCATCATCTTCATCATCTCTTTAATTAAAACTAGTAAGATTATAATCTTAACCCTTGTACTCAATTCATATGTTTTGTATTTAGTCTTTGTCAAATTAGGTTTTCATGATTATGAATTTATATGTATATATGGTGTTCATATGTAATTGTATGCCATAAAAAGATTTTCAGAAATCAATTGTTGTAAAAACACGTTTTAAACTATGTTCTTCTATGTTTTCATGGTTTTAGAGTTTCTTGTAAAGTCTTGGTGTGAAAGCTCTAGATTTTGATATATGTATGGGATGAGTACATATATATATATATATATATATATTATGTGTGTATATATATGTTGCATATGATTTTATAGTTATATAAGTGTTTTAATTCACAAAGATAGGATGAACATGGAGAAATCATGTTCATAGTGTTTTATCATGAAGTTATCTTGAAAATAGTTCTTAAATTATCAAAGGAATTGATGAAAACATGAAGTTATATGTAATATGTGATATAACATGATTATATATGAGTTATATGGTTGTTTTAACAATTTAATTCAAGAAATTTTGATAAACAAGAAGAACGGGGTTCATAGTGATTTTATGTGAACTAATTTCTAAAAAATAGCTTTTGAAACTATCAAAATTGATGTTGATTATGAGTTATTGTTAAAATTGATTAAGTATTATGTTAGTATGTTAAGAATAGAAGTGATTACAATTGGAATCACTTGAATTGGATGAAAAATGAATTCGTAGTAGCAATTTTCGTCAAGAACGCTTAAAGTTGTGTTTTTCTTCGAATTCCATGAAATCTTGGTTTTGATTATGTGTTTATATAAAATTTTATGTTATGAGCATGTTAATAAGCTTAAAATATTGTTTGTCACATGTTCCATGTTTGTCATGTTGGAAAAATTCGAATTCGGTGTGACGGAATAAGCCAAATTGGCTTATTTCTCCACCAGTTCGCGAACCAGCCCCTCCACCAGCCTTTGGACCCTCCCCAGCGGGTGTTTTTTCCCTGTGGGACCCGCCCCAGCGGGTACCCTTGCTGTCCGGGGTAGTTTAGTTGTTGTAATGCAAAACTATTTTGACATTTATTAGTAAAATGGCCATAACTTTTTCATACGAACTCCGATTGAGGCGATTCAAGATGATTCGGAACGAGCACGAGTAGACCTACAACTTTTGTTTTTTTAACTATTTTGATTTGAGGTCGTTAGCAAGGGTCAAAATGGTCATCTTTGTGACTGATGCGTATTCGGAGGCAATCGGAGGGCGTCGATCATGCACATACGCAAGTATAGTGCTGTCGACGATATTAGATGTTGTTCTAAGTTATAAAACATGAATGTTAGTAAATATAATTATGTTTAACTTGAAATGTAATTTGATTGACGTAAGATGTAATTATAATTGGTTAATTATGTGAAATGTAACATGATTATGTGAGGTGATTAAATTACGTGGTGATTAATTATTAACTTATTAGTTATTGAGGTATGAGTTAATCTTAATTGGTTAACTAACGATGAAGATTAGCTATGTAATAATTAACTTATATCGTTAATTATACATATGTTTTGACAGCGAGTGTCAAACGAGAGAATGGAAGAGAATTACGAAGTGTAAATTAGAATTTACTTAGACGTTTGATAAGCGTTGCTAAGTGACTAATAATTGATGCGTATGGTGATACGTTATGTAGGATCATGAAGCAGATTATATTAAGCAGTTTTTCGGTAATTGGTAATCCACGAGCCAGGCAAGTCTTTCGGTTCCTACTTGTCTACGTGAATTTGATGAACTGTTTTAAATTGTATGATATGTTATATATGTTGTAAGCGAGCATGATATGTTATACATGTGGTAATCATGAAATGTTAAAGTCAATTTATGACTACACTGTTTTGGTTAAATAATGTTGATTGAGTAAGAAAATCAATCTTTATATTTGTTATGTGAATTAAAGCATGTATGTCATGTTACTTTAATTATTATGATATTTATGTTGAGCATGTTTATTATGTGATACGTGATGCATAAAAACTGTTAGAACTTGCTGAGCTGTCGAGTTTACTCTTGCAAATAACCATTTTTGCAGGTTAAGGATGCAAGGTAAAGATACGTGTTAAGTGATTTATAGAGATCAATGTTCAAGAATATTAGTTATGTTCAATTTCAAATTATAGTTAATGTTTTGAATGAAATATGTCGCTGAGTTATAAATAGAGTTATCCAATGTAGATGGATATTGTTTTATAATGAAAGACTTTGTATAGTCATTTTGTTGTAGCAATTCATGTAATAGAATTGAATCAAATATTTGTAATGTTAAGGTTGCGATTCAGGGCAATATAGAAAGAAAGTTTATAAAAGTTTTAAATATTTCGCATTTTTAGTGATTTGTTTTTAATATCGAATAATGATGTAATAAGAGATTAAAGTTGTATTGTTAACGATCGAGAAGGAAAATATTATTGTATGAATTTTGGGGTCGTTACAGTACTGACCATGCCAAAGCTCTTCATCTGATAAGCGCCTCAGGGACAAACCTAACCCTTAGCCTTGGTCAAAGTTGTTGGCCCTCCTTGAGCAACCCTGATCCAGAAGAAGTGCAAATATTATTTACATCACAAGAATCTTTGCTGAAGCAAACAGCATCTCATCAGAAGAATACAAGGAGCAAATGAGAATTGCCTATCCCTTAGAATCTAAATGAAGAAGTTGTCTATTGAAGCATGACCACAGACTACGATCTTCAAAGAAGATGCAAAGGTTGTAGGTCAGTCTGGGAAATCGTGGAGTACCAAGCTAAGTTATAAGTCACTCCACGAATTGAAGAAGCCAATAGTCAATAGAAGAAAAGTTAATCTGATTAACTGACACGATGGAGAAGTTACAGATTGTGACCTATCAACGTCTTACAACTGTCCCACTGAGAAACGTGGAGGGAACAGTTACAAGAGGGAAATTCAAATTATTGGCAGTTTCATTTTAGAGAGTTCATCCAAAGTTGCAAGCATATCAAATCTATACACTTACCCTCGTAAGCCAAAACCTAAAAACCTCCAAACAGCCAGACCTTCTCCAATAGTCATCAAATCTCGAATCACTTCCTGACATATCACAAGATCCTCACAAAGTCATAAATCTGAAAAACCCTAACTCTTCAAATAGCAGACTGACAAGTAATCACTGGCATTTAACTTGGAACGAAGAAGTTTGAGAAATTTGAGAAGAAGTTCAGAGATATTCTTGAGCTTGTAAAGAAGGCTGGATTTTCTGAATGCCTTGAGTCGAACACTCTTATCTATGTCAATCTAGTTAAAGAGTTCTACTCAAATATGAATATGAGTTCTGGAACTCTAACGACAAAGGTCAAAGGCTAGATTCTGAAGTTAAAACCTGCAGACATAAATCAATGTCTAGGTTTCCCTGACCTAGGTCTAAAAAATCTTTATGAAGTCGACACTGAAGGAGCCAAGAAGATTATGCGGTACCAGAAAAACCCTAGTCTGAAGGATATGAAGAAAAAGGAGTTTCCTAAAGAATTTGAGTTCCTCGCAGAGATTGTAGGGAAATGCATACTATGCAAGGACACTGCACATGACATTGTGAGTGATCAACAATTAAAGATTATGTTTGCAATAGTTCTGAGGAAGCAAATCAATTTTGGAGTTATCCTACTCGACCTAATGTCCAAATGGCTGGACAAGGCGGAGAAGAAGAGGTTAACAAAGAAACCGCTCACAAAGGTTTTCCATGGAAGGTTCCTGAGTATCATTCTGAAGAAGAAGCTGAAGAATAAGATTAAGGATGATGAAGGTGTAGTTCTAAACAGCCATAAGGTGATGACCCCTATGTTGTTTTCTAACTGGAAGAAGAATCCAAAGGAAAACAAAAGGCTGATAACACATGGTAGCAGCAGCAAGAGAGATAAATTCCATGAAAGTAGAGGAGCTATTACACTCTGAGGATGCAATTATCCCAGAATCCAAGTTTGTAAAGCCCTCGAAGAAGAAAGCTAAGGTGGTGCAGGAGCAAAAGTTAGTTTCCCAAAGAAATATATCTACTAAAGAAGAAAACGTAGAGTCAGAAGATGAAAAGAGAACTGAGAGCTTCAAGGAAGAATCTTTAAGGAGCAAGTCCACTGATGAAGAAGAAGTTGAATTCAAGAAGGAAAAAGATGAACCTATAAAAGAGGTAGCTAAGCCTGACAATGAAGAAGAATATGCAAGTCCTATGGCTAATCGTCAGAGTAGCCATTCTGCAAACAAGGGAGAATCTAATTCTGAAATAGTTAAATCTCCTAGTACTGAAATACCAAGGAGTCTATCTGATGGTCCAAGAGACGCAGAGTCTGAAGAAGAAACATCTGCCCCTCTTGCTGTTGAACCTCAAGGAAGTCTGTCTGATTAATCAGAGACTTCAAAGACTGAAGATAAAGAGAGATCTGAATCTACTGTAGCTGAATCCCCAAAAAGAAGGAGGAGCAACAGATTACGTGCTCGAGCTATTCTAGGAAAGAAAGGAGAATCATCTACAGCTATTATTGAACTCAATGATGAGGTTGTATCAAAGGAAGAAGTTACTAAGGGAAGAAAAATGAAGATGTCTGCAAAGAATAGCAGCAAAAGGCTGAAGACTGCAGAGCTAGATGAGGAAAATGAGTCTACAAAGGCAAGCTCTGCTGATGATGATGAAGCTAAAGATCAAATGCATGAACAAACTAATGAGTCAGTTGAAGGAAGTCTACACCAGTATGACTCCAGCTCAGATTATGAAGAAAGTAAAGGAGACTCCAGTCCTGCGAATGATGTGCTAGGAAGATTATCACATCCCTTATCCTGTTCAACGCAAGAGAAGAATAGTGGTAGAAGTTGATGAAGAACCACTAGATGTACTTCCAGAGAAATGGATTAACTATGGAAATGGAAGGCTAAATGTGGTGAAAATGACTGCAGCACATCTACTCAACAATCGTGAAACTATAAAGCTAGACACTTCAACCTTGATATATGATACTGAAATCAAGGATCATGCGATTAGATGGCTTCATCCTCATATGCCTTGGGTAAAGGCATCCCTCATAGGAGACAACAACTATTTCTCATGGTGCTTCTCTCACCTCCCCAACCTAGAGCTGGTGGCACAAAATTTTCCAAGGGTGAAGAAGTTTGCAACTCTGCTAATCAAAGACCAATCTCATTTTAAGGTCTATTGACATGCTGGAAATCATTACATTCCCTACGAATGTCGAGCAGACTCTGATGGAAAAAGGATCATACCAAAGACTATGATCGTAGAGTTCCCTCACTCTACCAATGAAGATGATTGTGCTGAATTTGAGAAGCTGTATTCTACCCAACCAGTATGGAACTCAATGATTTATCAGATCCTCACTACATTTGAGGGCCTATCCAAGAGTGAGAATTGCAGAGTCCAACCTGATGCGTAACAGAAGGCTGATCAACCAGCTGCTCAGAAAGAGGATGAATAACATGATGCCAGATCTCTTCAAGAGAAAGAGCTTCAGAAGAATTAATTGAGGAAATCTCTCTCATTGGTGCAGAAGTCAAGGACATGTCAACAGGAGAAGACAATGAGCTATCCAAAAGGCTTCAAGCCAGACTCTCAGACATATCTCTCAAGCTTCAACTGAGAGATCAAATATTTCTAAAGACTATGAGTGATCATAAGGAAGAAGCTCTACGAGCTAAGAAGGCCAGTGATAACCAAATCTTATCTCTCTCTGACAAGATTGACAACCTGAATCAGTCTCTCTCCCTACAACTTGAGCTCAGTCAACAAGAACTCAAGATTGAGGTTGGTAACTTATCTTACCTGATGGAGCAGCTTATGTCAAACGTGGAGCAGCTCTCTCAAATGATTAATGACAAAAAGGTGGAGAAAAAGAGATATAGAAAGAGGTTTACAAGGAAGAGCAAAGAGAGAAGAATGAAGGACGAAAAGAAGACCAAGAGAAGAAAGGCAAAGGAGGAGGAGAAGAAGAAGAAAACAGCAGCAGAAGCAGAGTCATCATCTGAGGGGGAGCTAAAAGATGATGACCATATGAAGACAGAATCTGAGGGGGAGCCAGACAAAGAAGAAGAGCATGCAACCGAACCAGAGCTAGAGCAAGATGAAGAAATGAAGCATGCATCTTAGGGGGAGCAGAGGAAAGAAGAAAGAAAGATGAGTAGCTGAGTAGCTGATCAACAGACATCCTGGAGACATACATCGAGCAGAAAAGGTACATCTTTATCTAGTTAGGTATGTTCTGGATCCAGATGTAGAGTGTCATAGCTTATGTAATTTCATATTATCATCAATGACATTCATGGTTATCTGTTTTAGAAATACAGCTGCTCACTGTATATAAGATTCATTCATCTCATGCATATGCACTGATTAGTTTTGTCATAATCAAATAGGGGGAGATTGTTAGAAATATACATGAGAATGTTATTCCTATTTATATAAGATTTGATTATGATACAAATGAATGAATATGCAAGTATGCTTGCATTAATGAAAGCTGTAAAATCCTTTGATAGATAATAAGAATATATGTACAAGGACTTAGAATGAATTGATCAAATGTGTTAAGTTGATCATACATAAATAAAACAGCTTTGTAAAGTCCTTCAAAAGAATGATGTACAAGGACTAGAAATAGAAAGATTAAACTTGTTAGGTTGATCTTATACAATGTAATAGATAGACATGTCTGATCATCGAGTACTGTACCAGCCATCGTAGTCTGCCGGGAGATACAAGGAAGACTCAAGAACTATCAAGGCGGAATCGTAGTTTGCAAGGATAGTAGATCTTGAAGTTCGTAGTCTGCCAAGAGAGACGAGGCAGGATTGTAGTGTGTCGAGAAGCACTTTCTCAGAGCAGTAGTCTGCTGAGGAAGTCATGCTCAGAATCGTAGAGACAGCCTGTCTAAGAGCCGACTGAGCGCCTACCAAAGCTAAGTCAAGAATCGTAGGCCACACTTGAGGTAGTGGAGTCTACTGATCATATCAGAGGCAGAGATCATAGTCGAGCCAGATCAAACAAGGACAGCAAGCATGAAGGAAGAAATCGTAGTCTGTCAAGGTCTGATCATGAAGTCGTGGTGTCTGCGGAACCAAAGCTCAATCGTAGTCTGCAGAACTAAGGCTTCAACAAAGGTGCTCACAACGCCAAGGAAGAACCGTAGTGTCAACACGATTCTCAACAGATGAGCACTCCCAAAGAATCCAAAGATGAAGCCTCTGGTCTGAGCTGCAAAGATACATTCCACCTGAAGGAAACCAGAGAGCACTCAACGAATGGCATGCAAGCAAACAGAAGATCTAAGCACCAACTCAATCAACATCCTGATTGAGTTGTGAAGCCATTCAAGATGAAGTCTTCCACAAACAAATCAGAAGAAGACTTCAGATATAGTGACTGACTAAAGAAAGTCAGCAAGTGCAGTAGCTGTTAAGAGAACAGAAGACAACGATCTTGGGATTAACCAGGATCGTAGTGTTTGCCAAACAAAGCAGGAACTGATGCAATTTACACAGAGATACTGGCCAACTTATAAAGAACAAGGAGAAAGTGATTTAGCTTGGGTCAGACCATTGATGATAGGAGAACAGAAGATCACAAGGAGAAAGAGAGGTGGGCATGCCGCAAATCTGATGTGTCTTGCTATTCAGAAGAGGCCAGAGCAATTAGTCAAGCTATCAGTTCCTGAGATCAGTCAACGCAAGCAGAAGTGTTGAAGCACTACACAAGTGAAGGAAGAGGTGTTCTACGTTGCAAACCCAAAGAACACTCTTCATAATCGTAGTGTTGTCTCTAACCAGTCTATGAGCAACATTCAACAAGACACACTATGATCAAGGTCCAAGAACATCTGCATCAGAATCGTAGAGTTCGGTCATCTGAAGATTGAAGCATTGGCAACGGTTAAATCTGAAGATTGATATTCAACCATTGCTGATTGAGAGCATCGATGCAAAAGGACAACTCCTATAGATTCGAATAGAGGAATCAGAAAGGAGAAACAAAGATGACTACCAGCCTGACACGGAAAGGTGACATCTCTGAGGCGATAAGTGATGTAGCAGACTGCTGTGTCAGTAAAGTCATAAAGGAGCTATCACGTCACATCAGGAGTCTGCACCAAATAACTCGAGATCTGCGAAGCAATTTAAAAAGCTTCCAACGGCTATTTTCCAATGGGAAGATCATGGAAGGGTATTTAACTGAAGAAGCTTCAAAGATTAAGAGTTGCTGAGTTGCAGAATCGTTGAGTTATTGGAATGCTATATTGTTGACTCTACGAGTTCCACCAGAGTTGAACAGAACAAGTCTCAGTGGCAGTGAGACTACGAAAGTGGAAGTGAAGCAGATTTAAAGAAGGATTGAAATAGACTAAAGCTTCACTCAACAACGATGAGGATGCCATTAAAGATGGTAGCTAAGCTGAGAGCCGAGAAGGTCATGAAGATAGCATTCAGAAAAGTGGCTGAGTAGAAAGAAGATCCTAAGAGCCACACTACGGATCATCATGAAGAACCAGAAGCTGAAAAGGAAAAGATGCAGAACCATGTCTGCATATCATTCAAGAAGGGTTCAGGGAATGCTAAGGACCAGAAGAAATGGAACAGCAATGTTAAGCCTTAGCAAACCCGAATGGTGATGGTGCACAACTGACATCAGATGAAGATGAGCAGAACAGAAAGAAGTTCAGCTGCACCAAAGAAGAAGTGGTCCAGACTTTACGCAGAATGCAAGGAGGACCATGCCAAGCTGCTATGTACCTGAGATGATAAAGCTTCAAGACATCTTAGCAGCAAGGCACAAACAACAACAACATCAACAACAACATGTAGCCAGGGCCTGGGTCCTTATCCGGAGGGACTAAATGAAGTTCCAAGCCTGCTGGGCTTGAAGAGTTTGTAAAGAACTGGAGTTCCAAAGTTGCTGACCTTAAAGAGTTCTTAGTGAACTAGAGGAGTTCCAAGTCTGCTGGGCTTGAAGAGTTCTTAGTGAACTAAAGTTCCAAGGCTGCTAGTCTTGTAGGAATCTTAGTTATTCAAGGTGCTGTCGTTTCCTTAGTGGATTTTCTTCTAGAGAAGCAGAAGATTGGATTAGGAGCTTGAGTCTCTGAACCACTTAAAACCCCTTGTGTCTTTTACATTCTGTCATTTACATTCTGTCATTTACATTATGTCATTTACATTATGTACCTAACTGCTATAACTGCTATGTATGTATTAACTACTTAGAACTAAACTAACTCTATGAACAATGTATGAATGTTTATGAATATAAATGAAGGGGATCTTTTACTTATTCCGATGTGCTTGAAAAGATTCTTATGTTTGTCATATGCTAATTCATTAGCAATACAAAATAAACTGGAAAAGTATTTGAAATCAAAAAGGATCTATTCAACCCTCCCTACTAGATCTATTGTGTGCCTACTGGGAACTAACATAAATGACTTCTGAAAATTAAATGAGTAAGTTATTTATCTGATAATGTGGTAATGTAGCAAACCTAATTGGTTAATACAGTAAACTAAAATTTCTAAAATCCAACATTTTGATTATATGATTGTCTGAGTTTAAAAGTATGTATTACATTTAAATGATAACATTTATACGATGAGGCAAATCAAACTAGAGCTGTAGAAGGAGTGGTGACATGGACGAGGTTTAAGGAACTGTTCTTCGAGAATTATTTCTCGTCCAGTATGCAGGCTAGGATGGAGGTTAGGTTTTTAGAGTTGAAGCAGGAAAATATGACCATTCTGGAATACGCCACGAAATTTAATGAGTTAGCTTGATTCGCTCCACACCAAGTGGATACAAAAGCAAGGAAGGCAAGAAGGTTTGAGTAGGGCCTGAAACCCTGGCTCTACAATAAGGTTGCAGTATTGCAGATTAATTCTTTTGGATCGCTCTTAGAAAAGGCTATCATAGCCGAAGGAGGAAGTGAGGTCATGAGCCTCTACAATAAGGAAAAGAAGAATAAGGTTAAGGTCGAGGGAGCGAGGGAGCGAGGGAGCGAGGGAGCGAGGGAAGCAGTGGAAGTGGAAGTGGGAAAAGGAAGTGGAATAATTTTGGGAATACAGATAATAGGCAAGGAGGTATGAAGAAGTAGGTTGAGCAGTGCGGTAATTGTGGGAAAAATCACTCGGGTGAGTGTCTGAAAGGGAAGTTTGTGTGTTTTACATGCGTACAGGAGGGACACATCTCTATTTACTACCCCAATCTTATGAAAAATAGTGGGTGTTTTATTTGTGGATCAACAGATCATATGGTGAGGGATTGTCCGAAACGAAAAACCGACGAGGGAAATGCAAATGCAGGGAAAAACAATGGAACGTTAGCAATAGCTGGTTCAACTCCACCATGTAAATCAACTGAAGATGGAGTTCCAGGTATGATTCCAATCAATTATATTAATATATATACTTGATTCGGATATAACATATTTTCTTTACAATCAGTTTGTTAAGATAAGTATTTTTACCCTTGTAAACCCTAGATCCCTTGAATATAGACATACGAAAGACAATTTCAGGAAAAGCTATATATTATAATAATAACTTGTTAATAAAAGGATTTTGAAGGAGGAATTTAAGTTCCGTTGGGAGTTACTATAATTGGTGCAAGTAGATCTCAAGTAAGGGGTCAAGATGCGCAGCAGTTCCGGACTAGTAATACGGAATCTTATAAGGAGGGGAGAATATAGTAATTCAATAAAGGATTTTAATAAATAAAAGTATAAGAATAAACATAAAATTAAACGTAAGGTAATGGTGATTCCGGGGACGAAATCCTTATAGGGGGGGGGGGGAGAATGTAAGGACCCAGAATTTTATACGATTATATTTTTTTTACGAATAATTTTTTTATATATATTAATATCAGTAATATTTTGAGCATGCGTGATATAAACTTAGCAAGTAAGTTAATTTATTTATTGACTAAAGAAATGTCAAGGAGGTAAAGGTGAATAGCGGATCAAAATCCTAATTTGAATATGGCTTTGTATATTAATACAATTATTATTATAATTGTATTTAAGATTGTGTGTATGTACATTATGTGATTAATGTTAAGTACTGATTACATGAAATGTAATTATATAAACCTAATTAGGAAACCCTAATGTGCAATTAGAATCCCTAATGTTCATTTAGAAACCCTAATTTAAGATTTGAAAATCCTAACCCTAATTTGCAAACGCTAATGCTAATTAACAAATCTTAAGGGTTATAATTTAAGGGAAATATGTAAAATGACTAAATTACCCTTAAAGTTAATTGTAAAATTACCAAATTACCCTTAGTATGTGTGAAATGACCAAAATATCCTTTATCTTATCTTTTAATAAAAGATAAGGCTAAATCTTAGTGACTCACCACAGGAAGATTTTCGATGTGCTTAAAAACCCCCATGCCAGCCACAAATGGACACCATAACACAAAATATTCATTGAATCTAGCTTAATTATCAAAAAGTCAATTAAATTGGAAGAATAATACAAATTATTATACGACAAGAATATGAGTATAATACGAGTATAATACGAATTATAATACGTCGTATAATACAAAAATAATACGGAGTACAATATGAGTATAAAATAAATATTATATTGTACAAATACGAAAAATTAAAGTCAAAAAGTCTTAGTCCACAAAAGTGGCTAGATTTTTCTACTTTCCCACCAACTAACCACACATGAGTTAGTTTTTAACCATGGTTAGTTTGGTGTGGTTAAATTAAGGAAATTTAAAAGTTAAAAAAATTATATTCCATTTTAAAAGTTAAGAATAGCATATTCCAAGAATATGCCAAGGGCAAAAGTGTAATTAGGCATGAAAAATTAGAAAAAAAGACCATTTTACCCTAACTTTGAAAATCCTATAAATAGTAAGCCATTGTCTTCATTTTCTTCACCAATTTACAAAGCAAAGTTATAATCAAGAATTAGAAATAGAGAATTCTTGTGAGTTAAATTAATTTCAAGACTACAAAGGATTAGTTAAAGCTTGCAACTTCAAGAGGTATTTACTCTATTGGTTATTATTTTCACTTAGTAAAAATATAATTTTACAATCAGTTATAATGCCCAAATTATTTTAAGTATATAGTACAAAAGTCCTATTTACAAGCAGTTATAATGTCCGATTTATTTCTCTTAAAAAGTAGAAAATATACTTTTATAAGTAGTTACTATGTCCGATTTTCTTTAAGTATTTAGTACGAATATTTATTTTATAAGCAGTTATAATGCTTAAATTATCTCAAATAGAATAGTCAAATATTCATTATATTAGCAGTTATAATTCTTGATTTATTTCAAACATAGTAAATGAATATTCATTTTACAAGCAGTTCTTATGCCTAATTTATTTTAAATATAGTTGATGAATATTCATTTTATAAACAATTATAATGCTGAAATTATTTCGTGTATAGTACAAGGAGTTTTATTTATAATCAGTTTGTTGGATTCGTAAACAGTTTACCGGCTTATAATAAAAACTTATAAAATAAACGAGTAAATGTTAAATCTAAAGTAGTACAGTCGTACTCTTTAATGGTTGATGTATAGTATCTGGGCTAAACGTTTCCTTCAGGGAGCGGAGGTATATAAGAACTAGCTACCGATCTAACTCGCTGTGTAATAACATTGTAGACGAGACGAAAAACTAGTTTGTTGGTTATTTGTGGGAAACCACTCAGCGTACTATATTGAACACTGTAAAATACTCGATGTGTGCTAAATTTTGAAAATACGTATGTTATTAAGGTGTTATCTAATGTTTGATTATGTGATTATATGTTAGATAATTTACTTATAAAGTAGTAGTATTATGAATTATTATGTGATATACTGATTGCAAAAATAATCTTATTAATTATAGGTCTTTGTATTAATAATAAAACTATATTGTGTAGCAGTAAGAAGCGTTAAAGGCAAGTATCTAAACCCTATGCACTACTTTTATTTTGTGCAAACAGGTATATGTTTTGTAAGTTCCTAACTCAACATGAGTTATTGATTTCAAAGCATGTTCGTGAATAATTATTGTTAATTATTCACATCCATAATGATTTTTGTTATTCGTTTATGCAAGTATCTCTAACTTGTTTATTATTGAGCAAGTATCCCTACTCTATACATTTACTTTATGCAAGAGATCTATAACTACGCAAGTATTCTAACCTTTGCATTTACTTTACGCAATGGATCTTTGTGTAAGCAAGTTTCTTAACTCTACTTTTTATTGAGCAAGTATCTGAACCTTTGCATTTATGCAATGGATCTTTTGGTTCAACAAGTATTCTTAATTCATTTATATTCAAGCAAACTCTCGAATTGCATTCGATTCATTCATTATTTACCAGTATCTTATTATTGTCTTCATATGATTCAAATATAATCAAAATTATTTTGTTCTTTGTAAGCTAAGTTTGGTTATGCAAGTGTCCTCGCTTGTATGAACTGTTGTATTTGAACAAGTATTCTTAAACTCGAAATTCTTTGACATGACATGTTTTGACGCATACTATTCAATATTGGTATGAATACATGGTTTAAAAGTTGTCTAAGCCATTTGACTCAGCTAGACATAGTTTGAAATGTATCGTTGAATATTATTGTTTATGGTAAAGTCGTCCAACTAAATTGCTTTAGTTCGGACTCCAGACTGAGTATGAACATCCCGAAATTGAGAAATTTTTATGCGCTAAAGGCGGTTATGATGAACGTAAATATCGTTCTATTAAGTAGTGTTGATCAATAAAGGGCATTCCGGCTGATCACCCAACGTGTCCGTAAGTCATGACGGTTTGCAGATGAATTTTTGTACAAACCTTTTCAAAATTGAAAATAATGGTTCAAGGTCTATTGACCGCTCAACATTTATAGTCACTACGCCATTTCAAAATTGTAAACGGTTTGATATATTGTTATGAATTATTTCAAATGGCTTCACAACTATTGATTCGTTGTAGAAGTATACTTCAAAGAAAATATTTATTTCTTGTAGCTGATGTTTATTATCTGATAATACTTGCTAGGCAAATAAATGCTCATTCTTGCTTTAAATTAAATGTTTCAGTTAAGTGTGATCGACCAGAAGGTTCTGGCAAGGACAAAAAAAAGGGGAAGCTGAAGGAATAGTTATAGTGTGTTAGTTGTAATATTTAGAACTTTGTATTGTGATAATATGTTATGTATCATGTAATAAAGTACTTAAGGGTATACGTACCTAGGGATTAGTTAACTTTGATATAATTTTTAAGTTTATAATATATTAAGCAGTTCGAATTAATGGTATCGTGTAGCACCAAGTACGGGTTTCAAGTACTCGAATTTGGGGGCGTCACAAGTTGGTATCAAAGCTTTTAATTAGAAACCTTAGGTGGCGATACCTTAGGCTATAACCCTAGGATAGATAGAAGCGTTGAAAAATAAATACCTCCAATAGAGTTTAAAGGAGATGAATTAAGGAAATTCGTCGTAAAATGAAATAAAAGTAACATATATGAAACTATTGTTTGTTATATGTATATAATATGTACTAATCAGAAACAAAATTATGTGTAGATGTCAGGCGGAAAAGGATTAGCAGAATCTCATATCGTGAAGAACGAGTAAATCACTTTATCCGAGCCAATATCTAAGCCAATAGCTGAAATAGAGGCTCACATTGAAAGCAACCCTGATGAGGTGATCATTTTGGAAAATATAGTACCGGAACCAGTAACGATGGTACTAACAGATAGTGATTCAGACACAAAAGTTAGAGCTGATCAGGCATTAACTGAAGTGCAGAATTAAAAGAATAAGGTTTCTTTTTTGGAAAGGCTTTGGGAAATAGGAAAGTTACTAAATAGTCAATTTCAAAAGGCTTTAATCGAAATAATGGAAGAACTAGATAAGTTGAAGATCCAAAATTAAAAGATGGGAACCAAATGCAACATAACGTGTGCAGCTCCAAACAAGATGGGGAAAAGAAAGATGAATGATCGTGATCTAGAAAATTCTGATTATAACCAAGGGAATTTTAAAAAAAATAGGAAAGTGTACAAACTGTAAAAGGAAGCATGAAGGCGTATGCAGAAAAGGGCAAAACGTATGACACAATTATGGACATTAGGGGCATATCTCTTCTCATTGTCCCATTCCGAAGTAAGTTGCATGTTTTATATGTGGGTTAGTAAGTCACCAGGAGAAAGGTTGTCCAGGATCAAGGGAGGGTGTAGGAAACAAGTAGGATAAGTATTATATGATTATGTAAGGTAGGAAATGTGTGTATGATATACATATGTGTGTAATGTATTACTCAACTTTTGTATAAGTTATAGCAAGGATTCCCGACTTTTGTTGTCACCAGGGGATGATAGATGTTTATAGCAATATGTGTTATATGATATGAAGTACTATGAACTCGTTGAATGAATATGAATATATGTTTGACTAAGTAAATAACTTTTGCAAATTAGAAGAGTAAGCTGTTTATGTGATAATGTGGTAATGTAGCAAACCGAATTGGTTAATACAGTAAACTAAAATTTCTAAAATCCAACATTTTGATTATATGATTGTTTGAGTTTAAAAGGACGTGTTACATTTAAATGATAACATTTATATGATGAGGCAAATCAAACTAGAGCCGGAGAAGGAGTGGTGACATGGACTAGGTTCAAGGAACTGTTCTTCAAGAATTATTTCTTGTCCAGTATATAGGCTAGGATGGAGGTTAGGTTTTTAGAGTTGAAGCAGGAAAATATGATCGTTCCGGAAAACGCCGTGAAATTTAACGAGTTAGATAGATTCGCTCCACACCAAGTGGATACGAAAGCAAGGAAAGTAAGAAGGTTTGAGTAGGGCCTGAAACCCTGGCTCTACAATAAGGTTGCAGTGTTGCAGATTAGTTCTTATGGATCGCTCTTGGAAAAGGCTATCATAGTCGAAGGAGGAAGTGAGGCCATGAGCCTCTGCAATAAGGAAAAGAATAATAAGGTTGAGGTCGAGGGAGCTGTCAAGGTTGAGGTAAGCAGTAGAAGTGGAAGTCGGAAAAGGAAGTGGAATAATTTCTGGAATACCGATAATAGGCAAAGGGGTATGAAGAAGCAGGTTGAGCAGTGTGGTAATTGTTTGGATTTATGGTTTAAAACTCCAAAACCTTATATCTATATGTTAATAAGTATTATATGTTTGGATCTATCACTTTTAAGTGTTAAAAGTTAGATTAAAAGCAAGAAAAATAAAACTATGTTTCAAAAGTTAGAAAAACCTAAATTTTTCTAGCCTACATTATGTTTTTCTTGGATTTGGTGTATGTTTAGTGTAGTAGATCATAGATCATGGTAGATCCATGATATTACGGTGTATTACTATGTTTTATGATGGTTTATGATGGCTAATGTTGGATTAATCAAAAAATCATGAAAGTTTTCTTACAAAACACAAAACTGGAAAAATTAAATTTTTAGAAAACGTAACATAAAACTCAAAAGACCATATCTCCTATTCTATTTCAAATTTTTGAGTGTGGTCAAGTTTTGGACTTAGATATATGAGTCTTCTACCTTGTCCAAGTGGAATCACTGAAAACGGAGTCATAGATTTTCGTGTGGACTGAAATTAGCAAAGGACGTAAAATCTAAAAAATATCGAAATGCAATCTGTCCGAACATTCTAGGGACGGTTTTGTCTACTTATTTTATGAAATAAATTCCATTCTTTTGGGAAACTAAAATATATGTTATAAAGAAGCTTGTGTCCAAAAATGAACTCATTCCGACTTAAATTGAGCAAGTTATGACCATTTCAATATTTGGGTTTTTTTTGACAAAAATCGCTATAACCGGAGTTGTATAACTCTAATGGCCACGAAATTTAAACTGGAGGCTCACGTTAACTTGTGTAAGATCTCGCCAAGAGTTGGGAATTTTTAGAGTTAAGCGTGAGGTAGCTATTTTCTTAAGGAATTAACTAGAAATGGATTTTTGAAAAATACTTAAGGGAGTTGAAAAATTCCAGAAAAAATATTTTTGTGTATGGATTATATGTATATATGTTTGGCCAAAGGATAGAAAAATAATAAACTGATTTGGTATTTTCGTGAAAAGGGTATTTCAGCTTCCTGAAATGAACAGTTCAGGGTACTGAAAGGGAAACTGAAAATGTTAGGAAGGGAAAATAGTTTGATTTTAGTTTACTGAAATGTGGAATTCGATTTTTCTAAAATAGTAAATAGTTTACCAAGTTATAATAAGAATTTATAAAGTTAACGAGTAAGTGTTAAGTTTAAGATAATGCAATCGTACCCTTTAATGGTTGATGTATAATAGATGAGCTAAACGATTTCTTCAGGGAACGGAGGTATATACGAATTAGTAACCGATCTAACTCACTGTGAAAACAGTGTAGACGAGACGAAAGCTAAATTGTTGGTTGTTTGTGGGAAATTACTCAGTATACTATATTGAATATTATTAAAGACTCGATGTGTGCTAGGTTTAGACTTGTGTATATGTATAGTGCTAAGGTTATCTAATATTTGACTATGTGTTTAAATGTTAGATAGTTTACTTCTAAGGTATGTTATGCTAATTGAAATATCAATCTTATAACTGATAGGACTTTTCCAATAAAGCGATTTAAATTAGATTGCGTAGCAGTAATCGACGATACAGGCAGGTTCCTATACTCTTTTATTGAGCAAGTTTTCTCTAACTCAAAATTGATTTATATTTTCAAAGCATGGTAGTGAATAATTATTGTTGATTATTCACATCTCTACTAATTATTGATTTGCACTTAGTGCATATTGCATATGTTCATCAGGTATGAAAGGCTGATCACCTTCATTACCCTAAGGTTCAATTAAAGTTGTACATGGTTCCTTGTCGACATTAAACGTTATTGGTTCAGTCTTTCCTTTATTGAAACTCTGATTTATGGTTTTTCACAATTATTATATTGTTCAAAATTCGAAAGCTTATTATTCTTTTCAATCATGATATATATCTTCATTTGAACTTAAACTTGCTAGGCAAACTTGTTTCTCACCCTTGCTATATCATGATAAACATTTCAAATTAAGACAAAACATCGGACATAGGCAAATACAAAGGCAAGTTCCAGGATTGGATTATTGTATGGTTAAAATTGTAATAGTATTGGATGCAAATGACATTGTAAGTCGTGTAAAAAATTAATATGTGTATTAAGTTAAGGTTACCGACCTTGGGAGTTATGTGTAAAGGTTATTGTATAGACAATTTATGTTTATATCTTCCGCAATAGTTATAGAAATAATGTACCAGGTCCGAGGTTCTTGGGACCCGGATTTGGGGGCGCTACAGTTGGTATCAAAGCTGTAGGTTATAAACCTTAGGTAGGGTTACCTTAGGCTACAACCGCAGAAATGAGGAATAGGAATAAACTCAAATTGAGCTTAAGTTCTAAGCGATGAATTTGGGTAAGATATTAATAAGTCAATAAGATTCAAAGAAGAATTCTGACAAGTAATAAAGATCCAGAGTTATCTAATTCTGATAATAAAGATGAATAGTAGTAATGAATAGATAGAGTATAAAAGACTAAAAGTATAAAGGGAAAGAAGATCGTAAAACAAAATAATCATAACATAGAAAAGAATCGTAATATAAAACGATTATAATATGAGATCACAATGTGATCTGATAAGGTCATAGCAGGAGAAGGATCAATCAAATGATTGAAAACTTTATAGTAAAATTGCTATACAAATATAGTACTATGAAATAGTACGAGTTAAACTCAAAAGAGTTGTAGAATTGTAGATACGGATTAAATGAAATTCGAATTGAGTAAAGAGGGAGCTAGGATTATGTGGGATTTCAATTGAGGACTCATGTTAGTAGCTAAGTTGTATGATTGCTTGTATGGGCGGGGAATTTATGCTTGGTTTTAGAACCACTTAGCTTCTTATATTGATATAGTAGTTGAGTTAAATAATTCATTGTATGGGAAAGGAGTTGTCATTGGTTTAACAAACCGCTTAGCTTCCTATTTTGATTAGTGGCTGAGTTGACCAATTCCTTGTATGGGCAGGGGATTGTGTTTGGTTCGACAACCACTTACCTTCTTATATTGAAAATCATTGAAAGGTTGGTGTCGCGCTATTCGCTATATGTATGTTGAGAAGGTAATTCTTTTCCCATGTGTATAACGGATAGGTAAAGAATATAAGATTAGATGCGAGTTCTTTAAACTCATACGTATGGTAAGATCGTGACTCATAATAGTATGGTGGAATCCCTCAACGAATGGACGACTTTGGTCTGACTAGGATAGCTTCCTAAACCCATATGATTGTGGTAAGTTCCTGAACTCATAACGTGTGGTATGTTTGATGAACTATACTGGGATATAGAAAAGTTATGGATGGAGAATTGAGAATTTTTAGTATAGTAAGCTTTAAGGATGATAGAAATAAATAGAATTATTTAGCAATTGATCATTAGAAGAATTGAAGTTGATAGTGGAGGCATAGGTATTCTAAATCTTCTAGTTGTGCTAGACTTTGAAATTTGTGACATCAAGCTAAATTCGCACTGATGTGCCCTTCGAAATAAAATGAATTTTTGTTATCAGCAACGCATGGTTACAATTGTGTAGTAGTGTTGGTCCGATTTAGATGACACAATTAACGCGCAAGTATACGCGGTCAACAAGTAATAAATAGTGAGTAAAGATATCGTTCCCACAAGGAATTAACAGATAAAAGGTCGCCAAAGCACTAACACATAATCATTTCAGTCTTATTTAAACGGGTGGTAAAGAGAAAGAATTAAAACTACTTTAAACTAGGCAAGGAAGTAAAATTAAAGTAATTAATCCTAGAGTAAAATCAGATAATGAAGATAAGAGATTTCAATTTTTCCTAATGATTTGTCTAAGTCGACACACTTCCAATTAGGTCAAATTAATCATTACAGTTGTTAACCGAGAACACGAAGGTAAGAGAAGGCCATCTTTCGATGCACCTAATCCATATCACGTGCAATCCACAGATGATAGAACGCACGTGAACACCCACATTATCTAAACCTCTATATGTCTATGGTGTTTATAAATAAATAGGGTTTAAGGTTAAGTCCTCTATTGACTACGAGCGGCGCTTCGGTTTATGTTTATCCTAAGCACAAATCATACGTCCAACGCCATGTGAACGTACAATCGCCCGCTACTACGATTAGATCTAAACCGACACTTTGTCTTTCAATCCCATGTGGGTTATCATAGTAATTAGTCATGACTCAATTAAGCAATGAAAGCATACATCGAAATAGACAAACACATACTAATCAAATAAGATCATCATGGAAGGAATATCAAATTAAACTACTCATTAGGTTCCATTGAAACCTCAAAATATGATTTAAGTCATAGACAACTCGAATATATTACCCACAAGTAGATTATACATTATCCAAATACAAATTGAATACAAGGAGAGTGAAGAGATAGAAATTGCAAATCTTTATTTTTTCTCCAAGTGTGGATCTTCAATGTCAATCTCTTGCTTCAATCTTCTTCTCTAATCTAACCCTAAAATCTAACTAACTAACTAAACTAGCACTAATCTACTCTCTAATCTACTCCTAATTTAGACTAAACAAGATGTAAAGGAAGAAAAGAGAGGAACTAGGGCTTAGGGCCAATATATGATGCCCTTTTTGGCCACAAACGAGCCCCCTTATATCCCAATCTCTAGCCAAGCCCGTTCAATTGAAAAGTCAAAGTTTTGTCTGCTAAGGACTGGCGCGGCCGCGCCCAAAATAGCCTAGAAATCCGCGCGCCCGCGCCAAGGATTTTCTGCTGCAAAGTCCTCTGGTAAAACGGCCATAACTTTTGATCCGGGTGGAGTTATGAGGCCGCCACCTATCAAATCGAAGCTATCGAAGAGCTCTACAACTTTCATTCTTTGAGAATTGAGAAATAATGGATGGATGAATGCTGAAATTGAGCTCCAAGTGACAGTTATGCATGAAAACTCAAAACCGTGAGGTTTGACGTCCGTTGGTATACGGGGAATAACTCTCGCCTCCGAACTTCGATTTGGATGATTCAAGATGTTCCGGAAAGCTTATAAGATTCTCTACAATATGAACCAAGTTCCAATCCAAGAATATAAAATGAACGTGAACCACCCAAACGATATCCAGATTGCACTTCCTTCCCATTTTTGCTTCAAAAGCCATTCTTGCTCCTTTTGGCCTCTAGACTCGTGGCATCACCTTCATTACTTCCTCACCCATGCTATCTTCATGCTTTAAGCCCATTTCAGTGCTTTGTCCCATTTAAGCGTTCTTTTGCCCTTTTAAGCTCAATTTGCACCCGGAGAGTTTCTAAACTTAAAAATCACAAAACAAAGCAAAAACACATAAAAGGCACAATGATACTTGAGTTTAAGCAACAGAATGAGTTGGTTACTATCCGAATAAGTGGTCATAAAAGCCACTTATCAAATACCCCCAAACTTAAATGTTGCTTGACCTCAAGCAACCAAAACAAAACTAAACAAAGATGCAATGCAGTATCTACAATGTATGCAACCTACGCTATCATGAATGCGAATCCAAGTTCCCAGCCAGCATTGAACTTTCAAAGCAATGCCTCAGAAAACCACGAAATAGTCGAATAGATAAGCTATCCAAAACAAGACCATAAGGCATATTCTGTAAATCCAAAACTGTCAGCACTGATGTATTGTGTGTTGTGTGCTTAGCAACCATTAGATATGCATTCATATAAATAACTCACCTACTATGCTTCTTAGGGGAAAAACAAGCTTTAACTTAAGAAAAACAGTAAATCATATAAACTCTAACTAAGACCGTGCATTACTAGAGTTAAGAGTCAACAGGGGGTTTTCATTAAGCTTTTATTACTCACGAGGGCGTATTTGCACTTTCCCGTGTACACTATTGACTGTGCAATGCCTAGTTCTCTTAGGCTCTTCAATGATATCCATATAGCGAGCTTTCGACCAACGACTCCCAGACCAGACAGCCTTAGGGCGTTGGGTGTGATAACCCGAATAATTACAGATGGTGAATTATGTAGTAGATTAATTTGACGAGTAGAGTATTCGGTAATGATCCTTAGAATGGAATGAACGAGTTAAATATATATAATATTTGATATGTGATTATGTTTGATTGAAGATTGTGTAATAAAACCTAATAGTTGTTGAAGAAATGAATGAAGTATATATATATATGTAAGACTTATTTCTAAGTTAACATGTTGAAGTTATTCAACGATAATTATGAAGGGATTTTGTAAAAACCGAGTAAGGGAGGTTTCGTTGATTCCGAGGACGGAATCCTTATAAGGAGGGAAGGATGTGACATCCTAGATTTTTAAGAATTTATAAATGAGAATTTAATAAATAAAATTCTTATTTTTAGATGTTTCGAGTATGAGTATGTGTATATGTGAGAAATAATGTAAAATATGTGATTTAGTGTGAAGAGAATTTAAATATTAATTTTAATATTTATTGGAGTAAATAAATATTTTAATTGAATTATTTATTGAGTTAAATAAATAATTATGTGATTATTATGGAGTAATGTAATTAAGTGTAGTATATTAATTAAATGAATATTTAGTATTTAATTTAATTGATATAATAATTTTATGTTATAATTCTAATTGAATTGAGATAATTAAATTAGATGAGTAATGTGATGAGTGTTACATGCTATTATAATTAGCAATTAATTATAATTATGTGACAATTTTATGTAATTAATTGATGTTAGACTTTTAATTAATTAAATTAATGTTAAGATTTAATTAATTAAAAGATAACATTAAGAATGTGTGTTAAAGGATCTATTAAAAAAGTTAAAAGAGTTTTTAAAACCGTTTTCCCAAACAAGGCCTTAACTACTAATCCCAAACAAGTCCCTTACTTTTGTTTTAAAATTTTTTTACCCAAACATGGCCTTAAGCTCAAAAAGTTAGTTTTTAAAAATAAACCTGTTTTGCCAAACAAGCCTTAGGGCTTTTAATATTCAAAATTGTAACCTATGTAATTAATAAAGGAATTAGTAGCTACATTAATATAGTATAAGTTACATATATATTGTATATATGTTATATGTATATTATATTTATAATATACGTCAGTTTAGAAGGGTTAGCCTGTTAAAGAATAAAAGGTTAAACAAAGAAGAGTATAGAGAAGAGAAGGGAGAATACAGAGAAGAAGAAGAGAGAAGAATAAGGGAAACCTTGAGAAAACAAGAGAAAAGCTTTCATCATCTCCATCTCTCTCTTAATTTAACCTAGAAAGGTATCATACTAACTCTTATACACAATTAAGATGTTTTGTATTTAGTTTTTGTCAAATTAGGTTTTTATGAACTTGTATAATCATGAATCTTATATGTATATGTGGTATTCATATGTAATTGTATACCATGAAAGATTTTCAAAAATCAATTGTTGTAAAAACAAGTTTTAAACTATGTTCTTCTATGTTTTCATGGTTTTAGAGTTCTCTTGTAAAGTCTTGGTGTGAAAGCTCTTGATTTTGATATATATATATGGGATGTGTACATATATATATATATATATATGTGTGTATATATATGTTTACATATGATTTTTATAGTTGTATAAGTGTTTTAATTCACAAAGATAGGATGAACATGGAGAAATCATGTTCATAGTGTTTTATCATGAAGTTATCTTGAAAATAGTTCTTAAATTATCAAAGGAATTGAGGAAAGCATGAAGTTATATGTAATATGTGATATAACATGATTATATGTGAGTTATATGGTTGTTTTAACAATTTAATTCATGGAATTTTGATAAACAAGAAGAACGGGGTTCATAGTGATTTTATGTGAACTAATTTCTGAAAAATAGCTTATGCAACTATCAAAATTGATGTTGATTATGAGTTATTGTTAAAATTGATTAAGTATTATGTTAGTATGTTAAGAATAGAAGTGATTACAATTGGAATCACTTGAATTGGATGAAAAATGAATTCGTAGTAGCAATTTTCGTTAATAACGCTTAAAAATGTGTTTTTCTTCGAATTCCATGAAATCTTGGTTGTGATTATGTGTTTATATGAAATTTTTATGTTATAAGCATGTTAATAAGATTAAAATATTGTTTGTCACATGTTTCATGTTTGTCATGTTGAAAAAATTCAAATTCGGTGTGACGGAATAAGCCAAATTGGCTTATTTCTCCACCAGTTCGTGAACCAGCCCCTCCACCAGCCCTTGGACCCACCACAGCGGGTGTTTAAGCCTTGGGGAACCCGCCCCAGAGGGTAACCTTGCTGTCCGGGGTAGTTTAGTTGTTGTAATGCAAAACTATTTTGACCTCTGTTAGTAAAATGGCCATAACGTTTTCATACGAACTCCGATTGAGGAGATTCAAGATGATCCGGAACGAGCACGAGTAGACCTACAACTTTTGTTTTTTAACTTTTTTGATTTGAGGTCGTTAGAAAGGGTCAAAATGGTCATTTTGTGGCTGATGCGTATTCGGAGGCAATCGGAGGGCGTCGGACATGCGCATACGCAAGTATAGTGCTGTCGACGATAATAGATGTTATTCTAAGTTATAAAATATGAATGTTGGTAAATATAATGATGTTTAACTTGAAGTGTAATTTGATTGACGTAAGATGTAATTATAATTGATTAATTATGTGAAATGTAATATGATTATGTGAGGTAATTAAATTACGTGATGATTAATTATTAACTTATTAGTTATTGAGGTATGAGTTAATCTTAATTGGTTAACTAACGATGAAGATTAGCTATGTAATAATTAACTTATATCGTTAATTATACATATGTTTTAACAGCGAGTGTCAAACGAGAGAATGGAAGAGAATTACGAAGTGTAAATTATAATTTACTTAGACGTTTGATAAGTGTTGCTAAGTGACTAATAATTGATGCGTATGGTGGTACGTTATGTAGGATCATGAAGCAGATTATATTAAGCAGTTTTTCGGTAATTGGTAATCCACGAGCCAGGCAAGTCTTTCGGTTCCTACTTGTCTATGTGAATTTGATGAACTGTTTTAAATTATATGATATGTTATATATGTTGTAAGCGAGCATGATACGTTATACATGTTGTAATCATGAAATGTCAAAGTCAATTTATGACTACACTGTTTGGTCAAATAATGTTGATTGAGTAAGGAACTCAATCTTTATATTTGTTATGTGAATTAAAGCATGTATGCCATGTTACTTTAATTATTATGAGATTTATGTTGAGCATGTTTATTATGTGATACGTGATGCATGAAAACTGTTAGAACTTGCTGAGCTGTCGAGCTCACTCTTGCAAATAACCATTTTTGCAGGTCAAGGATGCAAGGTAAAGATACGTGTTAAGTGATTTATAGAGATCAATGTTCAAGAATATTAGTTATGTTCAATTTCAAATTATAGTTAATGTTTTGAATGAAATATATCGCTGAGTTATAAATAGAGTTATCCAATGTAGATGGATATTGTTTATTTATGAAAGACTTTGTATAGTCATTTTGTTGTAACGATTCATGATATAGATTTGAATCGAAGAGATGTAATGTAAATGTTGCTGATTCAGGGCAATATAGAAAGAAAGTTTATAAAAGTTTTAAATATTCCGCATTTTTAGTGATTTTTAATATCGAATAAGGATGTAATGAGAGATTAAAGTTGTATTGTCAACGATCGAGAAGGAAAATATTATTGTATGAATTTTGGGGTCGTTACAGTTGGTATCAAAGCTGTAGGTTATACACATTAGGTAAGAGTACCTTAGGCTATGACCTTAGAGAATAAGAAGTTATGTTTAAGTTACGTATAATGAAAAGGTGATTTTTTTCACATACGTAGATGTATAGGATGCGTTAAGTCCTAGAAATGTTATAAGAAGAAGATTAGAATAATAGGAAATGAAACTCGAATAAAATATTGAGCAACAGGAATGGAATTAAAAATTCTTAAAGAACGAGAAGTGGTTAATAAATAAGAAGATTCAAAGAAAAATCTTGAAGAGATGTAGAGATAAAAACCAGGAGTTGCCTAACTCCAATGATCTAGATGACGAATAACGATGAATAGACGAAGTCTATGAGATTAAAAGTATAATGAATTCATGATATAATATGATGTAAGGTAGAGATAAGAAGTTTTAAAACAAAATGATAATGAGATAAGAAAGAATTATAAGAGAGATGATTATAGAATAAGATCACGACGTGAAATCTTTTAAGTTGTAAAAGACAGATGGTCTGTAATGATTGAACGGTTATAGTTTGAGACTATAACGACAATGTACTATGATATAGTACGAGATTAACTCATGAGGAGTTATAAATGATGAGATATATAAGTCTGTATCGAGTATAAAGCAAGAAGTTATAAGTAAGATAGAGGTAAATGGAATTTCAACCGAGAACTCATGTTGTGGCTGAGTTGTACAAATCTTGTATGGGCAGGGTTTTGTGCTTACACTTGGTTTATCATATTGATAATCGTTAGAAGGTTAGTGTCGCGCTATCGATATATATATGACGAGAAGGTGATTCTTTTCTCATATTATATTTGATAGTTAGAGTCAATAGAGGATAGATTAGATGATATTAAAATTACATTAGATGATCTTAAGATTAGGCTAGTTCTTAAAACTCATACTTATGGTGAGTTCGTGACTCATAATCGTATGTATGTTTTTGAACCCCTAAGCATATGGACAGTCCCTGATCCGTTCTTTGACTATGTATTGCTAGGACAAGTTCCTAAACTCATATTATTGTGGCAAGTTCCTGAACTTCCAAAGTGTGGTAAGTTCGATGAACTATACTGTGTATAGAAAGGTTATGGTATAGAAGGCATTGAGGTTATTTAAGATTGATAGAATGATTAAGTAATGGTGGAGTAAAGAGTTATATTGATGGAGAAAGTTGTTATATTCTAAATCTCTTAACTTTGCTAGATTTTCAAAATTATTGACTTCGTGCTAATGTTGTACTTCTATTTTCTTGAAAAATATTGGATCAAATGATGGAACCAATGAATTTTTTTAAATAGTGCTATTATTCACATGTCTATGCTAATTGCTTCAGCTAGACAAAAATAATTTTAAATTTTCAAAATATATTTTATATATGCATCATTTGATATGGTGTAGAAACAATAATCGAAGAAGTTATCAATGCAGTTAAACCTAGTGTTGGATGTGATCGTATGATCGTCAGCCCACTATGGTATGATGTAGTATGACGACATCATGTAATGACGAAATCCTCAACGTACCATTACTACGGTACGATATCAGGATATTATGAAAAGATTTATTTATTTATTTTTGGTTTCCTTAAACGAAACAAAATATATTTTTTTGAGTTAGTTACAGATATATATATATATATATATATATATATATTTCGATTGATGTTCGAATTGTTGCCAGAAGTCTATGCTACTGGATTCAGCTAGATAAATATTGAAAGATGTTTATGAAATTCGAGCGTTTTTGGTCAAACTATGCCAAACCAAATTATTTTGGTGCGGATTCAGATGTTAAGAAGCTGAGGTGAACAACCCTATAAAAGGGGACATGTTATCGGAGACAATAGTTCCGAGTGTAACGCATATAGTCGTTACAATGTACTACGTTTGGGCCCGACGTAGGGGTATGATAGGCTAGCCACCTAGAGTACCGATGCGGTTTATAGTGTGAAGTACCAGGGGTGAAGCACTATTAAACCTAGAAAGAAGTTCAAAGTCTTGCGACCACTCAGCATTGTTGGAATCTTTTAAATTCTGGAGTTATTTATATCGCTTCCCAATTATTGAGCAATTGTGGAAGATTTTTTATCATTCTGAAGGAGAATGTGGCAAGAAGAATACCCCTTAGAAAGAAGTAGTTGTAGAACGCTTTAATCTAGCGAATAGAGATTAACGTAAAATCTATTTTGATAGATTGATAGACTAAAATTTTGAGGACAAAATTCTTAGAAGAAGTGGTGAATGTGATAACCCGAATAATTATAGATGGTGAATTATGTAGTATATTAATTCGACGAGTAGAGTATTCGGTAATGATCCTTAGAAAGGAATGAACGAGTTAAAGATATATAATATTTGATATGTGATTATGTTTGATTGAAGATTGTGTAATAAAACCTAATAGTTATTGAAGAAATGAATGAAGTATATATATATGTAAGACTTTTTTCTAAGTTAACATGTTGAAGTTATTCAACGATAATTATGAAGGGATTTTGTAAAAATCGAGTAAGGGAGGTTTCGTTGATTCTGAGGACAGAATCCTTATAAGGAGGGAATGATGTGATATCCTAGATTTTTAAGAATTTATAAATGAGAATTTAATAAATAAAATTCTTATTTTTAGATGTTTCGAGTATGAGTATGTGTATATGTGAGAAATATTGTGAAATATGTGATTTGGTGTGAAGAAAATTTAAATATTAATTTTAATATTTATTGGAGTAAATAAATATTTTAATTGAATTATTTATTGAGTTAAATAAATAATTATGTGATTATTATGGAGTAATGTAATTAAGTGTAGTATATTAATTAAATGAATATTTAGTATTTAATTTAATTGATATAACGATTTTATGTTATAGTTCTAATTGAAATGAGATAATTAAATTAGATGAGTAATGTGATGAGTGTTACATGCAATTATAATTAGCAATTAATTATAATTATGTGACAATTTTATGTGCTTAATTGATGTTAGACTTTTAATTAATTAAATTAATGTTAAGATTTAATTAATTAAAAGATAACATTAAGAATGTGTGTTAAAGGATCTATTAAAAGAGTTAAAAGAGTTTTTAAAACCGTTTTCCCAAACAAGGCCTTAACTACTAATCCCAAACAAGGTCCTTACTTTTGTTTTAAAACTGTTTTACCCAAACATGGCCTTAAGCTCAAAAAGTTAGTTTTTAAAAATAAACCTGTTTTGCCAAACAAGCCTTAGGGCTTTTAATATTCAAAATTGTAACCTATATAATTAATAAAGGAATTAGTAGCTACATTAATATAGTATAAGTTACATATATATTGTATATATGTTATATGTATATTATATTTATAATATACGTTAGTTTAGAAGGGTTAGCCTGTTAGAGAACAAAAGGTTAAACAAAGAATAGTATAGAGAAGAGAAGAGAGAATACAGAGAAGAAGAAGAGAGAAGAAGAAGGGAAACCTTGAGAAAACAAGAGAAAAGCTTTTATCATCTCCATCTCTCTCTTAATTTAACCTAGAAAGGTATCATACTAACTCTTATACACAATTAAGATGTTTTGTATTTAGTTTTTGTCCAATTAGGTTTTCATGAACTTGTATAATCATGAATCTTATATGTATATGTGGTATTCATATGTAATTGTATACCATGAAAGATTTTCAGTAATCAATTGTTGTAAAAATAAGTTTTAAACTATGTTCTTCTATGTTTTAATGGTTTTAGAGTTCTCTTGTAAAGTCTTGGTGTGAAAGCTCTTGATTTTGATATATGTATGGGATGTGTACATATATATATATATATATATATATATATATATATATATCTGTGTGTGTGTATATATATGTTTACATATGATTTTTATAGTTGTATAAGTGTTTTAATTCACAAAGATAGGATGAACATGGAGAAATCATATTCATAGTGTTTTATCATGAAGTTATCTTGAAAATAGTTCTTAAATTATCAAAGGAATTGAGGATAGCATGAAGTTATATGTAATATGTGATATAACATGATTATATATGAGTTATATGGTTGTTTTAACAATTTAACTCATGGAATTTTGATAAACAAGAAGAACGGGGTTCATAGTGATTTTATATGAACTAATTTCTGAAAAATAGCTTTTAAAACTATCAAAATTGATGTTGATTATGAGTTATTGTTAAAATTGATTAAGTATTATGTTAGTATGTTAAGAATAGAAGTGATAACAATTGGAATCACTTGAATTGGATGAAAAATGAATTCGTAGTAGCAATTTTTGTTAAGAACGCTTAAAATTGTGTTTTTCTTCGAATTCCATGAAATCTTGGTTGTGATTATGTGTTTATATGAAATTTTTATGTTATAAGCATGTTAATAAGCTTAAAATATTGTTTGTCACATGTTTCATGTTTGTCATGTTGGAAAAATTCGAATTCGGTGTGACGGAATAAACCAAGTTGGCTTATTTCTACACCAGTTCGCGAACCAGCCCCTCCACCAGCCCGCCCCAGCGTGTGTTTAAGCCTTGGGGGACCCTGCCCCAGCAGGTACCCTTGCTGTCCGGGGAAGTTTAGTTGTTGTAATGCAAAACTATTTTGACCTCCGTTAGTAAAATGGTCATAACCTTTTCATACGAACTCCAATTGAAGAGATTCAAGATGATCCGGAACGCGCACGAGTAGACCTACAACTTTTGTTTTTTAACTTTTTTGATTTGAGGTCGTTAGCAAAGGTAAAAATGGTTATTTTTGTGAGTGATGAGTATTCGGAGGCAATCGAAGGGCGTCGGACATGCGCATACGCAAGTATAGTGCTGTCGACGATAATAGATGTTGTTCTAAGTTATAAAACATGAATGTTAGTAAATATAATAATGTTTAACTTGAAGTGTAATTTGATTGACGTAAGATGTAATTATAATTAATTAATTATGTGAAATGTAATATGATTACGTGAGGTGATTAAAATACGTGGTGATTAATTATTAACTTATTAGTTATTGAGGTATGAGTTAATCTTAATTGGTTAACTAACGATGAATATTAGCTATGTAATAATTAACTTATATCGTTAATTATACATATGTTTTGACAGCGAGTGTCAAACGAGAGAATGGAAGAGAATTACGAAGTGTAAATTAGAATTTACTTAGACGTTTGATAAGTGTTGCTAAGTGACTAATAATTGATGCGTATAGTGATACGTTATGTAGGATCATGAAGCAGATTATATTAAGCAGTTTTTCGGTAATTGGTAATCCGCGAGCCAGGCAAGTCTTTCGGTTCCTACTTGTCTATGTGAATTTGATGAACTGTTTTAAATTATATGATATGTTATATATGTTGTAAGCGAGCATGATACGTTATACATGTTGTAATCATGAAATGTCAAAGTCAATTTATGACTACACTGTTTGGTCAAATAATGTTGATTGAGTAAGGAACTCAATCTTTATATTTGTTATGTGAATTAAAGCATGTATGCCATGTTACTTTAATTATTATGAGATTTATGTTGAGCACGTTTATTATGTGATACGTGATGCATGAAAACTGTTAGAACTTGCTGAGCTGTCGAGCTCACTCTTGCAAATAACCATTTTTGCAGGTCAAGGATGCAAGGTAAAGATACGTGTTAAGTGATTTATAGAGATCAATGTTCAAGAATATTAGTTATGTTCAATTTCAAATTATAGTTAATGTTTTGAATGAAATATGTCGCTGAGTTATAAATAGAGTTATCCAATGTAGATGGATATTGTTTATTTATGAAAGACTTTGTATAGACATTTTGTTGTAACGATTCATGATATAGATTTGAATCGAAGAGATGTAATGTAAAGGTTGCGATTCAAGGCAATATAGAAAAAAAGTTTATAAAAGTTTTAAATATTCCGCAATTTTAGTGATTTTTAATATCGAATAAGGATGTAATGAGAGATTAAAGTTGTATTGTTAACGATCGAGAAGAAAAATATTATTGTATAAATTTTGGGGTCGTTACACTGGGTGTAGAGACAACCCTCGGGCTTACTTGCTCGAATATCAAAGGCCACAGAACTCGACGTAGCCGATGTGTTTATTCTATTTTTTTCTTTTTCAATGCATTTTCTTTTGTCTTCTTTTTGTTTTTCTTTTCCTGCAAGGGAGTGCGTCTTACGCTCCATCTCCCCGCTATATCATGCATATCCCCTGTTTCCCCCAAACTTAAGCTTTTAACAGTCTAGCTATTATCATATGATCACTGATTCATTCCTTAAAACATAAATTTCCCACCAGAAGACAAGTATATGAACATTTAAACTTAGCATGTCATGTTGTTTACTCTATCGTGCTTACTGGTTACATAGTATCTGACAGGTAAGTATTTACATATATGACCATGAAATCAGGCTTAACTCTCAAATCAGTTCAACAATCAAGTGATTTCAGTTTCTTCATAGGCAACATACATAACTAACAACTGAAAAATGGATTCATGCAGTATGCTCTAACACAGAATGCAAAAACAAAAGAAATTTTTTAAAATTTTCACAAATTTTAACTATTTACAACCTACATGCACTAAATAAACAAACACAATATGCAATATGAATGTAACTACCCTATATGCAAAATAAAGCCAATACCCCCAAACTTAAACTATTCAATGTCCTCATTGAAGGTAGAGGTAAAAAGAAACTCCCCTATTTGGCTTCTGATACTGCATGAAATGAAATGGCGCCCTCTCAGAAGTTTCCCCACCTCTCTCTGCTCTGGCAAAATAAACCCCGCTCAGCACTATACTCAACGAACCAACCTAACTCCATATCAATCTTGCTCTGCTAGAGATCCCACACTCAATATCTCAATTGATCAGGTTGAGAGGATGAGGTGGATGAGAATTGGTACTTTGGATTGAGGAGGTAGGAGGTTTTCAAAACTAAGGCTTGTAGTGGGGGGATTGAATGAGAGGGGAGAGATGGGAGATTGCATGAAGGAACTTGAGGGTTTGGGATTAGAGGGGCTGAGGCTTGGGTGCTGTTGATAATTGATATGAATTGGTGCCCCCCAAAATTTGCAAGTCAGGCTCAGTCTGCATGTGGCGCGGCCGCGCGTGGTAATGCCTTGAATTAGGCGCGGCCGCGCGGGCCATCAGATTTTTCTGCTGCTGATTTTTGCTAAGCAATGAGGCTGGCTTTGAGCTTGCATTCTATCCAGTAACTTTGACCTGAAATACGCAACAATACTTATTAAGCCCTCCTAGACTAACAAAAGTATATAAAATCTATTTACATCAAGAGAATGAAAATGGAAAGATATATGCATTTATATTCCCAAAAATTCTCTAAAGGCGTATATGCAATGCAAATGCATCAAAAGTATGATATAAGCTCTGTAATCCCAAAAATATTCGCATTCATGCCTAAGTCCAAAAATGTAGGCAATGAACTCCTAATTCCTACAGTATGCAAAAATTTAAACTAAATATTAACTAATAAGAATTAAACGAGGGGGAGGGAAATGTTATAGAAAGCATGTAAATGGAGAATTAAACAAAGAGATAGAGAGAGGGATGATGGGAAGTAGGTAATGGAGAATTAAACAAAGAGAGAGAGAAATGATGAGGTGCCTCCCATCTAGCGCTTGATTTATAGTCCTCTAGCTTGACTTTGTCTGCTCACTGCTACCCAACTCCCCGACGATACTGGAGAACCCCTCCATCCATCAGAATAGCTTTGTGACTTTGACGGCTTCCTAGCAGGAGAGGATGCAGATTTAAACTACCTAGCACATGATATAAACAAGGCTTCCCCGTACTGAAGGTCGGGGGGCTAGGCAAGGGTTCCGTTGTGTAGGTGAAATGATCGGGGCATGGAGGTATAGACCACACAACAGACTCTTCTTCTATTCTCTTCTCTTCTGACCACCATAGTTTGAAGCTCACGGACTCTCTCATGTCATCGAGATCCGTATCTGTAATGTGGCTTCCAAGGGGGCAAGGGTGTGCAAACTTGACTAGAGTCTCAAACTTCGGCGGAGGAGGCTCTTGGGGTATTATCATTGTTGGTTCATACTGCTCCATATCCCCAATTATCTCCTCTATTTCCATTGCCTTCGGCTCGTCCAGTTGCAATTGCACTTCAGATTCTCTATCAGTTTCTACATCCATCTCATAGCACCAATCCTTCTGAAGGTCATATCTTATGGCTTCGGTCATTAGAGGCACAAAATCTTGCACTGTTGTCTCTTTTTCACATACCTCCTCCTTCCTTAATGCCCTGCTAATCTGCTCCATCCAAATCTGAAGATCCTCAATCGATTGCTCTTGCTCAATCAAGGTCTCCTGTGTTGATGCTAATGAGTTCCCCCACAAACTATCTAATCCTTCTTTTTCTGTTTTAGCTACGGGATCCATATACTGCGTCTCACTGGTAGAAGCATGGTTGATGGGGGCCATCTGATATTGAAAATTCTGGCTCGATTCTTATGGGATCCCAAAGAACTCCTCTTGGTTTTCTGAGCTTGCATACATAAATTCCATTGAATACTGCTCTCCTTGTAAACTCGGGGGTTGGTATATGGGTTCGGGTGCATAAATTGGACCTGGCACGCATATATCTTGATAGCTCACAGTATTGGTTTGAATCCCTTGTTCTTTCTCTATCATCAAGGCCTTGCTAATTTGCTCTGCCTAGTTCTGGATATTCTTGACTGACTTCTGTTGCTCAATCAAGATGTCCTTCAGTGATATGTCACCTCCTTCTTCCAATCGTGCATTTTCTGTGTCACCTTCAAAATTGTATTGAGGCTAGTAAATTAGAGTCTGGAAAGTGCATTCTGGGGCGTAAATGGGATTTGGATCCCAGTATTGGTCTTGATAATAGTCTGATGAAAGGTTTGCTGAAGGGTCTGGGTGATAACCCCAGTCTTGTTGATAATTGGTGTAAGGCTCGGTGTAGGAATAACCACCCCCATACTGCTTCTGACCATAACTGATAGGCTCCTGATGGCTCATGTAGCTCCCAGAACCATACTCGTGAGTAATAACTGGCTCTCGACTCTGTTGAGCTTAAACAGTATCCAGCTTCCTCGAGAGCTCCTCTAGCTATCCTGAAAATGTTGCGATTGGGTTGACGCCATCATTGTATACTTCCCTTGGTTGCTCTTGCCTTGTACCATTCCATGGATAGAAATTCAAGTCCATTGTACCGAGAAGAGAATAAATGAAGAGAATTAAACAAAATAAAAAAAATGTTTAAATTAAGAATAATTCAATTGAAACTAATGTTGGAAAACAGTTATCCAATTAAGTCCCCGGCAACGGTGCCAAAAACTTGTTGATCCGATTTAGATGACACAATTAACGCGCAAGTATACGCGGTTAACAAGTAATAAAGAGTGCGTAAACATATCGTTCCCACGAGGAATTAACAGATAAAAGGTCGCCAAAGCAATAGCACATAATCATTTCAGTCTTATTTAAACGGGAGGTAAAGTGAAAGAATTAAAACTACTTTAAACTAGGCAAGGAAGTAAACTTAAACTAATTAATCCTAGAGTAAAATCAGATAATGAAGATAAGAGATTCCAATTTCCCCTAATGATTCGTCTAAGTCGACACACTTCTAATTAGGTCAAATTAATCATTACAGTTGTTAGCCGAGAACACGAAGGTAAGAGAAGGTCATCTTTCGATGCACCTAATCCATATCACGTGCAATCCACAGATGATAGAACACACGTGAACACCCACATTATATAAACCCCTATATGTCTATGGTGTTTACAAATAAATAGGGTTTAAGGTTAAGTCCTCTATTGACTACGAGCGGCGCTTCGGTATATGTCTATCCTAAGCACAAATCATACGTCCAACGCCATGTGAACGTACAATTGCCCGCTACTACGATTAGATCTAAACCCACACTTTGTCTTTCAATCCTATGTGGGTTATCACAGTAATTGGTCATGACTCAATTAAGCAATGAAAGCACACATCGCAATAGACAAACACATAGTAATCAAATAAGACCATCATGGAAGGATTATCAAATTAAACTACTCATTAGGTTCCATTGAAACCTCAAAATAAGATTTAAGTCATAGACAACTCGAATATATTATCCACAAGTAGATTATACATTATCCAAATACAAATTGAATACAAGGAGAGTGAAGAGATAGAAATTGCAAATCTTTGTTCTTTCTCCAAGTGTGGATCTTCAATGTCAATCTCTTGCTTCAATCTTCTTCTCTAATCTAACCCTAGAATCTAACTAACTAACTAAGCTAGAACTAATCTACTCTCTAATCTACACCTAATCTAGACTAAACAAGATGTAAAGGAAGAAAATAGAGGAACTAGGGCTTAGAGCCAATATATGATGCCCTTTCTGGCCACAAACGAGCCCCCTTATATCCCAATCTCTAGCCAAGCCCGTTCAGTTGAAAAGTCAAAGTTTTTTCTGCTAGGGATTGGAGCGGCCGAGCCCAAAATAGCCTTAGAAATTCGCGCGCCCGCGCCAAGGATTTTCTGCTGCAAAGTCCTCTGGTAAAACGGCCATAACTTTTGATCCGGGAGGAGTTACGGGGCCTTCCTACCTATCAAATTGAAGCTATCGAAGAGCTATACAACTTTCATTCTTTGAGAATTGAGAAATAATGGATGGATGAAGGCTGAAATTGAGCTCCAAGTGACAGCTGTGCATGAAAACTCAAAATCGTGAGGTTTGACGTCCGTTGGTATACGGGGCATAACTCTCGCCTCCGAACTCCGATTTGGATGATTCAAGATGTTCCAGAAAGCTTATAATATGCTCTACAATATGAACCAAGTTCCAATCCAACAATATGAAATGAGCGTGAACCACCCAAATGATGTCCGGATTGCACTTCCTTCCCATTTTTGCTTCAAAGGCCATTCTTGCTCCTTTTGGCCTCTAGACTCGTGGCATCACCTTCATTGCTTCCTCACCCATGCTATCTTCATGCTTTAAGCCCATTTCAGTGTTTTGTCCCATTTAAGCGTTCGTTTGCCCTTTTAAGCTCAATTTGCACCCGGAGAGTTTCTAAACTTGAAAATCACAAAACAAAGCAAAAACACATAAAAAGCACAATGATACTTGAGTTTAAGCAATAGAATGAGTTGGTTACTATCCGAATAAGTGGTCATAAAAGCCACTTATCAAGTAGTGGGCTTCATACCACTAACACATCGTTACCTGTTGCGACATGATAATTCCAAAAATGCTTTTCAATAGTTTTGAACGGTTTAAAGAAGAGTCTATACTAATTGTTTCAGGTGGACAAAAATTATTTAAAATATCAAAATATATTTTATATATCATCAATGCATCATGGAACCTGATGCAAAGATGATAAAAATGATGGAGTCATTAATGCAGTATTGCCTAGTGTTGGATGTGATCTAAAGATCGTCAGCCCACTATGGTATACTGTTTTATGACAAAGTCACAAAAATGATAGAATCTTCAACGAACTGTAAATACAGTGTGGTATAATGACGTCATAAAATTATTTTCAAAATTTTAAAGAAAAGTCAAGTGTCAATTAAATTTGACCAGACACATGTTTTGATTGATGTTTGAATTATTGGTATATGTCTAAAACTATTTGACTCAGCTAGACAAATGTTTATGAAAATTCAAGTATCTCTTTGAGAATTTATCCCAAACCATATTGTTTTGGTTCGGACACCAAGCGGAGTATGAACATTCCCTAAATTGGGAAATATTTATGCGCCAAAGGCGGTGATGATGAACGCGAATGTCGTTCCAGCATGTAGCATCTGATCAATGCAGGGCATACGGGCTGATCACCCAATATGTCCGTAAGACCAGAGAGGTTTACAGATGAATTTATGTTTAAACCTTTTGAAAAATAAAAAATAAAAGTTCATGGCCACTCAGCATTATATGAAAAGTTTTTTAAACTCCTTGGGGAGAAGGCTGGGTAGAATGAGATGATAGAGTAGTTCCTCATAGAAGGAAGTCGTATATATTTATTAAATGAGAATGAAATCAAATAAAGGTTAAGTTGAAAATATAGTTTTGGTGAAATAAAAGAGAAGGGATTAGTACGCTGTAATTTCGAGGACGAAATTCTTAGAAGAAGGGGTGAATGTGACAACCCGATAATTTATAAGATTAATAAAATCTTAAATGATTAAATAAAGGTTAAATAATAAGACCTAGATTGGAAATAGGATATGAATTTAAAAATTTTGTGAAGGACTTATATGGTTTTGTATATTGTTTATATATTTATTTAAAATATAAAGATAATTAAGAATAATTCTTATAACCTAATATATATTAGGTATGAAATTTAAATAACCTAAGGGTTATAATAGGAAAGGATGTTAGTATTTAAAATTTTTACTAACCTAAGAGATTAATTTTATTATCTCAATTTATTAATTTTATTAAAGCAAGTCTAATTGGGTTAAGTAATTAAATGTACATGAATAAGGATTTGATGTACAATTGAGTAAATTGAAACCCTAACTAAATGATTAGGATAGGATAGAATTAAAATTAGTGGACTATATTAATTTACATAGTCCAATTATTTTATTAACAAGTCCAAAATAATTAATTTGGAGCCCAAGATTTTAGCCAATTGTTAAGGGATTTATTTGGATATTTGATAAGCTAAATAAAGCAATAAAAACAAAACAAATTTTGTGGGAAGAAGTGGAAGATTTCGGGGAAGACAAGGAGAAAGAAAAAAAGAGCATGTGAGATCATTATTTGATTCAACAACTCTCCACCAACTCTAGCCATGTGTCACTTGTCAATTTCTAGACTTAGATCTATGAGTCTTCTACCGTTTCCAAGTGGAATCACTGAAAAAAGAGTCATAGATTTTCGTGTCGACTGAAATTAGCAAAGTACATAAAATCTAAAAAAAGCCAAAATACAATCTGTCTGGAAATTCCAGGGACAGTTTTGTCTACTTATTTTATGAAATAAATTCCAATATTTTGGGACATTAAAATATATTTTATAAAGTAGCTTGTGTCAAAAAATGAGCTCATTCCGACTTAAATTGAGCAAGTTATGACCATTTCAATATTTACGTTTTTTCAACAAAAATTACTATAACCGGAGTTGTATAATTCTGATGGCCACGAAATTTAAACTGGAGGCTCACGTTAACTTGTGTAAGATCTCGCCAAGAGTTAGGAATTTTTGGAGTTAAGCGTGAGGTAGCTATTTTCTTAAGGAATTAACTATAAATGGATTTTTGAAAAATACTTTAGGGAGTTGAAAAATTCTAGAAAAATTATTTTTATGTATGGATTATATGTATATATGTTTGGCCAAAAGATAGAAAAATAATAAACTGATTTGATATTTTCGTGAAAATGGTATTTCAGCTTCCTGAAATGAACAGTTCAGGGTGCTGAAATGGAAACTGAAAATGTTAGGAAAACAGTTTGGTTTCAGCTTGCTAAAATGGAAACTGAAAAGGTTAGGAAGGGAAGATAGTTTGATTTCAGTTTACTGAAATGAGGAATTCGATTTGTTGAAATAGTTAACTGTTTACCAAGTTATAATAAGAATTTATAAAGTAAACGAGTAAGTGTTAAGTTTAAGATAGTACAATCGTATCCTTTAATGGTTGATGTATAGTAGCTGGGCTAAACGATTTCTTTAGGGAGCGAAGGTATATACGAATTAGTAACCGATCTAACTCACTGTGAAAACAGTGTAGACGAGAAAAAAGTTAATTTGTTGGTTGTTTGTGGGAAATCACTCAGTATACTATATTGAATATTATTAAAGACTAGATGTGTGCTAGGTTTAGACTTGTGTATATGTATAGTGTTAAGGCTATCTAATATTTGACTATGTGTTTAAATGTTAGATAGTTTACTTATAAGGTATGCTATGCTAATTAAAAGATCAATCTTATAACTTATAGGTCTTTTCCAATAAAGCGATTTAAATTAGATTGCGTAGCAGTAATCGACGATACAGGCAAGTTCCTATACTCTTTTATTGAGCAAGTTTTCTCTAACTCAAACTTGAGTTATATTTTTAAAGCATGGTAGTGAATAATTATTGTTGATTATTCACATCTCTACTGATTATTGATTCGCACTTAGTGCATGTTGTATATGTTCATCAGGTATGAAAAGCTGATCACCTTCATTATCCTAAGGTTCAGTTAAAGTTGTTCATGGTCCTTGTTGACATTAAACATTATTGGTTCAGTCATTTTTTTATTATAACTCTGATTTATGCTCTTTCACAATTATTATATTGTTGAAAATTCGAAATCTTATTATTCTTTTCAATCATGACATATCTTCATTTGAACATAAACTTGCTGGGCAAACTTGTTGCTCACCCTTGCTATATCATGATAAACATTTCAAATTAAGATGAAACTTCGAACACATGCAAATGCAAAGGCAAGTTCTAGGATTGGATTATTGTACGGTTAAAATTTTAATAGTATTGGATGCAAATGACATTTTAAGTCGTGTAGAAAATGAATATGTGTATTAAGTTAAGGTTACCGACCTTGGGAGTTATGTGTAAAGGTTATTGTATAAACAATTTATTTTTATATCTTTCGCAATAGTTATAGAAATGATGTATTAGGTCTGAGGTTCTTGGGACCCGAATTTGGGGGCATCACATTGAATATAGACATACGAAAGACAATTTCAGGAAAAGTTATATATTATAATAATAACTCGTTAATAAAAGGATTTTGAAGGAGGAATTTGAGTTCCGTTGGGAGTTACTATAATTTGTGCAAGCAGACCGCAAGTAAGGGGTCAAGTCGAGCAGTAGTTTCGGTCTCTTAATACGGAATCTTTTAAGGAGGGGAGAATATAGTAGGTCAGTAAAAGATTTTAATAAATAAAATTCTAAGAATAAACATAAAATTAAACGTAAGATAATGGTGATTCCGGGGACGGAATTCTTTTAAGGAATTGAGAATGTAAGGGCCCAGAATTTTATACCATTATATTTTTTTTACGAATAAATTTTTTTATATATATTATTATCATTATTGTTATCAGTAATATTTTGAGCATGCGTGATATGAACTTAGCAAGTTAGTCAATTTATTAATTGACTAAAGAAACGTCAAGGAGGTAAAGGTGAATAGCAGATCAAAATCCTAATTTGAATAGGGCTTTGTATATTAATACAGTTATTATTATAATTGTATTTAAGATTATATGTATGTACATTATGTGATTAATATTAAGTACTAATTAGATGGAATGCGATTATGTAAACCTAATTAAGAAATCCTAATGTTTAATTAGGAAACCCTAATGTGTAGTTAGAATCCCTAATGTTCATTTAGAAACCCTAATTTAAGATTTGAAAACCCTAACCCTAATTTGCAAACCCTAATGCTAATTAGTAAATCTTAAGGGTTACAATTTAAGGACAATATGTGAAATAACTAAATTACCCTTAAATTTAATTATAAAATTACCAAATTACCCTTATTATGTGTGAAATGACCAAAATACCCTTTATCTTATCTTTTAATAAAAGATAAGGCTAAATCTTGGTGACTCACCACAGGAAGATTTCCTATGTGCTTAAAACCCCCATGTCAGCCACAAATGGACACCTAAACACAAAACATTAATTGAATCTAGCTTAATTATCAAAAAGTCAATTAAATCAGAAGAATAATACAAGTATAATACTAATTATTATACGACAAGAATACGAGTATAATACGAATTATAATACATTGTATAATACATAGTATAATACGCGTATAAAACAAAAATTATACGGTACAAATATAGAAAATTAAAGTCAAAAAATCTTAGTCCACAAAAGTGGCTAGATTTTTCTACTTTCCGGCCACCAACTAACCACACATGAGTTAGTTTGGTGTGGTTAAATTAAGGAAACTTAAAATTGAAGAAAAGCATATTCCATTTTAAAAGTTAAAAATGGGATATTCCAAGAATATGCCAACGACAAAAGTGTAATTAGCCATAAAAATTAGGAAAAAGACCATTTTACCCTAACTTTCAAAATCCTATAAATCGCAAGCCATTCTCTTCATTTTCTTCACCAATTTACAAAGCAAAGTTATAATCAAGAATTAAAAAGAGAGAATTCTTGTGAATTAGATTAATTTCAAGATTGCAAAGGATTAGTTAAAGCTTACAACTTTAAGAGGTATTTACTCTATTGATTATTATTTTTATTTAGTAAAAATATACTTTTACAATCAGTTATAATGCCCAAATTATTTTATGTATATAGTACAAAAGTCTTATTGTAAAAACCCGAATTTTTGAGAATTATTAAAATAAGAATTTAATAAATAAAATTCTTATTAAATGATATGTTGAGTGATATTATTGCATATGTGAGTAAGTACTATGCAATATGTGATGTTTATGTTAATAAATATATTAGAAGTATATATTTATTACTTATAAATAAATTGTAGGAGCAATTTATTAAAGGAAATGAGATGGCTAAAAATTAAAATAATTTATTATTTTAATGTGGTAATTGGTGGCATTAAATATACTTAATGTATAACCATAATTTTATTTAAAAAATCATATATTATATTATTGAGTGTAATGTATGCATATTTTAATGTAGTGAATATATTATAATATTTACTGCAGTTAAATTGTTAAAATCAATTTATAGAAAGGAAAAGGAAATAATTAGTTTAAGTATACAAATATTATGGTATACTTTAATTAAAAGATATTAAAATAAATTCTATCATTGAATTATTTTAATAAAGAGAGAATATTATTTTAATAATATATGTAAATAAATTGACATAATTCAATTTATAATGTGAGAGAATAAATTTATTAATTATTTTCTAGATGTGATGGAAGTATATGAGTATTACTTGGAGTATTTGTAATACATATATTTATAATATTTATATATATTCATTATGCGAGAAAATGATATTGTTGAGAAATTTGTGTAATGAAGCAAGGAGATGGTAGGTATATAATATTTTTATACTTTACCCAAGAGCATTAAACTTAATTGTTGCATGGAATTATTTTAATGAGGAAAGAATATTATATTTATTATAATATCTTAAGTAATTGAGTAATTTTCTTTATATAAAAAATTATAAGTAACACAATTATTTTTGCATATATAAGGTGAAAATGTAATAAAAAACATCTTATATTATGTTTTATTTACGGAATATATAGTTTATATATTAATGATGATATATATTTTATATACTTCCAAGAGGGTGTAAATATTTTATGAGTGGGTTATGTAGTAACTTAATAAATGAAATTAAATTACCAAGTATTGGGTAATTAAATTATTTGATGAAGCAATTAAGAGCATAATTGGGTGATTTAATTAGTTAAGCAAATAGGCTAAATTATTAATGACTCTAGTTACTATTCAAAGATTAATTCCCAAGTCTAGAAAATTTTTGTGCTAGCCGTGTATGGGAAGAGAAGGAAGGAGGTGTAAAGCCTACTCAATTTTTATCTTGGGGACCAAGAAGTGTGGCATTCAAGCTTGCAATTTTCTCTTCTTTCTTCCTTCCCCATGTCCGAAGTCTCTCTCTCTCATATTGTTGAGATTTTGTAATTTTCCAAAAATAAAAAGTGAAGGAATTGTATTGTTTGAGGGAGCATGGAAAAATTGGAATAAGAGATTAGAGAATTTGAGAGGATTTCAAGCTTGGAATAATAGAAGATTATAAGCATAAGGTATTATTCCTTATGTAATTTCTTTGAATGTTATCAAAGTTATATGATATATAATTTTATTGCTAAACTTGGGATTTTGGAAGTTTAGTAAGTTAGATTAAATTCTTAATGGAATTTCTTTGTAGTAAATCAATATTTGATTTATGTATATGAAATATGGAGTTAAAATTAATTTTGAATCAAGAGAATCAAAATTTGATGTTATTAGTAAACTTTAGTTTACTAACATTCATTTTAGTTTAATCTTGAGCTTGAATTATTAATGGAATGATGGGTTTTAGAGACTTGGTGGCTAGGTATGGGTTATGAGGTGATATAAGGTTGAAAATTATGTTATAATCGCTAACAAATCGATAAGAAATCGAGTCGAACAAATAACGCACGTTATATGTTCGATGAATGGCCTTAAAGAACTAACACGGATAAAAAGTTGGAATTTAACGAAGCCGAGACCTTGAACGAGTCTTAATATATTAAATAAGAATTAGTTGTGAAGAAAGTCGGGTTAGAACGGAGCGAGGCGAGTTTTGAACGTTAATTGCAAAGTTGAAAAACTAGTGCGAACAGCCTTTTTGGACGCATTATTTGAACAGCTTAAAATACCCAAATATCAGTGGTGATATTTTTTAAAAATACTTTGGTATGCCAAGTATAACATATCCAAAAATCAGATTAATCCGATAAACGAGCAGCGCGTACGAAAATCGCGAAGTGGCTGTGTTGATAAGAAGTCGAGCAGATTTCAGCACGCCGCCGTGCGCAGCAGCGCCCGCCGGCGGCAGCGCGGCGTTGGGCTGGAAATGTGTTCTGACATCATTTTTAAGCGCGTTTTTGATGAGTTCTCATGATCCGTTTTCAAAGTTTGGAATTTTTCTAAAATACTATGACATGAGGTCTATAACATGCCCGAAAAATTTCTGTTATACGAATTATGATTTGAAAATTAAAAATGAGCGAACATGAATGTCAGAACTTAAAATTTGGGCGACGTCGAGCGTCGACGCACCGAGCGATTTTGACGTTCGACGTTTTGAATCGCGTTCCGGCGGAATAATAAGTCATAATAAATCTAATAAAGTCCTACGGGACAAGATTTGACTATAAAGGATATTTTATGCCGAGAAACATTCTTTCGGGTATAGATAATGCAATAAAAATATGTAATAAATATAAATTTACATATTTAAGCAAAATAAAAATCAAGGTTGCCTATAAAATTATTTTATAGTGCAACGAAGAGCGAGAGACCTGTAAAAATTTGTATTAGTCATAAAAATGATATTTTGAGATTTTCGGAGTTCAAAATGAGATTGTTGAGCTAAAATTTATATAGTGGTATATATATGTATATTTAATATATATATATATATATATATATATATATACGTATATAGTGAAAATTTAAAATGAAAAGCGTGGAACCGTTACAAATAATAAAACGAATGTTTTCGAAATTCGAAACGAAGATTTTGAAGAAAGAATTTCCTAACGGACTTTACATATATATTTAATATATATATAAAGTGAGAATGCGAATTAATCGTGAGAATAAATACGAAGTAAATTTGTTAACGAAGTAAAATATTTGCGTATGAGGCAATGGTTTGAGCTAACTTATGAGTGGACAAAAAGTTATAAAAATTATTTAATTCAAGAAATAATATAGTAAATTGAGTTTTTACTATAAAAGATATATAATACATGTTTAGAACCTGAATTCGCAAATAAAGGCAGAAGATATTCCTAAAGTGAAATAGAAATGATATTAAGCTCCGATATGTAAAATATTTACATGTTAAAATGTGAGGGGCCTTTATTTGACGTAAAGAAGATTAAGTTTTTAAATAAACTACCATTCGTTTTGAGTAAGAATTAATAACATTAGTTTTTATAAACTAGTAATTATTATTATTGAATAAACATGCATATTTTGTGACATATTTAATTATCTAATATGTGTGTGGATGTAATAATAATTCTGTAGGAATTATGGAGAAACTAAAGTTAAATTTTAGCGGTAATCTCCAATCAAGGCAAGTTTTTCAGTTCTGTTATGTTTGTGGATTGCATGTGATTATATGGTGGGTTGTATACCATGTTTATTAAATTGTTAAAGTCAAAATATGACTAAGTCAATTGGGTTTTGGAACTCAATTGCTATATGTGATATGTGATAGCATGCTTTGTGAGAGAATGTAATACGTAAAAAAAGGCAAGTATAAATGTATTGCATGAAATTATAGAACTGTGATATGTCTAGTAGAAGATTTATTGATGCATGTAAAATATGCATAGTAAAGAAAGTATGTTGCATATAGAGTTGTGTGCTATGTGAAACATGATAAACTGTTAAATTTGATGGGCCGTCGAGCTCAATCTTGCAAACATAAATATTTTGCAGGTTAACGATGTTAAGCAATATTTCATGCTGTATAGATGATGAAGATTGATGGATGTGCGAAATGGATAATATTAACGCACAAGATCGGAAAGAGAAATAGTCCTGATTTTGGGGTCGTTACACTTATTTACAAGCAGTTATAATGTCCGATTTATTTCTCTTTAAAAGTAGAAAATATACTTTTATAAGCAGTTACTATGTCCGATTTTCTTCAAGTATTTAGTACGAATATTTATTTTATAAGCAGTTATAATGCTGAAATTATCTCAAATAGAATAGTCGAATATTCATTATATAAGCAGTTATAATGCTTGATTTATTTCAAACATAGTAAACGAATATTCATTTTACAAGAAGTTATAATGCTCAATTTATTTTAAATATAGTTGATAAATATTCATTTTATATACAATTATAATGTTGAAATTATTTCGTGTATAGTGCAAGGAGTTTTATTTATAATCGGTTTCTTGGATTCGTAAATAGTTTACCGACTTATAATAAAAACTTATAAAATAAACGAGTAAATGTTAAATCTAAAGTAGTACAGTCGTACTCTTTAATGGTTGATGTCTAGTATCTGGGCTAAACAATTCCTTCAGGGAGCGGAGGTATATACGAACTAGCTACCGATCTAACTCGCTGTGTAATAACAGTGTTGACAAGACGAAAAACTAGTTTGTTGGTTGTTTGTGGGAACCACTCAGCGTACTATATTGAACACTGTTAAAGACTCGATGTGTGCTGAGTTTATAATTGTGAATACGTATGGTATTAAGGTGTTATCTAATGTTTGATTATGTGATTATATGTTAGATAATTTACTTATAAAGTAGTAGTATTATAAAGTATTATGTGATATACTGATTACAAGAATAATCTTATTAATGATAGGTCTTTGTATTAAAGATAAAACTATATTGCGTAGCAGTAAGCAGCGTTAAAGGCAAGTATCTAAACCCTACGCACTACTTTTATTTTGTGCAAACAGGTATATATTATGTTAGTTCCTAACTCAACATGAGTTACTGATTTTAAAGCATGTTCGTGAATAATTTTTGTTAATTACTCACATCCATAATGATTTTTGTTATTCGTTTATGCAAGTATCTCTAACTTGTTTATTATTGAGCAAGTATCCCTACTCTATGCATTTACTTTATGTAAGAGATCTATAACTATGCAAGTATTCTAACCTTTGCATATACTCTATGCAATAGATCTTTGTGTAAGCAAGTTTCTTAACTCTACTTTTTATTGAGCAAGTATCTAAACCTTTGCATTTATGCAATGGATCTTTTGGTTCAACAAGTATTATTAACTCATTTATATTCAAGCAAACTCTCGAATTTCATTCGATTCGTTCATTGTTTATCAGAATCTTATTACTGTCTACATATGATTCATATATAATACAAATTGTTCTGTTCTTTGTAAGCTAAGTTTGGTTATGCAAGTGTCTTCACTTGTATGAACTGTTGTATTTGAACAAGTATTCTTAAACTCGAAATCTTTGACATGACAAGTTTTGATGCATACTATTCAATATTGGTATAAATACATGGTTTAAAAGTTGTCTACGCTATTTGACTCGGCTAGACATATTTTGAAATGTATCGTTGAATATTATTGTTTATGATAAAGTCGTCCAACTAAATTGCTTTAGTTCGGACTCCAGACTGGGTATGAACATCCCGAAATTGGGAATTTTTATGCGCTAAAGGCGGTTATGATGAACGTAAATATCGTTCTATTAAGTAGTGTTGATCAATACAGGGCATACCGGCTAATCACCTAACGTGTCCGTAAGTCATGACGGTTAGCAGATGAATTTCTGTACAAACCTTTTCAAACTTGAAGATAATGGTTCAAGGTATATTGACCGCTTAGCATTTATAGTCACTACGTCATTTCAAAATTGTAAACGGTTTGATATATTGTTATGAATTGTTTCAAATGGCTTCACAACTATTGATTCATTGTAGAAGTATACTTCAAAGAAAATATTTATTTCTTTTAACTAATGTTTATTATTTCATACTACTTGCTGAGCAATTAAATGCTCATTCTTGCTTTAAATTAAATATTTTTAGTTAAGCGTGATTGAACAGAAGGTTATGGCAAGGACAAATGAAAGGGGAAGCTGAAGGAATAGTTATAGGGTGTTAGTTGTAATATTTAGAACTTTGTATTGTGATAAAATGTTATCTATCATGTAATAAAGTACTTAAGGGTCGCCGTACCTGGGGATTAGTTAACTTTGATATAATTTTTAAGTTTATAATATATTAAGCAGTTTGAATGAATGGTAGCACCAAGTACAGGTTTCAAGTACCCTGATTTTGGGGCGTCACAGTGAATATAGAGTTGTGTGCTATGTGAAACATGATAGACTGTTAAATTTGCTGGGCCGTCGAGCTCAATCTTGCAAACAGAAATATTTTGCAGGTTAACGATGTTATGCAATATTACTTGCTATTCGGATGATAAAAATTAAACGATGTACGAAATGAATCCATTTCATTGAGTTAGAAATGGTACGAAGCTATGCTTGATGATTTTGATATATGCAACTAGCAGCTAGGTGTAGTTTAAAATATTCAATAAAGAATATTTACTCTGGATGTATTGTAATGAATACTTTATAAAAATAAAGAGATATAGTAACATTACTATATAAGAAATAATTCATATTGAAGCTTGAGTTGTATATTTATATTTATAACTTTGATAAGAGAATCATTAAATAAATATGATTTCATTATAAAAGAAAATCGTAATGGTTGAGATTCAAGAAACGACTGAATGAAATAAAAGAAAAAAAAATTTATTCTGCATTTTTAGCTAGTTTAACATTAAATAATGTTTTAATTGCTAGAACAAGATAGTATTAACGCACAAGATCAGGAAGAGAAATAGTCCTGATTTTGGGGTCGTTACAGTTGGTATCAAAGCTAAGGATTATAAACCTTAGGTAAGTGAACCTTAGGATATAATCGTAAGCAAAGGTAGATGAAAATAAAAAAAAATATGTTAAAACTCGAATGAGGATTAAACGATCTTAAATGAATTTAGAAAAATCATTAAGAATGCGTTAAGATAATATGTAAAGATTTAAAGAAGAATCTTAAAAAGCAAGGAGTAAAGGATCAGGGGAAACCTGATTCAAATAATCATAAAATAATATGATTAAAGAAGAATGAAAGAAGATCGTAAAAATAAAACAATCATAGAATGAGAATGAATCGTAATACAACACGATTATAAGATAATATCACAACGTGATCTGATCAAGTCAAAACAAGATAGGTAATCAATCAAATGATAGAAAATATATAGCGGAATGGCTATATGGAAATGGAACTATGAAATAGTACAAGAATAAAACTCGGAAAGAGTTATAGATGATGAAATATAAATTAAATAAAATTTGTATTAAGCAAAGAACAAGATAAGATTTGATGGGATTAGGTGAGATTTCAATTGAGGACTCATGTTAGTGGCTGAGTCGTACGATTCCTTATATGGGCGGGGAATTTATGCTTGGTTTAATAACCACTTAGCTTCTTATGTTGATATAGTGGTTGAGTTGAACAATTTCATGTATGGGCAAGGGATTTGTCCTTGCTTTAACAACCGCTTAGCTTCCTATAATGATTAGTGGTCGAGTGTACTAATTCCTTGTATAGGCAAAGGATTGTGTTTGGTTCGACGACCACTTAGTCTATGATTATTGATAATCATTGAAATGTCGGTGTCGCGCTATCAATATACATATGGTGGGAAGGTGATTCTTTTCTCATGTATATATTTGATAGTTTGAGAATAATAAGAATAGGTGCGAGTTTATAAAACTTATGCTTATGGTAAGTTTATGACTCATAATCATATGGTATGTTTTTGAACCCCTAAGCGTATGGACAGTTTCTGATTGGTTCTTGGAGTACGTATTACCAGGACAAGTTCCTAAACTCATATTTTTATGGCAAGTTTCTAAACACATAAGGTGTGGTAAGTTTGATGAAATATCCCAGGGTATATGTGACGCCCCCAAAATAGGTTCACACAACCCATTCTGAGTCGCCAAATACATGGTATAGAATCCAAATACAAATCTTTGTATATCAAACGGTCATGCAAAATACGATCACACAAACTATGAGCTTCAATACATATCGTATATAATACGAAAATAGAAACACTCAAATAAGTCTTCATTACAATTATTATCACACTATTTTACAAAATAGTGAGGACTACTATAGCGCTATTTCGGGACCATCACTCCATTTCCCGACTAATTTCAGCTATATTCTCATTTCCTGAAGTGAACAATGAAAGAAAAGAATGAGTTCAGCTAGCCCAGTAAAGAATATTATGACTAAGATAATGAAGAATAAATTATCGTTAGCCTTGAATAAATTATCGTTAGCGTTCAATAAATCAGATAAAATATTATGGACAACAAGTTTTAGATCAACAACTGCAGCGGAAATGAAAATTCATTAGAAGAGTTAAGTAGAGAATGATGTCTACTATCTTCTATGATTGAAAAGTCCATCATCAATATTTTGTCCCTGTAACATCAATCAATAAATATTTCAAATCAATAATTCATCTTTGCACTACGGGCCAAAGTATTCATTTGTATCACCAGTGGTCATGATCATGCCAAACACTTTTCCATCTTTGCACTACAGGCTAAAGATATTCATGAATCAACATCTCATGTTTGCACTACGGGCCAAAGAATTTCATCAATCAACAACTCATCTTTGCACTACGGGCCAAAGATAGATTTCACCACAATTTCAGACTGAGGATAATGAAAAATGATATGAAGAACGAATTCAGTGAGATAAAGGATAAATATTAAAGATTTACAATTCAATTTATTCAGAGTTCAAGAATGAAGATCAAAACATGGATCTTATTTCAAGAATAAGATCCATAAAAGATAACTTGGACAAAGAAAAGAAAATTTAATTTCGTTGTGAATAGTACTCGTGAATAGTACCGTATGTATAAATAGTATCGTATATATGAATAGTACCGTATGAATAGTACCCTGACATGAAAAGATAAAAATTTTCATAAGAAAGTTCAGACCCATATTCTGGTGAAATGATATTAGATGAAGCGCAAAACTTAAGGAATTTCTAATCATTTCAGAAATTATAGAATCAATACTTACCGTAGTAAGTTTAAATATAGGAATATGAAATGAAATATTATCACTTTCATAATATAGAATATGAAAGAAAATAATATTTTTTTACAAATATTGAAAGAAAATAACATCATTTATGTAACACCCCAGTCCCACATCGAAAGATGGAGGAAAAATTTATCTCTATATAAGGAAATACGTTACTACCAATGATACCTTCAGTCATGACTTTTGGGTGAGCCTGTGGTGGGCTAAGATGACCCAAGAAGATACTATTGGGCCAGTTGTTTAAGTCCTTATTTTGGATGGATTGGATTGGATTCGGACTTGGGATTTGACCCGAGATTTGTTTCGAACTCGGGATTTGACCCGGGTTATTATATATGGTATCAAAGCCGACTCTGAAAGCTCGGGTCGGATCATCCGATTGGGTTGCCGGAGGTGGGGACATGAAGGCTGGTGGTATTATCCCACAATAGAGAGATGGAGGTCCGGAGGTGGGGACACGAAGCCAGACGATATTATCTCACAATGGCTAGAGAGGCAAAGATCTTTGGACCGTGTGTGTTATCGGTTCTGACGGGGACATCAGAAATTTAAGTGGGAGAGTTTGTAACACCCCAGTCCCACATCGAAAAGTTGATGAAAAATTTATCTCTATATAAGGAAATAAGTTACTATCAATAGTACCTTCAGTCATAACTTTTGGGTGAGCCTGTGGTGGGCTAAGATGACCCAAGAAGATACTATTGGGCCAGGGGTTTAAGGCCTTATTTTGGATGGATTTGATTCTATTCGGAGTTGGGATTTGACCCGAGATTTATTCTGAACTCAGGATTTGACCCGGGTTGTTATAATTTACGAGAAAAATAATATCATTTACCTTAGTAGAATACTAGATCTGATTGGAATATGAATATTATGTTGAGAAAATCTTGCACTGTTATCCACACTCAAAATATCCTTATACTCACAAGAAATACGTTCAATATTATAGAGAAAGAATTTTCTGATTTTGGTGAGATTTTCATTTATAACTAAGCACCCTATTTATAGGAAAGGTGTGGCACACCATATCTGACAATTTACTCCTACGGATGATTTTCTTCAGTACACCACTTTTGAAAGCACTCCACTTTTGAAAAAGGATTTCCAACCTAACATATCACCTCCACCAACAACAAGGTATATATATATATATATATATATATATATATATATATATATATATATATTAAAATATTTATAATTATTAAAAAGAATTAAATTCAATTTGCTCTCTTCCACCTCGTTTTATTTTTATACCATGAATTTATTATAATAATGTTACCATTTAAATTATAAAATTATACCATTATATTATCACATTATACTATTATAATATAATATTATAATAATATATTTGAATAAATATTTTATCGGAGAAGATAAAATGTCAACTTTCAACAAATATCTCATACTACAAATTCCTTCATTTATATCAACATAGAACAAATATTTATTTATCATATTTATCAATAATTTTTATTTTATTCATCAATTATTACTCACAATTAATATTATAGAATCACAATATTGACAACCAGGTCGTTCCCAAGAAAGAGGAGGTTTTCCGATAAGAATTTCTCATTTTGGCGCGAAATTATATAACCTAACCACTTTCCTTGATAGAACTTTTTAGACATTATCAATAATGCTATCTAATAATATCATTTCAATAATATGAGTGACAATTATTAATTTAATAATGTGAAATACTGTGTAGTGGTTACTGTGACAATTATTAAATCAATAATATAAAATACTATGCAATTATGAATGTAGCAATTATTGATTCACTAATCGAAAATATTGAATAGTAATTACTGTAATAATTATTGAGTAAGTGACTTCTTACGTAAGAATCAATAATTAAAAATACTGTGCAATACCGTGTGCTACTGTGCAACAACGCATATTACTGTTCTTTTATCACCGGGTATTTCAACAGTTTTAACGGTAAAAGTTTTGCCGTTATTTTTAGAAAACTTATTCTTGTCGTTTTCTACATCTGACAGTTTTCCATTATGGGGCCCACCAATGATTGAGCCGTCGTAAAAATATTTCCCGACCAAATGAATATTTCCCGACCAAACGAATATTTCCCGACACAATGAATATTTTATGACCACTTGCTTACTTTGTAAAATTTTCACATATAACCCATAACTTATCACATTTATCAAATCCATACCTTACTATTTAAAATAATATATGGAGGAAATTAAATCTTATTCATAAAAAGTTGGGGTCTTACAACCTCTCCTACTTATGAAATTTCGTCCTCGAAATTAATGTACGTACCTGGAATTTCGAAGAGGTGAGAATACCTTGCTTTTATTTCAGATTCTAACTCCCGGGTCATTTCCTCAATATCATGGTTTCTCCATAAAACTTTGACTTGAGGTATAACCTTTGAGCGTAGAACATGTTCCTTCTTATCCAAGATCTTAACAGGTACCTCCTCAGACGTTAAATCTTTGGCTATCTCGTCTAGTTCTAATTCAATAATATGGTTTGGGTCTCTCATATATTTACGTAGCATGGATATGTGAAAAACGTTATGAACACGAGACATGTTTGGTGGTAAGGTGAGTCTATAGGCCACAGTTCCTACTCAATCGAGGATTTCAAATGGATCAATAAATCGTGGGTTGAGCTTTTTGCTATTTCCAAATCTCGTAACTCCTGTCCATGGAGAAACACGTAACAATACATGGTCTTCGACATTAAATTTCACGTCCCTTTGATGAAGATCAGCATAACTCTTTTGTTGATCTTGTGCTATTTGTATACGTTGCCGGATAATTTGAATCTTTTCTGTAGCCATACGTACTAACTTCGGTCCCAACAAAGTTGCTTCACCCACCTCATCTCAGCATACTGGAAAACGACACTTTCGTCCATACAATGCCTCAAATGGAGCCATGAGTCAGTTATACTCGTATATTTGACATCATCACGTGGGTCTTTAGAGTCTTTATATCTCCATCCTTTGTATGTCATACAAAATGGGCCTTTGTGTTGACAGCATCGCACTCGTTCCCGCATACAATCTTCTACTCAATGCGTCAGCTACCACGTTCGCTTTTGCATGATGGTATTGGATGGTATGGTTGTAATATTTCAACAGCTCAAGCCAACATCGTTGTCGTATGTTGAGTTCGTTCTAGGTGAAGAAATATTTGATGCTTTTGGAGTATATTAGGATGTCATCAATAAAGACAACCACGAAATGATCCAAATATTTCTAGAATATTCGGTTCATCATGTCCATGAACGTAGTATGGACGTCAATCTGAAAGACATAACTAGAAATTCGTAATGCCCGTATCAAGTTCTAAAGGCAATCTTTGGAATGTCATCAGTTTTAATCTTTAACTGATGATATCCAGAACGAAGATCGATCTTTGAGAAGAATTTAGCACCTTGTAACTGGTTGAACATATCATCAATGCGAGGTAACGGATACCTATTTTTGATGGTGACATGGTTCAACTCTCAATAGTTAATACAAAGTCGCATACTCTTGTCTTTCTTCATTACGAATAAAACAGGAGCACCCCAAGGAGATGTACTAGGACGTATAAAGCCGATGTCTAATAACTGTTGTAGTTGGACCTTTAACTCCTGAAGTTCAATAGGAGCCATTCGATATGAGGTTTTGGAAATGGGTTTTGTACCGGGTTCAAGATTAATAAAAAATTCAACTTCACGTTCCGGTGGTAGACCAGGAAGTTCTTCGGGAAATACATCAGGGAATATATTAACAACAGAAATATCATTCAAATCTAACGTATTCTTGTTTAAATCGGTGACATGGGCTAAGAAAGCTTGACATCCATTTTTCAATAAACGAATAGCTTTATGATTTGAAATGACAGCGATTGATTTTACTGGTTTGGTTTTTTGAATTCGCATACTAGGTTGGTGAGGAATATGAAAGCTAACAACCTTACCAAAATAATTAATTTTAGCATGATAAGTGGTTAACTAGTCGATTCCTAAAATCACATCAAATGCAAGTATTTTCAAAGAGATGAGATCAACAGGTAATGTGAGGGTGCCAATTTGAATCAAACAAGATTTATAAACTGTGGATGTAACGAAGTTTTCTCCCAATGGAGTTTCAATAGATAAATCAAAGTCTAATTTCTCAGGGGTCAAGTTCAAACGTTGAGCACAAGGAGGTGAAATAAAAGAATGGGTAGAACCGGTATCTAATAAGGTATAGACTTCACAAGAGTTTATGATTAGCTTACCTGTAATAACTTCGTTTGGGTTCCTCACTTTTTGGGAACTCACAACAAATGCTCTTCTTTGAACAGCCGATTTTGACTTTTCTGGGACAACCTTTGGTGTCACCGTCCCAGTTGAACTTGACTTCGCTATAAAGTACATTCCACCCTCAACTGCTTCGTCGCACTCCTGATCCATGATCTAAATCATTACTCTTCGATCCATATTGAATTGGGGTTGACCGCTCTGCACAGGGTAATTCCAAACTCGATGTTGGATTCTCCCAATTGCTGTCCAGAAAGTAAAATTCATATCGTCTATTTTGGCCTTTATGGATCGGACGTCTCTTTCTACAGTATCAACGCGTCGTGCAACTTTTACTCATGCATCTTCCATTCTCACTTGTTCAGTTATTTCTTCTTTCAGCAGATCTTTGACATTTGCATTCTCAGATTCCAGCTCTATTATCATATGCTCTGCCAGAGAGCGCTTCTAATCAAGCTTCACATATCGGATAGCAAAATCTTGAATTGCTGCATCCCTTTGTTCTACGATCGCCTGCCGTTCTTCACCCTACTCTTCTAACTCACGAATACGATCTTGTAGTTCTACATTTTGATCATAAAATTCTCCTAATAAATCCTCCTTAGGGTCCTCTTCTTCCTCACTCTCAGCTGCTACCTCTTCAACTAGCTCAGGTGCAACTATTAATTCTTCACTCACTACATGAATATCTCTAATTTCTTCTTCGCCTGACATCCTACAATCAAGTTCAATAACATAATTAGTACTCCCCAATAAACATCTTTTCTATAACAAGATATTATAGTCTAATATTTATTCTTTAAATACATCTCCTCAATTCATCACTTAAAACTCTATATGAGTTCATCTCTTGATTTTAAGATGTTAGTCTTAAATACTGCCACAAAACCAGGGTTAATTAAAAAAATTGACATGTCACATATTATCCTTATATTCCGACCGACCAATTAAATAACAAATAAGCTTAGGTAGGATATACTAGCAAAGGCTTTACTCGTCTCTCTCCTCCTAGTTCTATTTCCAGATTTTCTCCAGAGATCATATCCCTAACCTCTAATACCAGCTGTGACACCCCGAAAATAGGTTCACACAACCCATTCTGAGTCGCCAAATACATGGTACAGAATCCAAATACAAACCTTTTTATATCAAACGGTCGTACAAAATACGACCACACAAGCTATGAGCTTCAATACATATCATATATAATACGAAAATATAAACACTCAAATAAGTCATCATTACAATTATTATCACACTATTTTATAAAATAGTGAGGACTACTATAGCACTATTTCGGACCATCACTCTATTTCCCGACTAGTCCCAGCCATATTCTCATTTCCTGAAGAGAACAATGAAAGAAAAGGGCGAGCTCAACTAGCCCAGTAAAGAATATTATGACTAAGATAATGAAGAATAAATTATCATTAGCCTTCAATAAATCAGATAAAATATTATGGACAACAAGTTTTAGATCAACTGCAGCGGAAATGAAAATTCATTAGAAGAGTTAAGTAGAGAATGATGTCTACTATCTTCTATGATTTAAGAGTCCATCAGCAATATTTTATCCTTGTAACATCAATCAATAAATATTTCAAATCAATAGTTCATCTTTGCACTATGGGCCAAAGTATTCATTTGTATCACCAGTGGTCATGATCATGCCAAACACTTGTCCATCTTTGCACTACAAGCCAAAGATATTCATGAATCACTATTCATCTTTGCACTACGGGCCAACAATATTCATCAATCAACAACTCATCTTTGCACTACGGGCCAAAATAGCTTTCATCACAATTTAAGACTGAGGATGATGAAAAATAATATGAAGAACGAATCTAGTGAGATAAAGGATAAATATTAAAGATTTACAATTCAATTTATTCAGAGTTCAAGAATGAAGATCAAAACATGGATCCAATTTAAAGAATAAGATTCCTAAAAGATAACTTTGACAAAGAAAAAAAATTAATTTTATTGTGAATAGTACTCGTGAATAGTATCGTATGTATGAATAGTGCCGTATATGTGTATAGTACAGTATGAATAGTACCCCGACATGAAAAGATAAAAATTTCATAAGAAAGTTCAGACCCATATTCCGGTGAAATGGTATTAGATGAAGTGCAAAACTCAAGGAATTTCTAATCATTTCAGGAATTATAAAAACAATACTTACCGTAGTAAGTTTAAATATAGGAATATGAAATGAAATATTATCACTTTCATAATATGGAATATGAAAGAAAATAATATTTTTTTACGAATATTGAAAGAAAATAACATCATTTACGAGAAAAATAATATCCTTTACCATAGTAGAATACTAGATCTGACTAAAATATCGGATATTATGTTGAGGAAATCTTGCACTGTTATCCACACTCAAAATATCCTTATACTCACAAGAAATATGCTCAATATCATAGAGAAATAATTTTTTGATTTTTGTGTGATTTTCATTTCTAGCTAAGCATCCTATTTATAGGAATGGTGTGGCACACCATTTCTGACAATTTACTCCTACGGATGATTTTCTTTAGCACACCACTTTTGAAAGCACACCACTTTTCAAAAAGGATTTCCAAACTAACATATCACCTCCACCAACCACATTGTCATATATATATATATATATATATATATATATATATATATATATATATATATATATTAAAATATTTATAATTATTAAAAAAAATTAATTAAATTTGCTCTCTTCCACTTCATTTTATTTTTATATCATGAATTTATTATAATAATGTTACCATTTAAATTATAAAATTATACCATTATATTATCACATTATACAATTATAATGTAATATTATAAAAATATATTTGAATAAATATTTTATCGGAGAAGATAAAATGTCAACTTTCAACAAATATCTCATGCTAAAAATTCTTTCATTTATATCAACATTGAACAAATATTTACTTATCATATTTATCAATAATTTTTATTTTATTCATCAATTATTACTCACAATTAATATTATAGAATCACAATATTGACTACCAGGTCGTTCCTAGGAAAGAGGGGGATTTCCGAGAAGAATTTCTTCTTATTGGGGCGTAATTATGTAACCTAACCCATTTCCTTGACAAAACTTTCTAGACATTATCAATAATGCTATTGTAGACACTCAAAATTTTCCTTGCCCCAATATCAATCCGGTAGGAGGGCAAAACCGTCAATCAATCCAAATTCGGCCACCAACGTCGTTCGTTCAACCTAAATCTGATTCCCAATATCGGTAATCAAGCTCCGACAGTCAATTGGACCATCAATTAAGCTCCGACAGTTAATTGGACCATCAATCAAGCTTCGACAGTCAATCGGACCATCAATCAAGTTTTGACAGTCAATCGGATCATCAAGCTCAACCCCGGTCTCAACCTAAAAAATCAAGCTCAACCTTGGTATCAACCTAGGAGGTACCAATCAACCGAGGACATGTCAAGACATCTCCGGTCTCAATTCGAAAAACACAGTTCATCCCCGACAGTAACCCGGGAAGTCAAACTCAACCCCGGTCTCAACCCGGGAAGTGCAGGTCATCCCCGATCTTAACCCGGGGCTTCAGGTCAACTTCAGACATCAACCTGAAGCATCACAATAACTCCAGAGCAAAACCTAGAATGACCCTGTCAGCCTCAGAGACAACCCTGAGGTCTGAAGATTCAAGTCTTGGAATTAGCTCCCGAAAGTCAACCAGCAATCATGCCGACACTACAGGCAGCCCCGGGAGGGGTACAATGGTCACTTCATCAACTCTTAACCGACTTGGTCAAACTCAAGCCAAATTGATGCCGCCAAAGTCAAAATAAACCCTAACGACGATCCCGAGTGACAACTACGCAAGACAGCTCAACGGATAAACTGCGGGGAATTGAAGACCTGGTTATGAACCCATCTTCCTGGACCCAAAAAATGTTTTTTCCCATGTCATTGCGACACTCTTGGAGATATCTTTCCGGAAAGATATCGCACGCCTCAAACGGACGTTCCGATCAAAAGTTAGAAAGTTTTTGACCTGACATCGTATTGCTCATAGTGCATGTACTTCGAGACGACCAAGCCGATCACGTGAGCCCCACCTAGGGGAGCCGCAGCTCTACTTGCTGCTGCCACAGGTAAAGTAGAGGCTCCCTGGCCTATAAATAAATGTGCCCCCCCCCATTCATTTGAAAAAAGCCGGAACGCAGCGAAGCTCTGGCAGTTTGATTTTCCGACTTTTACACCTCTTCCAAACCCAAATATTTTCACTCCAACACGTAGATATACCCATTTACTACCACATATCAGAAAACCACAGGTAGAATTGGACGTTTAAATCCTACGATTTGGCAAAAAGCCCGTATTGCGGTCCATTGTAAGTATTTTTACGATCAGCAAGTTGCTATTACTACTTTGCACTGCTATACACTTGCACACAGTTTCATCTTCTAAATATGCCCAGAACTTAGTTCCGTGGCCGTTTTTGTCAAAAATTGATACATTTTTGTACATAAACTCCGTTTTTAACATTTTTACAACTCGGATTAACGATCCGTCAGCTCCAGCAGCTTCAATGCACTAGCAAGCACATTCTGGCAACTTCGCCGAACTGGGTTATCATCCCAGTCCGTGTTTGGCCCTCTTTTGCATATATTTCACTGCAAATGTACTAACATTTCAATTCTGTCAAGCCCGGATGTCAAATCCGAGGTAGTTTACCGCTTTTATATATATTTACGCATATATAAGTGACATTCACCATCACTGGTACTCATATCAGTCCTGGTTGACTACATTTCTGTCAATATATATATATATATATATATATATATATATATATATTCATTTGGCCTGGACTATTTCGTGGCCATTTTACTGCTTTTGCACACTTCCCCATACTAGGTGCTCTCCCTAGTCACTGGGTGACTATTTTTCTGTTAATCTCAATTCCAATGCGGGCACAGGCGTGAAAACCCATCACCCTTTTTACTATTTATATATATATATATATATATATATATATTTTATTTCTGTCACAGCCTGGATTATTTCGTGGCTATTTATAGTTGATATATATATATATTTCAATTCTAGTCCGGGCTTGTGAGTGAAAACTCATCGCCTTTTTACAGCTTTTATATATATATAACTATATATATTGCTTTATTTAATTTATTCAACTGCTGCATTTAACGTTCATTTTTATATGAATCTGCATTAACATATCTGCGGGCGAACTAGATTTATCCAAATCTCGCCAATTCTAGCTTTTAACGGTTCAAACAGGTCCCAACAGAACCTGGAAGCTATAATGGCTGAGATTTCTTTAAATCTAGTCATTTTTATAGTTTCAGCTTCAAAAGAAACCTCGCGTCCCTTAGATCGCTATCTAGTGGGAACGAGACGATTTGGCCACACGCAGCCAGGATTTACTGATGAATCCTTGGTTCCATTGCGACGTGATGACGCATACAGTTATCTCTGTACAAATTTTAACTGTGCAGGCTTATTGGCTACTCATATGTGAGCCTAGGAATCATGGGATTCATGATCAAACTGATCAGAATCTGATTCCCACGATGGACAAACTCTGATTTACAGATGTACCCTGCCAATTTTTCTGTAAAAAAATGTATATGCACAGACCTTAAAACGGTTATTCAGATTTAAGGTCTCAACATGGTGAAAATATGGATTGTCGTGTCAGCGTCCCTCTGATGGTTTTCATACCCATGAGGAGACCGACACTTTATATTTCTGTGGTCGAGGATGCTTCGCAGCCCGACAAATCACTATTTACATGCAGCCTTAAGGCTATAAAGATAAAATTGAGAGTAGCGATATGCTTCAATTCCTATGTCAGCGTAAGGGTTTGATAAAACCAGCTTTCAAAACATCATTGTCAAATCAATTCAAAAGCTTTTGCAAATCAAATTAATTGCTTTTTGCAATTCAAATCAAAGACTGATTTTCAAAATCAAATCAAAACCTTCGTATATAGACTCAACAAAGCTTGTCAAAGCTTTCAATCAATCAAAAGGCCCAATTTTCAAACAGCATTCACTCACGCATTCCAGTTTTAAGGATTGAAAAGATTGCGGTACCGTGTTTACACGGGAGTCGTGGGGTGCTTAACACCTTCCCCACACTTAACCAAGGCCCCAAACTCAAAACTCCGATTTCAAAGATCAAGTTTTGACAATGTCCAGCAATTGGGCCTATTTTCAAATACAATTAAGTTGAGTTGGTACAACCATTTTTAAAACTACCAACTGGCGATTCTGTTTCAATGAAATCGTCCTAAAAAGCCCTTCAAAACCTTTTTTGCAATAAAAAGAATAAGGGTAGAGATAACTTAGAAAGATCGATTTGAGGAAAATCGAGTTATAAAACCGACCCGCTGTATTTCTTAAATTTTCCAACATCGACAGGTGGCGACTCTGCTGGAGACAGTAGAGGGCTTAGGCCACTTTCAATCTTTTCAAACATTTCCCTTTCAAAAATATTGAATGTGAAATCCTGCGTCTCCATAGTCAATGGATGAGTGAATGTTGCGTCTTTCATTGAATGTATGAATGCTATGCTTTTACATTGAATGAATGAGAATGAATGCTTTTATGCTTCACACCCATATTAGTGCTTCGTACAAACTGTCATTGCATGCATAAGCGGTGAGGTCGATGTATGTGAATGTATGTTCTGAGTCCCTCCACCAGGAGGCCAACCCAGTCGGTGATAAGTAAGGACTCTGGGGACTACTAAGTCTCTGGGGCTGCCTCCTAAAAATGGACCACCCAGATTTGCTCTAGTTGAACGATCGGATTAACTTCCCTTCTAGTAGATTGTGATGATATGGGAACCTTCATGCTAAAACAAAAGCCGCGAGAGTAACCTAGGATAGGTCATCTTCTGATCAACCGAATCCGATGGGATGCTTGTTCATGCCTTCCTCTTTCAATTCCACGTCAAGTCTCCAATTACTGAGGAGCACAATGTAAATGACAATAATGAAAGATTTACTTTCCTATCAAATATCCTGCCATCCTGCCATCAAAACAACTAACCTCGGTTTTGCAGGATAAACTTAGAAAAAAACACACATTATAAATGCATCCAGTCATTACCTACCACAGGGAACTAACACTCCTACGTTTTGTTGTAGGTAGGGAAAAATTAGTCCTATCACTAGATCAAAGGCCAGAAAAGCACCCAGTCCATCTACGGACATGGCTTCAAGTGCTTCACCAGAATCTACCTGTGACACCCCCGAATCCGAGTCCTCTGACCTCGATCCGGTTGCCACGAAACAATACTAACGTCCACCTTTAAGTAACATACGATAACTAAAATGCGAAATATAATAAACGTACGTTGTTCATTCAAAAGGTGTTATTAGTCCCTAGATTCTATAACCTTAATACATCAATACAAATATACCCTAGAATAAACATTAGGGTTCATATTACATTAACAGTAATTAAACAAATCCTAAAGACAAAGTCTGCTCCTTGCAAACCATCCTAAATCTTTCCTTTACCCTTGTCCTTCTCTGAGGGCTCGGTCTTAACTACAATATAAGTCATGATATAGCAAGAATGAGTAACAAGTTTGCTCAGCAAGTTTAAATACAACAATAAAGGATATATCATGATGAATAGAAAAATATCTGACAACGATTTCAACAAAATGAATATCTTAAAGATTTAACAATATGAATGTTAGAATGATTCAACAATCTATATGATACAATACTATGAATATCTGTATGATTCAACAATATGAATATCTGTAAGATTCAACAACCTGCATGATTCAACACTATGAATATCTGAAAGATTCAATAATATGACTATTAAAAGCAAAGAAATAATTGCCTTTAGAATGACTGATAGTCGAGTAGACTCTGAACTATAACTTTCCAATGGGTTCAATAGCTAATTGACCCTTTTACAATTACTGGCTTCTGCCTACAGAAACTAAGTACCTCGAGGAGATCAGCCTCGGGCACAACGTGAATATGCATAACACTTATATCTGCTTACTCGTATCATATATATTAGATACCTGGGCACACTCCTACATATGAGGGGTGTTCTGTTCCGTCTAAGAATCCTTACCATCAATTGGTTTGGATAGCTTCAAAGAAAACTTCATACACTAGTCTGACCGAGCAACGGTTCAGACTCTTACTGACATAGTTCAAGAAATTTAGAACCTTGAATAATGTACAAGTCCAAGACTGTACGATCTCAAATGCACTAGGTGCGGACATCAATAATATCAATGTGGAATAATTGATAAGTAATTAAACCACTAAATAACATGCTTAGAAATAAAGTTCAAGCAATTAAGTAAACAACTTTTGATTCAACAATAACCTACTCAATACAATATGAGAAGGATATAGGACTTGCACAAAGTGAAGTTTAGAATTTGCACAATATATGAATTTGTGTAAGTTCGGGGAACTTGCAAAATACTCAACGTGTGAAGTTCGGGGAACTTGCACAATACTCAACGTGTGAAGTTAGGAGAACTTGCACAATACTAGATTCCTTGCATAAAATAAATGTATAGACTTAGACACTTACAACATAAAAGAGTGAAATTCGGGGAATTTCACCATAATAGATCCCTTGTATAAAGTAATTGCATAGGTTAGGACATTTGCTTACAACGTTCTTTGAGTAAAGTAAACATAAAGATAAGATACTTGCACAATATACGAGTTTGTATAAGTTTAGAGAACTTGTATAATAAAGAAATGAAGTTCGGGAATTTGCAAAATAACCAAAGTGTGAAGTTCGGGGAACTTTCACAATACTCAAAATGTGAAGTTCGGGGAACTTTCACAATAACCAAAGTGTGAAGTTCGGGGAACTTTCACAATACTCAAAATGTGAAGTTCGGGGAACTTTCACAATAACCAAAGTGTGAAGTTCGGGGAACTTTCACAATACAATAATAACCTGCTCAATACAATATGAGAAGGATAGGAAACTTTCACCAAAAACAAGTGAAGTTTAGAAACTCGCTTATACGGTTCATTGAATAAGGTAGTACAAGAATTTAGAATACTTGCACAATAGGGTCCGGATACTTATACAATAAATAAGTATAAGTCAAGAAAAACTTGCTCAAATAAAAGAGTAGTTCAGGAAAACTTGCAATATAATAATACCCTGCTCGATATAAATTTGAGTAAAGTTAAGGAGACTTGCATATAATACAAAAATGGTTTCAAAGGAACTTGCACAATCAAAGAGTGAATTTCGGGAAATTTTCTTACAATATCCGTTGAATAAAGTAATGCAAGGGTCTAGGAAACTTGCCTGATTGCTCAGCTATAAATAATTCTAGCTTTAATTAAATGGCTTTGGAACGACCTAATATTAACAAGTCGGTCTCTCTAATTAGTATATATAAACTAATATAAATTCACACATACAAGAATCTAGTCATTATATAATTCTATCACATAGTTCACGTATGTTAATCTAATCCTGTCTTTAGATTTACTAACTTTAGATTACTTAGTTTCTATGCGTTAATATATGCTTGAACACATAGCACTTCCAGTTACTGATATAAATCAACACACATGTTTATCAAGTTTATCTAACTCAAGTTTGAAAGCTAACATGTTCATTCTATGTTCACTTCAAGACCACATGTTTTTATGTCGGACATTCACATACTTTAAACAATATAAGTTCATGCTACAAGATTGGTTACTAAAGTCATGTTATCATATAACAAGGTCAAACAATACTTAAGTAGTTATGCTTGTGCGTATACTACAAGTGTACACTTTAATCGTCATAACTCATGCCTTAGGAATCCACTTTCTATGAGTATGCGTGCATAGTTGAAATATGTGTTTAACCAAGTGCGGTTCATGTTAATATGTCTATAGGCATAATGACATACTTGCATGATCATAATATAATTCACATGGTATTTGATGTTATTTACTTTCACATCTTAAGTTCTCTTTCAAAAATATACTAAGTCCACAAGGACACTACGATATATGTAAAGCATCTCATAGCCGTGATTCACATGTACTAGAACGCTTATATAAGTCACATCCATGTATTCAAGTGGTCCCAATCTAAACGACACAAGTCTTGGTTTTGTTTACCTTGAAAGTTTTTAAGTTTCGCTTGAAAAACCTCTTGAAACTTTCAATCAAGTATGCTAGTGTATGACTAACACTTTAAGCTAAGTTCTCATGTCCATATAGACCATACAGTCGTGTTCTAAAAATTAGAATATAAACATGCTACTTATATGACAAAGTTCGCATTCAAAACTATAAGTTTTCTTTTGTAAACCTTTGAGTCTTTCAAACACGTATACTAGTGCGTTCAATACTAATCATGCATTCTATGTTCATATAAACGACACTATCATGCTTGCCAAAAATCAGAATGTACATATGCTAAGTTTATGACAATGTCCACTTTAACTAGTCTAGGTTCATTTCAAAACCATAAGCTTTCTTTCCATAACATGTACTATCATGGCTATGACATACATATAGTACCAAGAAGTTTATATTATGAATTAATATCAGTTTCCATGCTTGACCAAAGAGTACCATCAAGATAGCATGGACAGAAAATAAAACAAAAATCAAGTGGTCTGGTGCAGGCCTGGTGCAGCTGCGCTGCTGGCTAGTGTAACACTGGCGCATCTGCGCAGTTTCCTGGGCCATCCAGGAACTGCCTCTGCTGAGCAGAGACTCAAACCAACTCAGAAAAATTCCAACGAATTTTATTCTAACATGATATTTTGCAATTCTAAGTTAACATAACAACTTATATAGTACATAGCAAGCATTCTTCAATCAAATGGTCATTCAATTTCGCATAATCAAGAATTAGATAATGAAGAACAAGAATGGAAACTATAGAAATTATACCTCTATAATTTGTATATCCACTTCTCCCTCACTGATATCTCTCTTGCTATCAATTCTATACTTAAAGAAATCTCAGCAATGAAATGAAGGAGAAGGGAAGAGTTCTTATATAGCCATTTTCTTACCCGATTCTTGCCTCTGTTCACCAAATTAAACCATAGGATAGCAAGATTACATAATGGTCAAGGATTGGTGGTTGAGTAGTTGGTAAATCAAATTATGAAGCCCACTCCCCATCTCATGATTAGCTATAGTTGTGAAGAAAATGATGAGAAGTAGAGTGGTGTAGCCATGTGGGAGTTTACGTATGAAGAATGAAGAGAAGAGGGGCTCTCATATAACTCAGCAACTTGCATTCCATGTACCAATGTTATATATATTTATACATATAGTATATACTTAAGCTATATGTATCCATTCCATATACATTTAAATGGGAGCTACAACGTTATTTCTAATGAACAAATAATGATATAATGCATCAAGTATGGTATATACATATAATCCATGTACATTTTCTATTAACACTGAATATAAAGCAATTGGGTTTTATTATTACTCATTATCCCATAACGTTTATCATTTCAATTAAGAACTTATTGAAATCATTTACCAACTAGCAATTGTTTATTACTATATGTCACTAGGGCATACATTAATGTCTACCACCCATATTATGTTACATAAGTCATAATATAATGTAACTCACATAAAGTAATTAAATTTATTATATAGTCTATATACATATAATATAGCCATATCAAATATGTTACCCTGCACCTTATACAATATATAAAGGTAACTACTATATATTAAAGGTTCACTTATCACATGCTTGTATAAAAATAATAAATCAGTTAAATATAATATTATTATATTTATTTATCTCTTACTCATTAATTATTATTTATTCATAATAATAATTAATCAACACATAATCAATTAATTACTCCCAATTCATTAATTATTATTTATTCATAATAATTATAAATCAACAACAATAATAATTTAATACGTTATCAATTAATTACTCAAATATAAATAATTAATTTCGATTAAATCTCTACACCATATTCAAGAAATTTGAATATATAATTTACTAACACTTTTATCAATATTCTGATATAAAAGTCTCAGGGTTAATTTACTAATTTAAAATAACCATTAGTGATTCCCTTTAGTAAAAATCCTAGCATTTATTCACATAGGTTAAATTCACATAAGCACATAACCATATAAGGTTTAAATAAGTTTGAAAAATTAACTCCTAAAAATTTTAAATCACATATAAAATTAATAAGGAGCTTAAAATTCCTGGTCGTTACACTACCCCTATCTCTAGGGAAGAATTCGAAGGATTGAAAAATCAGATAGCCGAGCTATCCAGTTTCCTTCTAGAGCAAAGCAAGGCCTTCAAAGAGAAACACTCTCAAACTCATCCAGAACCAGGGGCATCTGGTAGTAGTGCTATCGGTCAAGATACAGAAAAGGCCGAAACTCAAATCCCTGGACCCCAGAACCAAGATACAATCAACAAAACTCCAGAAATCACCATCCTAAGCAAAGAACAGGAAGCTGGTGAGATTCCCAAGAAAATGCAACAAATAGAAGAAACCCTCTGGTCCATCAAAGGAACTGGGGCATTTGGCAGTGTCAACTACTCAGATCTATGCATATTCCCCGGGGCTCGTTATTCTGAGAAATTCAGAACCCCCAAGTTCGAGAAATATGATGGGTTGGGAGACCCGTACACACACCTGAAAGTTTTCACCGGAGAACTCGGATCCTATGCTGAGGATGAGAAACTTCGAATGCAGCTATTTCAGAAAAGTTTAACTGGAGAAGCCAGAGCCTGGTATGCCCGTCTGGACAACTCCAAAATCCACAGTTGGGAAGAATTGGCCCATGCCTTCCTCATCCAGTACAGTTTCCAATCTCAACTAGCTCCAGATCGGTATCAAATTACCAAAATCAAGAAGAATAACACGAAATCATTCAGAGAATATGCCCAGCGATGGAGACAAGTCGCAGCCCAAATCACCCCTGCCATGACTGAATCTAAAATAGTCATGACTTTCATCGATATTCAAGAAGCTCCTTATTATGAAAGGGTCCTAGCAGGCATAGGAAAACCTTTCTCTGAAACTATCAAACACGACGAAATGACCAAAATGGGACTCAAATCCGGGAAAATAAAAGACCTAACAGCACTCGAAGCTGTTGCTGAGCATATCCAATTCAGAAATTACGGGAGTAATCCCCGGAGGGTCCACAAAAAGAAAGATGAAGAAGTTTCCTTGGTGTTACAAGGACAAAATTCAAGCAGTAATTCAAATAATACACCCATTCAAAGGAGGAACTATACCCATTTCCAAGCTGTAACACAGCCTTCAAATCCTTCATTCCAAAAAAATATGGAGGTCAGACGCAGAAGGACTTTCACCCTATTAGGGGATTCACTCGAGAACGTCTTCAAACTTCTGACAGCTCAGAAGAAGATTGGCCAACTCCTTCCACCAACTAACACTAATGCAAGGAACTTCGACCCTAGCAAGAAATGTGCTTATCATTCCGGATCACCAGGACATGACACCCAAGGTTGTTGGTCCCTCAAGCATAAAATCCAAGATTTGATTGATAATGAAGAGATTGTGGTCACAAAGCCCGATCAACCTCATGTCCAAGATAACCCTCTCCCACAATAAAAGGAGGAGAGTGTCAACATGATCAACACTTCAAGTGGAGAAGGATCCACATACCTCCGCTATGTTGAAGAATCAACTCAATCCAACAACATCAGCCCAATGAGTTGGGCAGCTTTTGAAAAATAATTCCTGATAGAGCAAGAAATAAAGTCTATCAAGGAACAAATCGAGCAGTTGGCTGAACTGGTCGTCTACCAACATCAACTCACTAGAAAGATGTTGAAGCAAATCCATCAATCTATTGGCAGTCGCTCTCCTCCAGCGGAAGTTAATTCTAATCAAGATCATACCCGGACTTGTGAGCTTACACCCTGGACTGACAAGGGGATTGAAGAAGCAAGTGTCCAAGCAGGTAGAAAGTTCTTATTTCGAAGGACTTTCACCAATTTGAATCAGTCAATGGAAGAAATCCTGCAAATGATGATCAACGAGGGAATGGTTGTAGACGTGCTACCTCCGCTGAACCCTCAATCCAGAAAATTCAAACTTGACCAAATATGTCAGTACCATTCCAACTCTCCCGGCCATGATACAGAAGAATGTTGAGCACTTCGTAACCTAATTCAAGACCTGATTAAGAAAGGTGACCTAATCAGAGGAGATTAAATCCTTGACATGACAGATAAAAATAGCCTCTGGATCCTCGATGCATGGTATCAGGACACAGTGGCTGTCATATCCTGCGATAAAGAATCAATCATCACACCCTTGGTACTGACAGGTAAAGGGGTCCAAGACAAACAAAATCCTGTGAAGGTGGCTGCACCTCAGCCTCTACATTTGCCCTTCAGGCCTCAGTATCCAATCCTCAGTCTAAAGAAGGCCCCATGGAACTAAGGGGACATTGAAAGCTCTACTTCAACCAACATTTCCATCCTGTCAAAGGATAATCCATTGTACCTGCCTCAGCGGGTGATTAAACCAGTTACCAACGCAAAAGAAAAGGTGGCTGAAGAAAGGATAAAAGAGTTCCTCAAAAAAATGGGACACAATAAAATCAAGATAGTGCAAAGCTTGAAAGATGCACCCAAGCAAATATCCATCCTGGACTTGGTCCTATCATCAGAGGATCACCGTAACATCTTAGTAAAGGTACTAGAATAAGCTCATCTGCCATGCTAGGTAGACACAGAGAAATTCCGTCACGTGATAGAACACATTTTCAACAGTAATGTGATTTCCTTCACAGACGATGATATCCCAGCTGAGGGAAGGGGCCACCACAAGTCCCTACATATAGCCGTTATGTCCGCCGGATACGTGATCGGAGGAGTGCTTATTAATGGAGGATCTTCCCTCAACATTTGTCCATACGACATGTTGGAAAGGATAAAGATCAATCCAAATAGGATCAAAGCCAGTCATATAGTTATCCGGGCTTTCGATGGATCTCGCCGTCAAGCTATGGGGGAAATCGAGCTTCCTCTAGAAATTAGTCCACACACCTTCTACGTATCTTTCCAGGTGCTCAATATTGTTGGGTTTGTATGTAACGCAATCATGCAATCAAATCACATAAATAGGGCGGAAGCGTAAAAACTAGGTTTTCAAAATTTATACAAACCCATAACCATGATCATGTTTTGTGCTTGTTATCAATAACAGAAAAGAGAGAACATGGAATTATACCTTTGAAGATCTAAGCTTCCTCAGGTACAAGTTCTACTCCTTTGATTCCTTTGATTCCTCTGATAGTGGCTCCTTCCCTTGAATAATGTCAGCCACCCAAATGTTTGGCCTCTAACGGTGATCCACCAAGGAAGATGAAGAACTCAAGAAGATGGGTTATTGGCTTAACCCTTGTTTCTATCTCTATAGAATATGTGTACTCCCAACTCTTGGAAAATTTCACATTCCTTATTTCTGATATAAGACTCTCTTATATAGATATTAGGTTAACCCTCCTAATCCAATTAGAATAGGGTTTTATTTAATTAATTAATTAAATACTTTTAATTAATTTATATCCTAATCTTTATTAGGATTGAGAGAGAGTACTGATATTATATTAATTCCTAAACTCCTTTAGAATTAAAATAATAATAATAATAATTAATATTAATAAGACTCCTCTTATTAATTTATATTTAATATTTCTAAAATATTAAATAATAAACATTAAGCTATTTAATTTATTCTATCATCATAGATTAAATTAATTATACTTAATGCATTATTACTATCATGCCATTTTCTTCTTAAATAATTCTCCTTCCTTTTATGGTGTGACCCTTTAGGTTCTCCATATTAAACCGGTTGTGAATAAATCAATTAGAACAATTCTAATCTTATTTAAATAAACAAATTAAACTAATAATCTATTTAAATAAATAACATTTATTCTACAATAGGGATAAGCCTCCCTAGCGATCAACGACTTTCCAGATAATATAGATTTCAACATTAATCATAAAAGAACCTGTGAGTTAATAGTTACCGTACAATTCAATCCTTCCACCATACAATGTCCCATTTAAATATAAGACATGGATTTACTGTCAAGTCTTAATTTATTTAATCATATATATTTCGATTAGAAAATGCACAACTCCAAATAATGCAAATTAGAAACCTCTTTCTAATTTCATTCTACCTTGGCCAAGGATTCCTGGGTTGTCATTTAACGAATCACATAGGACATATCTCCTCTTTTACTAGAGGTGGTAGATTCTTTATTGATCATTCATTATCTCCATATGTAACTCATTACACCCAAGCATACCCTATATATGCCTTAAAAGGCCTTAAGGAATTAGTCAAAGTATAATTTGTTACATACAAGATACTATGATGATCTCAAGTCCAAGGATCACATGTACTACTATCACATTAGGAATTCCTATTGACAGGCGAGTAAAACTCCATTAGGTATTCCATAGCGAGTCACGTTCAGTGAACTTATTCTCCAATAAGCACCTACATACTTGCTTTAGTTTCTCCACACAAATGACCATGAGATCAGTCATCCTCATCCAATGAGCAAGCAACATATGTACCAATCTATCCGGATTTACTAATTCCCTTTTTAGTAATCCCACGATTGGGAACTATTTTAATTTTAAAGCTTTCTAAGAATTTAGATCTCATTAGCATGATCAACATCATGATTCTAAAAGCATTGCTTAAAACTATGGGTTATTTACATATTATAAAAACAGCACCATGTAGATAATTAAATGCCTTTAATAAATAAATATTTTATTAATAAATAAATAAGATTGTTTACAAAGTATGTGCTTTATCATCATACATGATTGGCTTGTATGCACACTACTATCAATCTCCCACTTGCACTAAAGCCAATCGCCATGGTATCTCATACCCATCTTCTCTAAGTGACGATCAAACTGCTGTTGTGTTAAAGCTTTAGTAAATGGATCTGCAATGTTGTCTTGAGAGTCTACACGCTCTAAGGTGACGTCTCCTCTTTCAATGATCTCCCTGATCAAGTGAAATCGCCGCAACACGTGTTTAGATTTCTGATGAGACCTTGGTTCCTTAGCCTGTGCAACCGCTCTGGTGTTGTCACAGTATACGGGAACTGCTTCTCCAATGCTAGGAACCATACCAAGTTCAGTTATGAATTTCTTCATCCAAACAGCTTCCTTTGCAGCTTCACTTGCAGCTATATACTCTGCCTCTGTCACTGAATCAGCAACCGTTTGCTGCTTGGAACTCTTCCAACTCACTGCACCTCCGTTCAAGGTAAACACATACCCTGAAATAGATTTACTGTCATCTTGGTCTGTTTGAAAACTTGAGTCCGTGAATCCCTCGAGTTTTAATTCAGACCCACCGTAGACAAGAAAAATATCTTTAGTCCTTCTCAAGTACTTTAGGATATTTTTCACTACCTTCCAGTGCTCTTCTCCTGGATTCGACTGGTATCTGCTTGTTACACTAAGTGCGTGAGCAACATCCGGTCTAGTACATATCATACCGTACATGATAGATCCTATTGCAGAAGCATAAGGGATCTTACTCATACGGTCTCTCTCCTCAGGTGTCTTTGGGGCCTGTTTCTTGGAGAGATTTATTCCATGGCTCATCGGCATGAGACCTCTTTTGGAATCTTCCATGCTAAACCTCTTTAGCATCGTATCAATGTACGTTCCTTGGGATAAGCCAAGCATCCTTTTAGATCTATCTCTATAGATCTTTATCCCCAAAATATAGGATGCTTCACCCAAGTCCTTCACGGAGAAGTTTTTAGATAACCAGATTTTAATGGATTGTAACATAGGAATGTCATTCCCTATCAGTAATATATCATCAACATATAATACAAGGAATGATACTGCGCTCCCACTAACCTTCTTGTATACACATGGTTCATCCTCATTTTTGATAAAATCAAACTCTTTGATTGTCTCATCAAAACGAATGTTCCATCTACGAGAAGCTTGCTTCAACCCATAAATGGATCGTTGTAGCTTATAGACTTGATTTGTTCCAACTTTTGAAATAAATCCCTCTGGCTGTGTCATATACACATCCTCCTCAAGTTTCCCATTGAGGAAGGCCGTTTTCACGTCCATCTGCCAGATCTCATAGTCGTTGTAAGCTGCAATCGCAAGCAAAATCCGAATGGACTTGAGCATGGCTACTGGTGAGAAGGTTTCATCATAGTCAACTCCTTGTCTTTGTTTGAAACCTTTTGCAACCAGTCGGGCCTTATAGGTCTCTACCTTTCCGTCTGCTCCAGTCTTTTTCTTAAAACCCATTTACACCCAATAGGTTTAATACCTTCAGGTGGTGAAATCAAAGACCATACTTTGTTTTCATACATGGAGTCCATTTCAGATTTCATGGCTTCAAGCCATTTCCCTGAGTCTTTATTACTCATAGCCTGTTCGTAATTCAATGGATCATCATCATTCATGATGTGTACCTCATCGTCATCCTCTATAAAGAATCCATACCTCTCAGGTATCTTTGGTACTCTTCCAGATTTACGAACATGGTGTGGTACAGTAGGTTCTTCTACTTGGTTAGGTACATGACTTTGTTCCGTGGTAACTTGTGGTTCTTGAACTTCTTCACGATATATCTTACTCCCACTGACCCCTTCATGGATAAACTCTTTCTCCAAGAAGGTAGCATGTTTCGCAACAAACACCTTTTGATCAGTTGGATGATAGAAATAATACCCTACGGTTTCTTTAGGGTATCCCACAAATCTACACTTATCGGATTTAGTCTGTAGCTTATCATTTTCAAACTTTTTGACATAAGCTGGACAACCCCAAGTCTTAACATGCTTAAGATTTGGTTTCCTCCCTTTCCACATCTCATATGGAGTCTTTGGGGCGGATTTGGTAGGTACCTTATTAAGTAGGTATGCAGCCGTTTCTAGGGCATATCCCCAGAAGGAAATTGGAAGGTCGGTAAAACTCATCATGGATCGAACCATGTCCAACAGTGTTCGATTTCTCCTTTCAGATACTCCATTTAACTGTGGTGTACCTGGAGGAGTCCATTGTGAGATTATACCATTTTCTCTGAGACAATTGTGAAACTCACTGCTTAAGTATTCTCCACCTCGATCTGATCGAAGTATCTTAATACTCTTGCCCGTTTGTTTCTCTACTTCACTTCTGAACTCTTTGAACTTTTCAAATGATTCTGATTTGTATTTCATTAAATACACATATCCAAATCTTGAGTGATCATCAGTGAAAGTAATAAAATAAGAATACCCACCCCGTGCACTTGTTGTCATAGGTCCACAAACGTCTGTGTGAATCAATGCCAACAACTCTGTAACTCTCTTCCCCTTTTCCACTAAAAGGAGATTTAGTCATTTTACCCATGAGACAAGATTCACAAGTTGGATATGATTCATAATCAGATAGCTCGAGGAGCCCATCTTTATGCAACTTGGATAATCTTGTTTCATTGATATGACCGAGTCTACAGTGCCACATATAGGTATAATTAATATCATCTCTTTTCCTTTTCTTAATTTGTTCAATTTGAAATATATTTTCTTGCAAGTCAAGTGTATAAAGTCCATTTCGCAAATTTTCAATACCATATAAAACATCGTCTTTATAAATAGAACAACCATTGTTCTTTATAATAACGTCAAAACCTTCCATATCCAATACAGAAATTGAAATAATATTTTTAATAATATTCGGAACATAATAACAATTATTAAGATAAATGGATTTGCCCGAAGGCATTGCTAAACAATAAGTTCCTACAGCTAATGCAGCAACTTTTGCTCCATTTCCCACTCGTAGGATCACCTCATCTTTGTTCCGCTTTCTACTTCTGACCAGTCCCTGCACAGTATTACATATGTGAGAACCACAGCCGGTATCCAATACCCAAGTAGAATTATGACTTTCAGAAAAATTAATTTCAATCATAAACAAACCTTGATTGGAAGTCGAAGCTTCTCCAAGCTTCTTCTCTGCTAGAAACTTCTTGCAGTTCCTCTTCCAATGTCCCGGCTCATTGCAATGAAAGCACATTCCTTTAGCTGGTTCAGGTTTCTTTTGCTCCTTTTCTTTCCCTTTTCCCTTAGCCTTCTTAGATTTCTTCTTTTCAGAAGACACCTTGGGCCTCTTCCTTTTATTGGAAGAATCCATCATCAAGACATGGTTCTTCTTGGATGAGAAGTGACCTTCTGCAGTTTTCAGCATGTTAAGCAGCTCAGGTAAGCTGACATCTAGCTTATTCATGTGAAAATTAACCACAAACTGCGAGAAGGTCTCAGGGAGTGACTGCAAGACCAAGTCTTGACTCAACTCCCCATTCATGACGAACCCAAGCTGTCCAAGGCGTTCAATCAAATTGATTACCTTCAGAACATGAGTCTAGACGGTAGTGCCCTCGGTCATCCGAGATCGGAAGAGCTCCTTAGATATCTCATATCTAGCAGTCCTATTCTGTTCACTATACAACTCCTTGAGGTGAAGCAGCATAGCAGGAGCATCCATTTTTTCGTGCTGACGCTGAAGGTCGTTATTCATGGATGCGAGCATGATGCATTGAGCCACAGATGCATCATCTTGCCACTTATTGAAAGTGGCAATCTCTTCCTCAGAGGCTGTTTCTGAAACAGATTCAGGGATAGTGGAATTTAGGACATAAGAAATCTTTTCAGCAATGAGAACAATTCTCAGATTTCTTAGCCAGTCCTCATAATTCGGGGCCGGTAAGCTTATTTGCATCAAGTATGCTTCGTAGTGAGATTAGTGATTTTGACATTTTTAAAATTCTGCATGTGAAAAGACAACATTTTAGCAAACATTCATTTTATTAACTTTGCATACCAAAATAAATTTAGGTCTTTATTTTAAATTGGTATCTCCCACTATTTTCATCAAACTATATTACCCTCACTCATATAGTTCGGCAACATCTAATTAAAGATTTGCTAGTGAGATTAAGGATCCCATTTCAAATGTATATAACCTTGTGGATAGCACAACAAGCGATATACAAATAAATAGGTAGACAACTCTTGTCAATTACATCACCATGTAACTCCTTTTATTTTGCCTCTTAAATCATAATGGTCATGTGTGTGCACATCCGAACTAAAATGATTTAAGTTAAGTCCAGCCTAGCACTTCCATAAATTCAAAAAGAAAAATTTTCGTCCTTGTGGATAGCACAACAAGACTAGATCGTTCAATTTTCTTGATAAGCATCAAATGTGATTAATTAACATCTTAAATATTCAATACTCGCCTTGTGGATAGCACAACAAACTCATATTAAATATTTAATACTCTATTAACTAATCATGCTAGAAGGCGACGTTCGATATTCCAAATATCATTTGAACGCTTCAGACTTAATATTATTTCTTTGAGGGGTTTGTTATTATTTGTCTCATCTTTTAAGCGCGCATGCACATATATATATAAAATACGTGTCATTTTATTAAACATGCGAAGCATGTTTGTATAAAATATAATATATATAATATTTAGCATGCGATATAGAATACTATATTCTACCCGGATTGATTATGGACTTTTATTCTAGTTTGGTTCACTAGAGCCACCAAGTGAACCAAAAGGTCAAACCTAGGAGTGTAAGAACTTAAATTTTAAATGTAACTATTACATTTAAACCCGGGCTCCATACAAACGGGTCTTCACGCGCTCCTCGCTCCTTGGTCTCCAATTTCTTCAAAATAATTCTAACTATCTCTATTACATTAACTTATTTTAAAATTAAATAGAAACCTTGATCAGCAGTCAAGGGGAAGTACATAGAAAGGAGACAGAATTTACATCGAGAATAAAACTAGAGAAGACGAGGTACGCAGACCCCATTTTATAAAACCCATACATTCAAGCATTCATCCAAAATAAAATCCAATCACATTGGTCATTGTCCATAATCAATCCCATTTATTATCATACACATCAACATATGCATCAATAAATATCCATTCATCTCATGAATAACAATGCTATTCCATATATGGATCGATGTTATTTAATGGACAAAAGTTTTGCTAAATTTTATTTTTGAAACAAAATAAACTCTTTTATTTTAATCAAAAATAAATCCAAATTAAACTCCTTTAATTTTAGCATTTTGAAATCATATTTCAGATAAAATAAACTTCTTTATTTTAAAACTTTATCAATTAAATAAACAGTTTACTTAATTAATTAAAATCAATTTTCAGGGTCTGTCCAGGTACCGGCGCAGCTGCGCCAGTAATGAACTGGGCATCTGCGCAGCTGCGCAGGTAGACAGAAGCAGCAGTTTTTGCAGATCGGCGCAGCTGCGCCAGTAATGAACTGGGAGGCTGCGCAGCTGCGCCGTTTGCCGCAGAAACTTGCAGAAAACGATTTTTTTCCAGAAAAAACGATCCAATTCTCACATCAATTCATACATGGAATTATAAAATTGATAATTAGCACAAAGTTAGGCTCTGATACCACTGTTGGGTTTGTATGTAACGCAATCATGCAATCAAATCACATAAATAGGGCGGAAGCGTAAAAACTAGGTTTTCAAAATTTATACAAACCCATAACCATGATCATGCTTTGTGCTTGTTATCAATAACAGAAAAGAGAGAACATGGAATTATACCTTTGAAGATCTAAGCTTCCTCAGGTACAAGTTCTACTCCTTTGATTCCTTTGATTCCTCTGATAGTGGCTCCTTCCCTTGAATAATGTCAGCCACCCAAATGTTTGGCCTCTAACGGTGATCCACCAAGGAAGATGAAGAACTCAAGAAGATGGGTTATTGGCTTAACCCTTGTTTCTATCTCTATAGAATATGTGTACTCCCAACTCTTGGAAAATTTCACATTCCTTATTTCTGATATAAGACTCTCTTATATAGATATTAGGTTAACCCTCCTAATCCAATTAGAATAGGGTTTTATTTAATTAATTAATTAAATACTTTTAATTAATTTATATCCTAATCTTTATTAGGATTGAGAGAGAGTACTGATATTATATTAATTCCTAAACTCCTTTAGAATTAAAATAATAATAATAATAATAATAATATTAATAAGACTCCTCTTATTAATTTATATTTAATATTTCTAAAATATTAAATAATAAACATTAAGCTATTTAATTTATTCTATCATCATAGATTAAATTAATTATACTTAATGCATTATTACTATCATGCCATTTTCTTCTTAAATAATTCTTCTTCCTTTTATGGTGTGACCCTTTAGGTTCTCCATATTAAACCGGTTGTGAATAAATCAATTAGAACAATTCTAATCTTATTTAAATAAACAAATTAAACTAATAATCTATTTAAATAAAAAACATTTATTCTACAATAGGGATAAGCCTCCCTAGCGATCAACGACTTTCCAGATAATATAGATTTCAACATTAATCATAAAAGAACCTGTGAGTTAATAGTTACCGTACAATTCAATCCTTCCACCATACAATGTCCCATTTAAATATAAGACATGGATTTACTGTCAAGTCTTAATTTATTTAATCATATGTATTTCGATTAGAAAATGCACAACTCCAAATAATGCAAATTAGAAACCTCTTTCTAATTTCATTCTACCTTGGCCAAGGATTCCTGGGTTGTCATTTAACGAATCACATAGGACATATCTCCTCTTTTACTAGAGGTGGTAGATTCTTTATTGATCATTCATTATCTCCATATGTAACTCATTACACCCAAGCATACCCTATATATGCCTTAAAAGGCCTTAAGGAATTAGTCAAAGTATAATTTGTTACATACAAGATACTATGATGATCTCAAGTCCAAGGATCACATGTACTACTATCACATTAGGAATTCCTATTGACAGGCGAGTAAAACTCCATTAGGTATTCCATAGCGAGTCACGTTCAGTGAACTTATTCTCCAATAAGCACCTACATACTTGCTTTAGTGTCTCCACACAAATGACCATGAGATCAGTCATCCTCATCCAATGAGCAAGAAACATATGTACCAATCTATCCGGATTTACTAATCCCCTTTTTAGTAATCCTACGATTGGGAACTATTTTAGTTTTAAAGCTTTCTAAGAATTTAGATCTCATTAGCATGATCAACATCATGATTCTAAAAGCATTGCTTAAAACTATGGGTTATTTACATATTATAAAAATAGCACCATGTAGATAATTAAATGCCTTTAATAAATAAATATTTTATTAATAAATAAATAAGATTGTTTACAAAGTATGTGCTTTATCATCATACATGATTGGCTTGTATGCACACTACTATCAAATATAGCTACCGGATACAACTTGTTGTTGGGCAGGCCAGGGATCCATATGGCCGGGGCTATTCCATCCACCCTCCATCAGCAACTCAAGTACATTATCAATGGCAGCCTTATCACAGTAAATGCTGAATCGGAATACCCTACCCACATACATGGGGACATGCCAGAGATTAGCCTGGACGCCAAGGTTAAGCCTGTAAATTTTTAAGCTCTCGAGGTAAGTGATATTCAATATCTACCGATTGGGGCACCAGCCCTGAAGCCTAAAATTTCCACTAAAGTAATGACAATGGGCCAAGAACTGGTAACTGGTAGTTCATCTTCACCATGATCGACTACTTCACTAAATGGATTAAAGCAGCCTCTTTTCCTAATGTCATAAAAGTGGTCATCATCAGTTTCATCAGAAACAATGTCATCTGTCGATATAGACAACCAGAGGTGATCGTATCAGACAACGCCAAAAACCAAAATAATCAAACGATGATAAAATTGTGCGGCAAGTTCCACATCAAGCATCTCAACTCTGTCATCTAACGACCCAAGATGAACGGTGCTGTTGAAGCGGCCAACAAAAACATCAAGAAGATCATGCAGAAAATGTCTGCCAATCACAAAGACTGGCCTGACCTGCTACCTCTCACCCTGTTAGCCTACCGGACGTTAATGCGCACCTCTATTGGGGCTACCCCCTATTCCTTGGTCTATGGCATGGAAGCAGTCCTCCCCATAGAAGTAGAGATGGAGTCCTTTACGAGTGTTAATAGATGCTCAGATGGACGAAGATCAATGGTTGCAAGACCGATATCATCAACTGTCCCTGATAGACGAAAAAAAGGCAACAACCATTTTCCACGGACAGTTATACCAGCAAAGGATAGCCAGGTCCTACAACAAGAAAGTCTGAATTCGATAATTCAAAGAAAATGATTTGGTGTTAAAGAAAGTCTTGACCAATCAGGATGAAGCCAAAGGAAAATTTGCCCCAAACTAAGAAGGCCCTTTCATAGTCAAGGAAGTGCTGACAGGGGGAACCATCAGGCTACAAGAAATGGACGGGAACGAATATCCCCAACTCATTAATTCAGATACTGTGAAAAAGTACTACGTCTGAAGCACATGCATACCTGCATCTGGATCCTACAAATCAAATCAGGTTCGGCTTTTCACTAGAGAAGCATAAACTAAGAATGACCTGATCTCTTTCAGCCTAGGAGTACGTAGGCAACCATCTATGGTGCTGTCAAATCAAGAAAAAATCCAAAGAACTTACAAATCCCAGCATCAAATTTCAAAGCTCAATCGAACCAAATTCAAACCCCAGATAAACTCTTTGCAAACCTGTTCTGTAATGCCCCCAAATCCGTATAACATCGGTTACAGGACATGGTGCTCACGGTACAATATACATCATTATCTAATCTACATAAACTTCAAAAATAATAATAATAATAACTATTACATACTTATTCCAAATAAAATCCCAAGTTTTTACAACCTTTAATAAACCAAAACTTAAACTTAGCGTTTATCGCTACATAACATCATATGCGGAAATATAACTTATTACATAAACAACTCTCATCACTTCATCTTAGACTTCCCCTTGTCCTTGCCCGAGCCCTCAGCCTTCTCATTCTTAACTGAAAGGTTTAAACAAGAATGAGCACAAATTGCCCAGCAAGTATATAAAGAAGTTTGAAAACATACATCAGGAGTAAAAGCATCTGCATGACTGTATCTCAGTAGTTGAAAGAATTATCAAGTGTTACACAAGAATATCAAGAATAGGAGTTCAAGAATTCTTGATATCATACTAAGGGGTGTTAAATACCCTGAACATTACTTTATTTCATCAAAAACCATCAGACGATTTAACAATCAAATAGATTGCAAATGGTCTCTGCAAGTACTCCAGGTGATCAGCCTATCGTACCCTACATTGTGCACTAAGTATAAAGTTTAAACTGCATAAGCATAAATGGGACTATATTCCTGACATCTGTTTGCCCGTTTATTCGGGTGGTTCATCTTAGTATTCATGCGAGACCGCACCAAAATAATTGGATTGGTAAACTTTAAAAAGCTTCAAAAGATTTGAACTAAATCGTTTGTTATTAACAATCTCTAGCTAAACAAAACTAGAAAGCATACTTGGAAACAGTTCTTTTAAATCGATAGAACTTTTCAGCATAGCAGTTGAATTAATAACTGAATAAACAACAATAAAACTTGCAAGACAATTGAAGTTATAGAATTTTACGTCAAAGGAACTTGCATGAATATTTAAATTATCACAAGTCCGAACTTACCCTCGCTGAAATCAAATAAATAAGGATTGATTAATTTCTCAAGGAAAAATACGGTAAGAAACTTGCCTGATATGTCTGCTATTGTTAAGCTAGCAATTAACCTTCATGTAACCTAATAATATATGTCACGTTAAACCAGTTAGTTCTCGAATTCTAATTAGAAAGAAAACGATTTTCGTTTACTTTAATAAGTTTATTAACGAACACGTATACTTAACATACACTTTAACTACATAAACATGTTGTATCTAATAGGTCCAGGGGTTCAGTATAAGAATATGGGAAAAATAAGTTTCTGAAATTTTTCTGACCCGACCCAACCCAACCCGACCCGGATCAGACCCCACCCTGACCAGCGCAGCTGCGCTGCTCTTCGTTGCCCAGAAAATTTTTGCAGCTTTGGGCAGCCCACTTTGCGAATTGATTCTGACCAAACCATGTATAATATGACTCTAACCTTTTGACACAACATATTTCATATATCATAGTATTTTACAAAAATATCATTTTCCAGAAAATAGCAAGTTAAGACCACGAACCGGCTACCTTGAAAAGCGTGCCAGGACAGGTACTATCACTTAGAAAAATTCTGGAAAACCCAGATTTTCTGCAGATTTTTATACCAACATGCTTGCTTACGAAATTCATAACTTGCACAATATAACTCCGATTTCTTTGAAATTTGGACAGATTGGACTTCGTACAACATACTATTTTATAAAATTATTAGCTACCATAAACGGGTCACATAAACCATGATTTCAAGGCTCCGAAAAACCCGAAAAGTCACAGATTTCATGTTTAACCAACTTTGACAAAAATCATGATTTTGATTCTAGCATGCATGGGGTTGATTCCTACTTTCCAGACCACACATACTAACATATATACACATGTTACAACAATTAAACTCACTAAATTACCATGATTTGAACAAATTGACATCTAAGAGGCATTTTATCAAACACTTAGCATGCAAACTCGAATTCTTTGATTCTCTACGTAATTGAAGTATGTTAAGTCCAGAATTTTTATTCTTAATATCCCCATATCAGTAAACAACACTAAGATAGCATCACACAGACAAAACAAATCATTTACCACAATTATACATGCATTTTCTTCACTATTTTCCTTAAGAGCATAGAAAAGTTGATGAACGACTTACTTAGGTGAATTCCTCTTGATTTGAAGTAGCTATCGATTCCCCTTACCTGTACGCTTCTGCTCTTAAAATCTTCAGAACTCCTTCAAGGTTTCTCAAGCTCTCACTCTCTCCATTTTCTCTCACGTAGGATTTTGACAAAGAGAACAACAACATCATGGGTGGAGAGTATATATATAATTGATATTGCTTGAACCTTACACCCCTCCAATATCATAACGTAAATTGCAGCCTCATAATACCCACTCATCAATTTAGGTAATTAAAGAAGAAGAGAATGGGAGTTGAGAGAATGAAAAGGCTTTTGGGTTTAAAGAGAAGAAAATGAAATACTCTCTTCTTAATCAACTTGTATAATACGTATACTCCCTTTCCCAACTTATCCCAACTAGGTTGTCACAAGTGACCCATCAGTTTCTGAAATTTCTTATTTAAAATATTAATTTAATCAATTAAATTAATTAAATAACCATTTGACTGTCTTGCCCTCCGTAGCCAAACGTTTCGATACTCATATCGACTCCTACTAAAATCGACGTCCTGGACGTCATGGGACTATCCGTTTCATCAAATTCATCTCCAAATTTGTGGTTGACTTTTTACCCGAAAAAGTCAACCGATTGACTTTGACCAAAAAGTCAACCGTGACTCATTTCGTGGTTATAGTCTATCCTGACTAATTTCGACGTTCCGGACTCAAATACGCAGTCCGCGCCTCTAAATTCCACTCCAAACTCAAACTCATACCATAAAGCCATCCCACAAAATTAATAGAATGAATTCCATACTTAACCAATTTAAATAGTTAAATTAAACTAAACCAACTATTTAAATACTCCTCATCATTTATCATAAAATAACACATGTATGTATAACACATGTACATCTAATAAAAGAAAACCCACAAGAATTTCACATAAATTCATTTATTGATAATTGTTAAATGACATAATAATCTCGGATATTACATGTTCAACTAGAACTACACATAACCTGATCTCCTTCAACCCGGGAGTACGTAGGCAGCCCTTTACGGCGCGGTTTGACCTTTAAGAAAAAACAAAAAAATGGAAGACCAGTTCCAAGAAACCAAAGACAAATAAAAGCTAAATGCTATCAAGTTGTCTGGCTACCAGACCTATTTGAGGAACTCCCTTGACACCTCAACTATCAGTCCATCAAGGAGAAGCTCAAAATGCATCAACAACTACAAGTCATGACGGAAGTGGTAATCACTCAGCGATGACAATACATATCTAAGCAAGAAAGTATCTCAAAAATATATACCTCTGATATATAAACTGCTTTATATACATAGTGCCCTATACATGACAAAAATGGCTAATCTATTATGTACAGGAAAAATAAAGCTAGTCTATGGACCTAAGGACAAACGGGTCAGCAATGCCAGCATGGCATCTCTCTTTGAAGATGGAGGAGCATCTGTAAGAGTAGTTCACTCAGCCTCCACATGGCTCAGAACATCCACAATCATCTACAATGTAGCACTGTGGTCATCAATATAAGCACTCATCTCGGTAACCAAACTATAGGTGTAAGATCGGAGAGCAGTACTATCAGCAATGTGGAAATCACGGGAAGCTATAGCCTCATCCCTCTCTGCAAAAGCTGCATCCCGAGAAATCAAATTCTCCTCAATCTCAACATATGCTGCATCTCTGGCTAAGCGAACCTCGTCTTGCTCTACAATGGCGGTATCCAAAGTAGAGCGCAGCTCTTCCCTTTCAATTAAGCTAGTATCCAAAGCGGTCCTGAGACCATCCCTCTCAGCAAAAGCTAAATCTCTGCTAGATACGGCAGCCAACATCTGCGCTCTAGTTGAGTCTCTCTCAACTGTCATCCTGAATAGAGAATCTGACAAAGATGGATCTGTCTCTATGGGAATAACCGGGGGATCACTAATCAAAGCTACCGCCAAATCTGGGAATAGCTCATCCTCAGTAGGAGAATCGGGATCCTCCATGGGCTCCTCCTCATCAGAATTCGCAAGCAGAGATAAATGAAGCTCTGCTACTGCGACTGCGGTCTTTGCCTCTAACCATGCAGAATACTCAGGAAAACGACCCGGATGTCTACTAGAGAACTCAGCCCTCTCCATGTGAGTCCAACACTCATAAGCTCTAACCAAGTCGACCGGTGACATCGATGAAGCCGACATCCTCTGATCAGCATAATCCTCAAAATGGTACATATTCTGCCACTGATCAAACTGCTCCATAACGGCCAAGGGATGATAAGTAGTCACACCTCTCAATCCTGCCAAAGGCAAATAATCTATGCCAGATGCATGAGTAATGAAGCTGAACAGGGTAGCCATCCCTGAGCATAATAAAACTGTGAACGGATGCTCAATATCTGACAAAAATGCTTACCAGGACTCTAAGTCGACGCAATCAGGCGGACGAAAGGAGTAAACTGAGGATATCTCGTGGCTAAAACAATAGGCATGAGGTCTAAATGATCCAATCGATCGTATATGTGACATCAACCACATATACAGCACGACCGAGCTAGCCCAAAAAAACCTTGCTGGATGGGTACTGTAATAAGTGAGCGACCTTAGAGTCTCCGCCAAGATCATATGGATAATGGTACTACCCTGCCTAAGGGCTTTGACTACGACAACCAATCCCACATTAAGGTGATCTAAACCCAATGACATGTAAACATACGCCACAATGCACATTAACAACATGTCTATCCTGGTTGTCTGCCAATCCTTTGTAAAAATAACAAAATCCCTGACGTGATGGTCTTAGCTATCAAGCTCACCATAGCGCTCTATCAAGAAGTAAGGGGAGATCACACGCCCTAAAATGATCTCATCCATGACTATGCTCTGCCGAAGACCTGACAACCGAGTAAACGGTCTCCGCATATCATTGATAGCCATCCGAGCACACGGTGACTCTAAATCCAAGCCAGTAAATCTCTGGTACTCCTCCAGAGTAGGCGAAAGCTCAAACCGCCCAATGCGGAATACCTGTCTTTCCAGTACCTATAAGGGTAGGACGCCATTAATAAAGCCGTCTGGAACCCTGAAATATACAAGGGCCGTCGAATGCCCTAGCATCTGGTCAACTGTCCCCCTAGCTTGAAAGGGCATACTATCATACCATGACCGCAATGATGCAGCCACCTCTGACCGTGGAAAATGCACTATACGGCTAACTACAGACGTCGTCATCTGTAGCACGTTATCACAAGACCGTCCAGAGGTCAAGTTAAATCGCAACTGTCTGAATGCATACACATGATACATGCATGATGACAAAGATATAAACATGATGCAGCAGATAAAGATGATAGAAATATCTACAAAAAGCTATATACTGCATACATCATCCCTATATCCTGGTACAAAGTGAAAGGAATAATACAGGGAAATGGGGCACCACCACCCAGCTAATACAGTGGTCTATCAAAATGATGGCACAGACGCCGAATAGCTAAAACAGTGGCTAACCAAAAATATAGCTGCCATAGCTATCACAGGAAGTCAAAGACCTCGGTATCAAACCGATCGACCTACTCCAGATCCTCTGTCTGCACAAAGCTGCTGGGATCAGGCATATCTGGGTGGTATAAGGGAGGATCTGCCCCGGTATAACTGCTACTGAATGGACCTGAAGAGGGGCCTACTCCAGCGCTGGATGGGTCAAATAAAGATGCCTCTGATGGATCTCGGCCAAGGTGCCTAATAAAGAAATGAGCCTGGTCCAACTCCCTAGTCAGATGTGTTATCTGGTCTACATGAGTAGGCTCTCTAATACAAGTTATCCAGTCCGTCATCATCATGGACCCCGGCACCATGTCTGCCATAAAATGGGTGGCACGAGTCTGAGCCCCGATAGTGCGAGGACTCCACCAACTGTAGAAGGCTGCCTGGTTGTATGGTCCCTCTGATAAATCAAAGCCTCCTATACCCTCCAAAGGGATGTCTGTCAAAGGCACAAATAGTGGCCAATGATGCCAAGCAGGACTGCAAATCTCCCCTGTAACGCTCCGAATGGCACGCTCACCAAGATAAAGCTCCCAGCCTCCCTCCATCAACATAAGGACTCTGCGGGTAGATAAGTCAAACTCCCGACCAGTGGGGAAACCTCCACCAAATTCGACGGTCAAGTGCTCAAATGCGTACAACGTCTAGGTGATCGAGCCCGTTGTCAAAAGCTCCAACTGCAGACGGGCATGAGTGAATCCCTCAGCAACAGGGACCTCCATCAAAATGGAGTGATGCCATCTCCGTCCACATGGATAGGTCTCCAAACTTAATGCTAAAATGGGTTGTAGGCAAGGAAGCCTCTCAAATGCCCAAAGCTATCCATGCAAATATCAAAAGTCCTCAGTGACCAAGACTGCCAAAAATAATTGTAGAAATTACAAAGGTACAGAAAGATGAGCTCACCAGTAAAAACTGATGGAATCCTAACCAAGCCTCCGTCACACCATCCGAAAGCAGGCGCATGCCCTGGAGAAAATAGGCAAAGGTATATAAGCCCCAATCAAAGTCACTGAGGCACTCTACATGTTGAGTGGTGTTGATCAAAGCAAAGGACACCGTTAACAAGTTATCCGCCACAAAACAACCCCTGATGATCAACAAAAACAATCGCCTCAGAATGCGATCTATAGCTCTTCGATCATCAGGAGGAGGCAACTACAAAGTCCCGACCTGGGCATCTATACTTAAGGGACCAGATCAGACTGCCCGACCCTTGAATGCCGACTGAGGGATTCCCAACAGGGATCTAGCTACGGTGGGTGAAATGTCAGACACGACAGGCACTGTCTTTCCCTCAAACTCAATGTCGGTGATAAATCTCCAGTCCATAGGAGTCATCATCACCTCGCAATCAAGCAGATGAAGGGACTGAGTCTGGTGAAACTAGCGCTTAGACAAAGCCCTCATATACCCCCAAGGGCAACGGCGGGGCAGGATCAAGAAGAAGGCATGAAATCCCCAGCCATCTACGATCTCCCTATAATCCTCGTGCAAAGTCTGATAGATGGAGTGCACACTAAACCAGTTCCCTCGAGGCTGTGTCAAGCCAGGGACCTGCATCAAAAATCAACCCATGTCAAAAACCTATGCCCCGAGAATGGCCAAAAGATGGGAAAAGAATCCAGAGAGAAGAAAGACTTCAAGTCACCTCGTTGGCCTGAAAATATCTTGAAGGATGGTGACTCAAGTCGCCCAGCAACTCTTGTGTCTGCACAGTAATGCCCGGGACTTTCGTACATAGAACCTGAGCTGGAACAGGAGCAACAAAAGCAGCCTCCTCGTCATCAATGTCAATGGGCTGCTCGTCCTAGGCTGGACGTATCCTGCTCTCTACCAATCTGCGAGGCGTCTGCTCTCTACCAATCTGCGAGGCGTCCTAGCTGGATGGGCCTGTGGGACGGCAGAAGCCCTCCTCCGTCTAACGCCTGATGAAACCCCGGTAGAGCTGCCGGGTCTATCGCGATCCATCGCATACACCAGTACTCGAAATCACCTCAGACAGGATGTGGTAAGCCTAAAACCTGTGGCTTATTAATCAATCAATCCAGCATACATATCTAAGTCCTAAAACATGCATGAGTCCATCAAAAATACCCTGTACAGTCAAAACTGCATGTTTTCAAAATCCCAGAAGCTCAAAACCTGCATTGGGTTAGTAAAAAACTCCCCACAGAGTTAAAATGTATGTTTTTCAAAACCTAAGATTTTGGAAAAATTTCGCCAGAGTCTCCTTTGTAAAATGGACTGTCCACATGTACACAGGCATGCCTAGGTGGCCATTCAGTATCACACCTACCCAAAAATAGAAACAGTTCATATTTACTAAAAAAATCAAAAACCAGCCTCACATGGTCTCTAAAATACCATTGGCATTTTTAGCTGAAAGTCCAGGCTCACTAGGCTTCAAAAAGGATGACTAAACTGATCAAAAAGTGGAAAAATTGACTGTCTCAGAACCTGAATTTTCTTACATCCAAACGTGCATTACAGTAAGATATGCATACATATGTAGACAGAAAATTTTTCACAGGTCATATAGACATACATTTTTCATACATTACGTTTAAAAGCATCTTAGGCGGTTCACATACTTTTAACGGTCAAAAACTGCGAAAGAATGATGGAAAATGTTACCTGCGCCGCGCTGAACGGTTAGGAACTGACGGATTCAGAATTTGACTGCCAGAACTCTGTAGATCTAAAAAAGAAGATCGAAAATCCTTTCGCTGCTCAAACGGGAAACTTGCAAAATAAAAATCCTGCAGCACATTAAGTACCCCAGGTGGCCGCAGATCCGCCTGCAGCTGCCACACCTCTACCTGTGGCAGCCTAAGTGGGTCCCACCTACCATGGCCCGATTTGATTCGAGTCAAAATGGAGTTTAAATGGGCCACCGAATCAAATCTGAAGAGAAATCGCTATACGATTGAGCAGTTTGTCTTAAAATCCTACGTTCAAGTAGTGCAATCCTGATAAAAAGGGAACATCCATAGAGACCCTTGACATTTATCCCGGAGCCATGTCTGAGGATTAACAAATAAAACTGTGAAAGAACTGCGCAAAAATTGTGCAAAACTATAAAACACTACCGACCGAAGATGTTTCAGCCCTTGGCTCAGCCCCAGCGAAGATCAGGTTCTGACCGAAGTAATTTCAACTGTTGGCTCAGCCCCAACAAAGTTTGGGTTCTGACCGAAGCAATTTCAACCGTTGGCTCAGCCCCAGCGAAGTTCTGGTTCTGACCGAAGCAGTTTCAACCATTGGCTCAGCCCCAGCGAAGCATCGGGTATTGATCGGTGATAATTTCAACCGCTGGCTCAGCCCCAGCAAAGTTCGGGTTTCGACCGAAGCAGTTTCAGCCCTTTGGCTCAGCCCCAATGAAGTTCGGGTCCCGACCAAAATAGTTTCAGCTGTTGGTTCGAGTCTAGCGAAGCATCTAGTAATAACAAGTGACAATTTAGCCGTTGTTTCCAGTCCAGGGAAGCATCGGGTACTAACCGGTGACAACACAGCCGTTGGTTCCAGTCCAGCGAAGCATCAGGTATTGATCGGTGACAACTCAGCCATTGGTTCTAGTCCAGCGAAGCATCGGGTACTGGCCGATGATAACTCAGCCGTTGGTGCAACCCCAGCGATGTTCGGGTGCCAACCGAAGTCAATTTCAACCTTCAGACTAGTCCCATGAGATGGTAAGAGATGATCTACGGTTGAGAGTCATATAATAATCCATCTTCACAAATGACATATGATGGAATCTGTTATACACATCCTCAAAGAAGATCATTGAGGTAGTATCAATCCTGACCACTTCCTCAATACATACAAAGCTATCGTAGAGGACGTCATCCCCAGCAGATCAAGACGAGAAAATCTGTGATAGCTCACCCCCTCAGAATCTACAAAGCTATCGCAGAGGATGTCATCACCAGCAAATCAAGACAGGAAAGTCTGTGATAAATCATCTTCAACGAACTCATCAGAGTCAAACAAATTATCGTGAATGATGTCATCCACCGCCGAGAATGACAAAACTGGCTCGCGATAACTTCCTAATACCATTAATGGCTATACTGGATAGTGTCATCCCCGGCAAAGTGATAACGCGCACAGCCAAAAGTAGTCCCATTCTACTACAAGACGCCCAACTTCAAAATTGCTCTGGCACTCTGTATTTTCAGTGTCTACTAATCTTTATCTTATCCATTCCACCACGTTACATGGACATGATAAAGAGGGGCATCTGTAGACACTCGAAATTTTCCTTGCCCCAATACCAACCCGGTAGGAGGGCAAAACTGTCAATCAATCCAAATTCGACAACCAACGTCAGTCCTTCAACCTAAATCTGATTCCCAATATAGGTAATCAAGCCCCGACAGTTAATCGGACCATCAATCCAACTCTGACAGTCAATCAGACCATCAATCAAGCTCCGACAGTCAATCGGACTATCAATCAGGCTCCGACAGTCAATCGGACCATCAATCAAGTTCTGACAGTCAATTGGATCATCAAGCTCAACCCCGGTCTTGACCCGAGAAGTCAAGATCAACCCCGGTCTCAACCCAGGAGGTACCAATCAACCGAGGACATGTCAAGCCATCTCCGGTCTCAATCCAGGAAACACAGTTCATCCCCGAAAGCAACCCGGGAAGTCAAACTGAACCCCGGTCTCAACCCAGGAGGTGCAGGTCATCCCCTGGTCTCAACCCGGGATGTTGGGTCAACTTCAAAGGTCAACCTTAAGCATCACAACAACTCCAGAGTAAAACCTAAAATGACCCCGTCAGCCTCAGAGACAACCCTGAGGTCTGAAGATCCAAGTCTTGGAATCAGCTCCCGAAAGTCAACCAGGGACCATACCAACACTACAGGAAGCCTCAGGAGGGGTAAAACGATTATTTCATCAACTCTCAACTGACTTGGTCAAACTTAAGCCAAATTGATGCCACCAAAGTCAGAATGAACCCTAACGACGATCCCGAGTGGCAACTACGCAAGACAGCTCAATAGACAAACTGCAGGGAATCGAAGACCTGGTTATGAACCCGTCTTCCTGGACCCAAAAAATGTTTTTCCCATGTTATTTCCACACTCTTGGCGAGGGCTTTTCGAAAAGGTATCGCACGCCTCAAACGGACACTCCGATCAAAAGTTAAAAAGTTTTCGACCAAACATTGCATTGCTCGGAGTGCACGTACTTCGAGACAACCAAGCCGGGCATGTGGGCCCTATATAGGGGAGCCGCAGCTCTACCTGTAACTACCGCAGGTAGAGTGGAGGCTCCCTGGCCTATAAATATACCCATATACTACCACATATCAAAAAACCATCGATAGATTTGGACGTTTAAAGCTTACAATTTGGCAAAAAGCCCGAATTGCGGTCCATTGTAAGTATTTTTACGATCAGCAAGTTGCTATTTCTACTTTACACTGCTTTACACTTGCACACAAACTTTCATCTTCTAAATATGCACGAAACTTAGTTCCGTGGCCGTTTTCGTCAAAAATTGATATATTTTTGTACATAAACTCCGTTTTCAATATTTTTACAACTCGGATTGACAATCCGTCAGCTCTAACAGCTTCAATGCACTAGCACGCACATTTTGGCAACTTCGCCGGATTGGGTTATCATCCCAATCTGGGTTTGTCCCTCTTTTATATATATTTAACTGCAAATGTACTAACATTTCAATTCTGTCAAGCCCGAATGTCAAATCCGAGATAGTTTATCACTTTAATATATATTTACGCATATATAAGCGACATTCACCATCACTGGTACTCATATCAGTCCTGGTTGGCTACATTTATATCAATATATATATATATATATATATATATATATATATATATATATTTTCAGCCGACCTGGACTATTTCTGTGACAAACAAGATTTTTGTAATTTATTTTGAATATTTATTGAATTAAATAAATATTTTTGATGATTTAATTATTGAGTTAAATAATTAATTGATGAATTTGTGGTAGATTAATTTAATTATATGTGTCACATTAGTTAAATTAATGTGGTGAATTTTTATATTCAAAGTATGTATTTAATTGAGCTTATTTGATTAATATATTAATTAATAAGCATAATGTTATTCTAATTAATTTAATAATTAATTAGAGATTTATGATTAGACATAATTAATAAATAAGAATTTTAATTATGTGACTATGTGATTTAATGTAGATTTATGCTATTTTATTTAATTGATTTAAATAGGATTATTGATTAATTAAAAGTGTGACATTATTAAACTATATTATAGTAAGTTAATTAAAATAAATGAGAAAGGATTCCTTAAGCTAGCCAAACAAGGCCTTAAGGGGAGTTGGTCAGTTAACCCACTAAGGGACCAACTGACAACCACTCACCCATTATATATTATACGTATTATACTTATATACATATATACTATATCAATTCATATATTCATATCAGAGAGAATTTTGAGAGAAAAGATTGAGAAAGAAGAATTGGAAAAGTTTATATCATCATCCTTGAATCATCTTCACAAACTAGCAAGGGTAATTCCTTCTCCTAAGTTTTTAAATTCAAGTTCTTAAAGTTTTCCATTAACGTATGTTAGATTCTCTGTGAATAACTAATTTGATAATTAATGTATGATATGATTTTATATGTGTTATTGTATGATCATAACATGTTGTATATCATGTATGCATGATTTAGTGCGATTAAATCCATGTAGTTATGCTTAATTTGATTTTTCAAAAGTTACAGAGTGTAGAAATTGTACATATGGCCCATATGGCCCTTACGTACAAAATTTACACACCTTATGCGTTTATTTAACTTAAATTAACACTTGAATGTGATTGTGTACATTTAAACGAACAAAATGGAAGTTAAACGAACGGATTCGGTGTTATAACGAATCCGTAACGTTGAATTCTTGTTTTCTTTCAAAACTTTATAAAATATTGAAAATAGTGAAATTAAATGTTGTGATTTGTGTAATTCCGTGATTTAAAGTGTTAAAAGCATGCTTAGAACATGGTATGATGTTTCTGTAAATTCTATATCTCATGGGTAGCCTTAAATTCATTTCGTTAGTTTAATTTGGATTTATTTGGGTTGCTCTGTGTGTCATTCGCGAACTGGAAATCTGGGTCTGCGTTGCCGCGCGGCCGCGCTGGTCCCAAGGGTAACTGGCGCGCGGCCGCGCCCCTTGCAGAAATTTGAAATTTTTTTGCTAAGTGTTCGTGTGTTCTAAGAGGTGGTTTAAAACCTAATGTAATGAACATAAAGATATGCTAAACATATAATAAGAGGTTAATAACTTATATTACGTGAGTAATTAATAAGTTAATTACATGACTTGAATCGTTAATTGTATAGTCCAATAACGTGCTCAAGACCGATGTGTGTGATTCGATACGTATATCGAGTTATTGATTAATTTGTATTGTGAACGTATTGATGTGTAGGGTTTAATAAAGAACGTGAATTATAATTGTAGCTTGTGCAAGAGGCAAGTATCCTATCCCTAATTTATTGATTTAGCAAGTTCCCTAAATTCTAATTTATTCATTTATTAAGCCTTAGACTTGTGTTTCTATATCGAGTAAGCTCGTGTTTTTAATTGTTCAAGTTCGAAATTCATATTACATATTGTAACTCTTTTAAAAGCATGATTCAGTGATACAATACTTATTCGATTGTATACTCTTGAGATTTATTATTCAAGTTGAATATCGATGTTATTGTTGAACCTTATAGGACTAGTGAACCCTTATTGATTCGACTAGTCCATAGTTGATGAACGTTCTAAATTCCAAAATACTTATTGAGCTTATCCAAACCAAACTTCCTTTGGTGCGGACTCTGATGTCAAAACTGAGATGAACAACCCTGTAAAAGGGGATTATTTACGCTTTAGCGTTGAGATATTGTGCACAATATGGTACTAAGGGCTGATCCCCCTAAGTACGAGAAGTAGAGTCCATAGTCTTATGACTGTTAAAGGTTTTAAGTATAAACACTTTACAACCTAGGACATAGTTCAAGGTCTTATGACCCTCAGATGATATTTTGATTCCTGTTATTTATCCTCGAGTCAAAAGTTGAGTTTCTTTATTCAGATGTCCTTGATTCACTCGCATGTTATTATATTGTTGTCATATTATTATACTTGTGGGCAACCGTGCTCACTCTTGCGTAATAATAACATTGCAGTTAAGAACGAAAGGTCTGACGAGCCTTCTACTAGCAAAGGCAAGGGCAAAGTCAACAAGTGATGAAGACTTGTTGTTTATTTTATGTGTTTATGTTTCAGACTTATGTTAAAGTTGTGTAAAACTTATTTAATTAGTTATATTTCCGCATTTGATATTTAAGGTTAAGTACGACCTGGGATTGATGTATTTCTTTTCAGATGTTGTAACCCCATAAGGGGAGGATTATTTCTATTTATTTCATGGTTTGCATTTACTATGGGTAGATAGATAGATGATATTTGTACAGTGAACACCAAGTCCCGTGGAAATTGAAGTACCCGGATTTGGGGGTGTCACAGGTTGGTATCAAAGCTGTAGGTTATGAACCTTAGGTGGGGAAAAACCTTAGGATAGTAGCCTTTTTAGAGATCGAGAACATAGTAATGATAACTCTTATCGAGTTCTAAGAAAGATAATAACTTACCTTATGTGCTACGTGTTTATACTTATATATTCGAGTCTCGATTAGCATCACGTAATTACTAAAACTTAAAATTTTATTTGTCAGGATGACGAATGCTGGAGAACCTAGTTAGTCCAGGGACCTTGTACCCCTAGAGGCTAGAGAGGAGGAGCCCCGAGATATCCACGTAGTTTGGGAGCAGTTAGTCCGACGAGAGCCATCACCCTTGATCACAGTCATTGGTCAGGAAATTGTGCCGGTGTCTAATTCAGAGGAGGACTCTGAGGAAGACCCTGAGGAGATTGAAGTTCAGGCTGAGGCAGCTGAAGAGGAGGAGGAAGACCCTGAAGAGTTCCCGCCGAGCTCTATCAGTGCTGAGATGTATGACGAGCTGTATGACCGTAACATAGAGTTACGTGATACTGTTCAGGAGCTGAGGGAGACTGTTCAGGAGCTGAGGGAGCGGTCGGTTACTCAACAGTCTACCATCGAGCTGAGGGATGGAGAGGTTGAGGCTCTTCACACACGTTTGGGAAATGTAGAGTGGAATTTGGCTCACGAGAAGGGCCAAACCGAGCAGAAGTCAGAGGAAATTGAGGAATTGAAGAATGAACTAAAAGAGAAATCAGCAAGGCTGGCCATAGCAGAGGAAGGCAAGGAGGTTTGAACAGGGCCTGAAGCCCTGGTTGTATAGCAAAGTGTCAATGTTCCAATTGAACACTTTTGCTGGGGTGTTGGAGAAGGCCATTCTCGCTGAAGGCGGGAGTGATGCAGTTACAAAGTATAACCAAGATCAGAAAAAGAAGAAGAGTGAAGGTGAAGGAATTAACAAGGCTAGTGGTAGCAACACGGGAGGGAGTAATAATCAGAAGAGGAGGTGGAATGATAACTCATCGACTGGGAATCAGCAAGGTGGTCAGAAAAAGAGGATCGAAGCTTGTTCGACCTGCGGGAAAGCTCACCTGGGGGTCTGTATGAAGGGAAAACGAGTATGTTATAATTGTGGTCAGGAAGGCCACATAGCACCTAACTGTCCGAACCCAAAGAAGGGCGCTTGCTTCACTTGCGGCTCAAAGGACCATCTGGCAAGGGACTGTCCCAAGAAGGGATCTGGAAGGGAAGGATCAGGTGGAAACAGGGGAAACAGCGGTGGAAGTGCTTTAACTATCACGGGACCAACCGCAACCAACCGACCAACCGCCAGGACCTTCAACATGACCGTGCAGGATGCTGTGCAGTCTCGCGATGTGGTGTCAGGTATCATTCCGATCAATAAAGTTAATGCTTATGTACTATTTGATTCGGGTGCTACTTGTTCATTTATATCCGATGACTTTGCTAAGAACTTAGAACTTCCTATGGACGAGTTAGAATACCCCATGAATATAGAGATTGCGAATAGAGAAGTAATCCCTGTTAAGTATGTACACAAGAACTGTAGAGTAGATATTAAGGGTAACATTATGAACGTAAATCTTATCCCGATTAGACTTGGGGAATTCGATGTTATTCTGGGAATGGATTGGCTAGTCAATTATGGGGCTGTAATTGATTGCCAGAGGAAGTGTATCAACCTTATGACCCCGTCAAAGGTTGTGTTTTATGGCAGTAAATCGCCTAGACAAGCGAGTTGTCTGACGATGATGCAGGCCAGGAAGTTGTTAAGACAAGGCTGTGTAGGATATTTAGCCTACATAGTCGATAGTCGTAAAGAAAATTCGAAATTAGAAGATATACCAGTCGTGAGGGACTTCTTAGACGTATTTCCGGATGATCTGCCAGGACTTCCGCCAGACAGAGAGGTTGAGTTTGTGATCGATTTGGCGCCAGGGACGGCCCCAATATCGAAGGCACCATACCGGATGGCTCCGGTAGAGATGAAAGAGTTAATGGTACAACTACAAGAGTTACTGGACAAGAAGTACATCCAACCGAGCGTATCGCCGTGGGGAGCGCCGGTGTTATTTGTGAAGAAGAAGGACGGGACGATGCGGCTTTGCATCGACTACAGAGAACTGAATAAGGTCACAATTAAGAATAGATATCCATTACCGAGGATCGACGATCTGTTCGACCAATTGAAGGGTGCAAGGTACTTTTCAAAGATAGACTTGAGGAGTGGCTATCATCAGCTGAAGGTGAGGCCAGAGGATGTTCCAAAGACAGCATTTAGGACTCAATATGGTCACTACGAATTTTTGGTAATGTCATTTGGTCTAACGAATGCTCCTGCAGCATTCATGGGCTTAATGAATGGAGTGTTCAAGCCGTTTTTGGACAAATTCGTGGTGGTCTTTATCGACGATATTTTGGTATACTCGAAGACCAAGGAAGAACATGTAGAACATCTGAAGTTAACATTAGAGGCGTTGAGAAGAGAGAAGTTGTACGCCAAATTTTCTAAATGTGAATTCTGGATTGAAAGAGTGCAATTTCTTGGACATGTGATCGACAAGGACGGAATTTCGGTAGATCCCTCTAAAGTCGAAGCTGTGATGAACTGGGATCTGCCGAAAACACCGTCGGAAGTGAGGAGTTTTCTTGGATTGGCGGGTTATTATAGAAGATTTATTCAGGACTTTTCCAAGATCGCAACTCCGCTGACAAATTTGACTAGAAAATCGGTGAAATTCGTTTGGACAGAGAAGTGTGAGGAAAGTTTCCAAGAGCTCAAGAGGAGGTTGAGTTCAGCACCTGTGTTATCCCTTCCGGACGACACAGGCAATTTTGTGGTTTATAGTGATGCGTCGCATAAAGGACTTGGCTGTGTGCTTATGCAAAACGGCAGGGTCATTGCGTATGCGTCACGACAATTGAAAGACTATGAGAAGGGGTATCCGACCCATGACTTGGAGTTAGCTGCCGTGGTATTTGCTTTAAAAATTTGGAGACACTATCTCTATGGGGAGAAGTGTGAAATATATACAGACCACAAGAGTCTGAAATATATCTTTACACAGAAGGACTTGAATATGCGCCAGAGAAGGTGGCTGGAGTTAATTAAGGATTATGACTGTGAAATCTTATACCATCCGGGTAAGGCTAATGTGGTTGCCGACGCCTTAAGCAGAAAGGGTCGGGAGAAATTGATGATGTTGACTACTCAGGAGGAACTAATTTCAGCAATGGAAAAGCTGAAATTGGAAGTAAAGTATTCGATGGAGATTGACGAGAAGTTGTTTCAGATTCAAGCTGGTACAACCCTATTGGATAAAGTTAAGGAAGCTCAACTTCAGGACGAAGAATGTGAGAAGGTTAAGAAAAAGATATCTGAAGGAACCGAACCGAGATTCAAGATAGACAGTGAGGGACTACTGAGATTTGAGAATAGAGTTCGGGTACCGTCAGTGCCAGAAATTAAGGATGACATTTTGAGAGAGGCTCATAGCTCACGGTATTCAATTCACCCCGGTAGTACCAAGATGTACCAGGATCTTCGACAGCACTTCTGGTGGCCAAATTTGAAACGAGATGTTGCTGAGTGTGTTGCAAAGTGTCTAACCTGTCAGAAAGTGAAAGCAGAACATCAGAGACCAAGTGGTTTGCTACAACCCCTGGAAATCCCAGAATGGAAATGGGAACACATTACGATGGATTTCGTGGTTGGCCTTCCGACGACTCAGAAAGGCTACGACGCAGTATGGGTTATCGTTGACCGACTGACGAAATCCGCACACTTCCTTCCGATTAAAATCAGATTCAACTTAGACCAGTTGGCAAGGCTATATGTGAAAGAGATTGTTTCGAGGCACGGAGTTCCGGTGTCAATTGTTTCCGACAGAGATCCGCGTTTCACATCGAACTTCTGGAAGCGACTACAAGAATGCATGGGGACACAGTTGAGAATGAGTACGGCTTATCACCCTCAGACAGATGGGCAGAGTGAAAGAACGATCCAGACATTGGAAGATATGTTGAGAGCATGCATCATGGATTTTAAAGGAAATTGGGATGATCACCTACCGCTTGTGGAATTCGGTTACAACAACAGTTACCACGCTAGTATTGGCATGCCGCCTTACGAAGCGTTGTACGGAAGAAAATGCAGAACCCCGCTATACTGGGATGAAGTTGGCGAGAGACAACTATTAGGTCCAGAACTGGTACAGCAGACAGCAGAGATAGTCAAAGTGATCAGAACAAGACTGGTAGCAGCTCAGGATAGGCAGAAGAAATACGCCGATCCACACCGTAAGAACGTTGAGTTTGAATCGGGTAGCTATGTGTTCTTGAAAGTCTCTCCCTGGAAGGGGAAGATCAGATTCGGTAAGAAGGGAAAATTGAGCCCAAGGTTCATTGGACCCTTTGAAGTACTGCGAAGGATTGGAGAAGTTGCGTATGAGGTAGCCTTACCTCCGGCGCTTGAGAATGTCCACAACGTCTTTCATGTGTCAGTTTTACGCCCTTACAAACCCGATTACAAACATGTGATTGAATATGAACCCCTACATTTTGAGAAAGACTTATCCTATGAAGAAATTCCTGTTCAGATTGTTGACAGGAAAGAGCAAGTCCTCAGAAATAAAATTATACCTTCTGTTAAGGTAATTTGGAGGAACCACAATGCTGAAGAAGCTACGTGGGAACTCGAAGAGCATATGATGAAGAATTACCCAGATTTATTTACTTAATTTTTTTGTTTATGCGATTCTGGGGACAGAATCTTTGTAAGGGGGGGAGAATGTAACGGGACGAAATTTAATTGAACCGTGATTCTGGGGACAGAATCCTTTCAAGGGGGGAAAGATGTGACAAACAAGATTTTTGTAATTTATTTTGAATATTTATTGAATTAAATAAATATTTTTGATGATTTAATTATTGAGTTAAATAATTAATTGATGAATTTGTGGTAGATTAATTTAATTATATGTGTCACATTAGTTAAATTAATGTGGTGAATTTTTATATTCAAAGTATGTATTTAATTGAGCTTATTTGATTAATATATTAATTAATAAGCATAATGTTATTCTAATTAATTTAATAATTAATTAGAGATTTATGATTAGACATAATTAATAAATAAGAATTTTAATTATGTGACTATGTGATTTAATGTAGATTTATGCTATTTTATTTAATTGATTTAAATAGGATTATTGATTAATTAAAAGTGTGACATTATTAAACTATATTATAGTAAGTTAATTAAAATAAATGAGAAAGGATTCCTTAAGCTAGCCAAACAAGGCCTTAAGGGGAGTTGGTCAGTTAACCCACTAAGGGACCAACTGACAACCACTCACCCATTATATATTATACGTATTATACTTATATACATATATACTATATCAATTCATATATTCATATCAGAGAGAATTTTGAGAGAAAAGATTGAGAAAGAAGAATTGGAAAAGTTTATATCATCATCCTTGAATCATCTTCACAAACTAGCAAGGGTAATTCCTTCTCCTAAGTTTTTAAATTCAAGTTCTTAAAGTTTTCCATTAACGTATGTTAGATTCTCTGTGAATAACTAATTTGATAATTAATGTATGATATGATTTTATATGTGTTATTGTATGATCATAACATGTTGTATATCATGTATGCATGATTTAGTGCGATTAAATCCATGTAGTTATGCTTAATTTGATTTTTCAAAAGTTACAGAGTGTAGAAATTGTACATATGGCCCATATGGCCCTTACGTACAAAATTTACACACCTTATGCGTTTATTTAACTTAAATTAACACTTGAATGTGATTGTGTACATTTAAACGAACAAAATGGAAGTTAAACGAACGGATTCGGTGTTATAACGAATCCGTAACGTTGAATTCTTGTTTTCTTTCAAAACTTTATAAAATATTGAAAATAGTGAAATTAAATGTTGTGATTTGTGTAATTCCGTGATTTAAAGTGTTAAAAGCATGCTTAGAACATGGTATGATGTTTCTGTAAATTCTATATCTCATGGGTAGCCTTAAATTCATTTCGTTAGTTTAATTTGGATTTATTTGGGTTGCTCTGTGTGTCATTCGCGAACTGGAAATCTGGGTCTGCGTTGCCGCGCGGCCGCGCTGGTCCCAAGGGTAACTGGCGCGCGGCCGCGCCCCTTGCAGAAATTTGAAATTTTTTTGCTAAGTGTTCGTGTGTTCTAAGAGGTGGTTTAAAACCTAATGTAATGAACATAAAGATATGCTAAACATATAATAAGAGGTTAATAACTTATATTACGTGAGTAATTAATAAGTTAATTACATGACTTGAATCGTTAATTGTATAGTCCAATAACGTGCTCAAGACCGATGTGTGTGATTCGATACGTATATCGAGTTATTGATTAATTTATATTGTGAACGTATTGATGTGTAGGGTTTAATAAAGAACGTGAATTATAATTGTAGCTTGTGCAAGAGGCAAGTATCCTATCCCTAATTTATTGATTTAGCAAGTTCCCTAAATTCTAATTTATTCATTTATTAAGCCTTAGACTTGTGTTTCTATATCGAGTAAGCTCGTGTTTTTAATTGTTCAAGTTCGAAATTCATATTACATATTGTAACTCTTTTAAAAGCATGATTCAGTGATACAATACTTATTCGATTGTATACTCTTGAGATTTATTATTCAAGTTGAGTATCGATGTTATTGTTGAACCTTATAGGACTAGTGAACCCTTATTGATTCGACTAGTCCATAGTTGATGAACGTTCTAAATTCCAAAATACTTATTGAGCTTATCCAAACCAAACTTCCTTTGGTGCGGACTCTGATGTCAAAACTGAGATGAACAACCCTGTAAAAGGGGATTATTTACGCTTTAGCGTTGAGATATTGTGCACAATATGGTACTAAGGGCTGATCCCCCTAAGTACGAGAAGTAGAGTCCATAGTCTTATGACTGTTAAAGGTTTTAAGTATAAACACTTTACAACCTAGGACATAGTTCAAGGTCTTATGACCCTCAGATGATATTTTGATTCCTGTTATTTATCCTCGAGTCAAAAGTTGAGTTTCTTTATTCAGATGTCCTTGATTCACTCGCATGTTATTATATTGTTGTCATATTATTATACTTGTGGGCAACCGTGCTCACTCTTGCGTAATAATAACATTGCAGTTAAGAACGAAAGGTCTGACGAGCCTTCTACTAGCAAAGGCAAGGGCAAAGTCAACAAGTGATGAAGACTTGTTGTTTATTTTATGTGTTTATGTTTCAGACTTATGTTAAAGTTGTGTAAAACTTATTTAATTAGTTATATTTCCGCATTTGATATTTAAGGTTAAGTACGACCTGGGATTGATGTATTTCTTTTCAGATGTTGTAACCCCATAAGGGGAGGATTATTTCTATTTATTTCATGGTTTGCATTTACTATGGGTAGATAGATAGATGATATTTGTACAGTGAACACCAAGTCCCGTGGAAATTGAAGTACCCGGATTTGGGGGTGTCACAATTTCGTGGCCATTTTACTGCTTTTACACACTTCCCCATACTGGGTGCTCTCCTCGGTCACTAGGTGAATATTTTTCTGTCAATTTCAATTCCAATGCGGGCACAGGAGTGAAAATCCATCGCCCTTTTTACTATTTATATATATATATATATATATATTTTATTTCTGTCACAACCTGGATTATTTCGTGGCTATTTAAAGTTTATATATATATATATTATTATATATATATATAAATTCCAGTCCGGGCTTGCGAGTGAAAACCTATCGCCCTTTTACAGCTTTTATATATGTAACTATATATATTGCATTATTCAATTTATTCAACTACTGCATTTAACGTTCATTTTTATATGAATCTGCATTGACATATCTGCAGGCGAACTAGATTTATCCAAATCTCGCCAATTCTAGCTTTCAACAGTTCAAATAGGTCCCGACAGAACCTGGAAGCTATAATGGATGAGATTTCTTTAAATCTAATCATTTTTATAGTTTCAGCTTCAAAAGCAACCTCGGGTCCCTTAGATCACTATCTAGTGGGAACGAGATGCTTTGGCCACGCGCAGCCAGGATTTACTGATGAATCCTTGGTTCCATTGCGACGTGATGACGCATACAGTTATCTCTGTACAAATTTGAACTGTGCAGGTTTATTGGCTACTCATATGTGAGCCTAGGAATCATGGGATTCATAATCAAACTGATCAGAATTTGATTCCCACGATGGACAAACTCTGATTTACAGATGTACCCTGCCAATTTTTCTGTAAAAAATGTACATGCACAGACCTTAAAACGGTTTTTCAGATTTAAGGTCTCAACATGGTGAAAATATGGATTGTCGTGTCAGCGTCCCTCTGATGGTTTTCATACCCATGAGGAGACCGACACTTTATATTTCTGTGGTCGAGGATGCTTCGCAGACCGATAAATCACTATTTACATGCAGCCTTAAGGCTATAAAGATAAAATTGAGAGTAGCGATATGCTTCAATTCCTATGTCAGCGTAAAAACCATCTTTCAAAACATCATTGTCAAATCAATTCAAAAGCTTTGATGTAAGACCCCAACTTTTATGAATAAAGATTTAATTTTCTTTATATATTATTTCGAAATAGTAAGGTGTTGATTTGATAAATATGAAAGTTATGGGTGAAATGTGCAAATATTTTTAAAATGAGCAAGTGGTTATAAAATATTCTTGTTGTCGAGGAATATTCATTTGGTCGTGGAATATTCTTGTTGTCGGGGAATATTCGTACGACGGCGCAGCTATTTGTGGGCCCCCACAACGGAATAACTGTCGGATATAGAAAGCGACAGAAATAACTTTTTTACAAGATAACGGCGTAGTTGTTACCGTTAGTACTGTTGAAATACCCGGTGGTTAAAATACAGTACGCGGTGTTGCGCAGTAGCACACGGTATTGCACAGTATTTCTAATTATTGAGTCTTACGTGAGAAGGAACCTACTCAATTATTGTTACAGTATTTACTGTTCAATATTTTATATTATTGACTCAATAATTGCTACGTTGATATTTTATATTATTGACTCAATAATTGCTGCATTGATATTTTATTGACTCAATAATTGCCACGTTGCTATTTTTTATGATTGATTCAATAATGGCTACAGTTGATATTTTGTAGTATTGATTCAATAATTGTCGTTGCACAGTATTTCACGTTATCAACTCAATAATTCATATTATTTGAATAATATTATTAGATAGCATTATTGACAATGTCTAAGGAAGTTCTGTCTAGGAGGGGTTATTTAATTGCGCGCCAGTAGGGAGAAGTCCTTATCGGAAGGCCCCCTCTTTCCTGGGAACGACCTGGTTGTTAATATTGTAGTTCTATAATATTATTTGTGAATAATTAATTATTGATTTATATGATAAGAAAATATTTATTTTGTGGATATTAAAGAAGGAATTAGTGCTGATGTGTTTTTATCAGTATTTTGGTGTGGAAAATCATCTGTTTATGGATTTCGGATAATTTATGTTTGGAATTTGGAAACATTTCCTTCTACAAAGTTGTAGAGAATTAAATTTCCTATGGAAAGGACATAGAATTTGAATTTTTCTGACAAAGGGGCTATTTATTATGAATTATTGAAGTTTCAGAAAATAAATATTTTTTTTAATAAAATGGTGGGCCCCACTTTTGTTTCTTGGTTGAAAAATCCTGATTTCATAGCAGCCGGCGGCGGAAAATTTTTTTTAAAAATATATTATTTTAGTCTCCTTTGGCATCCTAAGCTTTTCCTATAAATAGGGTGCTTAGGTTAGAATTGAAAATCATACCAGAATCATAAGTTTTCTCTCTCTATAATATCGAGCGTATTTTTGTGAGTATTTCAATACTTTGAGTATTACTATTCAGTACAAGCTTCCGTCGGTATTATATCCGATATTCCAGTCAGAGATACTGTTCTTTTGAGGTAAGGGATGTTATTTCTTTCGTAAATGATGTTATTCTTCTCAATATCATTATACAAAAATATTGTCATGGATTTTATGTTGAAATTCTTACTTTTTCCGTCGGGGTTACTATTCACGTATACGGCACTATTCACGGGAAAATTTATTTTTCTTCTATTTGTCCAAATTGTCTGTTAAGGTTACTATCTTTGATTGTATCCAAGTTTTGGGCTTTATTCTTGAATTTTGCTCCACAAAGTATTATTATGGATTATTCTTGAATTTGGATAAACTAAATGACGAATCCCTAATCTTTGTCTTTTATCTCACTGGATTCGTTCTTTAAAATATTTTTTATCATCCTCAGTCCTAAAAGGTGATGTAACTGAATATCTTTGGCCTGTAGAGCAAAGATGAATGATTACCTGATGAATATCTTTGGCCGTAGTGCAAAGATGACAGGTGTTGAGATGAACATGACCACTGATGATACAAATGAATAACTTTGGTATGTAGTGCAAAGATGAATATTTGATGAGATGGATATTGATTGATGTTACAGTGATAAAATATTGATGATGAACGGTTATTTCCGCTGCGAATATTGATCTAAAACATGTTGTCAATAATATTTTATCTGAACTGTTGAAGGCTAACGATAATTTATTTTCCATTATCTTAGTCATAATATTCTTTACTGAGCTAGTTGAGCTCACCCTTTTCATCTGTTGTCCTCTTCAGGAAATGAGAATGTTGCGGGAACTAGTCGGGGGACAGAGTGATGGTCCGAGTTAGAGCAGTAGTAGTCCTCACTATTTCTGATAAATAGTGTGATAATAATTGTAATGAGGACTTAGTTTGAATCTTAATATTTTCTACATATTTGTATTGACACTCACAGTTGTGTGGTCGTATTTTGCACGACCGTATGATATAAAGTTTGTATTTGAATTCTGTACCATGTATTTGGCGACTCAGAATGGGTTGGGTTGAATGGACCTATTCTGGGGGCGTCACATTTTACAAATCAAATTAATTGCTTTTTGCAATTCAAATCAAAGACTGATTTGCAAAATCAAATCAAACCCTTCGTATATAGGCTCAACAAAGTTTGTCAAAGCTTTCAATCAATCAAAAGGCCCAATTTTCAAACAGCATTCACTCACGCATTCCAGTTTTAAGGATTGAAAAGATTGCGGTACCGTGTTTACACGGGAGTCATGGGGTGCCTAACACCTTCCCCACACTTAACCAAGCCCCCGAACTTAAAACTCCGATTTTAAAGATCAAGTTTCGATAGTGTACAGCAATTGGGCCTATTTTCAAATCCAATTCGGTTGAATTGGTACAACTATTTTTAAAACTACCAACTGGCGAATCTATTTAAATTAAATCGTCGACATATACACATGTTGGCCTCTTTCCTAAAAAGCCGTTCAAAACCTTTTTTGCAATAAAAAGAATAAGGGTAGAGATAACTTAGGAAGATCGATTTGAGGAAAACCGGGTTATAAAACCGACCCGCGGTATTTCTTAAATTTTCCAACGTCGACAGCTATCTAATAATATCATTTCAATAATGTGTGACAATTATTGATTTAATAATTTAAAATATTGTGTAGTGGTTACTGTGATAATTATTGAATCAATAATATAAAATACTATGCAATTATCAATGTAACAATTATTGACTCACTAATATAAAATATTGAACAGTAATTACTGTAACAATTATTGAGTAAGTGACTTCTTACGTAAGAATCAATAATTAAAAATACTGTGCAATATCGTGTGCTACTGTGCAACAACGCGTATTACTGTTCTATTATCACCGGGTATTTCAACAGTTTTAACGGTAAAAGTTTTGCTGTTATTTTCAGAAAACTTATTCTTGTCGTTTTCTTCATCCGACAGTTTTTTGTTATGGGGCCCACCAATGATTGCGTCGTCGTACGAATATTCTCCGACAAAACGAATATTCCCTGACCAAACGAATATTCCCCGACACAACGAATATTTTATGACCACTTGCTTACTTTGTAAAATTTGCACATATCACCCATAACTTATCGCATTTATCAAATCCACACCTTACTATTTAAAATTATATATGGAGGAAATTAAATCTTATTCATAAAAAATTGGGGTCTTACAGTATAGGGTTAGTTTAATATAGTGGGAGTTAATAGTGTTAGAGATGAACAGAATTGTATAGTAAAGTTTTTGGAAATAGTTAAAGTGGATGAAGAAGAAATGGATATTCTCAAATCTACTAGCTATGCTAGATTTCGAAATTTATTAGAATCGTGTTGATAGTCACACTATGGTGTTTTGAGGAAAAGAATATATATATATATATATATATATATATATATATATATATATAATATTGGGTCAAAGTGTTGAACCAATAAGTTTAAAAAAATCGGTTATTTCTTATGTCTATGCTAACTGTTTCAACTAGACAAGTGGTTTGTAAAATATCAGAATATATTTTATATAGTCATTAATCCATCATTAGTATGATGTAGATATGACAAATGATAGAGTCATCAGTGTAGCTTAACCTAGTGTTGGATGTGATCTAAGAATCGTCAACCCACTATGGTATGACAAAGTCATAAAATGACGACATTCTCAACGGTTTGTTGAAAACAGTGCGATACTATGCGTCATAAAATTATTTTCTGTATTTTTAGTAACTAAAGAGGTGTTGATGCCATTTGAATCGGCTAGACACAAATTCAGATATTGCTTATGTTAAGCTTTTGAATTTTCCAACTAAATTGATTGAGTATGAACTCCAGATTGAGTAAGAACTTACTTATAATGGGATTATTTTATACTGCGTCCTGGGGATGGCAAAGAGGAACTGAAATAATTGTTCCGCATAGATAGTGTTGATCGACATAGAACATCTAAAATATAAAATTATGTTCATGCGAAATATCGACAAAGATATTATGGGTCAACAAATGGCATAAATAGGATGATCACCTATATATATATCCGTAAGATATGTCGGTTTGCAGATAAATGTCTGTTGAAACCTTTTCAGAAACAAGTTTATGGTCTTTATGACTTTATTATAATACAGAAAGTTTTTTTGAGCGAATCTTTTGGATTCTTGAATTATTCATATTGCTTCACAATTATTGAACAATTGTAGAGAATTTCTATTTTCTGGAGGTTGGGTATAGAAAGAATGAAGTCCTTAAAAGGAAGTAAGTCGTAGAATACGACATTGGTTTATGAATCCTTGATGAAGGAAAAATGTAGAGTTATGAGAAATAAATATTTTCGGATAATGAAAATTGATAAGGAATAGTAACGTGAAATTGGAAACGTGAAAAAATAATGGTATAAGGAAAAGTTATGTTGAAATGATTCAACGATAAGGTTATGAGAAAGAATAAGATCTAAACCGATTAAGAACGATGCGGTATTGTGATTCCGAGGACAGAATCCATATAAGGAGGGAAAAATGTAAGAACCCGAATTTTTGAGAATTATTAAAATAAAAATTTAATAAATAAAACTCTTATTAAATGATATGTTGTGTGATATTATATTACATATGTAAATATGTGTTATGCAATATGTGATTTTGTGCAAAATAAATATAATAGTAGTATATATTTATTATATGTAAATAAATGGTGAGAGTAATTTATTAAGGAAAATGAGATGGGTAAACTTAAAATAATTTATAATATTAAATTATTTTAATGAAGTTAATTGGTGGCATTAGATACACTTAATGTATAACCATTGTTTTATTAAAAAAAAAATCATATATTACATTATGGAGTGTAATTTATGTATGTTTTTATTGTAGTGAATATATTATTATATTGATTACAGTTAAATTGTTGAAAACAATTTAGAGAAGGGAGAATGAAATAATTAGTTTAAGTATACAAATATTATGGTATACTGTAATTAAAGGATATTAAAATAATTTCTAGATTTGAATTATTTTAATAAAGACATAATATTATTTTAATGATAATATTGTCTTATAGATATGGTTTTGTATGAGGTAAGGAGTATGTTTATGTAATATGGTAAGTATATTAAGTTATATTTTCTATATGTAAATAAATTGACATAATTCAATTTATAATGTGAGATAATAAATTTATTATTTATTTTCCATATATGATGAGAGTATATGTGCCTTACATGGAATAATTGCAAGGTGATAAATATATATATATATTACTCGAGGAAATAAAATTATTGAGAATAGTTTAAGTAAGGAAAGCAAAAGAGGTAGTTTGAGTATATAATATTTTTATATACTTTACCCAAGAATATTAAAATAAATTCTTGCAAGGAATTATGTTAATAAGGCAAAGATATTATAATTAATACAATATCTTAAGTAAACGAATAATTTCTTTTATGTGAGGAAGTATGTTAAACGCATTTATTTTGCGTATATAAAATGAAAGTGTAATAAAAACATAGCATATTATGTTTTATTGTGGAATGCATAATTTATATATATATATTATGTATTGCCAAGAGGGTAAGAATAGTTTTAAAAGAAAGCTAAAAGGTTCAAATAATAACTTACTAAATATACTTAGGTTATTAAGAGAGGGTTATGTAATTAAAATAAAACATAACTAAGCCAATTTGGAAGCCTCTTAGCCGTGTACTGTTACAAGATTAGAGCCCAAGACATTTTCCTTGAGTTGCCGTGAAGAGAAGGGAGAAAAGAGGGAGGAGCAAACAATTTGGGTAGGGAGCAAGCTAGGTTCCTCTCCTTCTCTATCAGCCGAACACTCCCTCCTTTCCCCCAAAATTGTCGAGCACTCCCCTGCTCAAAACAGCCCATCCAAACCACTTCCTTATCAATCAATTCCAATTTTAGCTCAGCTAAACACAAGAAGTAAAGCTAAGGAGAGCTTATTGAAATTGAAAACAAGCTAGCTAAGGTATATAATTCATCCGTGGTATGTTAATATTTATGAATTCAAAGCATGAGCAAAGTTGGTTGTTTATTTTTTTAGAGTGAAATCAGTTAGCAAATGAATTGGTTTTGGATTGGGTTATTGTTTATGATCATATTATTTGGCAATGGGGATTTAATTATTGCATGCTAATTACATTAGAAACAATGAATTGAATTTTGAAAATAGTTAGTAAACTAACTAGTTATAGTTAATGATATTGGATTTGATTGTGTAATTGACTTCTATTGATTGGAATTAGAGATATGGAGCTAGTATGTGGTGTGCGGAGCTATACGGAGGAAAAATATGGGTGAATACCAAACTAAATGGCTATGCAATCAGCCCACCATTTTGACGCACACATTATATTCGTTAAATGGCCTTAAAGAGTAAAATGATTAAAAGTTTAGAATTTAACGGAGCCGAGACCTTAGACGAGTCTTATTATATTAAATAAGACTTATTTGTAAAGAAAGTTGGGTTGGATCGAGTCGAGGGGAGTTTTGGATGTCAAAACGAAGAGTTCAAAAACTAGTGCACAGTTGACCCTAAGAGACAAATTCGGGGCTACTTAGATATTCCAAAAAATTCTAGGCTTTTGGGGTATTATATTACACTGAATAAGCTTTCCATAGACTCTGAAACGAACTAATTTCGACTTCAGAACAATGAGTTATGACCATTCAAAGTAGTCGCATCAAAACTTTTCAAATCAGGAAAATCAAGTGCAGACATGTCCCTTGCGCAAATTTTCTGGGCTGATGTGTTCGGAATTCGGAAAAGGTCAGAAAATAAGAGTTGTAGCCTCGGAAGTTAGCTTCGCGTGGGCTCAAGAATCGCTCAAAAATGTTTTGAAACGAAAACGTTATGACTGTTTTAGCGAGAGAGGGTAAAGCAAAAACAAAAGTAAAAAACTGTTATGAACGTACACTTTTGGTGCTCTGTTTGGGCTGCCTAATGAACACAAAAAAGGGGTTTCATATTTTTAAAAAATATTTTCATATGATACGAAAAACATACTGAAATTTGGGAATTTTTCGATAAGCGAGCAAAGCGTGAGAAAATCGTAAAATGACTCATTTGTTATGCAAGGCAGCAGCACAGCAGCTGCCAGCGTTGTGCCAGTTGCGCGGCCGCGCGCGCACGTCACGCCGTGCTGTTGGTGCTGTTGCTTGGTGGGCTTTTTGAGCACTGTTTTGCTAGACTTCCATGACTCGTTTTCACAGTTAGAAAATTTTTAAATGTATTATGACATGAGGTCTATAACATACCAGAAATTCATCGTGGTTCGATTAATGGTTTGAGAATTAAAAATGAGCGAAGGAGCATAACAGAACTTAAAATTTGGGCGACGCCGAGCGTCGACACCCCGAGCGATTTTGACGTTCGACGTTCTGAATCGCGTTCTGACGAAATAATAAGTCATAATAAATCTAATAATGTCCTACAGGGCAAGATTTGACTAAAAATAATATTTTATGCCGAGAAACTTCCTTTCGGGCATAAATAAAGCAATAAAATTATGTAATAAATATAAATTAACATATTTAAGTAAAATAAAAATCAAGGTTGCCTATAAAATTATTTTGTGGTGCAACGAAGGGCGAGGAACCTTTAAAAATTTATATTAAATATAAAAATGATATTTTGAGTTTTCGGGGGTTCAAAATGAGAATTTTTTAGCCAATATTTGTTTATTGATACATATGTTATATATATATATATATATATATATATGTGTGTGTGTGTGTGTGTGTGTGTGTGTGTGTGTGTGTGTGTGTGTGGTGAGAACGTAAATAGTTATGAAACGAAAAGCGTGGAACCGTTAAAAATATTATAATGGTCCTAAAAGTAATGCAACGAAGGTTTTCGAAATTTGAAACAGAGATTTTGAACAAAGAATTGTCTAACGGAGTGTGTATATATATATATATATATATATATATATATATATATATATAATATAATATAATATAAAGTGAGAATGCAAATTATTCGTGAAAATAAATACGAAGTTAATTTGCTAATGAAGTAAAATATTGGCGTATGAGGTAATGATCTGAATTGACTCATGAGTAGATCAACAACTATAAAAAATAGTTAAATCAAGAAATAATATAGTAAGCTGAGTTTTTTTTTACTATAAAAGATATATAATATCTTTTTAAAACATGAATTTGCAAATAAAGGCAAAAGATATTTCTAAAGTGGAATGTAAATGATTTAAGCTTCGATATGTAATATATTTACATATGAAAATGTGGGGGACCTTTATTTTGCGTAAAAAGGTTAAAAATAATTAAGTTTTTAAATAAATTAATATTCGTTTTGAGTAAGAATGATTAATGTTAGTTTGTATAAAATTAATAATTATTATTGATAAATATACATGCATGTTTTGTAACATATTTAATTATCTAATATGTTTGTGCATGTAAATATAATTCTGTACGAATTATGGAGAAACTCTAAGTTCAATTTTGGGGTATTCTCCAATCAAGGCAAGTTTTTCAGTTCTGCTATGTTTGTGGATTGTATGTGATTATATGGTGAGTTATACACCATGTTTATTAAATTTTTAAAGTCAAAATATGACTAAGTCAATTGAGTTATGGAACTCAATTTCTATATGTGATCTGTGATAGCATGTGCTGTATGAGAATGTGTTATGTAAAAGGAATGTATAAATGTATTGCATGAAATTATATTATATAAATGATATGCCTAATAGAAGAATTATTGATGCATGAATATATACATTGCAAAGAATTATTGATGCATGTAGAATATGCATAGTAAAGAAAGCATGTTTTATATGGTGAATATAGAGTTGTGTGCTATATGAAACATGATAGATTGTTAAATTTGCTGGGCCGTCGAGCTAAATCTTGCAAACACAAATATTTTGCAGGTTAACGATGTTATGCAATATTACTTGCTATTTGGAGGATGAAGGGTTGAACGATGTACGAAATGAATACATTTCCTTGAGTTAAAAATGGTACAAAGCTATGCTTGATGATTTTGATATATGTAACTAGCAGCTAGGTGTAGTTTAAAATATTCAATAAAGAATATGTTGGGATGTGATTATTTGGGTCTGGCCATGGTGTAGCCCAATCTATTTAATGGACCAAATTTAATGTTGGCCCATATATGTTTGTTATCTATTTTAGTGGGAGAGCCCTTATTAAAGTAAGATTGTATTTCTTTATTTGGTGGGATAAGAAGATCTAACTTGGGAAGGAAGCGATCAATCATTAATTGCAGTTATAAGGTGATTCTAAAAAGGACTCATTCTCTTAGTTAGATTCGGGTGGATGTGACTTTTATAAATATAGCTACAAGCAAGGGTTGAAGGATACATCACAATATATATCATACAATACACAATTTGTACTCTCTTTATTATTATAGTGGAATTCTCTCTCTCCCATTGATTTTTTCTCAATTGGGTTTTCACGTAAATTCTTGTGTTCATATTTTATCTCTCTTTATTTATGTTTATGTGAGTGTATTTCGTGAATTGAGTTCACAACAATACAATCTACCGTTGGCGCTGTTTTGGCCTGCCTTTTTGGTGATTTCGTCTGGCGTGCAAAATCTGGCGTTAACATTGGCGCCGTCTGTGGGAAGCGAGACACTTGTTCTAGTGTCGAATTAAAATCACCAAATTTAATTGGAGATCCTACATATAAATCTAAGTTGTCCTTTTTTATTAAATCAATAATATATATATCCAGCATATGCATGAGATTTTTGTTATTGGTCCGATGTGTTCATAATATTTTTGTAGTATCATCATAATAGTATACGTGTTTTGAATACTAATCTATACAAATTACACACCCTCTTAAATTAGTGGGTTCTTGTTTGTAACAGCATGAACAATTTGTATAAGAATTATGTGTCGGTAACATGACTAATGTTAATTTATATTAATGCTGCAAAAAGGTATTGTCAATTTATACATAATAAATTTTGAATAGCATTAACTCGTGACCGAAAATAGTTGTCCGAATGATACCAATATAAAGTATGTTATTGTCTTGTCAAATCAGACACCACTTTGCCCTTTCTTAGCTATTATTTATTTATTCATATATAATCTTTTTGTATTGCAAAAAGAATATATATATATATATATATATATATAATGGATATTGTGTATAGAGATAAACCACCCCTGTTGCTTTTGGAGAACGTGACCTTGTTAAGTTTGTTTGTTTATTTTGTGAAACTCTTCTTCATCAACAACAGCCGAAGCGTAATTAGGACCTTAAACACTTATTCATCTTCTTCTAATTGTTGTGGGAATCGAAATTTGAGAAGAACGTTTGTGACACCCCCAAATTCGGGTACTTCATTTTTACATGATTTGGTGTTCACTTTCTAACTATAACAAACATCTACCCAATATATCTCAAAATAAATTACAATCTTTATATAAAATCTCCCTTAAAACAAGGGTTACAACCTTAAAAAAATAATCCCAGGGTTACTCTAACCTTGACATAAACAATAAAGTGCGGAAATAAAAACATATCATTCAAGTCTTATTACAATCCTTCTCAATTAAATAAAAACAATTCTTCACTTGCTTTGATTTCCCTTGCCCTTACTCGTAGACGGAGCATCAGCGTTATCAACCTTAACTGAAATTATTATTTAATGCAAGAGTAAGCAAACAACAGCTCACTAGAGTTTAACAATAATAAATACATGAAAAGATATCTTTAAAAAGATTTGAATAACTAAGCTTACTTCAACAATAAAGAATTGAATAATAATTCTCTATCAACATTAAAATTCGAATATATAATTTATCCGAGGGTCATAATACTTTTGAACTCTTGTCCTAGGTTATAAATATTTCTATTTAAATCTTTAACAGTCAATAAGACTATGGACCTTAACTCGTACTTAGGGGGATTAGCCCTTCGTACCATGTATTGTGCACAAACATCTTAACGCTATGCGTAGTAAGCTCCCCTAGTAAATAGGGTTGTTCAACTAAGTAATTTAAATTCAAGTCCGCACCAAAGAAAGTTTGGTTTGGATAAGCTTACAAGGGTAATTTAGAATTCACATTCATCAACTAAGAATTAGTTGAATCGACTTTCAATAATTCATAAATAAAAGAATTATGAATTAACATATGCTTTAGAAGTAAACTTAAAGCATTTAAAATAATAACTGGATCTTACTTGAACAATAAGTTAAGATCATTTCAATTAAATAAACAATTGTCCAATACAGAAATGAAAAGGACATTCTCAATAATGAATATATGAACTCAAGAAATTGTATAGAATTAACAAGTTTAGGGTTAGAAGACTTGCATAAAAATTAATACAAGATCAGGGTTTAGAAAACTTGCCTCAAGAGCAAGCTACTTAACTCAATTCACGTACTTTAATACTTCCTACACATATATATTTAATCACAATAACCTAAATTAGTTAACACATAAATAATTCACATAATTGGTTAACTCTCATGGTTAACTCATTCCAGTTAAATAACTAAATAATAATTAACCATCACATAGTTAATTACATCACATAGGCATGCTCACATAATTAAATCAATTATGTATTTAACCATATTATAATTAAATAATTATAATTTAAACACTTAATCTAATTATAATTACTTAAATTATAAACAATTATAATTTAAAATCAATTAAACTACATCATGCATTATAATTACATAATTTATAATTAATCATGTATTTATCAATTATAATCTATAATAATCATGCACTTATTAAATTATAATTACATAAATTATAATTTAAATTAACATCTAATTGATTAAAATAAATCAACTCCTATACATTATAATTTCACAGAATTATAATTTAAATTAAACATTTAATCTTAATTATAATTAATCAAATTATAATTAAGTAACTTATTTTATAATTAAATAATTATAGCTTATAATTTAAATACTATATTAGGTTTTCAAAACTTCCTTTTTCTCAAATTATGAAATTATCAACTTCATGTTAACACATGTTATAGCAGCTAGATACATGCTCATTATCTTAGCAATAATATAATGGAAACATAAAAACACACTGCACACTTGATTAAAACTCACTGCCTCTGCCTAGGACACGGCGCAGCTGCGCCACCTTTAGCCTTGACACAAGCGCAGCTGCGCTGGTGTCAATCCTGAAAACCCAGCGGCGCAGCTGCGCCGCTTCTGCCCTTGCTGCCTGCGTAGCTGTGCCAGCACACGGATAGAAATAGAGCAGCTTACGAACAGTGCCGAGAAAAACCAAATGGGCTTAGTTCTCCACATCGAGTTCTCAATTTAGCCAAAGATTGATTCATATAACATTACAGAAACATCATATAAAGCTTCTAACACACTTTTAACATACCAAGACATCAAATTACAAGATTAAAATACTTAATTTTAAATAAAAACTTGAGAAAATCATTTTTCTCCCCAACTCATAATTTTCATAAAACAATTCTCTGTGATTTCAATTCTAAACCAATTCAATTCATAATACCCACATTATTTATGTTATAGAAGCTAGTAACATGAACAACTATCAATTTGCACAATTCACATATATAATTCATCACTTTCTACTCTATAATCAACCAAAACATGAAAACTCCATCAGAACACATATTCCCCATTTAAAACTTGCTTTTACAATACTTTGATTTATGAAAATCATTTATAGCATATAACCCACTATCAACAACACATGAATACAATCTATATATATTCACCATTCATGTTTAAACAATTATATAACAACTTATTTTTAACAGAGAACGAATATAAAAAACATATAACTGAGTTCTATAACAATTAGAGATTATAGATGATACCTTTTGTTAATAGGTTGAAAGAGAAGGTGATGTGAGTTCAATTCTAGAAATTCTTCTTCCTCTTTTCTCTTCTTCTCTAACTCTTCTCTGCTCTTCCTTCTCTCTGCTCTCTTTTCTTCTTAGTTCTTAGTTAGACTTAGGATTAGAACTAACGTAGTAGATATATTATAACTGATATAATATACATATACTAATGATATATATGTAACTGCTAATTAATTAAGATATATAATAAATACATATTATTATATAAGTTACAACTAATTGAATTTGAAAAACATTAAGGCTTGTTTGGCCAAAACAACATTATTTTTAAAAACAGATTATTATTACTAAGGCCATGTTTGGTAAAACAATTTAAAATCCTTTTTGTTTTATTTTAACAAATCATTTTAACAAATACTTTAATGTTATATTTTAATCAATTAAATATTAAACAACTAATTTAATCAATTAAAATCTAACATCAATAAATCACATAAAATTTGCCACATAATTATAATTACTCGCTAATTATAATTCATGTAACACTTCATCACATAATTCATCTAATTCAATTATCTCAATTAAATTAGAACTATAATATAAAATTAATATACACATTCATTTAATTAATATATAACACTTAATTAAATCACTTCATAAATCACATAATTTATTTATTTAACTCAATAAATAATTCACATAAAATATTTATATAACTCAATAAATATTTAAAATTAAATATAAAATCTCAATCGTTACAATCTTCCCTCCTTAAAAGGATTCTGTCCCCAGAATCACACAAAAAAAATTCTCAAAAGGATTCTGTCCCCAGAATCACACATAAAAAAATTCTCGTCTATTACATTCTTCCCTCCTTAAAAGGATTCTGTCCCCAGAATCAATATATAAGGGGTTACACCAAATTAATCAAATAAATGCGGATAAGATTTCATCATAACATCTTCGAGTTCCTACGTAGCTTCTTCAACACTGTGGTTCCTCCAGATTACCTTAACAGAAGGTATCACTTTATTCCTAAGTACTTGTTCCTTTCTATCAACTATTTGAACAGGCACTTCTTCATATGTTAATTCTTTATCAAATTGTAAAGGTTCATATTCTATTACATGTTTATAATCATGCTTGTAAGGTCTTAACACAGAAATATGGAAGACATTATGTATATTCTCAAGCTTCGGAGGTAATGCAATCTCGTAAGCTACCTCGCCAAGTTTTTGCAACACCTCAAAAGGTCCAATAAATCTGGGACTCAACTTTCCCTTCTTACCAAATCGAATCTTCCCCTTCCAGGGAGATACTTTCAGGAACACGAAACTTCCTGGTAAGAATTCTTGATTTTGTCGATGAAGATCGGCATACTTCTTCTATCTGTCTTGAGCAACAACTAATCTCGTTCTGATCAACTTCACAATTTCAGTGATTTGTTGTACCAATTCTGGTCCCAATAATTGACGTTCACCGACTTCATCCCAGCACAAAGGAGTTCTGCATTTTTTACCGTATAACGCTTCGTAAGGCGGCATGCCAATACTCTCATGATGACTATTATTGTAGGCGAACTCCACCAACGGTAGATGATCCTCCCAGCTTCCTTTAAAGTCCATCACACAAGCTCTCAGCATATCCTCAAGCGTCTGAATTGTTCTCTCGCTCTGTCCGTCAGTCTGAGGATGATACGCTGTACTCATTCGCAATTGCGTTCCAAGATATTCTTGCAATCGCTTCCAGAAATTAGACGTAAAACGTGGACCTCTGTCGGACACAATTGACACCGAAACACCGTGTCGAGAAATAACTTCCTTCACGTATAGCTTCGCTAGCTTATCCAAGTTGTACTTAACTCTGATCGGCAAAAAGTGGACTGACTTCGTCAGTCGATCCACTATAACCCATATCGCATCAAATCCCTTCTGAGTCGTTGGAAGACCTACCACAAAATCCATCGTGATGTGCTCCCACTTCCACTATGGAATTTCTAACGGTTGTAGCAAACCACTCGATCTCTGGTGTTCTGCTTTAACTTTTTGGCACGTAAAGCATTTCGCAACGCATTCCGCAATGTTCTTCTTCATATTCGGCCACCAAAAATGATGCCTGAGATCCAGGTACATCTTTGTACTCCCAGGGTGAATAGAATATCTAGAACTATGAGCTTCGCTCAGAATTTCCTCTTTGACCTCAGGTACTGGCGGTACCCAGATTCTACTTTCAAACCGTAACAGACTTTCATTATCGATCTTGAACTTGAACTCTTCACACATTCTTCATCGTGAAGTTGTGCTTCTTTCACTTTGTCTACTAGAGTAGAACCAGTGGTTACTTGAAACAACATCTCATCCGTTTCCTTCAGAAGCTTCACCTCTAACTCCAATCTAGCCATCTATTCTATTAACCGATCCTGATCAGTTAACACGTTCAGCTTCTCCCGACCTTTCCTGCTCAAAGCGTCGGCGACAACGTTAGCTTTACCCGGATGGTAAAGTATCTCGCAATCGTAGCCTTTAATCAGTTCCAACCATCTTCTTTGGCGCATGTTCAAATCTTTCTGGGTAAATATATACTTCAGACTTTTGTGATCTGTGTATATTTCACACTTTTCTCCATATAAGTAGTGCCTCTAAATCTTTAGGGAAAACACTACTGCCACCAATTCTAGATCATGGGTCGGATACCCCTTCTCATAATCCTTTAGCTAACGTGACGCATAGGCAATGACTTTGCCGCTCGGCATCAACACACAGCCTAATCCTTTATGTGAGGCAGCGCTATATACTACGAAATTCCCCGAACTATCCGGTAAAGACAATACAGGCGTAGTACTCAGCCTCTTCTTCAGCTCTTAAAAATTTTCCTCATATTTCTCCGTCCAAACAAATTTAACCATTTTACGAGTCAAATTCATCAACGGAGTTGCGATTCTAGAAAATTCTTGGATAAATCTATGGTAATAACCTGCCAATCCCAAGAAACTCCTCACTTTAGACGGCGTCTTCGGCTGATCCCAATTTATAACAGCTTTAACCTTCGACAGATCTACCGAAATACCATCCTTGTCGATTACGTGGCCAAGAAATTGCACACGTTCTAACCAGAATTCACACTTCGAGAATTTAGTGTAAAGTTTCTCTCGTCTCAGGGCTTCTAAGGTTAGTCGTAAGTGTTCAGCATGTTCCTCCTAGGTCTTGGAATAAACCAGGATGTCATCTATGAACACTACCATGAACTTGTCCAGAAATGGCTTGAACACCCTGTTCATTAAGTCCATAAATGCAGTTGGGGCATTCGTGAGACCAAATGACATCACCAAGAACTCGTAATAACCATATCGAGTCCTAAAAGTCATTTTAGGTATATCTTCCTTCCTCACCTTCAATTGATGATACCCGCTTCTCAAATCAATTTTCGAGAAGTACTTCGCACCCTTCAGCTGATCAAATAAGTCATCAATCCTAGGTAAAGGATACCTATTCTTGATCGTAACTTTATTCAACTCCCTATAATCAATGCAAAGACGCATCGATCCATCCTTCTTCTTCACGAATAAAACAGGCGCTCCCCACGGTGAAACGCTTGATTGAATATACTTCTTGTTTAGTAATTCTTGTAGTTGAACCATCAGTTCTTTCATCTCAACTTGAGCCATTCTGTATGGAGCCTTCAAAATCGGAGCAGTTCCCGGTGCTAGATTGATCACGAACTCTATCTCCCTATCTGGCGGAAGTCCTGGCAAATCGCTCAAAAAAATGTCCACAAACTCCTTAACTACTGATATCTCTTCCACCTTTGGGCTTTCCTTACTCGTATCTACTATGTAGGCTAGATATCCCACACAGCCTTGCGTCAGAAGTTTCTTGGCTTGCATAACCATCAGACAACTCGTTTGTCTAGGCGATTTGCTACCATAGAACACTAACTTCGACGGAGTCGTAAGGTTTACCAACTTCTTCTGACAGTCGATTATCGCCCCATGGTTGAACAACTAATCCATACCTAGTATGACATCGAATTCCCCAAGTTTTATCAGAATAAAATCTACTCTAAGCTCCTGACCCTTAATGTCCAGTCTACAGTTCTTATAAACGCTCCTAACAGGAATAACCTCCCTATTTGCAATCTCTATGTTCAAGGGGTAAACTAACTCTTATACAGGTAAGTCTAGAGTTTTAGCAAAATCATCAGATATGAATGAACAAGTAGCACCCGAATCAAATAATACATATGCATTTATACTATTGACCGAAATAATACCTGACACCATGTCTTTTGATTGCACAGCATCCTGCACCGTCATATTGAATGTCCGTGCAGTGGGTCGAACAGCTTGCAATGGTGCAGCGATAGTAACAGTACTGCCGCTTCCATTCCCTCCGCTCCCTGTTGACCCTGCGGTCAGCTTCTTCGGGCAGTTGCGAGCCATGTGATCCTTGGATCCACATGTAAAGCAAGCTCCCTTCTTCGGGTTTGGGCAATTAGGCGCGATGTGGCCTTCCTGACCATAGTTGAAGCACACCCGCTTTCCCTTCATGCACACGCCAGTGTGATTCTTACCGCATGTAGCACATGCTTCAAACTTCTTCTTCTGCTGGCTTCCCTGCTGACTCCCAGCAAAGGTATTGTCATTCCACTTCCTCTTCTGGTTCACAGCGCTGCTACCCCCAATCTTGGTTTCTACCTCATTCTTCTTCTTCTTATCTTGGTTGAACTTCGTCACCGCGTCGCTTCCTCCTTCAGCGAGTATGGCTTTCTCTAGCACAGCTGCAAATGTGTTCAGCTAGAACATGGAAACCTTGCTGTAGAGCCAGGGCTTCAGTCCCCGCTCAAACCTTCTCGCCATCCTAGCGTCAGAGCTGACCTGGTATGTAGCAAACCTGGCCAACTCGTTGAACTTAGCGGCATACACAGACACCGTCATCCCTCCTTGCTTAAGCTCTATAAATTGGACCTCCATCTGGTCCTGCGAACTCACTGGAAAGTACACCTCGTAGAACATTTCCTTGAAACGTTCCCACGTGATGACTCCTTCTCCCTCCCGGGTCTTGTTAGCCTACCACCAAAAACTAGCATCCGACTTCAACATGAAAGTCGCGAATGCTGTCTTCTGGTCTTCACCTACTCTGGCTACGTCGAATACCTTCTCCATTTCCATAACCCATGTCTGAGCTTCGATAGGGTTAGTCAATCCTTTAAACTCAGGCGGTCCTACTGCCTTGAATTCCTTGAAAGTAGTACTCTGCACTTGCGGCTGATTCGCAAGAGCTCCTGCCAACAGGTCCACCAACTGCTGAACCGAGTTGGGATTCGTCCCGTCATTATTGTTGTTGTTCGTCGAACCCTCGGGGTTTTGACGTTTTATTCTTCTTCTAGGAGGCATTTTCTGTTAAGAAAATATTATTATTAGACCCTTTATTCAATTTTTTTAAAATATTCAAGTTCATACTTAAACGTTTTAAATAATTCAGTTCACATAGAACACAGAGCACGCCAATAAACTTCTTTTATTCATTAGTCATAGTTTAAAAACATCAATCAGATAGCATTTATGCCATTTACATCATCCTTCCTGAACTGGAAAAGTTATAGGATTACATTATTAACTTATCCCATTCTTATCTCAAATTATGGGATTTACTTTATTTACTACAAAAAGCAACACATAAACAAAAGCTCTACTACTACTGCTACTGCTACTGCTACTGCCACTGCCACTGCCTAGGCATATTAATATGTCGCACAGCCTCTCTGCATTCCTCTTCCATTACCCGAAACGCAGTTCTTCGGTCCACCACATACCACGGTAAACCTTGGAACTGAGCTGGGTAGTAGAAAACACGATCCTGAGCTCTTTCTATAGCTGTATGAAAAGCATACACTGTTTCCCTCAGCTTGGCCCTCTTGGCTTCAGCTTCACCTTCAGCTCGATCGGCTCGTTGAATAGCCCTCAAACTTATCTCTTCAGCTCTGGCACGCTTCCTTGACTCCTCCTGGATGTCTTGCTTCAGCTTTGCCAGTTCAAATCGAGCAGCATTTCTATCAACCTCCATATGTATCACGTTCCACTGTGCATCTCCTAGGTCATATGTCATTTCCTCGATCGTCTCATCTCGCTGTTGAATGGTTTCTTTGAGCTCTCCGACTCGACCATGAAGCTCCACGTTGCTATCGTAGACTGCCTCGTACATCTCAGCACTAGTAGAGTGAGGTGGGAATTCCTCTTCGGGATCCTCTTCCTCCTCCTCCTCCTCTTCAGACTCGTCCTCGTACTCTTCTTCTGGAATAGGTGTCAGCTCACGCTCCCGACCAGCTACGGTGATCACTAGAGATGGCTCTCTCCTAACCAGCTGCTCCCAGACAATATGTATGTCACGGGGCTCCTCTTCTCTAGGCATTTGAGGTACATCCTCTCTAGCCTGACTAGGTTCTCCATCGTTCGACATCCTGACAAAAGAATTTTAAAGTACATTATTACGTGACATCGAATCGACACTTTTCGAATACTAAAACATAAACACATAGCACATAAGGTAGTTTATTATCCTTACCTATCACACCTATCTTTTCAATCTTACCTATAAGGCTACTACCTAAGATTTTTCCCCACCTATACTATTGAGCGTATTTCTTGTGAGTATAAGGATATTTTGAGTGTTGATAACAGTGCAAGATTTCTTCAATATAATCTCCGTTATTCAAGTTAAAATTACTCTTCTATTAAGGTAAATGATATTATTTTTCTCGTAAAGGATGTTGTTTTCGTTCAATATTCGTAAGGAATATTATTTTCTTGCATACTCTATAGTATGTAAGTGATAATATTTCATTTCATATTCCTAAATTTAAACTTACAACGATAAGTATTGTTTTTATAATTCTTGAAATGATTAGAAATTGCTTAAGGTTATCGCTTCATCTATTATCATTTCACTAGAATATTGATCTGAACTTGCTTCTGAAATTTTTACCTTTTCATGTCGGGGTACTATTCATACGTACGGTACTATTCACGTGGTACTATTCACGAAGAAATTTTGTTCTTTTCTGTCCAAATTATTTTTGATATATTAATATCATTCTTGAAATTTATTCCACGGTTGATTATTATATTGACAAATTGAATATTCTTGAACTTGGATAAATTAAATTGTAAATCTCTAATACTTATCTTTGATCGTATGGTTCTTATTATTTCTATTCATCATATATAACATTTTTATAATCATGGTGATGAAAGTTCTCTTTGGCTTGAGTGCAAAGATGGGTAGATTATTGGTATGATCATGACTATGGGTTCTCTTCGGCCAGGGATGCAAAGATGAATTGTTGATTGGTAAGATCATGATCATTGATTTTACAATTGAATATCTTTAGCTAAAGTGCAAAGGTGAATTGATCAACATGGTTATTAAGTATTACTTCTATAAATTCTGAAATGATTAGATATTCCTTTGAGATTTGCGTTTCATCTAATATCATTTCACTTGAATTTTTATTTACCTAAATCTTCATATTAAATTTTAATCGTTATCTTTGAAATATTAAACTTGAATATCTTTTGTCCGTAGTAAAAAGATGGACATGTGTTTGTCATGATCATGATCATTGATGTTATTGTTAAATATCTTTGGCCCGTAGTGCAAAGATGGACAGGTGTTTGGCATGATCATGACTATTGATGTTACTTTTGAATATCTTTGGCCCGTAGTGCAAAGATGAATTGACTGACATGATTATGACTAAAGGTTGTAGACTAGTATAATCATGACCATTGATGTTACAAATGAATATCTTTGGCCTAAGTGCAAAGATGAATTTATTAGAATGATTATGAACATGAACTGTGATTTGGTATAACCATGATCTTTGGTGATACAAGTAAAGACAGGTGATGAAAATTATCTTCGTTCTGGATACGAAGAGGAATTTTTTAAAATAATTATGATAGTAAACTATTTACATGATTGTGGACAAAAACTATTGATTGATGTTATAGGGAGAAAATATTGTTGGTGGACTTTTAACATGGAGAAGATAATAGACATTATGGTCTATTTGACTCCTCTAATGGATTGTTCGTTCCGCTGCAACTATGATTGAAAGCTTTTATCATCTACCATATGTTATAAATATCTGATTTATTACTGATGAAGGCTTTTGATAATTTAATTATCTTTAGTCATAATATTCTTTACTAGGCTATTTGTGCTCATCTTTTTGCTTCACAATTCCTTTCAGGTAATAAGAGTGTAGATGGGTCGAGCGGGGATAACAGGGGAATAGAACGATGGTCTATAACTGTTGAAGTTTTCCATAAAATAGTATGGAAATAATTGTATTGAGAACTTTAAATGTGTGTGTCGTATTTTATACGTCATTTAATAGTTGATTTTGGTGAACCAAATAGGATGAGGTGAACCCGACTATAGAAGGGTGTGTTGTCACTACCATACAAGATGTCTAATCATATGCGACTTCGTGTTATCATAAGACATGGTTTTGCACATCCACTTGCTGATTATATCTATGAGCACTACCTATATAATATTGGAGTATGGTTGGAATATAATTCTCAGTTTGAGACAATTGAGATAATTATATGGCAAGAGAATACCTACCATTGGAATGAACAGGATAGTAATCTTTTCGTTCTTCTTTGGGGTCTATTGGGTTAATTCTCAAGTCCTATGATATCTATTATAACTTAAAAGTATGACCTCCCATGTACGAAGGTTTTCTTGAGCATTTTCCAAAGATTTTAATTCCTAAAACAGTTATTGACTGTACCTTTATGTAACATATCTTTGATAAAGAGTATGAGTATTGTTATTCACAGTTTATGTGTGGTCGTATTATGCATGACAGAGTAATAGTTGGAATATGAAGATATGTATTTGAATTCTGTACTATGTATTTCTGGCGACTCAGAATAGGTGGTGTGGACCTATTTTGGGGGCGTCACAAATGGTATCAGAGCTTAGGGATATGATCTCTAACGGAGATCTGAGATGAGAACTAGGAGGGGAGAGACGAGTAATATCCTTCGCTATTGCGTGTCCTACCTAAGCTAAATTTTATTATTTAATAAGTTGACAAATTGTGATATGTCAATTAACCTTTGTTTTGAAGTTGTATTTTGGAATGATATCTGAAATCCAAGAGATGAGCAATGGAGAAATCATGATACAGAGAAAATGACTGGGAAGATAAAATCTAAAATGAAATCAAGGTATCCTCACCTCTTTGAACTACCAGGTACATAAATTTCGAGGGCGAAATTTCATAAGGAGGGGAGATTGTAAGACCCCAAATTTTATGAAATAAAAGTATTCAATTTTATTATAATTATTATTCTATTCAGTAAATGGTTAAATTCATAAAAGGTTAAAGTTAAGGGTGATATGTGTAAATTTTATAAAGTAAGTAAGTTGTCATAAAATATTCGTTGTGTCGGGGAATATTCGTTTGGTCGGGAAATATTCTTTTTGTCGGGGAATATTCGTACGACGGCGTAATCATTAGTTGACCTCATAACGGAATAACTGTCGGATATAGAAAGCGACAGAAGTAACCTTTTTATAAAAAAATACGACGAATTTTTTAACATTAAACTGTTGAAATACCCGGTGGTTAAAGTACAGTAATACGCGTTGTTGCACAGTATCACACGGTATTGCACAGTAATTTTTAATTATTGATTCTTACGTAAGAAGTCACTTATTCAATAATTATTACAGTAATTACTGTTCAGTATTTTATATTATTGATTCAATAATTGCTATATTGATAATTGCATATTATTTTATATTATTGATTCAATAATTGTCACAGTAACCACTGCACAGTATTTCACATTATTAAATTAATAATTGTCACTCATATTATTGAAATAATATTATTAGATAGCATTATTGACAATGTCTAGAAAGTTCTGTCGAGGAAAGGGGTTAGGTTATATAATTGCGTGCCAATGAGGAAAAATTCTTATTGGAAAGCCCCCTATTTCCTGGGAACGATCTGGTTGTCAATATTATAATTCTATAATATTAATTTTGAATAATAATTGATGAATAAAATAAAAATTATTGATAAATATGATAAATAAATATTTATTCAATTTTGATATAAATGGAAGAATTTTTAGTGTGAGACATTTGTTGAAAATTGATATTTTATCTTTTTTGATAAAATTAATTCATTCAAATATATTATTATAATATTACATTATAATAGTATAATGTGATTATCTAATAGTATAATTTTATAATTTGAATGGTAACATTATTATAATAAATTCATGGTATAAAAATAAAATGAGGTGGAAGAGAGAAAATGGAATTGGAATTTTTTTTAATAATTATAATAGTTTTAATATATATATATATATATATATATATATATAAACATATAAACATGTGGTTGGTGTCCTTTTTGGTGTCATTATGGGTGTGCTGAAGCCTTTTTCAAATATGGAGTGTTGCAGAAAAAAAAGTCATTCGTATGTTCATTTTGTCAACATTGGTGCTCTGGCATTTTTCTATTAATAAGTTACTTAGTTAATAAATGAAAAATACACCAGAATCAGAAATTTTTTTCTCTATACTATTGAACGTATTTCTTGTGAGTATAAGGATATTTTGAGTGTTGATAACAGTGCAAGATTTCTTCAACATATTCTCCGTTATTCAAGTCAGAATTACTCTCCTATTAAGGTAAAGGATATTATTTTTCTTGTAAAGGATGTTGTTTTTGTTCAATATTCGTAAGGAATATTATTTTCTTCCATACTCTATAGTATGTAAGTGATAATATTTCATTTCTTATTCTTAAATTTAAACTTATTACAGTAAGTATTATTTCTATAATTCCTGAAATGATTATAAATTGCTTAAGGTTTTTGCTTCATTTATTATCATTTCACTGGAATATTGATCTGAACTTGCTTATAAAATTTTTACCTTTTCATGTCGGGGTACTATTTATACGTACAGTACTATTCATATGTACGGTACTATTTATACATACGGTACTATTCACGAGATACTATTCACGAAGAAATTTTGTTCTTTTCTGTCCAAATTATTTTTGATATATGAATATCATTCTTGAATTTTGCTCCACAGTTGATTATCATATTGACAAATTGAATATTCTTGAACTTGGATAAATTAAATTGCAAATCTCTAATACTTATCCTTGATCGTATGGTTCTTATTATTTCTATTCATCATATATAACATTTTTATAATCATGGTGATGAAAGTTCTCTTTGGCTTGAGTGCAAAGATGGGTAGATTATTAGTATTAATCATGACTATGTGTTCTCTTCGGCCTGAGGGTGGAAAGATAAATTGTTGATTGGTATGATGATGATCATTGATTTTACAATTGAATATCTTTAGCTTAAGTGCAAAGGTGAATTGATTAACATGGTTATAAGTATTGCTTCTATAAATTCTGAAATGATTAGATATTCCTTTGAGATTTGCGTTTCATCTAATATCATTTCACTTGAAGTTTTATTTACCTAAATCTTCATATTAAATTTTAATCGTTATCTTTGAAATATTAAACTTGAATATCTTTGGTCCGTAGTGCAAAGATGGACATGTGTTTGGCATGATCATGATCATTGATGTTACTGTTGAATATGTTGACTTAGTCATATTCCATCCTTAAGTTTTGATGATGAATTGTTTATGTACCAAATCGTTTTTGTGACATTTCAGGTATTTGTTGATAAGGAACATTGGTGGTACACTCAAGTGGATTGAAGAATTGTTTACTAGGAAACAAAGTGTAAGGTCAATTGCATAATAATTGATTTTTCATTTAAAGGCTCTAGGACATATTATTTGCATTTAATCTTATATGTTTTAAATTAAAAGTAATTTAAATCTAATGAAAAAGGTGTTTTTTTAATTAAATAATTACTTGAAATAAATCTTATTTGATTTGTTAACAGGTACAAAAGTTTTTAAAGGGCTTTATTGTTTTACACTTTACTTGGTACATTTGGAATGAATTGTGTTTGTGGCATACACGTGGTCATATATATATATATATATATATATATATATATATCTATATATATATTTATAATATATATATATATATATATATATATTATATAATGTATGCATACTTATAGCTAAAAAGAAGAAAAGGAAGCTATACGATTTTGTTTGAGATGTGATATGTATCCGATTAAGGTAAAGGATATTATTTTTCTTGTAAAGGATGTTGTTTTTGTTCAATATTCGTAAGGAATATTATTTTCTTCCATACTCTATAGTATGTAAGTGATAATATTTCATTTCTTATTCTTAAATTTAAACTTATTACAGTAAGTATTATTTCTATAATTCCTGAAATGATTATAAATTGCTTAAGGTTTTCGCTTCATTTATTATCATTTCACTGGAATATTGATCTGAACTTGCTTATAAAATTTTTACCTTTTCATGTCGGGGTACTATTTATACGTACAGTACTATTCATATGTACGGTACTATTTATACATACGGTACTATTCACGAGATACTATTCACGAAGAAATTTTGTTCTTTTCTGTCCAAATTATTTTTGATATATGAATATCATTCTTGAATTTTGCTCCACAGTTGATTATCATATTGACAAATTGAATATTCTTGAACTTGGATAAATTAAATTGCAAATCTCTAATACTTATCCTTGATCGTATGGTTCTTATTATTTCTATTCATCATATATAACATTTTTATAATCATGGTGATGAAAGTTCTCTTTGGCTTGAGTGCAAAGATGGGTAGATTATTAGTATTAATCATGACTATGTGTTCTCTTCGGCCAGAGGGTGGAAAGATAAATTGTTGATTGGTATGATGATGATCATTGATTTTACAATTGAATATCTTTAGCTTAAGTGCAAAGGTGAATTGATTAACATGGTTATAAGTATTGCTTCTATAAATTCTGAAATGATTAGATATTCCTTTGAGATTTGCGTTTCATCTAATATCATTTCACTTGAAGTTTTATTTACCTAAATCTTCATATTAAATTTTAATCGTTATCTTTGAAATATTAAACTTGAATATCTTTGGTCCGTAGTGCAAAGATGGACATGTGTTTGGCATGATCATGATCATTGATGTTACTGTTGAATATGTTGACTTAGTCATATTCCATCCTTAAGTTTTGATGATGAATTGTTTATGTACCAAATCGTTTTTGTGACATTTCAGGTATTTGTTGATAAGGAACATTGGTGGTACACTCAAGTGGATTGAAGAATTGTTTACTAGGAAACAAAGTGTAAGGTCAATTGCATAATAATTGATTTTTCATTTAAAGGCTCTAGGACATATTATTTGCATTTAATCTTATATGTTTTAAATTAAAAGTAATTTAAATCTAATGAAAAAGGTGTTTTTTTAATTAAATAATTACTTGAAATAAATCTTATTTGATTTGTTAACAGGTACAAAAGTTTTTAAAGGGCTTTATTGTTTTACACTTTACTTGGTACATTTGGAATGAATTGTGTTTGTGGCATACACGTGGTCATATATATATATATATATATATATATATATATATCTATATATATATTTATAATATATATATATATATATATATATATTATATAATGTATGCATACTTATAGCTAAAAAGAAGAAAAGGAAGCTATACGATTTTGTTTGAGATGTGATATGTATCCGATTAAGGTAAAGGATATTATTTTTCTTGTAAAGGATGTTGTTTTTGTTCAATATTCGTAAGGAATATTATTTTCTTCCATACTCTATAGTATGTAAGTGATAATATTTCATTTCTTATTCTTAAATTTAAACTTATTACAGTAAGTATTATTTCTATAATTCCTGAAATGATTATAAATTGCTTAAGGTTTTCGCTTCATTTATTATCATTTCACTGGAATATTGATCTGAACTTGCTTATAAAATTTTTACCTTTTCATGTCGGGGTACTATTTATACGTACAGTACTATTCATATGTACGGTACTATTTATACATACGGTACTATTCACGAGATACTATTCACGAAGAAATTTTGTTCTTTTCTGTCCAAATTATTTTTGATATATGAATATCATTCTTGAATTTTGCTCCACAGTTGATTATCATATTGACAAATTGAATATTCTTGAACTTGGATAAATTAAATTGCAAATCTCTAATACTTATCCTTGATCGTATGGTTCTTATTATTTCTATTCATCATATATAACATTTTTATAATCATGGTGATGAAAGTTCTCTTTGGCTTGAGTGCAAAGATGGGTAGATTATTAGTATTAATCATGACTATGTGTTCTCTTCGGCCAGAGGGTGGAAAGATAAATTGTTGATTGGTATGATGATGATCATTGATTTTACAATTGAATATCTTTAGCTTAAGTGCAAAGGTGAATTGATTAACATGGTTATAAGTATTGCTTCTATAAATTCTGAAATGATTAGATATTCCTTTGAGATTTGCGTTTCATCTAATATCATTTCACTTGAAGTTTTATTTACCTAAATCTTCATATTAAATTTTAATCGTTATCTTTGAAATATTAAACTTGAATATCTTTGGTCCGTAGTGCAAAGATGGACATGTGTTTGGCATGATCATGATCATTGATGTTACTGTTGAATATGTTGACTTAGTCATATTCCATCCTTAAGTTTTGATGATGAATTGTTTATGTACCAAATCGTTTTTGTGACATTTCAGGTATTTATTGATAAGGAACATTGGTGGTACACTCAAGTGGATTGAAGAATTGTTTACTAGGAAACAAAGTGTAAGGTCAATTGCATAATAATTGATTTTTCATTTAAAGGCTCTAGGACATATTATTTGCATTTAATCTTATATGTTTTAAATTAAAAGTAATTTAAATCTAATGAAAAAGGTGTTTTTTTAATTAAATAATTACTTGAAATAAATCTTATTTGATTTGTTAACAGGTACAAAAGTTTTTAAAGGGCTTTGTTGTTTTACACTTTACTTGGTACATTTGGAATGAATTGTGTTTGTGGCATACACGTGGTCATATATATATATATATATATATATATATATATATATCTATATATATATTTATAATATATATATATATATATATATTATATAACGTATGCATACTTATAGCTAAAAAGAAGAAAAGGAAGCTATACGATTTTGTTTGAGATGTGATATGTATCCGATTTTCGAGGGATCATGATTATCAATATTTTGGAAAGATAATACCTTGAATGTTGGGAAGAGAAAGGGTTGCTGACACACGCTACTTTAGATAAAGTTAAAATTTGTTAAATAGGTTATCTTTTGTTCGGATTTATCTAAACAGTTTAACAAATAGATTTGAAACGGTTCTAGATGATATATCACTGTTATAATATTTTTTGTATCTATCTCGTTTATCGTTGTTAAGCTTTCAAGTGTTAACAAAGCGATATTTGTGGGTTAAGTGATCAGGTTTGTGTTTTGAATAAACGGTAATATCTCGTGGACTATAAAATACGTAATGCATGTTGAGAGAGTTACGACTCACAAAATACTCTTTGTATTAATTATTGATATTAACGAGCAACTTGATTTGATTGGTGCAAACTTGATCAGCTTGGTAATTAATTTTAGATATCTATCTAGCTGGTTATTGGTAAGATTTATTTGATTATATTTATGTGCTACTTGATCATTGCATTATATAGTTGAGCCTTTAATTGTTAAATTGATTATTCTTGTATTGATCATAGAGCTCTATATTTGTAATTTAATTTATGCTTAGACTAAGTGTAATCTAAGGGTGTTAATCCGGGTGGACTAGAGAAAAGGTTTACAAACAAGTTCAAGGAAGCAAAGGTGCTTAATGAGTGCATAGGTGCACAAGGAGCAAAAGTACTCGAGAGAAGTTAATTATTTTTAATTATTGTAAGAAGCTATTTTGTAATCAGTGTTTATTTATAAAGAAATAAATAAAGTGAGTCTCCAATACTAGTTGGTATTGGACGTGGAGTAGGCTACTATTATAGAGGGTAGTAGTTGAACCACGTAAAAATTCTTAGTGTTCATTTAATTATTTGTGCTTAATTTTATTGATAACCAGAATTAAGGTTAACGTAATAAGTTAATATATAAATAAGTTTTTCCAAAACTTAAGATATATAGTTGATTATTTCAGCTTACTGAATTCAAAAGTATTTAAATAGTTTTCGTAATTCAGGAACCCGAGTTAGTTATTTTCGCAAGCTGAAATAAGAAAGTTTTGAATTAAAATAAAACTCGACCATAGTTGTTCGAACACTTATTCAACCCCCCTTCTAAGTGTGTCTATTTAAATTTTATTTGGTATCAAAGCTTGGCTCTACTTATCTTGGTCTTAAAGGTGACTTGTAGGGAAAGATTTTGATATGGCACAGTACGGGAACAACAATCAAGAAGGTCAATCAACAAACCGACCACCACTGCTACATGGAACCAAAAACTACAACTTTTGGAAGTTTCGGATGAGGATCTATCTTAAAAGAGATCCTTGGGAATGGTGGGTCGTTGAGAATGGACCGGTTATTCCACGAAAAGATGATGGGACACCAAAAACTCTACAAGAAATTGATTCAACCGAAACCTACACGGTCTCATATGATTCAAGGGCCATGAACACACTTCTCAGTGGCATGGTACAATCCGAGATAGATAAAGTCTCTTCATGCAACACAGCCAAAGAGATATGGGATACTCTAGTGGTAAGTCATGAAGGTACCTCCAAAGTACGAGAAGTCAAGCTAAGCATGCTTATGCACGATTATGAAATGTTCAAGCTCAAAAAAGATGAAACCATCAAGCTAGCTCAAGCAAGATTTTTAGTCCTTGTAAACTCCCTGAAATTGCTGGATAAGACTATTCCTCAAAGTGAGATCAACCGTAAGTTACTTCGGGCTATGCCCAAAAGGTTTGCTTTAAAAATCACTACTCTTCAAGATTTTGTTACTATTTCCTCCATGGATACTTTAACTCTGTTTGGTGAATTAGAAGAATATGAACATCAGTTAAAAAGATATGATAATGAGGAGGAAACTCTTCGAAGAAAGGTCTTAGCTCTTATTGCAGAAAATGAAGAGGAGCTTGATGATGACTCAGATGAAGAAATAGCCATGATGTCAAGAAGACTCAAGGGGCTACTATAAAGGAAGAACAAGAGAAGAAACACTTTTAATTTGAATAAGTTCAAAGGAAAGCAAACTGAAGAGACGTGCTTCGAATGTGGACGTCCTGGTCACTTCAAGAAAGAATGCTTTCAATTAAAGAACAAAGGGAAGACAAACTACAAAGACAACAAGAAGAACAAAGCCCTTGTTACTTGGAGTGACGAGGAATCCGAAGTGGAGATCGATGCCAAAGATGAGATAGCTCAAGTATGCTTCGTGGGAATTGAAGGTGAATCTAATCAGGTATCTCTTAATGAACTAAACTCATTAGAGCAAGAAAATAAGAAGTTAAAAGAAAAGAATGCATGCTTAAAAGGTTTAGTTAATACATTAATGAGTGAAGAAGATTCGTTACTAGATGAAAAGAAAGAAATTTAAAAAAGAGTCATCATGTAAAGAAGAAAAGATCTTGATTGCAAAGAATGATTATTTAGATAATTTTAACAAAATACTTTTCAACAAAGTTAACCATCTAAATAAGGAAGTTGAAAAATTGACTAATGAATTAAAAATGAGAGATGTATGTATTGATGCATTTAGTGATGAATGTCACTGTACGACTATTCCAATTAATGAACTACAAAAGGAAAATGAGTTATTAAAATCAACACTTGCTAAATTTGTTCAAGGGAAGAAAATCTTGTTGTTACGTTGGGAAAACAATGACCTACTTTTGAAAAACAAGGAATTGGCTATAATCCCACTTACAAAAAGAGAGATATAAAAATGTTAAAATCAAAATCAAATTTTAGACTAAATTTTTGTTCTCCTTTCAAAACTTGTAAACATTGTGGTATTAAAGGCCATTTAGATATAAACTATTTTAAGAAACAAAACAAGGTTAAAAAGATATGGGTACCAAAAGGATGAATTACTTTTTCTTAACAGGTATGTTTGAAGGCAAGAGTTCCATCTCAAAAATGAATTCTTGATAGCGGATGTTCTCGTCACATGACAGGTGATAAATCAATGTTCACGGAAGTAGATATCAAGAAGAAGAACGGAACGGTCACTTTTGGAGACAATCGAACCTGCGAAATAATCGGAAAAAGTAAAATTGGTAATGGTAAGGTAAATATAAATAATGTTCACCTTGTTAACGGCCTTGAATTCAATTTAATTAGTATTAGTCAATTAATGGATAATGGCCATCAAGTTAATTTTGAAAAAGATAAATGCACAATATCTCATGGTACTAATAATACTACTCTAGTTGCACAAAGGGAAGAAAATATATATACTCTTGATTTTGAGCAACAGGATGAAGAACTATGTCTTACCTCAGTACAAGATGAAGCTAATCTATGGCATAAGAGGATGGGACATGTTCATGTGGATCTAATCAAGAAGCTGTCTTTAAAAAGTCTTGTAAAAGGACAATCAGGTTTGAAAAGAAAGGAATATGCATTCCTTGTCAACTGGGAAAACAAGTAAGAACCTCCTTTACGGCAAAGAATATGGTATCAACCTCTTCTCCCTTGCAATTACTTCATCTTGATTTATTCGGACCAAAAAGACATTCTAGTATTAATGGTAAATTTTATGCATTTGTAATAGTTGATGATTTTTCCAGATATACACGGGTATTATTTTTGAGAACTAAGGATGAAGCATTTAAAGAGTTTGAAAAATTGATATGGAATCTTGAAACAAAGTATAGCTACAAACTCATTAGAATTAGAAGTGATTATGGTACTGAATTTCAAAAAGATTTCATAATTTTTTATGATCAAAGAGGTATTAGCCATGAATTAATTAGGAGTCATATTACTTCTTTCTAGTTTGATTAACATCAAAAGGAACAATCCTATCTTTTGTATCTTCAAAATGATGCGTACATCTCAAACAAGTCTTCATTTACGGATGCCTTCTTATTGCTTCATTGGTTCTCTCAATTTTATAAAGAAAGAGGTGATTAGGAGTTCTTTTTCTTCATTCTAATTTGATTAGCATCAAAAAGAGCAATCCTATGAATATCGCGTTAAAAACGATGCGCACATCTCACTCAAGTCTTTATTTATGGAGACCTTTTTATTGTTTCATTTGTTCTCTCAAATTGTTAAAGAAAGAGATGATTAAGAGTCCTATTACTTTGTTCTATTTTGATTTAGCATCAAAAAGGAGCAATCATATGACTATCACGTTCAAAATGATGCGTGCATCTCACACAAGTTTTCATTTAAGGAAACCTTCTTATTGTTTCATTGGTCCTCTAAAATTGTCAAAGAAAGAGGTGATTAGGAGTCCTATTACATCGTTCTAATTTGATTAGCATTAAAAAAAATAATCACATGACTATCGCGTTCAAAACGATGCGTCCATCTCACACAAGACTTAATTTAGGTAGACCTTTTTCTTATTTTATTTGTTCATTCAAATTATTGAAGAAAAAAGTGATTAGGAGTCCTATTACTTCGTTATAGTTTTATTAGCATCAAAAGGAGCAATCCCATGACTACTGTATTCAAAACGATGCGTATATCTTACACATATCTATATTTAGAGAGACCTTCTAATAATTTCATTGGTTATCTCAAATTTTCAAAGAAATAGGTGATTAAGAGTTTTATAACTTCGTTCTAGTTTGATTAGCATCAAAACGGAGCACTCCCATAACTATCGCGTTCAAAACGATGCGTACATCTCACACAATTCTTGATTTAGGTAGACCTTCTTCTTGTTTCATTAGTTCATTCAAATTATCGAAGAAAGATGTGATTAGGAGTTATATTACTTCGTTCTAGTTTGATTAGCATCAAAAGAAGCAATCCCGTGACTATCACATTCAAAACGATGCGTACATCTCACACAAGTCTTCATTTAAGGAGACCTTCTTATTGTTTCGTTGGTTCTCTAAAATTGTCAAAGAAAGAGGTGATTAGGAATCCTATTACTTCGTTCTAGCCTTGTGTGGCATAATAAATTTCTTAATTGGACTAGTTGGGTCATGATGTTAATGAAGTATTGGACTTAGGTTATATCCAAGCCCAACATTATTAATGTGACATGCTTGCAAAAGTTAGGAGGTGTGGCCCAAACAATGTATGTGCTAGGTTAATGTTAGAGTCCATTGTGTATTAGTATTTGTGCCTAGCCCAACTTGATTTGGCTTGAGACTAGCCCAATGTGAAATGGTATATAGGATATGGTTACATATGTATATGAAGGTATAAGTATATATGTGAGTATATGTATGTATATGAGAGTATATATATATATATATATAGGTATATATACATATAAGTGTGTATATATATATATATATATATATATATATATATAAGGTAGCTAGCATAGGACCTAAAAATTACACATTGTATATATATACTACCCTCCTAACCGACCACCCCCCTCCCCTATACCCAAAGTGCTGATTTTGTGCCTTCTTTTAGCAAACAAGTTAAGCCATGTGGGGGGGGGGGGGAAATGATGAAGAAGTATCATGAATAGTGAAGGTTGGTGAAACTGTTCACCAAATCCACTTTTACCCTTGGTTAATGTCCAAATTATTGGATATTAATTCCTCTATAAATATCAATCTCCTAATTCATCTCCTCATTTGCAAAAACTCTAAGTGTTGGGAGATATAGAGAGCTAGAGAGAATTTTGAGAGAAAAGAAGAAAAATTTAGGAGCTCTTGCATTTTGGTGGAGTAATAGAAGGAAGGAACAAGGTGGAGGCCTATTGGAAGTTCATCTCAAGAAGGAAGAAGGCATCTAAAAGGTAGGTTCATCATCTAGCTTCATTTTTTTTGTCAAGCTAAGTTAGTGTAGGTAGAAATGCATGTAAGCATGATATCTAAGTTAAAACACTTGAAAGCATGAGATGTGTTGGGAATGTCATAAAATGTGTAAGCCATATATATGATCCAATAATGTTATGTTGAACCTCTATGAAATAGGGACATAACCTAAGTGGAAATTGGGGCGGATTTGGTAGGTACCTTGTTAAGTAGGTATGTAGCCGTTTCTAGGGCATATCCCCTAGAAGGAAATTGGAAGGTCGGTAAAACTCATCATAGATCGAACCATGTCCAACAGTGTTCGATTTCTCCTTTCAGATACTCCATTTAACTGTGGTGTACCTGGAGGAGTCCATTGTGAGATTATACCATTTTTTTTGAGACAATTGAGAAACACTTGAATAAAAATTTTGGACTATTCTGCTAGCCGGAGCTGCAGTGCCTAGTTTGAACTGGGGACCAACGTTGCGGCGCCGAGCCACGTCAGCAGGTTACTGGCCTGGCACTGCAGTGCTCAGTTTCTTCATAGAACTGGCGCTGTGGCGCTGTGCCACATCAGCCGGCACTGAGCCTAGCGCTGCAGCGCTTTGTTCCTTCATAGAACCGGCACTGCGGCGCCACGACACAGTGAGGCGCAGACAGAGCTCGCGAAAAACACAGAAAGAGCCAATTTATGCCAGAACTTTGCTCAAATAACAAATTTAACACTACCCATAAGTTATGAACTTAACAGAAACATTTTACAACAATCATGACATTATTTTAACATCTTAGGCAACTTAAACAACCAAATTAAACGTTTAAATTCATTGTTTTTGTGAAAACTCCATTTTTGACATTCTTAACGAAATCAACTACCACGGACTCGTTTTTCAACCAACTCAGTCCGTTTAAGTTTTGTTCTCTTCATTTTTACATGTATAAACATAATCAATCATCAATTTACTGTTTAGTATACAATTAAAACATTAATTTTTGTACATATAAGCTTTATGCATATGTTATTTCTCTTTAAACTACAAAACTCCAATTTAAATATAATTTTATGGATTAATTATCATGCCTTAACGCTTACCCCCCCCCCCCACTCGCTGCGCTCGCCCCCCTTGGGGGGTGTTTTCAACACTCATTGCTCGTCTGGGGCTGACGGTCTCCCTTTGTCGTACGACCTCTAGCCCCAACCGCTAATAGTATGAGCCGCATCAACAACTCCCCTTCGCCCCGCTCGAAAATAGTTTATAACCATCATGTAGTAGATTATACATGCATGTTAATGCTCACAAATAATTTTTCAACAATTTAATCATGAAACTTAATTAACAGAGAACTTAAAATATACGTTCATGGAGAACCATCATATACATCAATAAATAAAATATTTAATATATACATTGATATCGATTTAATGGGAAATTCTTGTTAGTTTCGAAATCCAATTTCAACTCTAATTAGTTATAATGTAATCCAATTCCAACTCTAATTAGTTAGCATGAAATCCAATTCTAATTAAAATAAACATCTTTATTTTAATCCAATTCCAAATCTAATAACTTCTTTATTAATCTGGGATTACAGAAAAACAAATAATTTTAATTTTAAATAAAATAAACTTTTTATCTTAATTAGAAATCAAAAATAAAATAATTTTTTTTCCTAGAGTGTGGCACTGCGGCACCGCTAGTGAACTAGCATCTGGCGTTGCGAAGCCACATCACCAATAAACAGAGACAACTGGCGCTGCTGAAGAATTGGCTTCAAGTGCTGCAGCGCCATGTCAGTGCCAGGGACACGGAGCTTGGCTGCAGCGTAGGATTGTACTGCAATCCGGCACTGCGGCGCCAGTCTCCAGGATCTATTTTTCTAGTTTCGCGAATTGTGCAGTTTTTCTCCAAAAATATGATTCCTAGCTAACAATTATGCCCAATTAAATTATTCTAAACACATCAATATACATATCAAATAAAAATAATTAATAACTCGCATAAAGATTTGGCTCTGAAGGCACTGTTAGGTTTGTAAGATCAAAATAGCACGCAACAATTACATACATAGCAGCGGAAGTGTAAAAATATAGTTTTAAAATTTTACAAACCATGAACCCAGATCATCCTTTATGTGCAATTATTAATTTAAACGAAAGAGATGAAGAACGAATCATACCCTTGAAGATTCGAGCTTCCTCAGGTACGAGTTCAACTCCAATACTTTCCTTGTTCGACTTGAATCTATTTGGTGTGATTCTTTCTTTTGATCAATGTCAGCCACCCAAGTGTTTGGCCTCTAGAGGTTATCCACCAAGGATGAACAAGTATTAAGATGTTGGGTTATTGGCAAAACCCTAGTTTTTTCTCTCTCTAGAAAAAGTGTGCTCTCCCAACAACTTGAAAAAACATTAGTCCTTAATAAAAATAGGATTCCTCTTATTTATAGATGTAGGCAACCCTCTTAAACATTATAGGATTAGGGTTTCATATTAATTAAGTAAACTCTTTTAATTAATTAGGCTTCTTTCTAGTTTGATTAATTAATTAATTACGTTCGCTAACACTTGTCACAGCGTTTCGACGTTCATTCGTCACACGCCCGAATCGTCTCTCTTGTGTATGCTTAGTGTGCTTACATAACTTATCTAATACATCATTTATTAATGTTAAGCATCATTATATTTGCTAAAATTCATGTTTTATAACTTAGAACAACATCTATTATAGTCGACAGCACTATACTTGCGTATGTGCATGTCCGACGCCCTCCGATTGCCTCTGAATACGCATCTGTCACAAAGATGACCATTTTGACCCCTTCTAACGACCTCAAATCAAAACAGTTAAAAAACAAAAGTTGTAGGTCTACTCGTGATTGTTCCGGATCATCTTGAATCACCTCAATCGGACTTCGTATGAAAACGTTATGGCCGTTTTACTACAGGAGGTCAAAGAAGTTTTGCATTACACTACTTAAACAACTCTGAACAGCTTGTAGCCCAGCTGGGGCGGGAGTTTCTAGGCCAAAAGACCCGCTGGGGCGGGGCTCTTTGCTGTTGGGTTTCTCGACTAGCGAACTTGCAGAGAAATAAGCCAATTTGACTTATTTCTTTGCACCAAAGTCCGATTTTAACTAACACAATGTACATGAAACTTTATACAAACAAAATCTTACACTTCTAACATGATTTTAACATACAATAGCACCACAACACATAATCAAAACACCTAATTTTATGATTATGAAGAAAACACAATTTTTAAGCGTTCTTGACGAAAATTAACACTGTGAGTTCGTTTTTAACCTCAATCACATGATTCAAATCATGTTTTGTTCTTTTCTTGATATATTATTATAATCTATGATCAATTTACATAACATATCACAACCAAACACTAATTTTGATATTTAAGAAACTATTTTTCAAGTTAGTTCATTGTAAATTGCTATTTTCATAAAACTTATACTTTTAACAAAATAATTCACCAAAATTTTAATTCTCAACCGATTCCATTCATAATACATGCATTATTTTCGTTATTGAAGATAATATCATGAACATCTTTCAATTTTGCATATTAATACATACTACATCATCAATTCTCATTCTAAAATCAACCAATATAAGAAAACTTATAAGACCACAATTTTTTCATGAAAAACCTTATTTTTACAATACTTTGATAGCTGAAAATCGCTTATAGCATTCGAATTAAATGGATTACAACATCTATCAATTCATATAATATGTAATTAACCAAATCATAGATTATAATTCCAATTATCTATAAAACTCGAATTACAAGGAAACTAAGAGCAAGAGGTGAATTACTACCTTCTATCCTTGATTAAGCTTCGTTAGATGGTGAGAATAGCTCTGATAATCCCCCTTTTGATTCTCAGAATCACCAAACTCCTCTCAATTTTCTTTGTAAAAATCATAGAGTGTTTTCTCTCTGTATTTTTCTCTTATTTGATAACACTGACTATTTTCTCTAACTCTTCTAACTTCTAAACTAACGTATGTATATGTAATATAATATACATATATTATAAGTATAAACATAAATATAGAGTTTATAACTTATAACTTATAACACATAATTACCATTATAATTATAATAATTGTACTTAATACACAGGTTACACAATTGGAATTGAAAAGGCCCTAAGGCTTGTTTGGCAAAATAATTTATTTTTAAAGCAGGTTTTTAGTAGTTAAGGTCCCGTTTAACAAAACGGATTTAAAACAATGCAAGGGCCTTATTTGGAAAAACGATTTTAAAAAATCTTTTTATTTTTTTAATAAATCCTTTAACACATCTTTTTAATGTTATCCTTTAATTAATTAAATCTTAATATTAATTTAATTAATTAAAAATTTTACATCAATTAATCACATAAAATTGTCACATTATAATTACTCGCTAATTATAACTTCATGTAACAATTACCACATCACTACATCTAATTTAATTATCTTAATTAAATTAAAACTATAACATAAAATCATTACATATTAATTAAATTAAATATTAAATAATTATTTAATTAATATAATACACTTACTTATATTACTCCATATTAATCACATAGTTATTTATTTAACTCAATAAATAATTTAATTAAAATATTTATTTTAATTCAATAAATATTAAAATTAATATATATAATTCTCTTCACACCAAATTATATATTTCACAATATATAACACATATACACATACTCATACTCAAAACATCTCATACTAAGAATTTATTTATTAAATTCTCATTTATAAATTCTTAAAAATCTGGGATGTCACATCCTTCCCTCCTTATAAGGATTCCGTCCTCGGAATCAACGAAACCGTCCTTACTCGGTTTTCACAAAATCCCTTCATAATTTTATTATTGAATAACGTCAACACGTTAACTTAACAACAGTTTTATATACACATTCTACTACATTCAGTTCGTCAACAAATTTTAGGTTTTATTATATAACCTTCAATTAAACACAATTATATATCAAATATTATATATTCTTTAACTCGTTCATTTCCTTTCTAAGGATCATTACCATATACTCTACTCGTCGAATTCATATACTTCATAATTGAATATCTTATAAGTATTCGGGTTATCACATTCACCCCTTCTTTTAAGAATTTCGTCCTCAAATTTTTTTTATTAATCTTTCAAAATAGATTTTTACGTTAATCTATATCCACTGGATAAATGCGTTCTACAACTACTTCTTTCTAAGGTATCCTTCTTGCCGCATTCATCTTCAGAATAATAAGAATCTTCCACAATTACTCAATAATTGCGAAGCGATATAAATAACTCAGGAATTTAAAAGATTTCAAATTATGCTGAGTGGTCGCAAGACCTTGAACTTATTTTTAGGTTTAATAGTGCTTCACCCTCGGTACTTCACACTATAAAACCGCATCGGTACTCTAGGTGGCCAGCCTATCGTACCCCTACGTCGGGACCAAACATAGTACATCGTAACGACTATATGCGTTACACTCGGAACTATTTACTCCGATAACATTTCCCCTTTTATAGGGTTGTTCACCTCAGCTTCATAACATATGAATCCGCACCAAAATAATTTAGTTTGACATAGTTTGACCAAGAACACTCGAATTTCATAAACATCTTTCAATATTTGTCTAGCTGAATCAAGTAGCATAGACTTCTAGCAACAGTTCGGACATCAATTAAAATATATATATATATACATATATATTTTTACCCAACAAAATAATTAATTATTTATTTATTTAAAAATGTTTTTTATATATATAGTTTAAGAAAACTAAAACTAATAAGTAAATCTTTTCATAATACCCTGATACCGTACTGTAGTAATGGTACGTTGAGGATTTCGTCATTACATGACGTCGTCATACTACATCATACCATAGTGGGCTGACGATCATACGATCACATCTAACACTAGGTTTAACTGCATTGATAACTTCCTCTCGATTATTGTTTCTACACCACATCAAATGATGCATAGAATATATAAAATACATTTTGAAAATTTAAATTCATTTTTGTCTAGCTGAAGCAATTAGCATAGACATGTGAATAATAGTACTATTTTAAAAAATCCATTGGTTCCATCATTTGATCCAATGTTTTTTTAAGAAAATAGAAGTGCAACATCAGCACGAAGTCAATAAATTTCGAAAATCTAGCAAAGCTAGGAGATTTAGAATATAAAAACTTTCTCCATCAATTAAATTTTTACTCCATCATTACTTAAACATTTTATCAATCTTAAACAACATCAATGCTTTCTATACCATAACCTTTCTATACCCAGTATAGTTTATCAAACTTACCACACTTTGGAAGTTCAGAAACTTGCCACAATAATATGTGTTTAAGAACTTGTCCTAGCAATACGTAGTCAAAGAACTGATCAGAGACTGCCCATATGCTTAGGGGTTTGTTATCCGTTTTATATAATGACAAATACGCGCAAGTATACGCGGTCAACAAGTAATAAAGAGTAAGTAAGATATCATTCCCACGGAGAATTAAATAATAAAAGTTTGCCAAACCACTAGCCCATAACCATCTCAGTCTTATTTAAACGAGCGATAGAGTGTTTTAATTAAAAACTAAATAATTAAACTTAAAACTAATTAACCCTAGAATAAAACCAGATAATGAAGATAGGAGATCTCAATTTCCCCTATTGATTTATCTAAGTCAATGCACTTCCTGTTAAGTCAAATTAATCATTACAGTTTGTTAGCCGAGAACACAAAAGTGAGATAAGGCCATCTTTCGATGTACCAAATCTATATCATATATAATCCACAGATGATAGAACACATATGAACACCCACATTATCTAAACCCCTATATTTCTATGTGATTTACAAATAATTAGGGTTTAAGCCCAAGTTCTCAATTGACTATGACCGGCGCTTCGGTATATGTCTATCCTAAGCATAAATCATACATCCCAACGCCATATAGAACATACAATCGCAAGCTACTATGATCAGATCTAAACCCACATTTCGTCTTTCAAGTCCATATGGATTATCATGGTAATTGGTAGCAAAGCAATTAAGCAATTTCAAGAACGAATCATAATAAACAATCAATAGACCAACATGGAAGTATATCAATATAAACTACTCAATAGGTTCCATCGAAGTCTCAAAATATAAGCTAACTCATACTAGAATTAGATATACCATCCACATATTGAATAATCATCATAAGAATACAAATATGAATCAAAGAGAAAATATGGATAGAAAATGCAAATCTGATTCCTCTTGATCAAAATATGAATCTTTGATGTTCTCCAAATGTTTCAATCTTTGATCCAATCAACTCTAGCAAACTAACTATCTAAACCTAATCTAAACTAATCTATGGAATTAAAGAGAGAATAGAGAGAACAAATACTATGCTAGGGCTCCCAAAGGGAGTATATATGATAAAATGGGCATACAAGCCCTAATATAAGCCTCAAGCCAAGCCCCGATCTGTTTAAGCAAAAGTCAAAGTCTGGTCAAAATTCGAGCTGGCGCGACCGCGCGCTTCCCTAGAAATCTCTCTCTGCTCTGCTAATTGGCACGGGCGCACGGCTCCCCTTTGTTATTCTGGCGCGGTCGCGCGAGGCCGTGATTTCTGCTGGTGCTTCTGGTGTTGTGCTGCTATCATTTGTTGTTTTCATACTGCTTCTGTGACGCCCCCAAATTCAGGTACTTGAAACCCGAACTTGGTGCTACACGATATCATTTCTTTGAGCGGAATAATATTTTAAAATAGATAAAAAAAACTTTATTTACATATCAGAGTTGTCTAATCCCAGGTACACGACCTTTAAAGCATTTCATTATATGATTAAGTCAAATAAAATAAATATTATAAGATATGAAATGGGATTAATATAAAACCCATAAGTAGTCCTAGCAATACTTAAACACTCGAATGAATTTCGAATATTCCTAAAAAAAATATAGTGAGATATAAGTCGAAAGTTAACACAATCAAATTGAACATTGTGTATTGATAGTAGGAAGAGTTATGAGATATAGAGTAGATTTTACATTACAACAACTATATGTTGCTATGTGACTAATAGTTGATGTGCATGATTATATAATTGTGTAGGGCACGTGAAGTGCAGATAGCTGTAAGCTGTTAATCTGTTATTGGTAAACAACGATCAAGGCAAGTCTTTCAGTTCCTATTTTCTACGCGAACTTGATGATGAACTACTTTAAATTGTTTTTCAAAAAGCATGATATGTTATATATGTTGCAAGTATGAAATGTTATAGTCAATTTATGACTACATTGATTGATTAAAGAATGTTGATTGAGTAAGGAACACAATATTTATATTTATTATGTGAATTAGAGCATGTATGCCATATTACTTTGATGATTATGAGATGTATGTTGAGCATGTTATTATGTGCTATGTGATGCATTAAAACTGTTAGGTCTTGCTGAGCTATCGAGCTCACTCTTGCAAATAACCACTTTTGCAGGTCAAGAATGCAAGGTAATGATGCGTGCTAATTGAATGTTATGATCAATAGCGATGCAAGAAATTATTTATTCTAGATGAGTAATGTGTTTGTTTTAGATGTATTATACTTGTTAAAGTTGTAAGGTTGAGCTATCCGATGTATAGTGGATATTGCTTGTGATGTAATACTTTGTATAGTAACTTAGAGGAAGCGATTCATGTAATAGAATTGAATCAAAGACATGTAATGATTAAGGTTGAGATTCAGGGCAATAAAGAAAGAATTATATAAAAGTTTTAATTATTCTCCATTTTTATAGTGATTGTATCATCAAATAATGATTTAAAGATAGATTAAAGTTGTATTATTAATGATCGAGAAGGAGAATATTATTCCAAGAATTTTGGGGTCGTTACAATAATAGGACTCCTAATCACCTCTTTCTTCGATAATTTGAATGAACTAATGAAATAAGAAGAATGTTTACCTAAATAAAGAATTGTGTGAGATGTACGCATCGTTTTGAACATGATAGTCATTGGATTATTTCTTTCGATGCTAATCAAATTAGAACGAAGTAATAGGACTCCTAATCACCTCTTTCTTTGATAATTTTAGAGAACTAATGAAACAACAAGGTCTCCTTAAATGAAGACTTGTGTGAGATGTACGCATCATTTTGAACGCGATAGTAATGGGATTGCTCCTTTTGATGCAAAATCAAACTAGAACGAAGTAATAGGAATCCTAATCACCTCTTTCTTTAACAATTTGAGAGAACAAATGAAACAATAGGAAGGTCTCCCTAAATAAAGACTTGTGTGTGATGTACGCATCATTTTTAACGCGATATTCATAGAATTGCTCCTTTTGATGATAATCAATCTAGAACAAAGAAAAAGGACTCCTAATCACCTCTTTATTTGATAATTTTAGAGAACCAATGAAACAATAATAAGACATCCCTCCAAGGACTCCTCAACAAAATGGGGTGGTAGAAAGAAAGAATAGGACTCTATAAGAGATGGCAAGAACACTGCTGCAAGAGAGTAAGCTTCCAAAGAAATTTTGGGACAAAGTAGTAAGTACATCATGTTATGTTTTAAATAAAGTACTCATTCGTCCAATTATTTTGAAAACACCTTATGAGCTTTTAAATAATAAAATTCCAAATATAAGTTATTTCAAAGTCTTTGGATCTAAATGTTTCATCTTAAATACAAGTGATAATTTGGGAAAATTTGATGCTAAGTCGTATGAAGGAATATTCATTGGCTATTCTCAAAATAGTAAGGCTTATCGTATTTTCAATATTAGAAAATTATATATAGAAGAGTCTGTTCATATCACTTTCAATGAGACTAACAATGATCTTCTAAAAGAAAGTGAAGATGATGCAAGAAATTTGGAGATAGTCAGGAATTCAGCAAACCGAAAAGAACAAAATAGGAGACCGAATGAACAGTTTCAGGAAACTGAAATTGATGACCAGCATGAACTTGAACCTGAGAATTTGCAAGATGCTGAAGATGAGTCTCATGATCAAGAGGAAGTCATACATGATACCCAAATCCCAAGAATAACTAGATATATCAAGAATCATCCTCTAAAAAATATCATTAGAGATATCAACAAAGGTATAACAACAGGAAGAGGTTTACAAAATCATTGTGCATTCTTTGCATTTTTATCACAGGTTGAGCCAAAGAATGCTAAGGACGCCGTTCTTGATGAAAACTGGCTATTGGCAATGCAAGAAGAACTTCAACAATTTGAGAGATGTCAAGTGTGGGAACTTATGCCTCCTCCAAAAGATGTTTCCATCATTGGTACTAAAGGGGTATTCAAAAACAAGCTTGATGAGCATGGGACAATCACTCGTAACAAAGCAAGGTAAGTAGCTCAAGGATACAACCAACAAGAGGGGATTGACTATGAAGAAACCTATGCACCAGTGGCAAGGTTGGAATCAATCCAAATCTTGTTGGCCTTTGCATGCTACAAAAGGTTTAAGCTTCATCAAATGGATGTAAAAAGCGCGTTCCTCAATGCATAGATCAATGAAGAAGTATATGCCAAATAGCCTCCTGGATTCAAGCATGAAAAGTATCCTAACCATGTCTACAAATTAAAGAAAGCTCTTTATGGTCTTAAACAAGCTCGAAGGGCTTGGTACGAAAGGTTAAGTAAGTATCTCTTGTCAAATGGATTTATTAGAGGTAAAATATATTCTATATTATTTATTAAGCATAAAAATATAGATATCATTATTGTTCAAATATATGTACATGATATAATATTTGGTGCTTCTAATGATTTTCTTTGTAAGTGGTTTTTTAAGTGCATGTATAAAGAATTTGACATAAGTCTAATGGGAGAGCTAAATTACTTTTTGTAACTTCAAATCAAGCAAACGAAGGAAGGGATTTATATCCATCAAACCAAATATACAAAAGAATTACTCAAGAGATTTGGCTTTGAAGGATCTAACTCAAAAGGTACACCCACGAGCACATCAATAAAGCTCACTTCTGATGACAAAGGTATTGTTGTTGATTTAACAAAATATCGAGGTATGATCGGATGTTTGTTATACTTAACTGCTTCTCGACCTTATATATAATGTATAGTGTGTGTCCTTGTGCAAGATTTCAAGCTAAACCCAAACAATCACACTTAAATGTTGTTTAAAGAATTTTGAAATATTTAAGTGGTACTATTAACTTAGGGTTATTTTATCCAATCTGCAATCACTTTGAACTAATGGGTTATTCAGATACTGACTATGCAGGGTGTCAAATCGATAAAAAATGTACGAGTGGTGCTTGTACTTTCTTGGGACAAAGTCTCGTATCATGGCATAGTAAAAAGCAAACCTCAGTGGATCTTTCAACTACTGAGGGTGAATACCTAGTTGCAGAAAGTTGCTGTTCTCAGATATTATGGATGAGATAAACTTTATGTGATTTTGATATTCTATGTGATTGTGTGCCCATATATTGTGATAATTCTTGTGCTATAGATATATCTAAAAATTCTTTGTTACACTCACATATAAAACACATAGAAGTAAGGCATCATTTTTTAAGAGATAATGTATCAAAAGGTTTAATTAAATTAATTTTCATCTCTACTGAAAATCAAATAGCAGAAATTTTTACGAAACCATTAAGTGAAGAAAGATTTTGCATGCTGTTAAGAGAACTTGGAATGTGCATAGTATAAATCTTGTTGAGATTCTGAGATTTGCATTATGGATATATCTTCTGCATATATATCTTGTTAACTGCTATAATTAGGATAATTAATGATGTCTGATATGTTTACGGCTGTTAATTAACTCCTTAATTTATGGACGCGTAATTCTAAATATCTATCATCATGGTTTTTCGAAAATCAAAATGACAGGACGGCTGGGGTTTCTAGGGAAACGTATGTGTGTAGAAGTGTACATTCATGTATCTATCTCTCCTCATTTACTCACTCTTCTCTCTCCGTTCACTTCACTTTTCCACCCTTTCATTCTCTATTTTTCTTTTTCTCTCTCTTTATACTAATCTTATGTTTCATCTTCCATATTCACACACCATGAGAACCAAAACTCACAAGCGATCGATAATCAACTCCGATGATGATCAGACAATGGTGCCGTCTCAACCGTTAGCCGGACAGTCCCAAAAATAGAGAAAATTGAAAAAGACGATGTCGGTGGAAACTGAGTCTCTGGATTCTTCATCTTCTGATGAATCAAACTTTAGTCCATCTTTGCTGAAATCAACTCACCGACGAAAGTCAACGATACCATCTTGTAAGCCCGAGTCTACACCACCACTAATTTCAGTAAACCTTATCCTTACCTCTGATCTTCCTGAAAACTTCTTTCGAAGTAATGCTTATGAGGTACGGTTTAAGTCTGTTATTCTCCAGAAATAATTCATTTATGAAAAGTCTATTGATCAAATCTGCTATCAGGGTTCTCCTCTGAAAAATCTTTTCGAATCATATGATATTTCTTCTATAATTTTTCTTCCCTCAGTTGCATACCCTAGACTAGTTCAACAATTTTACACTAATCTGGAATGTCACAGTGATTTTTATACCTCCTTTGTAAAAGGAAAATAATTGTACTTCACTGTCATGGATTTTGGTAGCATTTTAAATATTCCGTTCATTGGTGTCTGTCCATTTACTCGTAAAGGGGCTGCTCATTTTCCTTTCTCTCCTCTGGAACAATTACAGTTTGTCATGGACAATCCTCTTTTGAATGAAGTCTTTACTCCCAAAACTATGGATGTCTCTCCTATTGCTTGTGTACTTCACCAATTGGTTAGGTATAATCTGCTGCCTCGCTTAGGTGGAGGTGCTGATTTTACTTACCAGGATTTGGTAATGGTTGCTATGATTTTAAAAGGTGTCTCTTTTAATTTGTCTCTAATGTTGCTTCATCAAATGATGAGTTGTTTAAGAAAAACAAAAACTTGTTTGCCCTACAGTGCGAGTCTCACTACTCTCTTTCATCATTTCAAAATTTTTGTTGACAATGAGATTTCTGTGGCTATGTCTGATTCCCTTAGTATTGGTAATTTAAAAATGTCTCGTATCGCCTTGATTGAAGGGCAGGTTGTTCGTATTACTTCTGATTCTCTAATATCAATTCCATCTTCGCCTATTTTTCCCACAACACAGTCTTCTCATGAGATTATCGAGATGTTGAAAATAATTATTGTCAATCAAGAACATATGAAACAATAGGTGACTGATTTCAAGAATCGTTTATCTGTGTTGGAAAAAGGAAAACTTCCTTTAAGTGCCCCTAAAATTAACAAGCTTTATCAAAATATTGAGGATGAATTTATCGATTTACAGGCTAGGTTTGAGTTGCAAACCACTGCCTTGGCAGAGACTATGCAACTCAAACTAAATCGAAATGCTTATCTTCTTAGCCAGGAACTTAAGTTTGTTAGTAATCAGATCGGTGATATGGCTGAGTTCACAGCTATGCGATTCAACGACGTGGGATCCAAGTTACATATGCAGCGTAAGAACTCTTCTATTACTAAGTGGGCTCATTGTAACTGGTTGGCCAAATATGCTGGTGATTTTCTTAACTTACCCTTGCCCAATGCTACTTTTATTCCCTGTCCTCCTCAATTCGCTGCTGATCTTACCATTGCTGAAAGAATTCATCGTGCAACTCGTTCATACTTCACACAAAGGGCTGCCCAGCGAGCTGCATTGGTGGATCTCGACTGACGACATTATTTCCCTTTTTGATTGATGTCAAAGGGGGAGATTATTCTGGTGTGCAAAAAGACTGAATATTTATGTTGGTTTTTGGTATCGTTTTTGGTATTCTGAAGCTGGTTGCTTCAAAGACAGATTATTAGTATTTGGGTTGTAATATTTTAAGACTGTAATATTTTAAGACTGATAAATTTGATATGTTAGTAGTTGATATTTGATATATCAACTAACATAAATGCAGGTAACAGGTTCTTAAAAACAGGATTCACTAAAAATCTGATTCAGTCAGATTGATATTATTCCTGAAATGAAATTATATTGTATGCATGGATTTAGGGGGAGCTAATGGGAGTAAAAAAAAATTTTGGGTTGTCATCAGCAAAAAGGGGAAGAATGTTGACTTAGTCATATTCCATCCTTAAGTTTTGATGATGAATTGTTTGTGTACCAAATCGTTTTTGTGACATTTCAGGTATTTGTTGATAAGGAACATTGGTGGTACACTCAAGTGGATTGAAGAATTGTCTACTAGGAAACAAAGTGTAAGGTCAATTGCATAATAATTGATTTTTCATTTAAAGGCTCTAGGACATATTATTTGCATTTAATCTTATATGTTTTAAATTAAAAGTAATTTAAATCTAATGAAAAAGGTGTTTTTTTAATTAAATAATTACTTGAAATAAATCTTATTTGATTTGTTAACAGGTACAAAAGTTTTTAAAGGGCTTTATTGTTTTACACTTTACTTGGTACATTTGGAATGAATTGTGTTTGTGGCATACACGTGGTCATATATATATATATATATATATATATATATATATATATATATATATTATATAACGTATGTATACTTATAGCTAAAGAGAAGAAAAGGAAGCTATACGATTTTGTTTGAGATGTGATATGTATCCGGTTTTCGAGGGATCATGATTATCAATATTTTGGAAAGATAATACCTTGAATGTTGGGAAGAGAAAGGGTTGCTGACACACGCTACTTTAGATAAAGTTAAAATTTGTTAAATAGGTTATCTTTTGTTCGGATTTATCTAAACAGTTTAACAAATAGATTTGAAACTGTTCTAGATGATATATCACTGTTATAATATTTTTTGTATCTATCTCGTTTATCGTTGTTAAGTTTTCAAGTGTTAACAAATCGAGATTTGTGGGTTAAGTGATCAGGTTTGTGTTTTGAATAAACGGTAATATCTCGTGGACTATAAAATACGTAATGCATGTTGAGAGAGTTATGACTCACGAAATACTCTTTGTATTAATTACTGATATTAACGAGCAACTTGATTTGATTGGTGCAAACTTGATCATCTTGGTAATTAATTTCAGATATCTATCTAGCTGGCTATTGGTAAGATTTAATTGATTATATTTCTGTGCTACTTGATCATTGCATTATATAGTTGATCCTTTAATTGTTAAATTGATTATTCTTGTATTGATCATTGACCTCTATATTTGTAATTTAATTTCTGCTTAGACTAAATGTAGTCTAAAGGTGTTAATCCGGGTGGATTAGAGAAAAGGTTTACAAACAGGTTCAAGGAAGCAAAGGTGCTTAAGGAGTGCAAAGGTGCACAAGGAGCAAAAGTGCTCAAAAGAAGTTAATTGTTTTTAATTATTGTAAGAATCTGTTTTGTAATCAGTGTTTATTTATAAAGAAATAAATAAAGTGAGTCTCTAATACTAGTTGGTATTGGACGTGGAGTAGGCTATTATTATAGAGGGTAGTAGTTGAACCACGTAAAAATTCTTGGTGTTCATTTAATTATTTGTGCTTAATTTTATTAATAACAAGAATTAAGGATAACGTAATAAGTTAATATATAAATATGTTTTTCCAAAACTTAAGATATATAGTTGATTATTTCAGCTTACTGAATTCAAAAGTATTTAAATAGTTTTCGTAATTCAGGAACCCGAGTTAATTATTTTCGCAAGCTGAAATAAGCATGTTTTGAATTAAAATAAAAATCGACCATAGTTGTTCGAACACTTATTCAACCCCCCCTTCTAAGTGTGTCTATTTACATTTCAGAATATCTTTGGCCCGTAGTGCAAAGATGGACAGGTGTTTGGCATGATCATGACCATTGATGTTAATTTTGAATATCTTTGGCCGTAGTGCAATGATGAATTGACAGACATGATTATGACTAAAGGTTGTAGACTAGTATGATCATGACCACTGATGTTACAAATGAATATCTTTGGCCTGAATGCAAAGATGAATTTATTAGCATGATTATGAACAGGAACTGTGATTTGGTATAACCATGATTTTTGGTGTTACAGGTAAAGACAGGTGATAAAAATTATCTTCGTCTTGGGTACGAAGAGGAATTTATCAACATAATTATGATCATGAGCTATTTACATGATTGTGGACAGAAACTATTGATTGATGTTACAGGGAAAAAATATTGTTGGTGGACTTTTAACAAGGAGAAGATAATAGACATTATAGTCTATTTGACTCTTTTAATGGATTGTTCGTTCCGCTGCAACTATGGTTGAAAGCTTTTATCATCTATCATATGTTCTAAATATCTGATTTATTACTGATGAAGGCTAGTAATAATTTAATTATCTTTAGTCATGATATTCTTTACTGGGCTATTTGTGTTTATCCTTTTATTTCACAATTTCTTTCAGGCAATAAGAGTGTAGCTGGGTCGAGCGGGGATAACAGAGAAATAAAATGATGATCTATAACTATTGAAGTTTCCCATAAAATAGTATGGAAATAATTATATTGAGAACTTTAAATGTGTGTGTTGTATTTTATACATCATTTAACAGTTGATTTTGGTGAACCAAATAGGGTGAGGTGAACCTGACTTTGGAAGGGTGTGTTGCCACTATCATACAAGATGTCTAATCACATACGACTTCGTGTTATCATAAGACATGGTTGTGCACATCCACTTGTTGATTATATCTATGAGCACTACCTATATAATCTTGGAGTATGGTTGTAATATAATTCTTAGTTTGAGATAATTGAGATAATTATATGGCAAAAGAATACCCACCATTGGAATAAACAGGATAGTAATCTTCTCATTCTTCTTTGGGGTCTATTGGGTCAACCAAGGTTAATTCTCATGTTCTATGATATCTATTATAACGTAAAAGCATGGCCTCCCATGTACGAAGGTTTACTTGAGCATTTTTCAAAGATTTTAAATCCTAAAACAGTTATTGATTGTACCTTTATGTAACATATCATTGATAAGAAGTACGAGTATTGTTATTCACAGTTTATGTGTGGTCGTATTATGCACGACAGAGTAATAGTTGGAATATGAAGATATGTATTTGAATTCTGTACTATGTATTTCTAGTGACTCAGAATAGGTGGTGTGGACTTATTTTGGGGGCATCACAATTGTTGTCTGGTGTAATCACAAATTTCCACAACTAGTTGACTTGAGTTTGATATGGAGAAAACAGATACCTTCTTAATTATTTCCAAGTGGTTATGAATGATGTTGGCTTCCCTTCGGAGTAATAAAAGGATGCGGCTAATGCATCATTTTGCAACTTAAATCAAGAGGACAGTTTAGACTCCAGAGTATTGAAACAGAAGTCTCAAATGGAGGAGGTGCCTTTACAGACTTGAAAAGGCAAAGCCTAAGGGAATGCAGGGGTGACGAGTATCTATTATCCAGAATTCACCGACAGCCTCATCAACGTGTGGGGTCTTTTTCTAAATTAAGTGTATTAGGGATTTCATGTTCGGAATTTAAATACCTCTCCTAAACTTCCACTGCAAGATGATTCATTTGGTGAGAGGTGCTAAAAGAATTGGAAAGAAGAGGAGGCAAATCAATGGTGATTCATTGGGTGATTGTGACTTTCAATCAAACAAAAGAGTTTGGCTTGCGTCAGTGAATAAAGCGAGCATCTGGAATTAGCACCGATCGCCGGGAAAATAATAAGCCTCGATATTTCGTTAGATTTAAAGGTTTCTATCAAAAGATCTTGCAGCTGCCGTTATCAAATTGGGAGATGCCGTAGGTCTGATGAGTTCAAAAATTGGAAAACTACGTCCTTGATCCTGAAAGTATGAAGTAAGAGGTGGCCGAAAAAATTGGGCTTTAATTCGGCCATTAATAGAAGACTGAGTTGTGGGGATTTATTAAGAGTCACAGGAAGATGGTAATTGTTATAGAGCATATGAGCAGCCATGGGGACGATCTCACCTAAGCAAAACTATTGGCAGTATAACACCAACATATATATTACTCCATGATGCATGTATATGATTTCGGGTGCAATGGAGAAAAATTACTTACAGAGGTGCCATCAAAAGACACGACAACGGGAATAATTACCAGCACATGTGATATGATTAGCCTTGCTCTTGATCAGTCTCGAGGAAGTGTATCAACTATCAGTAGCTCGACTCAATGTCTTAATTGAAATAGTGGCACTGGTAGCACAGGGACGGAGAAATAAATCAAAAGGGGATGTGATTTACAACAAATGTTAAAAAACGACAGCAGCAACGGGAATGTTAATGGTATATGGACAATTCGTCTACTTTGGGGATGGAGTACAACGCACAGCATGCGGAGGATACGAGGCGAACCGAGAGTAGGCTTCGAAGCCGCTCTCGTGACAGAAGCAGATCTAAAGATTGTAGACCTGGGGGACGTTCGAGCCCTAACAGCCACCGATACAGTAAAAGGAGGCGCCAAAGCTATTTTTGGAAGAACAATTTAGAAGGGGTCGACAGAAGAAACCGAAGAGTGTGAAGATGCCTTTCAGGGGATCAAAAGGTATCTGTCTTTGGCGCCTTTGTTGGTGAAGCTCTCTCCCACTGAGCTGTTGTACTTGTATTTAGCGGCAAGTTCGTTGGTTGTGGGAGCAGTTCTGGTGCGGGAGATTTGGGGACCCGATTTACTACGTAAACCATTCCCTAAGGGATGTGGAAACAAGGAGCCCAAACTTGGAAAAAAATGGCTTACATTTCGGTAATAGCCAGTCGAAAGATTCGACAATATTTTCAGGGTTGGTTGATGGTGGAATACACGGATCAATCAATAAAAAGGGTTCGGGGCAGACCAGAGTTTTCGAAAAATCTTGCAACATGGATCGTGGAGTTATCACAGTTTATATTGGAGTACCACTCTCGAATAGTTATCAAAGGGAAGGTTTTGGCGCACTTTGTGGTGGAATATTCATTCTCCGAAGCGGTTGGCAGCTTGGATTAGGCCTCGGAGATGGGACGTTCAGTTGTAGTGGTTCAGTCCGGACATGATTCTTGGATATTGTATATGTCGACCACTTCGGGTGTCAGTGGCGCCGGTATCATTCTAATCAGTCCAAAAGAGTACAAAGTGCAGTGGGCGATCAAGTTTGGATTCAAAGCAACGAACAGCGAGGCTGGGTAGGATGTAGTTTTGCCAGGCGTTATAAGGCTGGATTCCCTCTCTTCTTAGGAGAGACGTGAATATTCTTGATTGAACCTATTCGGCTCTCTGAGCGAACGAAGGTCGCCAGTGGTATAAGGTTGGATTCCCTCGCCTCTTAGGAGCGACGTGAATATTCTTGGTTGAACCTATTTAGCTCTCGGAGCGAACGAAGGTCACTAGTGGTATAAGGTTGGATTCCCTCACCTCTTAGGAGCGACGTGAATATTCTTGGTTGAACCTATTCCGCTCTAGGAGCGAAAGAAGGTCGCCAGTGGTATAAGGTTGGATTCCCTCGATTCTTAGGAGCGACGTGAATATTCTTAGTTAAACCTATTCGGCTCTCGGAGCGAACGAAGGTCGCTAGTTGTATATGGTTGGATTCCCTCGCCTCTTAGGAGCGAAGTGAATATTCATTTAAAGGTGAACAATCATTTATTTATTCGTTCATTCATTCGTTTATTCCTTCATCCATTCATTCATTTATGCATTCATTCATTTCTTCATTCATGCATATATAACATAAGCATTTTTTATTCAGTTCTTCGGGACAAATATTTTTATTAAAGTTTGGTGATATGTTCGGCCCTTGGAGGCGAACGTTTGTTTTTTTATGGAGTTCAGTGTTATGTTCAGTTCTTTGGAATGGAATGCATTGGTGTTCGGTGGGTTATTTATCTATCTTCGGTTGTGATAAGGTTGGTTATCTTCGGTTGGTATAAGGTTGGTTCGGTTGTGATAAGGTTGGTTCTTTATCTTCGGTCGTGATAAGGTTGGTTCTTTGGCCTTCGGTTGTGATAAGTTTGGTTCTTTGGTCTTCGATTTTGATAAGGTTGGATATATATTCGGCGTATAGTGTTTGGGTGTGACAACTCGTCTTCGGCGAATGCGGATCTCTTGTTGGTATAAATTTGTATACTCTCTTATTTTAAGTTCCTTATAAATAAGAGACTGGGGGCAATGTTGGGATATGGTTATTTGGGTCTATCCATGGTGCAGCCCCAATCTATTTGTATACTCTCTTATTTTAAGTTCCTTATAAATAAGAGACTGGGGGCAATATTGGGATGTGATTATTTGGGTCTAGCCATGGTGTAGCCCAATCTATTTAATGGACAGAATTTAATGTTGGCCCATATATGTTTATTATCTATTTTAGTGGGAGAGTCTTTATTAAAGTAAGATTGTATTTCATTATTTGGTGGGATAAGGAGACCTAACTTGGGACGGAAGCGATCAATCATTAATTGCAGTTATAAGGTGATTCTAAAAAGGACTCCTTGTAGTTGGATTCGGGTGGACATGACTTCTATAAATATAGCTACAAGCAAGGGTTGAAGGATACATCACAATATATATATCATACAATACACAATTTGTACTCTCTTTATTATTATAGTGGAATTCTCTCTCTCCTCGTGGTTTTTTCCCAATTGAGTTTCCACATAAATTCTTGTGCTCATATTTTATATCTTGTTTTTTATGTTTATGGGAGTGTATTTTGTGAGTTGAGTTCAGAACAATACAATCTACCGTTGGCACTGTTTTGGCCTGCCTTTTGCTGATTTCGTCAGGCGTGCAAAATCTGGCGTTAACAGAATATTTACTTTGGATGTATTGTAATGAATACTTTATAAAAATAAAGGGATATAGTAACATTACTATATAAGAAAGAATTCATATTGAGGCTTTAGTTACATATTTATATATATAACTTTGATAAGAGAAACCATTAAATAAATATGATTTCATAATAAAAGAGAATCGTAAAGGTTGAGATTTAGGGAACGAATGAATGTAATAAAAGAAAATAAATTATTCTGTATTTTTAGCTATTTTAACATTAAATAATGTTTTAAAAGCTAGAACAAGATAGTATTAACGCACAAGATCAGGAAGAGAAATAGTCCTGATTTTGGGGTCGTTACACTCTCTTTCATCTATTTCTCCAAGCTAACTAAGAAAGAAAGAGAGTTACAAGAGAGAGGAGAGGGGCAGCAGCCACTTAAAGGGAAAAGGAAGAGAGCTTTTGATGTCCTCAAAGCCCCATAAACAAACTATAGGAAGAAGAAGAGAGAAGCTCACAAGTAAAGATATAACCTTGACTAATTTATATAGTTTATGTTTGATTGGTATAAGTCAAAACTTGAATCTATGATTTCAAACTCCAAAACCATAAATCTACATGTTAATAAGCGTGTTATGTATAGATCTATCACTTGAGTGTCAAAAGTTGAATCAAGAGGATAAAAATAAAAACTAGTTTATTAAGGGTTAGAAAACCCTAACTTTTAACTATTTTAAAGGGTTATAACATGAGATCTACACCTTATTTTTACGATCCGTCAAAGAGGGGTGCTAGATATGTAAGTTAACTAGTAAACCCAAGTGGTAGCATTCAAAAATGTTAAGTTTACAAGTCGTGGTGAATGTTTTAGTGAAAGCAGTCCAGATTTTTTAACAAAGGGGAAGAAATCTTGCAGACTAGCCACTTCAAGGGGCTAATTTGTCATTTGTTTATGCTTTAAAAATTCTGAGAAAAATTGGAGAATAATATGAGAAGTTATCTGAATCCTGTAAAAAGATGGAAATTTTTGGCCATGTAGAATGAGAGTTATGGTACGTTAAAGGACTACGTTTAAAAGTAAACTTGAATAACTATTTGTGGTTAACTCCAACAATTGTGAACGTTTTATTGGAAGTATATATATATATATAGCAGGAACATACCTGTAAATTTCAGAATTGTCGGATAAAGTTTTGATTTATGATAAATTTAGTAAAATTTGGCCTATTTGGACTATTTAAATATAGTAAATGGATTTTAAAAATTCTAGAAAAAATATATTTTCATAAGGGAACTATATTCAGTTGATTTCCAAAAAACAAATAATTTTGGAGATGTTTTCCTATTTTCATATAAAGGATGATATTATGGATAAATAAATTAAATTAATTATGTGATGTTAAAAAATTGAAAAATATAATTTTATGTCATGAGAAACCTAGAATGCTATATGCAGATTTTTGAAGGGTGTTTTGGTCATTGATGGTGAGATATTATGTTTATGACCTTGTATGATTATTAAATAAAAGAATTCATAAAATTTTAACAATTAAAATAAATAGTTTATAAGTTTAATAAATGATTAAAAGATTATTAAAAGATTAATAATATTAGATTAAGATATTATTAAGTAATTAATAATATTTAGATTAAATTTAAATTTAAATATTATTAAATGATTAATAATCTTATTTAAGTAATTAAAATATTATTAAATAATTAATAATATTAGTTAAGGATTTAAATATTATTAAATGATTAATAATATTATGAAATGAGTAAGATATTATTAGATAATTAATAATATTATGAGGGGAGTAAGATATTATTAAATAATTAATAATACTTGTGAATGAATAAAATATTATTACATAATTAAAAATATTAAATGAGAGTTTAAAATGAATAATGAATAGAAGTTAAGTTATTTTAAGAATGTAGTTTGATTGGACATTCAATATGCTATATTGAGTATTTAGTATGCTGAAAAGGGAAAATGGTTAGCATTCGGTGTGCTAAATTCGTGTATTCTATTTACTGAATTAGTTTATTCGGTTTGCTGAATTATTGTTTTCAGTTTGCTGGATTGCAAAACAGTTTACTGAATTAAAATTCAGTTTAAATCCAGGTTGCTGGATTAGTTATGTCAGTTTTGTTGTGTAAAGAAACAACAAGTTGTTTGAATAATCTAGGTTGCTGGATTAGGTACTCAGCTTACTAGATTATAAAGAAGAATTTCTAAAGTGAAAGACCTGGTGTTAAATCATATAGTATATGATAAAGTAATTGATTTTTTTATTATTAAAGAATGATAATAATACTGATGTTTTAAGGTATTATGTAATATTTGATTATATGAATAAATGTTACACAATTTATTTATAAAGTAGTGGTACAGTCGTACTCTTTAATTGTTGATGTATAATATATGGGCTAAACAATTCCTTTAGAAAGCAAAGGTTAATACGAACTAGAAACCGATCTAACTCGCTGTGAAAGACAGTGTAGACAAGACGGAAAACTAGTTTGTTGGTTGTTTGTGGGAAATCACTTAGCATACTGTATTGAACACTATTAGAGACTCAATGTGTGCTAGGTTTAGAATTGTGAATACGTATGGTGATAAGGTGATCCTTTTCACATATGTAGATGTATAGGATGAGTTAAGTCTTAGAAATGTTATAAGAAGAAGATAAAAATGTAAATTTATCTTAAAAGATGATTATAAAGTTTATGACATCTCCGTATGTCATAATACTAAGGAATTAAAGTAAAGTTGATCGCGTAAACTTAGATTACAAGAACGCGAGCTATATGAAGTAAAGTAAAGTTTAAACCAATGCGTAAGTCAAATATATTACTAATTGGTATATGTGCTATTTCCTTATGTGTTATATAGGGATTGCGGTAGACAATTCAGCGTAAACTATAAGCTGTAGCTGTGCTTACAGGCAAGTTTTCCTAACTCAAACTCGAATTATTATCTTTCAAGCATATTAGTGGATAATTATTGTTGATTATTCCACATATATGAATATTGATTCACACTTAGTGCATGTTGCATATGTTCATTTGGTATGAAAGGCTGATCACCTTCATTACCATAAGGTTCAGTTAAAGTTGTTCATGGTCCTTGTTGACATGAAACATTATTGATTCAATCATTCAATTATTGACATTTTGATTTATGCTCTTTCACAATTATTATACATTGTTGAAAACTTGAAAGCTTATTCTCTTTCAATAATGATATATCCTTGTTGTATTTAAACTTGCTGAGCAAAGTAGTTGTTCACCCTTACTATATCATGATAACAAATTTAAGATTAAGACGAATGCTCGAAGAGGGATAAAGACATGAGCAAAGTACAATAATAGATTGTTATGATGCGAATAATTATTTAGTTATCTTATGTGAACCTTTTGTGATTTTAAAGGTATGTATGCAAGTTAAGATGAATAGACATTGGGATATGTTGAAAGAACTTATTGTATAAACAAAATATGTTTGTATTTCCGCATTAGATATAGATTATGTTTGAAGATGAAGTACCGTAACGCACCAGATTCAAGGTTCAAGGGACCCGAATTTGGAGGCGCTACAGGTTGGTATCAGAGCTGATAGGTTATAAACCTTAGGTAGGGTTACCTTAAGCTATAACTACATAGATGAGGATAAGAAATAAACTCAGATCGAGTTTAGGTGATAAGAGATGAATTTAGAAAATTCATCATTAAGATAAGAAGAAGATAAATAAGATTCAAAGAAGAATCTTGAAGAGTTATAAAGATAAAAATTCGGAGTTACCTGACTCCAGTAATAACTATGCAAAGAGATAATAAATAGACAAGGTCTATAAGATCAAAAGTGTAAATAAAATTAAAATATAAAGAGAAGAATAAGAAGATCGTAGAATAAAACGATCGTAAAATAAGATCATGACGTGATCAGATTGAACGGTTGATTAACATATGATATGTTAAACGATTAAGAAGATATAGCCTGACACTATAAAGAGAATGTACTATGAAATAGTACGAGCTAAACTCAAAAGAGTTGAAAAGGATGATAAACGGATTAAAGAAAAGTCGTAGTGAGTAAAGAGAAAGCTAGGATTATGTGGGATTTCAATTGAGGACTCATGTGATAACTGAGTTATACAAACCTTTGTATGGGCAGGGGTCTTGTTCTTGGTCTAACAACTACTTAGTTTATCACATTGATAATCATTAAAATGATGGTGTCGCGCTATCGATATACATATGGTGAGAATGTGATTCTTTTCTCATATTTATATTTTATATTAAAGAATCTAAGGTTAAGTGCTAGTTCTTTAAACTCATACTTATGGTAAGTTTGTGACTCACAATCGTATGATATATTTTTTAACCCCTAAGCGTGGACAGTCCCTGATCTGTTCTTGGACTACGTATTTCTAGGACAAGTTTCTAAACTCATATTATTGTGATAAGTTCCTGAACTCATAACGTGTGGTATGTTTAATGAACTATACTAGGGTATAGAAAGGTTATGGATGGTGACCTGAGGATTTTCAATGTATTAAGCTTTAAGGATGATAGAAATAGATATAATTATTAAGTAATAGAACATTGAAGAAATTGAAGTTGATGGTGGAAACATAGGTTTTCCAAATCTTCTAGTTATGCTAAACTTCGAAAATTTTGACATCAAGCTAAAGTCGCACTGACGTGCCTTTAAAAATACAATAGAATTTTTGTTATCAGCAACATACGGTGACAATGGTGTGTATGTGGACTGTGAGCCACTAACATCTCATTATCTGTTGCGGCATGATAACATTAACACTGATTTTCAATGGTTTTGGACTGTTTAAAGAAGAGCCTACACTAATTATTTCGGCTAGACAAAAATGAATTAAAAAATATCAAAATATATTTTATATATCATCAATGCATTATGAAACCTGGTGCAAAGATGATAAAAATGATGGAGTCATCAATGCAGAGTAACCTAGCTTTGGATGTGATCTAAGGATCGTCAGCCCACTATGGTATGATTTAATATGGAAAAGTCACAAAATGACGGAATCCTCAAAGGGGTTGTAAATATAGTGCGGTGTCATGACGTCATAAAATAATTTTCAGAATTTTAAAGATAATTTATTGCCAAGTGAATTTGGTCATGTAAATATTTCGATTGAAGTTTGAATTATTGGTATACGTCTAAGCTATTTGATTCAGCTAGACAAATATTTATGAAAATTCTAGTATTATTTGAGAGTTTATGTCAAACCAAATTACTTTGGTGCAGAATCATATGCTAAGTCTGAGGTGAACAACCCCGAAAAATGGGGATATACCAGTTGGATAAAATATTTCAATCTAAGAACGCATATAGTCATTACGAAAACTAAGGTACGATAGACTGATCCCCTAACGTAGTGCACAGATAGTTTACCTTCTTCGTGATTGTAAACATACTTAGTAGAAAATGTTTCAGAGGTAGAGTACCTTTTTCGTGATTGAAATAGGTCGCAGGTAGTAATACCCCTAAACCTCAAGGTTCATGGTCTATATGACCTCTCAGTATGATATGAAAAGTTTTAACTCCTTAGAGAGAAGTCATGGAAGAATGTGATGATAGAAGAGCTCCTCATAGAAGGAAGTAGTATGTACTCATTAATTGAGAATGAAATCAGATAAAGGTTAAGTTGAAAACCTAATTTTGATGAATAAATGGAGTAGAGATTAGTAGACTGTAATTTTGAGAATGAAATTTTTAGAAGAAGGTGTTGGATATATGTACTTTTGGTGCAATAGTGATTCCGGGGATGAAATCCTTATATGGGGGGAAGAATGTGACAACCCGAAAATTTATAAGATCTTGTATAATTAAAATAAAGGTTAAAGAATAAAACCTAGATGAGAATTAGAGCATTAATTAAAATTTTTAAAGAATCTATATGGTTTGATTTGAATTTTTAAGCAATGTGAAGAAATTAAATGAGAATGATAGAAAGTATGTATATGGAAAATTTTATTAAGAAAATAAAATTTCAAATGAAGAGATGCTATAGGGTTAAAGGAAAGGTGTATCTATATATGTATATATATACTTAGTGATATGCTATATGTATATTATAGCAAGAAGAATGATATGGATAAGTGCATTATGACTGATGCGGGACATGTGTGAGATTAAGTAAATACATATATTGTAGATATGTATATATAGTATTCTTTATATAAAGAGAATTAAAGAAAGATTTGTAGCCTAATTATTATATATTAGGATTAAGAATTAAATAACCTAAAGGTTATAGTTATTGGGATTGCTAGTAGTTAAATAAATTAACCATAAGAGATTTATTTTATACATCTCAACTAATTAATTTTATAACCACATTAAAGCAAGTCTAATTGAGTTAAGAAATTAAATGTATATGAGTAATAATTTGAATTACAAATATGGGGAATGGAAACCCTAATTAAATCATTAAGGTAAGATAAAAATTAGATATTGGACGATGTCATTCTACATGGCCCAAACAAATTAATTTAAAAGCTCAAACATTTAATAAAGTGGCCTAACTTTTAGCCCAATTGAAGAGGGATTTTTGGACATTTGATAAGCTAAATAAAGTTATAAAATTAAACCAAGAATGGGGGAAAGGAGGCCCAAAATTTTGGCCCAAATGGGGTAGAAAAGAGAGATACATGTATGTAATAATTGCATTTACTAACTCTTCACCAACTCTCACCTAATGCCTTATGTGTCAACCATCTAACTTAGCCATTATTTTATCTAAGAGTGCAAGCAATTTTCTAATAATTGAGAGAGGGAAATAGAATGAATGTGGGGGATGAATATAAATATACAAAATATATTTACACAAATTTTACTAACATCTAATTCCTTTCTCTTTCATCTTTTATTTCATTTCACTTTCTTTTTCATCTATTTCTCTAAGCTAACTAAGAAAGAAAGAGAGTGACAAGAAAGAGGAGAGGGGCGGTAGCCACTTAAAGAGAAAAAGAAAAGCGAGTTTTTGATGTGCTCAAAGCCCCATAAACAAACTATAGGAAGAAGAAGAGAAAAGCTCACAAGAAAAGGTATAATCTAAACTAGTTTATGTAGTTTATGTTTGATTGTTATAAGTCGAAACTTAAATCTTTGGTTCCAAACTACAAAACCTTAGATCTACATGTTAATAAGCGTGTTATGTATAGATCTATCACTTTGAGTGTCAAAAGTTGGATCAAGAGGATAGAAATGAAAACTAGTTTATTAAGGGTTAGAAAACCCTAACTTTTTACTATTTTAAAGGGTTAGAACTTGAGATCTACACCTTCTTTTTACGATCCATCAAAGAGGGGTGCTAGATACGTAAATTAACTAGTAAAACCAAGTAGTAGCACTCAAAAATGTCGAGTATACAAGTCGTGGTGACTGTTTTAGTCAAAGCAGTCCATATTTTTTAAGAAAGGGGAACAAATCTTGCTGACCAGCCACTTCCAGGAGCTGCTTCATCATTGTTTTATGCTTTAAAAATTCTGAGAGATAATATGAGAATTATCCGAGTCCTGTAAAAATATGGGAATGTTTGGCCATGTAGAATGAGAGTTACGGAGTTTACGGCAAATGACTACGTTTAAAATTAAACTTGAATAACTCTTTGTGGTTAACTCTAAAAATTGTGAACGTTTTACTGAAAGTATATATATATAGCAGGAACATAACCTATAAATTTCAGAACTTTCAGACAAAGTTTTGATTTATGTTAAATGTATCAAGATTTGGTTGATTTAGAATATTTAAATATAGTAAATGGATTTTAAAAATTTCAAAAAAAAAATATTTTCATAAGGGAACTATATTCAGTTGATTTCCTGAAAAGAAATAATTTTGGAGATGTTTTGCTATTTTTCATATAAATGATGATATTTTGGATAAATGAATTAATTTAATTATTTCATGTTAAAAATTTGGAAAAAAAAATTTTATGGCTTGAGAACCCTAGATATATTATATGCAGATTTTTGAAGGGTGTTTTGGTCATTGTTGATGATATATTATGTTTATGGCCTTATATGATTATTAAATAAAAGAATTAGTAAAATTTAAACAATTAAAATAAATTATTTATAAGTTTAATAAACGATTAAAATATTATTAAAAGATTAATAATATGAGATTAAGATATTGTTAAGTAATTAATAATATTTAGATTAAAGTTAAATTAAAATATTATTAAATAATTAATAATCTTATTTAAGTAATTAAAATATTATTAAATGATTAATAATATTAATTAAGGATTTAAATATTATTAAATGATTAATAATATTATGAAATGAGTAAAATATTATTAGATAATTAATAATATTATGAGGAGAATAAGATATTATTAAATTATTAATAATACTTGTGAATGAATAAAATATTATTAAATAATTAATAATATTAAATGAGAGTTTTAAATGAATAATGAATAGAAGTTAAGTTATTTTAAGAATGTAGTATGATTGGACATTTAATATGCTACATTAAGTATATAGTATGCTGAAAAGGAAAATGGTTAGCATTCGGTTTGCTGAATTAGAGCATTCAGTTTGCTGAATTAGTGTATTCGATTTGCTGAATTAGTGTTTTCAGTTTGTTGGATTAGAAAACATTTTACTGAATTAAAATTCAGTTTGAATCTAGGTTGCTGGTTAGTTATATCAGTTTTGATGTGGTGGGAAACCACAAGTTGTTTGAATAATCTGGGTTGCGGGATTAGGTATTCGCTTACTGGATTATAAAGAAGAATTTCTAAAGTGAAAGACCTAGTGTTAACTCATATAGTATATGATAATTTAAAAGAATTTTTTTTATTCAAGAATGATAATAAGACTGATGTTTTAAGGTATTATCTAATATTTGATTATATGATTAAATGTTAGATAATTTATTTATAAAGTAGTGGTATAGTCTTGCTCTTTCGTTGCTGATGTATAGTATCTAGGCTAGACAATTCGTTTAGAGAGAAAATTTTAATACGAACTAGCAACCGATCTAACTCGCTGTGAAAGACAGTGTAGGCGAGACGAGAAACCAGTTTATTGGTTGTTTGTGAAAAACCACTCAACATACTATATTGAACACTGTTAGAGACTCGATGTGTGCTAGGTTTAGAATTGTGAATACGTATGGTGATAAGGTGATCCTTTTCACATATGTAGATGTATAGGATGAGTTAGGTCTTAGAAATGTTATAAGAAGAAGATGAAAATGTAAATTTATCTTAAAAGATGATTATAAGGTTTATGACATCCCCGTATGTCATAATACCGAAGGAATAAAAGTAAAGTTTGTCGTGTAAACTTAGATTACAAGAACGTGAGCTATAAGAAGTAAAGTTAAGTTTAAACCAATGCGTAAGTCAAATATATGACTAATTGGTATATGTGCTATTTATTTATGTGTTATATAGGGATTGCGGTTGACAATTCAACGTAAACTATAAGCTGCAGCTGTGCTTACAGGAAAGTTTCCCAAACTCAAACTCGAGTTATTATCTTTCAAGCATATTAGTGGATAATTATTGTTAATTATTCCACATCTATGATTATTGATTCGCACTTAGTGCATGTTGCATATGTTCATTAGGTATGAAAGACTGATCACCTTCATTACCATAAGGTTCAGTTAAAGTTGTTCATGGTCATTATTGACATTAAACATTATTGATTCAGTCATTCAATTATTGACATTTTGATTCGTGCTCTTTCACAATTATTATACATTGTTGAAAACTCGAAAACTTATTCTCTTTCAATCATGATATATCCTTGTTGTATTTAAACTTGCTGAGCAAAGTAGTTGCTCACCCTTGCTATATCATGATAACAAATTTCAGATTAAGACGAAGGCTCGAAGAAGGAAAAAGACAATAGCAAAGTATAATAATAGATTGTTATGCGCGAATAACTATTTAGTTATCTTATGTAAACCTTTTGTGATTTTAAAGGTATGTTTGTAAGTTAAGGTTAATAGACCTTGGGATACGTTGAAAGAACTTATTGTATAAACAAAATATTTTTGTATTTCTGCATTAGATATAGATTATGTTTGAAGATGAAGTACTGTAACATACCAGATTCAAGGTTCAAGGGACCTGGATTTGTGGGCGCTATAGGAGCTCAGACTAGGGCTAACCAGTTCTTGGGAGATATGGTTCCAGGGTCCATTGTGATGACCGAGTGGATTTCTTACTTTTAGGAGCCTTCTCATTAGTCCCAAATCACAGATTTGACTTATCAGGTGGAGGGGTTGTCGATGTATTGTCGCCATTTGGGCGGGGATCCATCATTAGCTGGTACTTTTGATTCCAAGGTACATGAGGCTGGACCGTCAGGTACTAGAGTTTTTGCTGATGGAGTGGGCCCTTTTGACTATCGCCCGATTGCACAGGACATGCCTCATCGTCAGGATACGCAGGATGTTTATTACCACGCAGATATGCAAGGTATGCCCACTCAAGATGATATGGCTCAAGTTGATCAGTTTGATGTTTCCTGCACCTTCCTGGATGATATGGATATTCTTTTATAGGCATTTGTTAGACATTGGGTGTATGTGCCCCATTATCCTTTACTTTTTATTTATAGTTTTCACATGTATCATAGGTATGACTTTAGACACTCGAAATTTTGTTTTCCTATTACTAATCAATGCAGAAGGGAAAAATTATCTTTCCCACTCCGAAGACAACCCTAGAGGATTATAACTGATGACTACATCAAATTAAACCCCGGAGATAGCCCCGCGTGATATGAAATCAATGCTCAGAAACAACCCTGAGGACAAAAAAAAGTCAACTGCAGTCAAACCTCGGAGACAACCCTGACGAACAGCCAAAATCCCCATCAATCCCGGAGACAACCTCAGGATGGGAAGATGGAATATCAATAATAACAAACAACCATTCAGCTATAGAAATGGTCATTAAGAGCCATCTCAGCAATCCCAAGTGCAAACTGCGCAAGGCAGTTTAACGAACTACCTACAAAAACCTGAACATGCCATTATGGTTATGGACCCATCTTCCTGGATTTGAAAAAAGGAAAGCCCTATGTTATTATTGTGTAGACCTCGAAAAGAGCTTTTCAAAATAGTATGGCACACCTCCATAGGATTCCCAGATTGCAAGATATGAAGGTTTCAGCAGACTGCACGTCGATCGAGTGAACGAACTTCAATACTACGGGACCCACAGGGCCCATCCTCAGGTCTATCTACGAAAGCCCGGGTCTATATATATCAGCCCCCCATCAGCTCATTTAAGAAGGGAAGAGAGAAAAAAGGGCCTAGGAGAGATAAATCTAAAATATACAGTCTCAAACAGCTCAAATATTGCTTCTAAACCATACAAATCTCACTTGTAAACCCTCATATACATATAAACTTTGTCATATCAAGTTTTGACCAATTGGAATCGAGATTAGAGGCGCCAAAAGTTGTTTGTTAGCAAATCTCGTGCAAGGCTGTAAGATCTCTTCAAATCTAAGTTCAATTACTTCTTTAATATATATATATATATATATATATATATATATATATTGCTTGGTATAGCATAGATCTGAGTTTTAAATGTTCAATTTGATGTAAATAGTTTATACTTGCAGTGTATTGACTAGATATATACTAGATCTTGCCAGATCTAGCTTTTAGCAGGTTCAGAAGTTGTAAAACTGGAACCGTTGAGCTAGAATGGCTAAGATCTAGATAGATCTAGTTTACTTTCTATTTTTGTAAATATCTAGCAACCACGTGACCCTAGATCTGTATCTAGACGAATTTGGAAGCTTCGGCTACTCGTCTATGAGGATTTAATTGATGAATCCTTTGTTTAACGATGTCTAGAATAGATATGCATTTTATTTTGATATTTTCATTATGCAGGCTGTTTAAATGATATAAAGTGAGCCCAGAAGCCACAAGACCGATGATTCAATAAATGGATCTAGATTTGGTTCCCATGATGGACTTGTTTAAGTTATATAGTTAGCTTGCAACCCATTGTATATGTAACCTTAGGCCTTAAAATGGTTATCCGGATTTAAGGCCCCAAAATAGTGAAAACATATATGTGGTGCTCGGACTCACTTAGATGGCTTTCACGCCCACAAGGAGTCCGACACTTGTAAATAGTTTCATATATTGTCTAAAGATGATTCACATCTCAATAAAATCAAATCAAGCCGAATACGAAATAAAATTGGAAGTATCAAAGGGCTTCAATTCCTATGCGAGCGAAAGGATTTGAAAATAGCTTTTCAAAACATCACTTTTATATGCTTATTTAAAATAAACTTTTCAATAAGTCAAACCCTTCGTATATAGGTCCAATGAGGCACAACACTACTTTCAAAATAAAGCACTCAAGCACATTTTCAAAATTAAATCACACACGCACACACACACACATCACATGCATAGGGAATAAAAAAGTAGCGGTAACCGTGTTTCATGAAAATCGGGCGGTGCCTAACACCTTCCCCTCGCTTAAGCAAGCCCCCGAACTCTATGAATCTCGGTTTCCAGACCAATTAAATGGAGTCACATATTGGGCCATATTGCAAAAATCTTTCAAAACCTGGTTGAGGTTGTACAACCTTTTAAACTCATACTAACTGGCGACTTTGTCTAATTCGGCCCAATCATTAAAATCAATCTTTTCAAATCGTCGACATTGTATGTCACTCTTTTCTAAAATCTCACCCTTTAATCAAGATAACTTAAATCACATTGCGAAATCTAAAGGGTAGATAAATAACTTAGGAAAAATTTCCCAGCGTCGACAGGTGGCGACTCCGCTGGGGACAGTAGAGGGCTTAAGCCACATTTTATTCATTTCAATTTCCTTTTTATCTATATGTGTGTGAATGTTGTCTTCTTTACATTGAATGGATGTGAATGAATGCTTTATTTACAATGCTTCATATTTTTGCTTAGCACAATGTCATTATTTTGCATGTGGTGAGCCGTGATGAATGTATGTTGTGTGATTCCTCCACCAAGAGGCAATCCCGTCGGTGGCTTATTACTGGACTCAAGAGGAGCATAATCCCGTAAGGCTCAGAAAAGGCGCCACTTAGATCAGCTCCAATTAAAAGAGCGGATTAACTTCCCTTCTAGTAGATTGCGATGATCTGGGAACCTTCATGCCGAAAAGCTCGTGAGAGTAAACCTAAGATAGGTCAGCCTCTAATAATCCAAACGTGAAGGGAACACTCTTCGTGCGTTTCCCTTTCAATTCCATGTCAAAATGTCAATTCCTGTCAAATATTAAATGTTAATTCCATATTAAATATCAAATCCTATTATAAATGTCATGTTATCCTGTCATCAAAACAACTGAATTCTGTTGTGTAGGAAAACATTAAAAAAAAGCCCTAAAATTGACACATTGCATAGTATGCATACTGTTAGTGTTAATCAGCACTAAACTACATACTCTTTTTGTAGGGAAAAATTCATCCTATTATCAGATCAAAGTCAAAAAAGGCACTAAGCCCATCTTCAGACATGGCTACTAGTGCCCTACCTGAATCTACCCCTGTATCTCGAGAGGAGTTCGAGGGACTTAAAAATCAGATAGCCGAATTGGCCATCCTAATGAAATAGCAGAGTAAAAGCACTCAGGGTCAACAGATACCCACTCAATAGGTGTCCTCTGCACAAGGCGGCACTCAGGGTACTGACAAGAAGATGGAAATGTAGATACCTGAATATCACTCTAATGAACCAAAACCCTTGAAATCACCAAGCCCAAGGATGATTGGGAAACTAGTGACATTAGAAAGAAAGTCCAATAAATGAAAGAAACCATCCGGCCAATCAAAGAGACTGGAGCTTATGTAAGTGTTAACTATTCAGATCTGTGTATCTTTCAAGGAGCTCGATATCCTAACAAGTTTCAAGTCTTGAATTTTAAGAAATACAACGGGATGGGATATCCTTATACCCACTTAAAAGTGTATATTGGAGAACTCGGATCCTATGCAGAGGATGAAAAGCTGAGAATGCAGTTATTCCAAAAAAGTCTGACTGGAGAAGCCAGAGCCTGGTACGCTCGACTGACAACTCCAAAATCCACAGCTGTGAAGAGCTAGCCCATGCCTTCTCAAATCAATACAGCTTCCAGTCATAAATGGCATAGGATAGATATCAAGTTACCAATGTTAAAAATCAAAACAATGAGTCTTTCTGAGAATAGGCTCAAAGATGGAGATGTCTGGCAGCACAAGGCAGTCCACCTATGACAGAAACTGAAATGGTGATGACTTTCATTCATATACAAGAAAGTCCATATTATGAGGGTCCTATCAGGCATATGAAAACCATTCTCAGAGATGATCAAACATAAAGAAATGGCTGAAATGGGATTGAAGTCGGGAAAGATTAAAGACCTCACTGCTTTAGAAGTAGCTGAGCACATCCAGACTAGAAATTACGGGAATAACCCTAGAAAGACCCATAAGAAAAAGGAAGAAGATGTCAAAATGTGTAAGGCAGCCAGAACCTGCCCATTCAAAAGTAAAACAATTACTCCCCATTCCAATCATTTGTAAATCTTGCAAGTCCTTCATCCCAGAAAACTGGAGAAGCCAGACGCATGAGAACATTTACACCCTTAGGGGAATCACTTGAAAATATACCGAAGCTTCTGACAACACAAAAGAAAATCACTCAGCTACTTCCCCCTGCAAATCCAAATGGCAAAAGCTTTAACCCAGGCAAAAAGTGTGCTTACCATTCTGGGTCCCCTAGCCATGATACCCAAGAATGTTGGTCTCTGAAACACAAGATCCAAGACATGATAGATAGTGGGGAAATTGTGGTGACAACACCAGAACAGCCACATGTCTAGGACAATCCTCTACCTCAACACAATAAGGAGGGAGTGAATATGATCAGTATGGGGGGTGGAGAAGGTTCCAAATACCTCAAGTACATCGGAGAGTCATCACAAAGAAATGAAAGTAGCCCCACCAAGATGGGTTATTCGATAGAGCGTGAAATAAATTTCATTAAGGAATAGATTGATTAATTAGCGGAATTAATGGTATATCAACACCAAGTGACTCGGAATTTGATAAGCCAGATTGGTCAAAGAAAAGCTAATATCCTTTCGCCTAGAATCCTCCCGATTCCAAAGAGGTATCATTATAGATTCCAGGAGCCTAAAATATGGGCGGATATAGTGGCAAGGGAAGAAATATTCCAGGCTAGTAGAGAGTTTACAGCTAAAAGAAAGTTCACCCCTTTGAATCAGTCGAGGGAGGAAATTCTACAGATGTTGATCAATGAAGGAAAGATCACAGAACTGTTACCCCCAATAAACACCCGATCAAGGAGGTTCGATGCTACTAAATATGCCAATATCACTTTAACACTCCAGGCTATGACATCGAAGGCTGTTGGGCACTTCACCATTTCATTCAGAATTTAATTGAGAATGGTGATTTGCAAATGGCAAACAATGATATGACCTTTCCTGAAGAAGAGGATCTCTTTCTTATCGGGACGTGAAATTTAAGAGAAATTGTAGCGGTCATTTCCTATGAAAGGAACCCGTCTGCAATACCTTTGGTAATTCAAGGAAAGGAAAATCCTATGGACATAGCCGCTCCGGAACCATTTATATTGCCATATCTACCCCAGTACCCTATAACCAGCTTGAAAAAAGTCCCATAAAAATATGGGAAAAACATGGGACCAATGTCAGAATGTAATGTTATCCTACCTAAGGATAACCCACTGTATCTGCCTCAGCGTGTCTTAAAACTCATCCTCAAAACCTCGGGGAGGGTACTCGAGAAGAAAATTGCTGAATTCCTCATCAAAATGGGGCATAATGAAGCAAGAGTGGTGTAATGTTTAAACGAAGCACCCCAGAAGACCTCCATCATGAATTTAGTATTGTCCTCAAAAGACCACTATAAAATCCTAATGCAAGTCTTGGAAGAAGCACACCTGCCAAGAACAGTGGACATAGAAAAGTTTCGGCACTTAGTAGATCACATCCTTAACAGTAATGTGATATCCTTCACTAACGATGACATACCTGCTAAAGGAACTAGTCATCGTAGGTCATTACTGTTGGGTTTGTACGAAATCGTGAGCAATCAAATTACAAAATTAAGCGAAAGCATGGTATATCAGAGTTTAATAAATCTCTACAAAACCATTACCCAGATCATTCTTTTATGCAAATTCTTAATTTAAAACGATAAATAAGAAGTTATGAAATCATACCCTTGTAGAACGAAGCTTCCACATATACGAGTTCAACTCTTTATTCTTCGTGATCTCCTTAAATTTCTGGGTTAGATTCATTCTTTTGATCAACGTTAGCCACCCAAGTGCTTGACCTCTAGAGGTGATCCACCAAGGAAGATGAATTATACAAGAAGGAGGGTGGTTGGCGAAACCCTATTTTTCTATCATCTATAGAAAAGGAGTACTCTCCAATAATTGGAATTGTATCAACTGATATCTAACATAAGACTTCTCTTATAGAGATATTGGTAAACCCTTTTAATCTGATTAGACATAGAATTTTATTTAATTAATTAAACTCCTTTAATTAATTAGGATTTCCAATATATTGGGATTAATTGATTAAACTCCTTTAATTAATTTGCCTCTAATCTTATTAGGAATAAATAAGAGTACTAATATTAAATTAATTCATAAACTCTTTAAGCAATTAAAATAATAATAATTGTAATAATATTAATAAGACTCCTCTTATTAATTTATATTTAATATTTTCAAAATATTAAATAATAAACATTAAGCTATTTAATTTATTCTATCACCATAGATTAAAATAATTACACTTAATGTATTATTACGATTATGTCATTACCTTCTTAAATAAATATTCTTTCTTTTATGGTGTGACTGTAACGACCCCAAAATTCATACAATATAATTCTCATCCTCGATCATTAGCAATACATCTTTAATCTATTTTTACGTCATTATTCGATATTAAAATCACTAAAAATACGGAATATTTAAAATTTGTATAAACTTTCTTTCTATATTGCCCTGAATCGCAACCTTAACATTACAAATATTTGATTCAATTCTATTACATGAATCACTACAACGAAGGGACTATACAAAGTCTTACATCACTAAGCAATATCCATTATACGTCGGATAGCTCAACTTACAACTTAACAATTAAGTTACAATGAAAACATCAACTACAATTTGAAATTTAACAAAATTAATATTCTTGAACATTGATCTCTATAAATCACTTAACACGTATCTTTACCTTGCATCCTTGACCTGCAAAAATGGTTATTTGCAAGAGTGAGCTCGACAGCTCAGCAAGATCTAACAGTTTTCATGCATCAAATAGCACATAATTAACATGCTCAATATTAAAGTAACATGGCATACATGCTTTAATCACATAACAAATATAAAGATTGAGTTCCTTACTCAATCAACATTATTAAATCAATCAATGTAGTCATAAATTGACTTTAATATTTCATGCTTGCAACATATACAACATAGCATACTCTTTGCAATACAATTTAAAACAGTTCATAATATCATCAAGTTCACATAGAAAATAGGAACCGAAAGACTTGCCTGGCTCGTAGATTACCAATTACCGAAAAATAGCTTAATATAATCTGCTTCATGATCCTACATAACGTATTACCATACGCATCAATTATTAGTCACCTAGCAATGCTTATCAAATGTCTAAGTAAATAATACTTTATACTTTCTAATTCTCTTCTATTTACTCGTTTGACACTCGCTGTCAAACCTTATGTATAATTAACAATATCAGTTAATTATCACATAGCTAATCCTAATATTTAGTTATCCACTTTAGGTTAACTCATTCCTCTTTAACTCATAAGTTAATAATTAATTACCACATAATTAATCACATCACATAGTCATTTTACATTTCTCATGATTAATCAACTAATAATTACATACTCATTTTAAATTATAATTAAACAAATTATGATTTGAACATCCACTTTAATCAAACTACAATTAAACAATCATAATTTATAATGAATCAACTACATCATGCATTAAATCATAATTTAAGCATACTTAACTTAACCCATTACTTAGATTATAAATACTCAATTTTTATTCATGCCCTCATTAAATTATAATTATATAAATTATAATTTAAATTACACTTTTACCTTGATTATAATTATTCCAAATTATAATCACATATTAAGTTATAATTAAACAAATTATAACTTATAATCAATTAAACTATATCAAGCATTATAATTACACAAATTATAATTAATCATGCAATTATCAATTTATAATCCATAATTAAACATGCATTTATTAAATTATAATTACATAAATTATAATTTAAATTAACATCTAATTGATTAAAATAAATCAACTAATATTCATTATAATTTAACAAAAATTATAATTTAATTTAAACATTTACTCTTGATTATAATTATACAAATTATAATTAACCAATTCACCATTAAACAATAATTCAATTAATACTTTAAGGTTTTCAAAACCTCTTTTCTTTTACAATTACCAAATTGTCAAATTCATGTTATCAACATGCTATTGCAACTTAAATATATGATCATTATTCTAGCAACAATGTAACTTAGTCATAAAAATAAACTGCACACTTAAATAAAACTCACTGCCTCTGCCCAGGACACGGCGCAGCTGCGCAGCCATAAGCCTTGGCACCGGCGCAGCTGCGCAGGTGACCAGCCTGAGAAAACCCAGTGGCGCAGCTGCGCTGCTTTTGGCTGTGCTCCCGGCGCAGCTGCGCAGGTACGCAAACAGAAGCAGGCAGTGCAGCCTCCCTGTTTCACCGATTAAACCCAACATGCCATCAAACGGCAATAACAAGCTACTAGAACAATGTATAGCATATACTTGATACAATACACTCATATAACATATCTCCAAACACAAAAATATTTAAACAACAATAATCAAGAGTTTTAGAAATTAAATTTGATATTTTCATAAAACTTATATATTTTATAAAACCATTCACTGTAAATCACTTTCTCAAGCAATTTAACTCTATATACATGCATTATATACGTCATTGAAGATAGCATCAAACAAATTCTTAATAAACATATTAACATATATCAATTTCATCAATTTCTTCAAACTAAAATCAACCATAATACCTAAAACTCATATGAACTCATATGAACATAACTTTTCTATTAAAACATGTTTCTACAATCAATTTGATTTCTGAAAATCATTGTTTATGACATCTAATTAAATTTATAAACAGTATATTAACAAAATTCCAACATATATTCAACAAAATTACTAACTTTCATGAAAAACGTTTTTACAGAGAAGTTCCACAACATAAAACACATTATTAAAACTAAATTTAGAAGTTATACCCTTTGATTATGCTTAGGAGAAGAAGATAATGGCTTAGCGAGAATTCTTTCAAGGTCCTCTTTCCCCTTTCTTTCTCTTCTTCTTCCCTTCTTCTCTTTTCACTCCATCTTTCTCTGTGTTTTCTCTCTAACACAGACTAACATTTGTTTTGTTCTTTTAACCAACGTATATACAAAATATACATACAACATATATACATAATATGTAACTTACAATATTAATGTATATAATAAATCCTATACTAATTACAATTAAAATAGAGGTTACACCTTTGAATTTTTTTTTAAAAGCCCTAAGGCTTGTTTGGCAAAACAAGTTATTTTAAAAACAGATTTTTAGTAGTTAAGGTCATGTTTGGGTAAAACAGTTTTAAAACAAAAGTAAGGGTCTTGTTTGGAAAAAAATCATTTAAAAACTCTTTTCTTTATTTTAATAAATCCTTTTAACACATACTTTAATGCTACTCTTTAATTAATTAAATCTTAACATTCTAATTTAATTAATTAAAAGTCTAACATCAATTAAGCACATAAAATTGTCACATAATTACAATTAATTGCTAATTATAATTGCATGTAACACTCATCACATTACTCATCTAATTTAATTATCTCAATTAAATTAGAACTATAACATAAAATCATTATATCAATTAAATTAAATACTAAATATTCATTTAATTAATATACTACACTTAATTACATTACTCCATAATAATCACATAATTATTTATTTAACTGAATAAATAATTCAATTAAAATATTTATTTACTCCAATAAATATTAACATTAATATTTAAATTATCTTCACATAGATTCACATATTTCACCATATATGACACGTATTCACATACTTAAACTCAAAACATCAGATAATAAGAATTTTATTTATTAAATTCTCATTTATAAATTCTTAAAATCTGGGATGTCACATTCTTCCCTCCTTATAAGGATTTCGTCCTCGAAATCACCGAAACCCTACCTTACTCAAGTTTTCACAAAAATCTCTTTCACAATTTTATTGTTGAATAACTTTAACTCATTATCATAATGACATTTATATAAACTACACATATATCTCTACTAAATTCACATCTTCAACAAGGTTAAGGTTTTATTACTTAACCTTCAATCAAACACAATCGTATATCAAATATAATATATTTTCTTTAACTCATTCCTTCCCTTACTAAAGATCATTACCATATATCCTACTCGTAGAATTAATATACTATATAATTCACCATCTATAATTATTCGGGTTATCACATTCACCCTTTCTTCTAAGAATTTCGTCCTCGAAATTCAAGTCTATCAATCTATATATATCATTCTATCAAAATAGATTTTTACGTTAATCTCTATTCACTGGATTAAAGCGTTCAACAACTACTTCTTTCTAAGCAATATCCTTCTCGCTACATTCTCCTTCAGAATAATAAGAATCTTCCACAATTGCTCAATAATTGGGAAGCGATATAAACAACTCAGGAATTTAAAAGATTCCAAATCATGCTGAGTGGTCGCAAGACCTTGAACTTATTTTTAGGTTTATTAGTGCTTCACCCCCGGTACTTCACACTATAAAACCGCATCGGTACTCTAGATGGCCAGCCTATCGCACCCCTACGTCGAGCCCAAACGTAGTACATCGTAACGACTATATGCGTTACACTCGGAACTATTGTCTCCGATAACATGTCCCCTTTTATAGGGTTGTTCACCTCAGCTTCATAACATCTGAATCCGCACCAAAACAATTTGGTTTGGCATAGTTTGACCAAAAACGCTCGAATTTCATAAACATCTTTCAATATTTGTCTAGCTGAATCAAGTAGCATAAACTTCTAGCAACAATTCGGACATCAATCGAAATGTACATATATATATATATATATATATATCATTAACCAACTCAAAAAATATATATATTTTTCGTTTAAAGAAACTAAAAGTAAATAAATCTCGTCTTTATATATATATATATATATATATATATATATATATATATATATATATATATATATATATATATATATATATATAGTTTAAGGAAACTAAAATAATAATAAATCTTTTCACAATATCCTGATACCGTATCGTATTACTGATACGTTGAGGATTTCGTCATTACATGACATCGTCATACTACCTTATACCATAGTGGGCTGACGATCATACTATCACATCCAACACTAGGTTTAACTGCATTGATAACTTCCTCGATTTTTTTTTGTCTCTACACCATATCAAATGATGTATAGAACACATAAAATATATTTTGAAAATTTTAAAATTATTTTTGTCTAGCTGAAGCAATTAGCACAGACATGTGAATAATAGCATAATTTTTAAAATTCATTGGTTCCATCATTGATCCAATGTTTTTCAAGAAAACAGAAGTGCAACATCAGCACGAAGTCAATAAATTTTGAAAAACTAGCAAAGCTAGGAGATTTAGAATATAAAAACTTTCTCCATCAATATAAATCTTTACTCCATCATTACTTAAGCATTCTATCAACTTTAAATAACATCAATGCTTTCTATATTATAAACTTTCTATACCCAGTATAGTTCATCGAACTTACCACACTTTGGAAGTTCAGGAACTTGCCACAATAATATGAGTTTAAGAACTTGTCCTAGCAATACGTAGTCAAAGAACTGATCAGAGACTGTCCATATGCTTAGGGGTTCAAAACATACATACGATTATGTGTCACGATCTTACCATAAGTATGAGTTTTAAGAACTTGCCTAACCTTAAGATCATCTAATCAAATCTTAATATCATCTAATCTAATCTCTATTGACTCTAACTATCAAATATAATATGAGAAAAGAATCACCTCCTCGTCATATATATATCGATAGTGCGACACCAACCTTCCAACGATTATCAATATGATAAACCAAGTGTAAGCACAAAACCCTGCCCATACAAAGATTTGTACAACTCAGTCACCACATGAGTCCTCAGTTGAAATCCCACTTAACTCTATCTTACTTATAACTTCTTGCTCTATACTCGATACAGACTTTCTGTATCCCACCATTTATAACTCCTCGTGAGTTAATCTCGTACTATATCATAGTACATTCTCGTTATAGTCCCAACTATAACCATTCAATCATTATAGACCATCTGTCCTTTACAATTTAAAAGATATCACGTCGTGATCTTATTCTATAATCATCTCCCTTATGATTATTCCTTATCTCATTATCGTTTTGTTTTAAAACTTCTTATCTATACTTATATCATATTATACCATGATTTCAGTCATGCTTTTAATCTCATAGACTTCGTCTATTCATCGTTATTCGTTAACTATATTATTATTGGAGTTAGAAAACTCCTGATTCTCATCTACATATCTTTCCAAGATTCTTCTTTGAATCTTTTTGTTTATTAAACAACTCTTCCTTTAAGAATTTCTAACTTCGTTCATATAGTTCAATATTTTATTCGAATTTCATTCCTCGTTATCCTCACTTTCTTCTTATAACATTACTAGGACTTCACACATCCTACACTTCCACGTATGTGAAAAGAATCACATTTTCATTATACGTAACTTAACTTAACTTCTCATTCTCTAAAGTCATAGCCTAAGGTACTCTTACCTAAGGTGTATAACCTATCAGCTTTGATACCAACTTTAACGACCCCAAAATTCATACAATATAATTCTCATCCTCGATCATTAGCAATACATCTTTAATCTATCTTTACGTCATTATTCGATATTAAAATCACTAAAAATGCGGAATATTTAAAATTTTTATAAACTTTCTTTCTATATTGCCCTGAGTCGCAACCTTAACATTACAAATATTTGATTCAATTCTATTACATGAATCACTACAACGAAGGGACTATACAAAGTCTTACATCACTAAGCAATATCCATTATACGTCGGATAGCTCAACTTACAACTTAACAATTAAGTTACAATGAAAACATCAACTACAATTTGAAATTTACCAAAATTAATATTCTTGAACATTGATCTCTATAAATCACTTAACACGTATCTTTACCTTGCATCCTTGACCTGTAAAAATGGTTATTTGCAAGAGTGAGCTCGACAGCTCAGCAAGATCTAACAGTTTTCATGCATCAAATAGCACATAATTAACATGCTCAATATTAAAGTAACATGGCATACATGCTTTAATCACATAACAAATATAAAGATTGAGTTCCTTACTCAATCAACATTATTAAATCAATCAATGTAGTCATAAATTGACTTTAACATTTCATGCTTGCAACATATACAACATAGCATACTCTTTGCAATACAATTTAAAACAGTTCATAATATCATCAAGTTCACATAGAAAATAGGAACCGAAAGACTTGCCTGGCTCGTAGATTACCAATTACCGAAAAATAGCTTAATATAATCTGCTTCATGATCCTACATAACGTATTACCATACGCATCAATTATTAGTCACCTAGCAATGCTTATCAAATGTCTAAGTAAATAATACTTTATACTTTCTAATTCTCTTCTATTTACTCGTTTGACACTCGCTGTCAAACCTTATGTATAATTAACAATATCAGTTAATTATCACATAGCTAATCCTAATATTTAGTTATCCACTTTAGGTTAACTCATTCCTCTTTAACTCATAAGTTAATAATTAATTACCACATAATTAATCACATCACATAGTCATTTTACATTTCTCATGATTAATCAACTAATAATTACATACTCATTTTAAATTATAATTAAACAAATTATGATTTGAACATCCACTTTAATCAAACTACAATTAAACAATCATAATTTATAATGAATCAACTACATCATGCATTAAATCATAATTTAAGCATACTTAACTTAACCCATTACTTAGATTATAAATACTCAATTTTTATTCATGCCCTCATTAAATTATAATTATATAAATTATAATTTAAATTACACTTTTACCTTGATTATAATTATTCCAAATTATAATCACATATTAAGTTATAATTAAACAAATTATAACTTATAATCAATTAAACTATATCAAGCATTATAATTACACAAATTATAATTAATCATGCAATTATCAATTTATAATCCATAATTAAACATGCATTTATTAAATTATAATTACATAAATTATAATTTAAATTAACATCTAATTGATTAAAATAAATCAACTAATATTCATTATAATTTAACAAAAATTATAATTTAATTTAAACATTTACTCTTGATTATAATTACACAAATTATAATTAACCAATTCACCATTAAACAATAATTCAATTAATACTTTAAGGTTTTCAAAACCTCTTTTCTTTTACAATTACCAAATTGTCAAATTCATGTTATCAACATGCTATTGCAACTTAAATATATGATCATTATTCTAGCAACAATGTAACTTAGTCATAAAAATAAACTGCACACTTTAATAAAACTCACTGCCTCTGCCCAGGACACGGCGCAGCTGCGCAGCCATAAGCCTTGGCACCGGCGCAGCTGCGCAGGTGACCAGCCTGAGAAAACCCAGTGGCGCAGCTGCGCTGCTTTTGGCTGTGCTCCCGGCGCAGCTGCGCAGGTACGCAGACAGAAGCAGGCAGTGCAGCCTCCCTGTTTCACCGATGAAACCCAACATGCCATCAAACGGCAATAACAAGCTACTAGAACAATGTATAGCATATACTTGATACAATACACTCATATAACATATCTCTAAACACAAAAATATTTAAACAACAATAATCAAGAGTTTTAGAAATTAAATTTGATATTTTCATAAAACTTATATATTTTATAAAACCATTCACTGTAAATCACTTTCTCAAGCAATTTAACTCTATATACATGCATTATATACGTCATTGAAGATAGCATCAAACAAATTCTTAATAAACATATTAACATATATCAATTTCATCAATTTCTTCAAACTAAAATCAACCATAATACCTAAAACTCATATGAACTCATATGAACATAACTTTTCTATTAAAACATGTTTCTACAATCAATTTGATTTCTGAAAATCATTGTTTATGACATCTAATTAAATTTATAAACTAGTATATTAACAAAATTCCAACATATATTCAACAAAATTACTAACTTTCATGAAAAACGTTTTTACAGAGAAGTTCCACAACATAAAACACATTATTAAAACTAAATTTAGAAGTTATACCCTTTGATTATGCTTAAGAGAAGAAGATAATGGCTTAGCGAGAATTCTTTCAAGGTCTCTTTACCCTTTCTTTCTCTTCTTCTTCCCTTCTTCTCTTTTCACTCCATCTTTCTCTGTGTTTTCTCTCTAACACAGACTAACCTTTGTTTTGTTCTTTTAACCAACGTATATACAAAATATACATACAACATATATACATAATATGTAACTTACAATATTAATATATATAATAAATCCTATACTAATTACAATTAAAATAGAGGTTACACCTTTGAATTTTTTTTTTAAAAGCCCTAAGGCTTGTTTGGCAAAACAAGTTATTTTAAAAACAGATTTTTAGTAGTTAAGGTCATGTTTGGGTAAAACAGTTTTAAAACAAAAGTAAGGGCCTTGTTTGGAAAAAAATCATTTAAAAACTCTTTTCTTTATTTTAATAAATCCTTTTAACACATACTTTAATGCTACTCTTTAATTAATTAAATCTTAACATTCTAATTTAATTAATTAAAAGTCTAACATCAATTAAGCACATAAAATTGTCACATAATTATAATTAATTGCTAATTATAATTGCATGTAACACTCATCACATTACTCATCTAATTTAGTTATCTCAATTAAATTAGAACTATAACATAAAATCATTATATCAATTAAATTAAATACTAAATATTCATTTAATTAATATACTACACTTAATTACATTACTCCATAATAATCACATAATTATTTATTTAACTCAATAAATAATTCAATTAAAATATTTATTTACTCCAATAAATATTAATATTAATATTTAAATTATCTTCACATAGATTCACATATTTCACCATATATGACACGTATTCACATACTTAAACTCAAAACATCAGATAATAAGAATTTTATTTATTAAATTCTCATTTATAAATTCTAAAAAACTGGGATGTCACAGTGACCCTTTAGGTTCTCCATATTAAACCGGTTGTGAATAAATCAATTAGAACAATTCTAATTTTATTTAAATAAATAAATTAAACTAATAATCTATTTAAATAAATAATATTTATTCTACAATAGGGATAAGCCTCCCTAGTGATCAACGACTTTTCAGATACTATAGATTTCAACATTATTCATAAAAGAAGCCTTGAGATAATATAGATTTTAACATTAGAAAGTGCACAACTCTAAATAATGCAAATTAGAAACTCGTTTTTAATTCCATTATGCATTGGCCATAGACTACTGGGTTGTCATTTAACGAATCACATATGACATATCTTTTCTTTTACTAGAAGTGGTAGAAGTGGTAGATTGCATCTGATGATGACTGGAGCATCCGATTACTATGGGACCCTGGGGGGCCAGCGTCGTCTGACTTCGTCTGACTATTGAGGTCCGACTTCTTCCTCGCCGGTGGGTGCTGTTAATCTTCTTCTCAGATAGATCAACATCCCCTATTATATATATATATATATATATATATATGCCAAAGTGGTTCCAGGATATACTGGTTACGTGTATATATATATATGATAAACGTGACCCAGGAAAAACTTCAAGCTACTTTCACTTTAAAATTAAACCAGATCACCTTTTTTATTTGATTAAACATCCACCGAATTTACACAGCGGAATAAAAAATGATTTCACGATTTTGATTTTGATTTCGGTTTTAGTTTTTTTTTCATAATTTTTTTTTATACAATTAATTATGCCCAATAAATTATTCTAAATACATACCCATACATATATGGAATCAAAACAATTAATAATTGCATAAATGTTTGGCTCTGATACCACTGTTGGGTTTGTACGAAATCGTGAGCAATCAAATTGTAAAATTAAGCGAAAACATGGTATATCAGAGTTTAAAAAATTTCTACAAAACCATTCCCCGGATCATCCTTTATGCAAATTATTAATTTAAAACGATAAATAAGAAGTTATGAAACCATACCCTTGTAGAACGAAGCTTTCATATGTACGAGTTCAACTCTTTATTATTCGTGATCTCCTTGAATTTCTGGGTTAGATTCCTTTCTTTGATCAATGTTAGCCACCCAAGTGTTTGGCCTTTAGAGGTGATCCACCAAGGAAGAGGAATTATTTAAGAAGGAGGGTGGTTGGCTAAACCCTAGTTTTCTATCCTCTATAGAAAAGGAGTACTCTCCAACAAGTAGAATTACATCAACTGATATCTAACATAAGACTCCTCTTATATGGATATTGGTTAACCCTTTTAATCATATTAGACATAGAGTTTCATTTAATTAATTAAACTCCTTTAATTAATTAGGCTTCCTAACATATTGGAATTAATTAATTTGCCTCCTTTAATTAATTTGTCTCCTAATCTTATTAGGAATAAATGAGAGTGCTAATATTAAATTAATTCCTTAACTTTTTTAGATATTAAAATAATAATAATTATAATAATATTAATAAGACTCCTCTTATTAATTTATATTTAATATTTCCAAAATATTAAATAATAAATATTAAGCTATTTAATTTATTCTATCACCATAGATTAAATTAATTACACTTAATGTATTATTACGATTATGACATTACCTTCTTAAATAATTATTCTTCCTTTTATGGTGTGACCCTTTAGGTTCTCCATATTAAATCGGTTGTAAATAAATCAATTAGAACAATTCTAATCTTATTTAAATAAATAAATTTAACTAATAATCTATTTAAATAAATAATATTTATTCTACAATAGGGATATGCCTCCCTAGCGATCAACGACTTTTCAGATAATATAGATTTCAACATTAATCATAAAAGAACGTGTGAAAAAATAGTTACTGTACAATTCAATCCTTCCACCATATAATGTCCCAATTAAATATAAGACATTGAATTACTGTCAAGTCTTATTTTATTTAATTATATGTATTTCGATTAGAAAATGTACAACTCCAAATAATGCAAATTAGAAACTCCTTTCTAATTCCATTCTGCCTTGGCCAAGGACTACTGAGTTGTCATTTAACGAATCACATAGGACATATCTATTCTTTCACTAGAAGTGGTAGATTCTTTATTGATCATTCATTATCTCCATATGTAATTTATTATACCCAAGCATACCATTTGATATACCCCAAGGGTCTTAAGGAATAAGTCAAAGTATAATTCATTACATACAAGATACTATGATGATCTCAAGTCCAAGGATCACGTCTACTATCATATTAGGAATTCCTATTGACAGACAAGTAAAACTCCATTAGGTATTCCATAGCGAGTCATGTTCAGTGAACTTATTCTCCAATAAGAACCTACATACTTGCTTTAGTGTCTCCACACAAATGATCATGAGATCAATCATCCTCATCTAATGATCAAGCAACATATGTACCAATCTATCCAGATTTTCTAATCAAGTTTTTAGTAATCCAATGATTGGGAACTATTTTAGTTTTAAGATTTCTAAGAATTTAGATCTCATTAGCATGATCAACATTATAATTCTTAAAGCATTGCTTAAAACTATGAGTTTTTAACATATTATAAAAATAGCATCATGTAGATAATTAAATACCTTTAATAATAAATAAATAAGATCGTCTCCAAAGTATATGCTTTATCATCATACATGATAGTCTTGTATGCATACAACTTTCCATCTCCCACTTGCACTAAAGCCAATCGCCATTGTATCTTATACCCATCTTCTCTAAGTGACGATCAAACTGTTGTTATGTTAAAGCTTTAGTAAATGGATCGGCAATGTTGTCTTGAGAGTGGTGTGCTGTCGCAGGCAACCAAAAATAAAACCTTACTACAAACGATAACAATGTAGTAGTGCAAGTAAGAGTCGATCCCACAGAGACTAATTAATCTATTTTTATACCTTGAATTCCAAAAGAGGGGTTTTTGAATGTTATTAATTAAGATAACTAATGTGTAAAATAATGTAACGAACCAAATCAGGAGAACAAACCTTGGGTTAAGTCAACTTCCACCTTAAAAACATACACTGATCATTGACTCAAGCATACACAATTAATACTTTGAATATTCACCGTTAGAATTAATTCCATGTCTTTCCTTAATTTTAGTTAGATAGAAACAAGCGATCTAAATAATCCTATCTACTAAACAACTTCAGACAAGTGCTAAAAGTTTAATCTAGGAGAAGCTTTAAGAATTAGAAAAATCGATGAAGCTAAATAACACAAGCACAAGCGGTTGCATTAAATTTAGTTGAATATTCTTCCTAAGATATAATAATCTCGTGATCTGCAGTCAATTATTAATCTTAGTTGCTTCGCAAATTAGAGTGACCAAACAATTACAGATTCGATGTCTAATTTAGTAGTAGATTTCAATGAATAATAAACTAGTATGCATCCTAGTAATTAAACAAATCAATCATGTAATTCAATCATAGAAGAATAATCAATACTCAAAATAATAATTGAACAATTGAAATCAATTAGATCTCACAGTATATTAATCCAAAGCTTCCGTCTCCTTAATCCAAAAACAAGGGTTTAGCTACACATAGCTATAGAATCACCTAGAATTATAGAGAGAAAGTATTTTATTAAATGAATACAAGATAACAAGATCCCTCTCTAAGCTTTATTAAGCCCCTATTTATAACTAATAAAACCTAGGATTATATCATGCCCTAGCCTTGCTTCCCAATCCAATTCGCGCCTAGACTCTACTTTGCTAAACTGGCCGCGCCTCCCCGCTGAGGCGGAATGTTGTTTGTTGTCCAAGCCGCTGGGGCGGGATAACACACTGTCCAGCTGGTTGAATTCGTATTTAGTCAAGCACGTGAGCTGCTAATGCTTTGCATTCAAAGGTTGACCGAATTAAACATTCCTTTTTCCATTGGACTATTAAATTTGTGGGCCCATGTTACATTTAATCCAAGCTGCTCCACTTCCTTTCATGATGTGTGGCCCACTTTAATAAACATCTTGCTGCATGTCCATGAATGATGAATTGCATGATAATGAGCTGCTCCTATTCGTGGCCCATTTGGATTGCTGGTACTTTTTCTCCTTGTAAGCTCTGACTTTAATAATGCTAGGAAGTCTTTGTCTACTTCAATTCGTGAGGTGCTTCTTCAATTGTAATGCATGAAATCGTGAGCTGCTTAGACTTTAAAGAGTTGGTCATGTAATCTAATTGCTAGCGTGGCCCACTCATTCCTTTAGCTAATTTAAATTGCACATAAGCTGCTTGGCTCATTTGCAAGTTGATTTCGTGGCCTTGTTTTGAGTTTGTCCCATATTTGCATGCAATTTCCCAATTTGGTTTAAAAGCCCACAAACTTATTCCTTTTTCATCTATTTTGCTTCCTTAGCTCAATTGAATCTAAAATATAAATATAAGATAAATGAATGTACTTAGGTACAAAAGAGATATAAAAGATTAAGTATTAAGGGGATAAAATATAACATATTTCATCCTTATCAAATTCCTCCACACTTATCTTTTGCTCGTCCTCGGAAAAAATAAAGGTAAACTATAACACAAAAATTCAACCAAACAAATCTGACAAACTTGAGCCACGAGTTAATATGAATTTCAACATTGACCTCAAAGATTCAAAACAATAACTCTTGGGAAACTCCAAAATAATGTATCATCTGAAACCCAAATTTCTCTAAAAATCTTACTTTATTTTCAACCCCTTGTGCGTGTGTGAATCCACCTGTATCAAACCAATCAGAGTACAAAAAAATTTATAAAATCGAAGCCTTTAAGGAGGAAGATAAACTCAACCACTTGTTTTCTTACAAATCTCAGTTAAACCAACAGATAACGTTAAAGGATTAAAAGGCTTTTTTTTTCTTTCTGTCTTATTTTTTTTCTTTGGTAAGTGCATTTTATGCTCTATCTTACCAGCGAGTGCATTTTACGCTCCATCTCGCATGTCACGTGTTTATGAGTGAGTGCGTTTTACACTCCATCTCAGCCCACCACATGAATCATTATTTTTTTTCTTTTTTATTATTTTCTTCTTCAATCTTGCAAACTTTGCCTAAATCATTTTCTCTTTCTGGAATAATTCCTCATATTAACTTCAAGTAATGATCAAACAAATGATAGAGTTCAAAATTTCTTCCCTTAAAATTTAATCATATAAATTTTTTCCAAGTCAAAACCACTTCGAACAAATGGATATGTGCTCAATAATGAAGGGTCTCAAATAAAGTAACGATCAACAAAGAAAACCTGAATTTAGATTACCCAATGTCTATCAGTCTTCCAAGAAGTTATGAAAAAGAACTCAAAATTTTTATCATTGGTCAAGTATCAAAATCCAAATTAACTTATTGCTCAAGCAACATATCCTAACACTACCCATTTTCGTAGGAAACAAGATTGCACTTAGCATGTTCAACAAGCCTTTAAATGGTTACCCCAAGTGGACGAGTTTTGTCTCGTGAGGGTTTGCAGTGAATATACCCATAAAATTCATAAATAAAAATAAAATAAAATAAGAAAATTATAATAATAATAAAAATAAGTATCCTAAATCCTTCCCCCCACACTTAAAACTTACATTGTCTCCAATGTAAACTAAAATGCAAAGAAAAGTAAAGAGATACTCCCCCATGGGTTGCCTCCCATGCAGCGCCTTTGTTTATGGTCTTTGGCTCGACCCAACACTTCCTTTGAGTGAATTCGTGTAGAACGGATCCTTCAAGGTCCACATTCTCCATTTTTTTTCTCGCGAAAACCCTCGTAGAGATATGCAGTCGACTAGGAAGAGGCTTCAAATTTGGAATTGGTGCCTGCAAAACAGAGGGTAAAGACTTCTCGTTAGAAATCGACACTTTAGCCTAAAATTTGTTACCTATTTTCGGAGCGTCATGCAAAGCTGTTACAGTTTCTTGTAACTCGGTGCTCAAGGTCAAATTCGCACTTGCTTCATCAATGTTCTTACTAAGTACGATTTCCAATTTATCCTTACCATCAAGTTCACCGATTTCCTGTGCTAAAGAGTCAATCACATCAATTGAATAAATAGATTTATCATCAGTGGGGTATTGCATGGCCTCATAAATATTAAATTTAATATTTTTTCCATCAAATTCCATTGAAAGTGTACCATTATGAACATCTATTTTAGGCTTTGATGTCTTTAGAAATGGTATTCCTAACAAAATAGGAGCATTTTGGTCACCGTTTTCCATATCAAGCACATAAAAATCAGTAGGAAAGATCAATTTATTGACTTGCACAAGGACATCCTCAACTACACCTTTGGAATAAACATTAGATCTGTCAGCCAGCTGTATTACAATACCAGTTTTATTCAAAGGTTCAAGTTATAGAGTAGCATATATAGAATATGGCATGACATTTATCGAGGCTCCTAAGTCTAACATGGCTTTTTCAATTTTAGTGCTACCTATCGTTCACGGAATAGTGAACATAGCCGGATCTTGGCACTTAGTAGGTAGCTTTCTTTAAATGACTGCTGAAGCATTTTCCCCTACCCTTACCTTTTCATAGTTTTTCATTTTCTTATTTCCTCTTTTGTGTACACAGTTCTTTCAAAAATTTAGCATAACGAGGTACTTGTTTAATAGCATCTAACAATGGAATATTTACCTCGCATTTACGAAAATTTTCATACAAATCTAAAATTTTCTCGTATTTTCTATTTTCTGTTAAAGAAATAGGGAAAGGAGGTACCAGTTTATATTCAGAGAGAGGAGGAAATTTACGCTTAGGCTCATCCTTGTCATTCAGAACACTGCTGTCTGCTGCTTCTTTTTCATTATCTACATTATCTTGATCTTGTGATGTAGCCACTGTCTTTTGTGGAACTGTTATCTCTTTACCATTCCTTAAAGTGATTGCACTTGCATTTTCTTTTGGGTTCACCACTGTTTGAGAGGGTAACTTTCCAAAACTTTGTGCTTCCAATCGACTAATTGCAGTTGCCATTTGTCCCATTTGCGTACCCAAATTGTGAATACTTGCCCTCGTTTCCTATTGAAAATTTAAAGTTTTAGTGGTAAGTGTTTCAACAATATCTTCTAAAGATATACTAGGGTGAGAAGATTGGCCCTGTTGTTGTCTATTTGGATACAATGGTGTGTACTGCTGTTGATTTGTAAAAGTCTGAGTTGCGGGTTGAGTTGCTTGTGGATTCTTGTAGCTAAAGTTAGGATGATCCCTCCATCCAGGATTATATGTATTCGAATAGGGATCATACTTCTTTTGTGGTTGCCCAGGAAATCCTCCTGCTGAATTTGTATGTTCAACGGATTCCTCTTGAAGAGTTGGGCATGCATCTGTCGGATATCCTACTATCGCACAAATCCCGTAAGCTTTTACCTGGTGTGTGTTTCCTGCACCCATTTGACGAACAAGAGAAGTTAAACTCACAAGTTGTTGTTCAATAGCAGAAATTTGTACCTCACTAGTGTTCCTAGGTGCAGAATCAAGTCTAGTGCCAAATTATTGAGAGTTGGCTGCCATATTTGCAATTAGGTTTCTTGCAGCCTCGGGAGACTTATCCACCAACGCTCCGCCATTAGCAGCGTCAATCATGCTTCTATAGGTACAACTAAGACCTTCATAAAAGTATTGGATGAGAAGCTAATCATTGATTTGATGATGAGGGCAACTAGCACACAATCTCTTGAAGCGTTCCCAATATTCATGTAGGTATTCTCCTTTGTTCTGCCTCACACCAGAAATTGACTTACGAATGTTGGCTACTCTTGAGGCAGGAAAATATTTCTCTAAGAAGAGTCTTTTGATCTCCTCCCATGTGGTGATACTTCCGGAGGGTAGATAATAAAGCCAATCCTTAGCTGAATCTTTCAAAGAAAATGGGAAGGCTTTTAACTTGATCTATTCTTCGGTTACTCCGATAGGTTTCATACTCGTGCATACCACATGGAATTCCTTCAAGTGTTTGTGGGGATCTTCACCTGCTAAACCATGAAAAGAAGGTAGAAGATGTATCAGTCCAGATTTTAATTCAAAATGAGTATTAGTATCAAGATTAGGGAAAGTTATGCATAAGGGTTGTTGGTTCAAATCAGGAGCCGAAAGCTATTTCAGGGTTCGATTTGCTGCCATGGCTTCCTGTTCTTCACGAATTTTCTGAGCTTCCTTCCTTAATATGCGAACAGTTCTCTCTATCTCTAGATCACACTTTAAATCACCTTGATTAGTAGATCGAGTTTCGGGCATAAAGAATCAAGAAAATTCAAATTACAAAAAATAAAGACTAAAATGAAATAAAGATTAAAAAAATATAAAAATAAACTAAAATCAGTCCTCGGCAACGGCGCCAAAATTTGGTGTACTGTTCCAGGCAACTAAAAATAAAACCTTATTGCGAACGATAACTATGTAGTAGTGCAAGTAAAAGTCGATCCCACAGAGACTAATTAATCTATTTTTATATCTTGAATTCCAAAAGAAGGGTTTTTGAATGTTATTAATTAAGATAACTAATGTGTAAAATAATGTAACGAACTAAATCAGGAGAACAAACCTTGGGTTAAGTCAACTTCCACCTTAGAAACATACACTGATCATTGACTCAAGCATACACAATTAATACTTTGAATATTCATTATTAGAAATAATTACATATCTTTCCTTAATTTTAGTTAGATGGAAACAAGCGATCTAAATAACCCTATCTACTAAACAACTTCAGACAAGCGCTAAAAGTTTAATCTAGTAGAAACTTTAAGAATTAGAAAAACCGATGAAGCTAAATAACACAAGCATAAGCATAAGCAGTTGCATTTAATTTAGTTGAATATTCTTCCTAAGATATAATAATCTCGTGATCTGCAGTCAATTATTAATCTTAGTTGTTTCACAAGTTAGAGTGACCAAACAATTACGGATTCGATGTCTAATTTAGCAGTAGATTTCAATGAATAATAAACTAGTATGCATCCTAGTAATTAAACAAATCAATCATGTAATTCAAGCATAGAAGAATAATCAATACTCAAAATAATATTTGAATAATTAAAATCAATTAGATCTCACAGTGTATTAATACAAGGCTTCAGTCTCCTTAATCCAAGAACAAGGCTACACATAGCTATAGAATCACCAAGAATTATAGAGAGAAAATATTTTATTAAATGAATACAAGATAACAAGATCCCTCTCTAAGCTTTATTAAGCCCCTATTTATAACTATTAAAACCTAGGATTATATCAAGCCCTAGCCTTGCTTCCCAATCCAATTCGCGCATGGACTCTACTTTGCTGAACTGGCCTCGCCTCCCCGCTGGGGCAGAATGTTATTTGTTGTCCACGCCGCTGGGGCGGGATAACACACTGTCCAGCCGATTGAATTCGTATTTAGTCAATCACGTGAGCTGCTAATGCTTTGCATTCTATGGCTGATCAAATTAAACATTCCTTTTTCCATTGGACTATTAAATTCGTGGGCCCATGTTACATTTAATCCAGGCTGCTCCACTTCCTTTGCCTGATGTGTGGCCCACTTTAATAAACATCTTGCTGCATGTCCATGAATGATGAATTGCATGATAATGAGCTGCTCCTATTTGTGGCCCATTTTGATTATTGGTACTCTTTCTCCTTGCAAGATGTTTACTTTAATAATGCTAGGAAGTCTTTGTCTACTTCAATTCGTGAGGTGCTTCTTCAATTGTAATGCATGAAACCGTGAGCTGCTTAGCCTTTAAAAAGTTGGTCATGTAATTTAATTGCTAGCGTGGCCCACTCATTCCTTTAGCTAATTGAAATTAGACATAAGCTGCTTGGCCCATTGGGAGGCTGATTTCGTGTCCTTGTTTTGAGTTTGTCCCATATTTGCATGCAATTTCACAATTGGGTTTAAAAGCCCACAAACTTATTCCTTTTTCATCCATTTTGCTTCCTTAGCTCAACTGTACCTAAAATATAAATATAAGATAAATGAATATACTTAGGTACAAAAGAGATAAAAAGAGTAAGCATTAAGGCGATAAAATATAACATATTTCATCCTTATTAGAGAGTCTACACGCTCTAAGGTGACATCTCATCTTTCAATGATTTCTTTAATCAAAATGTCGCAACATATGTTTAGATTCAAGATGAGACATAGGAACTATTTCGTGTTCTATAATGAACTTTTCATCCGAAACATCAACTTGAAGCTTAACTTACAGTTATATACTTTGTCTTCCTCACTAGACCAGCAACATTTTGCTATTTGGAACCTTTCCAATTCACTGCACCACCTTTCAAGTTAACGACTTACCCTATAGTGGATTTTCTGTCATCTTGGTTAGTTTGAAAACTTGAGTGTGTTTAGTCCTCTAGTTTAATCCAGACCCATCTTGCCTTTGGGGGACTCGCCCCAGCGGGTTAACAATCTGTCCGAAAAAGTTGCTTTTTGGCTTTTGAGTTTTCATGCCCCGTTTGTTTAGCTAACTTGCTTCTATGACTTGGAAAATGAAATATGTAATAAGATAACATGATTTTGATGTGTTTAAGTTAGGTTGAAGTATTTTTTGAATGTGTTATATGTGTATGATTGTGTTACCTTCTTAAGGTACACAACACGATTGATAGTATTATAAGCTTATGAATGTATGTAGTGAGTATAGACTCATGTACTTGATTAGTTAGCAACCAATGTGGTAAAGTACATTGTGAAATGGACTTGGATATGAAGTTCGATGGTTTAAATGTTGTAGTTGGATACTAATAGATGGTTTGAATGTAATATAAATGTGTAGGGTGTTTGTGAAATGATTGTAATTGTGTTTCAAGTGTAGCTTGCGCTTAAGACAAGTCTTCTAAACCCTAAACTCGTTAACGTTAAGCAAGTTTCCTATCTCTAAACTTATCATTGTGCAAGTTTTCTAATGAAGCAAGTTTCCATTTCGAACTCGTTGATTACTTTGTTCGAGCTTTGTTGTATTCTATTATTCCTAATGCTCATATATTGAAGTATTATTGAGATATTGTAATCTTGACTTAGCTGTTCAAGCAAAATTTACTTATTCGTTCAATTGCTTTGAGTTACTTCTAAAGCATGCCTAAGTTTATTGTCATATCTTGTAATTGGTTCATGATTATTATATTATTGAACTGTTAAAGTACTGTGAGTCGATTCAACTACTCCTAGTTGATGATTGTTGAAACTCTAAAGTTCCCTTATCTATCCAAACCAAACATTCTTTGGTGCGGACTTGTATTCAATTTCTGAGAATGAACAACCCTATTAATTAGGGGATATTTTATGCGAAAGCGTTAAGATGGTTGTGCACAATTCATGGTACAAAGTGTTGATCCCCCTGAGTACGAGTTAAAGGTCCATAGTCTTATTGACTGTTAAAGGTTTAAATAAAAATATTTATAACCTAGGACAATAGTTCAAGGTCTTATGACCCTCAGATGTTTCTATATTCGAATTCTATGTACTGATGAAAGAATTATAATCCAATTCTTTATATTGATGAAAGTAAAATTATTCAAACTCTTTTGAAACGATTCATTATGTCATATCACTGTTGTATTTCAAGTGAGCTTTTGTTTGCATACGCTTGCATGTTTTACCACCACTTGCAGTTGAGAACAAGAATGTTGACATACCGTCAACAAATAAAGGAAAAGGAAAGACGAACAAGTGAAGGCTTGTTGTTTCAAGTTTTGATTATAATAAGACTTAGTTGATTATGTTATGTTTTATTTTCGTATTTATTGTTTGATGTTAAGGTTTAGTTAACCCTGGGATTTTATTGGCAAGTTATAATCCTTTTTAAAGGAAGATTTTTATTTAAGTTTATGAAGGTTGTAATTTACTTTGCAATTCTTTATTAGAGGGTAGATGTATATATTAATTAGAAAGTGAACACCAAATCATGTGGAAATGAAGTACCCGAATTTAGGGGTGTCACAGGTTGGTATCAAAGCTATAGGTTATGAACCTTAGGTGGGGGAAAAATCTTAGGTAGTAGCCTTATAGGAAGATTGAAAAGATAGTGGTGATTGGTAAAGATAATAAACTACCTTATGTGCTATGTGTTTACGTTTAGGTATTCGAAGAGTGACGATTCGATATCACATAATAATAAACTTTAAAATTCTTTTGTCAGGATGACGAATGTTGAAGAATCCAGTCAGGCTAGGGAGGATATACCTCAGGTTCCTAGAGAGGAAGAGGCCCGAGACATCCATGTTGTCTGGGAGCAGCTGGTTAGGAGAGAGCCATCTCCAGTGATCACAGTAGCCAGTCGGCAGCGTGAGCTGACACCTATTCCACAGGAAGAGGACGAGGACGAGTCTGAAGAGGAGGAAGAGGATCCCGAAGAGGAATTTCCACCTCACTCTGTTAGTGCTGAGATATACAAGGCATTTTATGACAGTAATGTGGAACTACATGGACGAGTCGGATCTCGAGGAAACCATCCAGCAGTGAGATAAGACTATTGAGGATATGGCTAGTGACTTAGGAGAAGCACAGTGGAGTTTAATTCACATGGAGAATGATCGAGACGAGGCACGAGCCGAGCTGGCAAAGCTGAAGCAAGATATCCAAGAGGAGTCGACGAAGCATGCCAGAGCTGAGGAAACAAGATTGAGGGCTACTCAACGAGCCGATAGAGTTGAGTACGAGGCGGAAACCAAGAGAGCCAAGCTAAGGGAAACAAAATACACTTTCCATACGGCCATAGATAGGGCCCAGAACCGTATCTTCTATTACCCAGCCCAATTCAAAGGGTTACCATGGTATGTGGTGGACCGAAGGACAGCGTTTCAGGTGATGGAGGAAGAACGTAGAGAGGCTGTGCGACGTCTTAATATGCCTAGACATTAGAGCTTTTAAATTATGTGTTTCTTTTTGTAATTAATAAATGTTAATCCCATAATTTGAGATAATGATGGGATAAAGTGATGATGTAGTCCTGTAACTTGTTTTAGTTCAGGAAAGATGATGTAAATAGCAGAAATGCTATCTATCTGATGTTTTTAAAACTACGAGTAAGGAATAAAAGAAGTTTATTGATGTGCTATGTGTTCATATGTGAACTGAGTTATTTAATTGCTTAAGTTTAACTTGAATACTTAAGAATTGAATAAAGGAGCTTATAATAATATTTTCTTAACAAAACATGCCTCCTAGAAGAAGACCAACACGTCAAAACCCCGAAGGTTCTATGAACAACAATAATAACGATGGGACGAATCCCAACTCAGTTCAGCAGTTGGTGAACCTACTGACAGGAGCGTTGGCGAATCAGCAGCAAGTGCAGGCCACGACGTTCAAAGAGTTTAAGGCAGTAAGACCGCCTGAATTTAAGGGATAGACAAACCCTATAGATGCTCAGACGTGGGTTATGGAAATGGAGAAGGTCTTTGACGTGGCTAAGGTCGGTGAAGACCAGAAGATAACATTTGCGACTTTTATATTGAAGGCAGATGCTAGCTTCTGGTGGCAGGCGAATAAGACCAAAGAGGGAGAATGAGTCATAATGTGGGAACGTTTCAAGAAAATGTTCTACGAAATGTACTTCCCAGTGAGTTTGCAGGACCAAATGGAGGTCCAATTCCTAGAGCTGATGTGACGCCCCCAAATTCGGGACCGCCACTTGGTCTCTCGAATTCGGTTCGTCACGTGCTCATGGTAATACATCACAATAATAATACGACTAAATGTAGCATTGCACAGAGGAATAATACACAACTAATATCGAATAAATTACATTTAAATAATATAATTATTCACGTCCCAAGGTCTCGTAACTTAAACAGTGATTATATAGCTTAGACATATCTTAAGCAATAATAACCTTAACTAGTCAATAATCTCATAAGTTCTTTATTACAATCATAAAGTCCTACATAAACAAAGCTACTCAGTAGCCTTTCCCTTGCCCTTGTCGGTACTCGAGGGTCCGCACTACTCGGCCTTAACTGAAATATTTTTAGGAAAAGCAAGAATGAGCACAAATTGCTTAGCAAGTAATATACAATAAGGGTTTGCAATATAATTCTTCATTCTCGAAAGGGTATAGCAAGGTTTGATAGTTCAAGGATAACAAGAATATCAACAGTTTTTAATAACAGTCGCTAAGGACAGAATAATATCAATGTGATTCAATAATAAATCAATTCAAGATTTCAAGATAACTGAATACTGAGCAGTCACTAAGGACTATGAACTTCCACAGGATTTGACAGTAATAAACTGAAAATCCAACAAAAACAAGTACAACAAGTGATCAGCCTAAAGTACCCTATGTTATGCATAACACTCAATCATACTAATGTGCGCGCGTCGGTTCTCCGACAGTTATATTTTGTTCTTTTCAGTCAAATACAAGATCCCGCACCAATCAATTGGTTTTGGGTCGCTTTTCAATAATATAAGTCTAGCCGAATCAAATGGCATAGACACTTTCACAATATTCAAGAACAATACTAAGTTCAACATGAATAATAGCTTTAATGAAATAAGAGTTCAAGTATGCTAATTCAATTCAAAAAATTAAGTAAAGAAACTAGTTCGCAATATACAAGGATAGAATACTTGCATAAAGTAAATGCGTCGATTAGGATACTTGCACCGTAAAAGAGTGTAAGTTAGGAAACTTACATCCAAAGAGATAAGGTTGAGATTCTTGCCTTATGCGTAGTCTATCCACGTAAAGTTAGCCAACACTTTCGAATTCCTATCGTAATATAGTTACGTATATATAAGATAGTCATTAGTCATATAATTTAACTTCACATTTTGTCTTCGAATATACGATCAACACATAAGCTAAGTTTTAACCTAGCTACACAGTTATATATAATATAATTTTTATCCTCAACGTTCCTGCTTTAGAGTTTAAACACATTCTCATATCATATAAGATCACAATCAATACTAAATATATTTCATTTTAGCAAGTTATGGCTTTCCCATAAGTTAACAGTCAAAATCGGGTTCAAGTAACATCGTAGCATATAATCATTCTTGAGTTCATTGTCACAAATTTTAACTTATATTTTACATGGTATTAAGGGATAGAAAAACCATGTGGTTATCATGCTTTATAACTCGGCTATATGTTTACATAGATGTCACATAATCTATTAATACACATGCTTATAGTGTTCACATTATTTATTCATAACTAGTATTGTTTAGTACTTGGGAGCATGCTTTAAACTCATGTTATCATTATGTCTACCACATACGAATCGTGTTTAGAGGCATATCAAACCCGAGCATGCCATCTTAACCCTTTAGAATCTAGATACTCACGTGATATAATTATCTTTTTGAAAACATGTTCAAGGTTTATGTTTCAAACTTACACTTTTACTAGTAAGGTTTACTAATAAGGCATAGCATGTCCATGTTACATCATTAAACACGTATACACAAGTCATCATGTCCTTCATGCATTTCTAAACCATATTAACATTCTTGTACTGTCAGAATATCAACATGAATATAATTTATCAAAGTTTGTTTTCAAAATCTATGCTTTCGTTAGAAATGTTAAATGATGGAGTTTGCATGCTCATATTTCATCATGAAGCTTATGTATGCAAGTCAACACGTATTTCATGTGTTTCTAGGTTATACCAATAGGTCTCATAAGTCAGAACATAGTCATGGTTCACACATGTTAAAGTTCGCTTAGGAAACTTTAAGTTTAATTAAATGCTATACGTCGCTTCATTAATCTTGCATGAAATCATAGTAAAACATGTTTGCGTTAACTCCATGTACTCCTATAGGCATGCTACTTATGTTTTCAAACTTGTTCCAAAGTGTTATCATAAGTTCGCATGTAACAGCCTGGATCAGAAGCAGAATCTGGAACCAGTGACTGGCGCAGCTGCGCATCGCCCCAGTTCAAAACTGGTGCAGCTGCGCAGGGCCTTGGCCAGCAAAACGCAAGTCTAGCACTGGCGCAGCTGCGCATCACCCTAGTATAACCAGGGCGCAGCTGCGCCGTTACTTGTACAGAGCTGGAAGCTCCTGCTTTGGCAGACAGCAGCCCAATTCATAAAATTCATTCACGAAAACAACCACATTATATTCCAACATGCTTATAAGTTTCTAATAACAACTAAACAAGTGTTCAAAAACCCAATTATCATCAATTTGGCATAATCAAGATTTGAAACTTTGACAGTAAACAAAATGAGGAACAAGAATGAAGAATATGGAATTTAGAATTATACCTCTTGAAACTTAGTTTGCTTAGCTTCTAACTTTCTGAGATTGCTAGACTCTTCTTTGAACAACAAACACTCAAACTTAAATTCTCAGAGTTTTATCAGACAAAACACAGCTACGTAAACTTAGTAACATAGCTGCCAATTTATAGAGGAATGGTGGACCGGCTAAAGGTTTTACATGGAAGTTGAAACCAAAGTGTAGAAGAAGAACACATTGGTTTATAGTGGGTTGCTCAACCACCCACCATCAGCCATTCCCATAGCCAATGATCATAGCTTGGAAGTTACGTAATTTAGCCTTAGGCTACTGTTCATGTACTGTGAGTGTAACTGATGAGCTTAGATTTCTAGCAATGTGATTAATTAGTTCAATTTAGTTACTATACTTTCCAAAAATGGATTTTAATGTACAAGTATTACTATATTAGAAAAAATTAGGGATTACCTATGTACTCACATCATATAATCCATGTACATTCTTATCACTACCAACATAGTCTTTTCAGATATTATCACACTATATTGTCTTCTTTATTATTAAATCCTACAATCAACAAGTGATTACAATATATTCATGATATATCATTTTAATGTATACTTACATACATATTGTCAAATAGGTATCATGATGTATTCATAACATATAGTTTCAATATGTACAATCATACAATATGGTTTAAATATACTTGCACATAACAATTAACAATCAATACAACCTTATTATATTAATAACTTACTTATTTTTATTATTCATAATGTCAAATAAATAAATTATTCATCTCATTGATTAATGTAATTATTAATAATACTTAATTAATAATCATAGGATTAATTATCACATTCGCAAATATAAATCTCAGTATATTTATAAACAAGTGTTTTATTATTATTATATTTCTTGCAATAATAATAATCACATATTATTATCAATCACAGTTAATATTCCATAACCATCAATTAATAATCTACAATTGCAATTAACAATTAATCTAGATTAATTGTTTACTTAATAATTCATTCGTTAATTAATATAATCATTAATAATTCTCATCATTGTGCCACACAAGGCTATCAACGAGTTTATCGCAAACTCCATAAATTTCTTAATTATTATAATTATTCAATTTTATATAATTGAAATAATTAATCTCATAACACAAAATCATTAATATTAAATAAATTCTCAGTTTCCATTAATATATTTATTTAATAATATTAGGAAATTCTCGGGTATTACAGCTGAAGCAGGGAACGATGACAGTGTCGGAATACGCCGCAAAGTTCAACGAGTTGGTCAGGTTTGCAACATACCAGGTTAGCACAGATGCTAGAAAGGCCAGAAGGTTTGAGCGGGAACTAAACCCTGGCTCTACAGCAAGGTCTCCATGTTCCAGCTGAACACGTTTGCAGCCGTGCTGAAAAAGGCCATTCTAACCGAAGAAGGGAGCTTGCTATACATGTGGATCCAAGGATCACATGGCTCGCAACTGCCCGAAGAAGTTGACGGCAGGGTCAACAGGGAGCGGAGGGAATGGAAGTGGTAGTTTCGTGACTATCGCTGCATCATTGCAAGCTGTTCGACCCACTTCACGGACATTTAATATGACGGTACAGGATGCTGTGCAATCAAAAGACGTGGTGTCAGGTATTATTCCGGTCAATAGTATAAATCATATGTATTATTTGATTCGGGTGCTACTTATTCATTCATAACTGATGATTTTGCTAAGACCCTAGACTTACCTATAGAGGAGTTAGCTTACCCCTTGAACATAGAAATTACGAATAGGGAAGTTATTCCTGTTAGGTTAGTATACAAGAACTGTAGATTGAACATTAAGGGTCAGAAGCTGAGAGTAGATTTGATTATGATAAAACTTGAGGAATTCGATGTCATATTGGGGATGGACTGGTTGTTCAATCATGGGGCGGTAATTGACTGTCAGAAGAAGTCGATAAACCTTACGACTCCGTCGAAAGTTGTGTTCTATGGTAGTAAATCGCCTAGACAAGCGAGTTGTCTGACGGTGATGCAAGCCAAGAAACTTTTGATGCAAGGCTGTGTAGGATATCTAGCCTACATAGTAGATACGCGTAAGGAGAGCCCGAAGGTAGAAGAGATATCAGTAGTTAAGGAGTTTGTGGATGTTTTTCCGAGCGATTTGCCAGGACTTTCGCCAGATAGGGAGATAGAGTTCGTGATCGACCTAGTGCCGGGAACTGCTCTAATTTTGAAGGCTCCGTACCGAATGGCTATAGTTGAGATGAAGGAACTGATGGTTCAACTTTAAGAATTGCTAGACAAGAAGTATATTCAACTGAGCGTTTCGCAGTGGGGAGCACCAGTGTTATTCGTGAAGAAGAAGGATGGAACAATGCGTCTTTGCATTGACTATAGAGAGTTGAACAACCTTACGATCAAGAATAGGTATCCCTTACCTAAGATCGATGACTTGTGTGATCAATTGACGGGTGCTAAACACTTCTCGAAAATCGATTTGGGAAGCGGGTATCATCAATTGAAGGTGAGGAAGGAAGATATACCTAAAATGGCTTTTAGAACTCGGTATGGTCATTACGAGTTCTTGGTGATGTCATTTGGTTTAACGAATGCCCCAGCTGCATTTATGGACCTAATGAACAGGGTATTTAAGCTATTTCTAGATAAGTTCGTAGTGGTGTTCATAGATGACATCCTGGTTTATTCCACGACCGAGGAGGAACACGTTGAACACTTAAGGCTAACCTTAGAATCGCTGAGACGAGAGAAGCTTTACGCAAAATTCTCAAAGTGCGAATTTTGGTTAGAATATGTGCAATTTCTTTGCCATGTAATCGATAAGGATGGTATTTCGAAAGATCCGTCGAAGGTTGAAGCGGTAATGAATTGGGATCAGCCGAAAATACCGTCTGAAGTGAGGAGTTTCTTGGGATTGGCAGGCTATTACCATAGATTTATCCAAGATTTTTCCTAGATTGGAACTCTGATGACGAATTTGACTCGTAAAATAGTTAAGTTTGTTTGGACGGAGAAGTGTGAGGAAAGTTTCTAGGAATTGAAGAAGAGATTAAGTACCGCGCCTGTGTTGTCTTTACCGGATAGTACGGGGAATTTTGTGGGATATAGTGATGCCTCACATAAGGGTTTAGGCTGCGTGTTGATGCAGAGCGGCAAGGTTATTGCCTATGCTTCACGTCAGCTGAAGGATTACGAGAAGGGGTATCCGACCCATGACCTGGAATTGGCGGCAGTAGTGTTTGCTCTAAAGATTTGGAGACACTACTTATATGAAGAAAAGTATGAAATATACATAGATCACAAGAGTCTGAAGTATATCTTTACTCAGAAAGATTTGAACATGAACCAAAGAAGATGGTTGGTTCTGATCAAGGACTACGACTGCGAAATGCTTTACCATTGGAGTAAAGCTAACGTTGTTGCCGATGCTTTGAGTAGAAAAGGTCGGGAGAAGCTGAATGTGTTAACTAATCATGATCAGTTGATAAAACAGATGGCTAGATTAGAGCTGGAAGTAAAATTTACAAAGGAATTGGATGAGAAGTTGTTTCAAGTAACCACTGGTTCTACTATTGTGGACAAGGTGAAAGAAGCTCAACTTCACGATGAAGAATGCAAGAAGATTCGGAAGAGAATAGCCGATGGCGAAGAGTTTAAATTCAGAATCGACAGTGAGGGACTGCTACGATTTGAAGGTAGAATCTGGGTACCGCCAGTACCAGAAGTTAAGGAGGAGATCTTGAGCAAAGCTCACAACTCGAGATATTAAATTCATCCTGGGAGTACGAAGATGTACCAGGATCTTAGAAATCATTTTTGGTGGCCGAATATGAAGAGGTTCTTGTTCAAATAGTTGATAAGAAGGAATAAGTACTTAGGAATAAAGTGATACCTTTTGTTAAGGTAATTTGGAGGAACCACAGTGCTGAAGAAGCCACGTGAGAACTCGAAGATGTAATGAGAAAATCGTATCCTCAACTATTTGCTTAATTAATTTGTGTAACCCCTTATATATCGATTCTGGGGACAGAATCCTTTTAAGGAGGGAAGACTATAACGATTGAGAATTTTTTTTTTATGTTGTGATTCTGGGGTTAGAATCCTTTTAAGGAGGGAAGACTGTAACGATTGAGAATTTTATATATTAACTATAAATATTTATTGAATTAAATAAATATTTTATTGAATTTATTTGTTGAGTTAATAAATAAATTGAGTGATTGTTGTGGACAATTTAATTAAGTGCTATATATTTAATTAAATTGATATGTTAGCAATGGTGTAACATAATTTTAATTTAATTGAGAACAATTTAATTAGATTTAATGTTATGTGCTAAGTGATAATAATTTGTTACATGAATTATGTTTAATAAAGGAATTAAAATTGTGTGACAATTTGGTATTATGTGAATGTTAGTTTATTTAATTTAATTAGAGTGTTGTAATTTAATTAAATAAGTGTGGTATTTAATCTATGGATTAAGGATTTATTAAAAGAATAGAAAAGAGTTTTAAGTGGTTTTACCAAACAAGGCCCTTGTATTTGTTTAATCTTATTTTACCCAAACAAAGCCTTAGCACTAAAACCTATTTTTTTTTAACTAAGAGTTTGCCAAACATGGCCATGAGCTTTTCAAATTTTGTAACCTATGTTATTAATAAGAATTAATATGGTTATAAGTATTATACTTATTATTTATAAGTTACATATATATTATATATGTATATGTATATTATAATATATGTCAGATAGTTAGTACGTTACTTTTACAAACAAAACAAAGAAAGAAATAGAAGAAGAGAGTTACAGAGAGTTATCAAAGAAGAAGAAGAAGAAGAGGAAGAAGAAGAAGAAGAGAAAGCTTTGAGAAGACAAAGCAAGCCCCATCATCATCATCATCATCTCCATCTCTCTCTTAAGTCAAAAAACTAGTAAGGTTATAATCTTAACCCTAGAATCAATTCATATGTGTAGTGTTTCTTCTTTATCAAATTACGTTTTCATGATTATGAAATTATATGTATATAAGTGTTTATATATTTTCATATGTAATTATATGCCATGAAAGGGTTTTCAAAATACAATTGTTGTAAAAACAAGTTTTCAAAGCATGTTTTTCTATATTTTCATAGTTTTAGAATTCTTTGTAAAAATCTCTTTGTGAAAGTTATTTATTTTAATATGTGATTGGGATATGTACATATATATGTATATATATACCTATGATTTTTATAGTTGTTTAAGAGTTTCAATTCGCAAGTATATGATGAACACGATGAAATCATGTTCATAATACTCTTTTATGAAGTTATGTTGAATTTTTTCTTAAATCCTTGATGTGAGCATGAGATATGTGTAATATGTTATATAACATGATTATATATGAGTTATATGGTTGTGTTAGCAATTCAAACCATGAATTTTTGATAAACAATAAGAATTATGATTATAGTGATTTTCTTTGAAATAATTTCTTAGCAATGACTTTTTAAACTATCAAATTGATGTTTGATTTTGAGTTATTATTAAAATTGATCATGTATTATGTTAGTATGTTAAGAATATAAGTTATTACAATTGGAATCACTTGAATTGATTGAAAAACGAATTCGTAATAGTAATTTCCGTCAAGAACGCTTAATATTGTGTTTTTCTTTGAAAATCATAAAATCTTAATTTTGATTATGTGTTCTATGGATTATAGATGTTATGAGCATGTTAATGAGTTTAAAATATTGTTTGTATCAAGTTTCATGTTTATCATGTTGGAAAAAATCGAATTCGGTGTGAAGGAATGAGCCAAATTGGCTTATTTCTCCACCAGTTCGCGAGCCAGCCCTCCCACCAGAGCATGCACCCACCCCAGCGGGGCTTTTTCCCTTGGGGGACCCGCCCCAGTGGGTTAACAATCTGTCTGGAAAAGTTACTTTTTGGCTTTTGAGTTTTCATGCCCCGTTTGTTTAGCTAACTTGCTTCTATGACTTGGAAAGTGAAATATGTAATAAGATAACATGATTTTGATGTGTTTAAGTTAGGTTGAAGTATTTTATGAATGTGTTACATGTGTATGATTGTGTTACCTTCTTAAGGTACACAACACGATTGATAGTATTATAAGCTTATGAATGTATGTCGTGAGTATAGACTCACGTACTTGACTAGTTAGCAACTAATGTGGTAAAGTACATTGTGAATTGGACTTGGATATGAAGTTCGATGGTTTAAATATTGTAGTTTGATACTAATAGATGGTTTGAGTGTAATATAAATGTGTAGAGTGTTTGTGAAGTGATTGTAATTGTGTTTCAAGTGTAGCTTGCGCTTAAGGCAAGTCTTCTAAACCCTAAACTCGTTAACGTTAAGCAAGCTTCCTATCTCTAAACTTATCATTGTGAAAGTTTTCTAATGAAGCAAGTTTCCATTTCAAACTCGTTGATTACTTTGTTCGAGCTTTGTTGTATTCTATTATTTCTAATGCTCATATATTGAAGTATTATTGAGATATTGTAATCTTGACTTAGCTGTTCAAGAAAGATTTACTTATTCGTTTAATTGCTTTGAGTTACATCTAAAGCATGCCTAAGTTTATTGTCATATCTTGTAATTAGTTCATGATTATTATATTATTGAACTGTTAAAGTACTGTGAGTCGATTCAACTACTCCTAGTTGATGATAGTTGAAACTCTAAAGTTCCCTTATCTATCTAAGCCAAACTTTCTTTGGTGTGGACTTGTATTCAATTTCTGAGAATGAACCCTATTAATTAGGGGATATTTTATGCGAAAGCGTTAAGATGGTTGTGCACAATTCATGGTACAAAGGGTTGATTCCCCTGAGTATGAGTTAAAGGTCCATAGTCTTAATGACTGTTAAAGGTTTAAATAGAAATATTTATAACCTAGGACAATAGTTCAAGGTCTTATGACCCTCAGATGTTTCTATATTCAAATTCTATGTTTTGATGAAAGAATTATAATCCAATTCTTTATATTGATGAAAGTAAAGTTATTCAAACTCTTTTGAAATGATTCATTATGTCATATCACTGTTGTATTTCAAGTGAACTTTTGTTTGCTCACTCTTGCATGTTTTACCACCACTTGCAGTTGAGAACAAGAATGTTGACATACTGTCAACAAGTAAAGGAAAAGAAAATATGAACAAGTGAAGGCTTGTTGTTTCAAGTTTTGATTGGAATAAGACTTAGTTGATTATGTTATGTTTTATTTTCGTATTTATTGTTTGATGTTAAGGTTTAGTTAACCCTGGGATTTTATTTGCAAGTTGTAATCATTTTAAAAGGAAGATTATTTAAGTTTATGAAGGTTATAATTTACTTTGCAATTCTTTATTAGACGATAGATGTATGTTTTAATTAGAAAGTGAACATCAAATTATGTAGAAATGAAGTACCCGGATTTGGGGGTGTCACATCAGTTAAGTACTTTAGGATGTTTTATCACTATCCTACAGTGACCTTCTCCAGAATCTGAATGATCAACATCAAGTCTCGTATATTTCATTGTATACATGATAGTAACTCATACAATCTCTCTTTTATTGAGGACAATTTTAGAGAGATACACTCCATGACTCATCATCATGAGACACCTTTTTGGAGTTTGCCATGCTGAACGCCTTTAGCATCTAATGAATATACGTTCCTTGGGTTAAGCTGAACATCCTTTTAAATCTATCTATAAAGATTTATATTCCTAATGTAGGATGTTCTACCCAAATCATTCATGGAGAAATGTTTGGACAACTTTATTTTGATCGATTATAGTATAAGAATGTCATTCTCTATCAGTAATATATCATCAACATATAATACATGGATTGAAACAGCGCTCTAACCCCTTTTGTACACATAAGGTTCATTCTCGTTTTTGATAAAATCAAACTCTTTTGATTGTCTCATCAAAATGAATGTTCTATTTTTGAGAATCTTGCTACAACCCATAAATGGATTGTTGTAACTTATATACATGATTTGCTTCAACCATTAAAACAATTCCATCTGACGGTATCATACATACATTCTCCTCTAATAATGTATATTTGAGGAAGGGCGTCTCCACGTCTATTTTGCCAGATCTAGTAATAATAAGCTGCAATCGCAAGTAAAATCCAAATAGTCTTGTGCATTTCTTCAAAGATCCATCTTAGATTTTATGGTCATCTACCATTTCTCTGAGTCTTAATTACTCATAGTCTGTTCATAATTTAATGGATCAGTATCATTCATGACATGTATCTCATCGTCATCCTCTGTGATGAATTTATACCTTTCAGGTATCTTCAATACTATTCCAGATTTACGAATAGGGTGTTGTACAGTAGGTGTCTATACTTGGACAGGTTCATCCAATTGATCTGTAGTGGTTTGTGGTTCTTCAAGATCTATTTTTCTCCCACTAGCCCCTTCAAAGGTAAACTCCTTTTTCCAATAAGGCATCGTGTTTTGCAACAAACACCTTTTGCTCAGTAGGATTGTAGAAATAGTATCCCAAACTTTCTTTAGGATATCCCACAAACGTGCACTTATCAGATCTTGTCCTAAGCTTATTATTTTGAAACCTTTTCACATAAGCTGGGCATCCTCAAATCTTAACATGCTTAAGATCAGGTTTCCTCCCTGTCCGCATCTCATATAGAGTCTTGGGGATGAATTTCGAGGGGAACTTATTTAGTAGATATGTAGCCGCTTCTAGGGCATAACCCCAGAATGATACTAGAAGATCGGTAAAACTCATCATGGAACGAACCATGTCCAACAATGTTCGATTTCTCCTTTCAGATACTCCATTTAACTGTGGTGTACCTGGTGGAGTCCATTGTGAGATTATACCATTTTCTTTGAAAAAATCGAGAAACTCACCGCTTAAGTATTCACCACCTCGATCTGATGAAAGAATCTTAATACTTTTGCCAGTTTGTTTCTCTACTTCACTTATGAACCCTTTGAACTTTTCAAATGATTCAGATTTGTATTTCATTAAATACACATATCCATATCTTGAGTGATCATCAGTGAAAGTAATAAAATAAGAATACCTTCCCAGCGCATTCGTTGTCATAGGTCCAAAAATGTATGTGTGAACCAACGCTAACAACTCTGTAACTCTTTCTCCTTTTCCACTAAAAGGAGATTTAGTCATTTTACCCATGAGACAAGATTCACAAGTTGGATATGATTCATAATCGAATAGCTCTAAGAGCCCATCCTTATGCAACTTGGATAATCTTGTTTCATTAATATTACCGAGTCTATAGTGCCACATATAGGTATAATTAACATAATTTCTTTTCCTTTTTCTTAGTTTGTTCTATTTGAAATATATTTTCATGCAAGTCAAGTATATAAAGTCCATTTCGCAAATTACCAACACCATATAAAGCATTGTTATTATAAATAGAATAACTATTATTCTTTATTATAATTTCAAATCCATCCATATCTAATAAAGAAATAGAAATAATATTTCTAATGATATTCGGAACAAAATAATAGTTATTTAAATAAATGGACTTGCCCGTAGGCAGTGCTAAACAATAAGTGTCTACAGCTGATGCAGCAACCTTTGCTCCATTTCCCACTCGTAGGACAACCTTATCCTTGTTCAGCTTTCTACTTCTGATCAGTCCCTGCACAGTATTACATATGTGAGAACCACAGCCCCGGTATCTAATACCCAAGTAGAATTTTAACTTTGTGAAAAATTAATTTCAATCATGAACAAACCTTGATTGGAAGTTGAAGCTTCTCCAAGCTTCTTCTCTGCCAGAAACTTCTTGCTGTTACTCTTTCAGTGACCCGACTCGTTGCAATGGAAGCACATTCCTTTGCTAGCAGGATCAGGTTTCTTTTATTACTTTGTGTTCACCTTGCCCCTAGCCTTCTTAGATTTCTTTTTTTCAGAAGATACCTTAGGCCTCTTCCTTTTCTTGGAAGAATCCACCATTAAGACATGGTTCTTCTTGGATGGGAAGTGACCTTTTGCAGTTTTTAACATGTTAAGTAATTCAGGCAAGCTGACATCTAACTTATTCATGTGGAAATTAACAACGAACTGCGAGAAGATCTCAGGGAGTGACTGCAAGACTAAGTCTTGACTCAACTCCCCATCCATAACGAACCCAAGTTGTCAAAGGCGTTCAATCAGATTGATCACCCTTAGGACATTAGTCTCAACGGCAGTGCCCTCGGTCATCCGAGATCGGAAGAGCTTCTTAGATATCTTAGCAGTCCTACTTTGTTCACCATACAACTCCTTGAGGTGAAGCAACATATTAGGAGCATCCATGTTTTCGTGCTGAAGCTAAAGCTCGTTATTCATGGATGCGAGCATGATGCATTGAGCCACAGATGCATTATCTTGCAACTTTGTTATGGTGGTAATCTCTTCCTCAGAGGTTGATTCTGGAAAAGTTCTAAGGACAGGTGAATTTAGGACATAAGAAATCTTTTCAGTAGTGAGAACTATTCTCAGATTTCTTAACCAGTCCGTGTAATTCGGCCCGGTTAGTTTGTTAGCATCAAGTATGCTACGCAGTGAAATTAGTGATTTTGACATTTTTAAATTTCTGCATGTGAAAAGACAATATTTTAGGAAACATTCATTTAATTAATTTTATATACCAAAATAAATTAGGTCTTATTTTAAATTGGTATCTCCCACTATTTTCTTCAAACTATATTACCCTCACTTATATTGTGACGCCCCTAAATCCGGGTACTTGAAACCCGTACTTGGTGTTACACGATATCCATTCATTCGAACTGCTTAATATATTATAAACTTAAAATTATATCAAAGTTGACTAATCCCCAGGTACGGCGACCCTTAATTACTTTATTAGATGATAAATATCATATTATCATATTACATAACTCTAATTATTACAGATAACACCTTGTAACTTATTCCTTTAGCTTCCTCTTTCCTTTGTCCTTGCCAGAACCTTTTGATCGATCACGCTTAGCTGAAAACATTTAATTTTAAAGCAAGAATGAACATTTAATTGCTCAGCAAGTAATATTAGATAATAAACATCAGCTGAAAAAAATAAATATTTTCTTTGAAGTATACTTCTACAATGAATCAATAGTTGTGAAGCCATTTGAAACCATTCATAACAACATATCAAACCGTTTACAATTTTGAAACGACGTAAAGACTATAAATGTTGAGCGGTCAATAGACCTTGAACCATTATTTTCAAGTTTGAAAAGGTTTGTACAAAAATTCATCTACAAATCGTCATGACTTACGGACACGTTGGGTGATCAGCCCGTATGCCCTGTATTGATCAACACTACTTAATAGAATGATATTTACGTTCATCATAACTGTCGACATCGGGAAAAAATCCGCGGGTCGGGTCACAACCCAGATCTTTCTCTCTTCCTAAGTTATCTCTACCCTTATTCTATTTATTGCGAAAAAGATTTTGAAGGGTTTTTTTAGGAAAAGGCCAACATGTATCATGTCGACGATTTGATAGTTTTACAGAGTCGCCAGTTGGTAGATTTGAAATGGTTGTACCAACTCAACCGAATTTTGTTTGAAAGAGGCCCAATTTGCTGGACACTGTAAAAATTGGTCTTTGAAAAAAAAGTTTTGAGCTCGGGGGCGTGGTTAAGTGTGGAGAAGGTGTTAGGCACCCAACGACTCCCGTGTAAACACGGTACCGCATCTTTATAATATTTCTCTTAAAACTAAAATACGTGTGTGAATGCTGTTTTAAAAATTGGGCCTATGTTTGATTGATTAAAAGTAGTGCTTTGCTTCGTTTGAACCTATATATGAAGTGTTTGATTTGATTTGCAAAAAGTCTTTGATTTGATTTGCAAAAGTATTTGATTTGATTTGCAAAAAGCTTTTCTTTTGATTGAATTGAAATGATGTTTTGAAAGCTGGTTATCAAACCCTTACACTAATATAAGAATTGAAGCCTGTTAATACTTCTATTTTTATCTTTATAGCCTTAAGGCTTGCATTTGAATGGTGATTTGTTGGGTTGCGAATCATCGTCGACCACAGAAATAAATACAAGTGTCGGTCTCCTTATGGGCATGATAGCCATCGGAGGGACTCTAACACGTCAAACCATATTTTTTCACTATGTTGAGACCTTAAATCCGGATAACCGTTTTAAGGTATTTTGTATGTACATTTTACAGAAAAAATGGCAGGGTACATCTGTAAAGTGTAGTTTGTCCATCGTGGGAATTAGATTCTGATCGATTTGATCATGAATCCCACGATTCCTAGGCTCACATGAGAGTAGCCAATAAACCTGCACAGTTCAAATTTGTACAGAAATAGATATATATTCTAATATTGCCAGAATCGAGGATTCATCAGTAAATCCTGGTTCTCACCTGGCCGAAACGACTCGTTCCCACTAGATAGCGATTTAAGGGACACGAGGTTGGTTTTGTGATTGAAAAATGTTGATTCATATCGAATGAATATTTAAAGCATTAATTTAATGAAAAGCAAATAAAGCCAAGATATATACATAGTTATATATATACAAAAGCTGTAAAGGTCAATGAGTTTTCACACCGGTGCCCGGACTGGAATTGAAATATATATATATATATATATATATATATATATATATATATATATTGACAGAAAAGTAGTCAAACCAAGACTGGGAAGAGAACCAAGTGGTGGTGAAGGCTGCTTATATATGCATATTTATATATAAAAGCAGTAAAAAGGCCATAGAATAATCTAGGCCGAACTGAAATGTAAATGTACAGAAATGTAGTCAACTAGGGACTAGGAAGATAACCTAGTAATGGTGAAGTGTGCAAAAATAGTATAAGGGCCACAGAATAATCCAAGCTGAACAGAAATATATAAATATATATATATATATATTGACAGGAATGTAGTCAACCAAGACTGGGAAGAGAACCCAATAGTGGTGAAGGCTGCTTATATATGCATAAATATATATAAAAGCAGTAAACAACCTCAGATTTGACATCTGGGCTTAATAGAATTGAAAAGTTAGTATATATATAGTTAAATAAACACGGGAAAAAGCCAAACACGAACTAGGAAGATAACCCAGTCCAGCGAAGTTGCTTAAAACGAAGGTGCTAGTGCACTGAAGCTGTTAGAGATGCCTGATCCTCAATCCAAGTTGTAGAAATGTTAGAAATTGAGTTTATGTACAAAAATATACCAAATTTTGACGAAAACGGCCACGGAACGAAGTTCCAGGAATATTTAAAAAATGAAATTTGATATGCAAGTGTAAAACAGTGCAAAGAAGTAGGAATCACTTTCTGATCATAAAAATACTTACAATGGACTGCAACACGGGCTTTTTGCCAAATTATAGGCTCTAAACGTCAGAATCTACCGGTTATTTTCTGATATGTGGTAGTATGTGGGTATATCTACGTGTTAGAGTCAAAAAAATTGGATTTAGAAGAGGTGAAAAAGTCAGAAAATCAAACGGACAGAGGTTCGCTGCCTTTTTTCTTTTTTCAAATGAGGGGGGGTGCACGTTTATTTATAGGCTAGGGAGCCTTAGCTCTACCTGCTGCTGCCTCAGCTAGAGGTGCGGCTTCCCTGGTGGGGCCCACGTGTCCGATTGAGTTGTCTCAAAGTACGTACACTCTGAGCAACGCGAAATCAAAGTCAAAACTTTCTAACTTTTAATCGGATTGTCCGTTTGAGGCGTGCGATACCTTTCTGGAAAGCCCTCGCCGAGAGTGTCACAATGACATGGGATAAAACATTTTTCGGGTCCAAGAAGATGGGTTCATAACCAGGTCTTCTATTCCCCGCAGTTTATCCGTTGAGCTGTCTTGTGCTGTTTGCACTCGGGATCGTCGTTATGGTTCGTTCTGACCTTGGTGGCATCATTTTAGCTTAAGTTTGTCTGAATCGGCTTGAGGTTAGTAAAATGACCATTTTGCCCCTCCTGGGGTTGCCTTCAGTGTCGGCATGGTCTTTGGTTGACTTCCGGGAGTTGTTTCCAAAACTTGGATCCCATTCGAGTCTGTCTGTCCTTAGTGTAATCTCTAAAGTTGACTTGGTCATTCCAGGTTGTCTTCTGGAGATGTTGTGGAGACGTTCGTTCCCGAAGTTGCTTTGACTTCCTAGGTTGCGACCGATAGGGGTGGTCAAAATTTTTAGTTTTTTCAGTTTTTTACCGAACCGGGCGGTATCGGTACCGGTGGAACCGATTTTTTTCGGTATCATTTTTTTCGGTACAGTTTTTTTGGTTTTTTTATACTTTTCGGTACCAGTAGCTGTAATGAAAATTTTGCATTCGGTAAAAACCTGAAATGTTTCAGCAGAGGCAGATATGATCCAAAGTGAGCAGATGCAATAGGTAAATGTTAATAATAATAATTACAAAGTGAACTGATCCAACAGAGGAACAACACAATAATGCATACCCGGAGGCATATATGATCCAAAGTACCGAAAATTAAACCGAAATGTTTCATCTCCAACAGAAAGTAAATTTTCATCTCCTTCATTTCCAAAAATGAGCTGCTCCATTATTATATACGTACATTAACATCAAATAAGAAATGGATAGAAATTAAATAAATAATAATAATAATAATAATGATAATAACATAAAATAAAAATTATTTAATTATTGCGGTATAACCAAAAACCGAACCGAAAAAATTGGTACCGAATTTGTACCGAACCGGTACCGGTTCAGTTTTTTCGGTACCAGTTCGGTTTTTTACTGATGAGCAGCCCTAGCGACCGTGGCTGACCTGTACCTCCAGAGCTAAGACTGGGGCTGATCTGTACCTCCCGGGTTGAGACCGGGGTTGAGTTGACATCCCGAGACTTGTGTTCGAGGCTGTGGTTGTCCCGATATTAGTGAATGGGGTTGATTTGAAAGGCCCGATATTGAGATCGGGGTTAAAATGATTGTTCGATTAGAGATTAGAGTTGATTTGATGGCCCAATATTAAGATCGGGGATGATCTGACGGTCCGATTGGAGATCGAAGTTGATTTGATGGCCCGATATTGAGATCGGGGTTGATCTAACGGTCCGATTAGAGATTGGAGTTGATTTGGTTGCCCGATATTGAGATCGGGGTTGATCTGACGGTTCGATTGGAGATCGAAGTTGATTTGATGGCCCGATATTGAGATCGGGGTTGATCCAACGGTTCGATTGGAGATTAGAGTTGATTTGATTGCCCGATATTGAGATCGGGGTTGATCTAACGGTTTGATTGGAGATCAAAGTTGATTTGATGGCCCGATATTGAGATTGGGGTTGATTGACGGCCTGATTGGAGATCAGGGTTAATTTGATGGCCCGATATTGAGATCGGGGTTGAACTGACGGTTTGATTGGAGATCAGAGTTGATTTGACGGTCCAATTGGAGATCAGAGTTGATTTGATGGCCCGATATTGAGATCGTGGTTGATCTGACGGTTCGATTGGAGATCAGAGTTGATTTGATTGGTCCTTATTGAGATCGGGGCTGAACTGACAGTCCGATTGGAGATCGGAGTTGATTTGATGGTACTATTTTTCCCTCCTACAATGTTAGTAATAGGGAAAGGAAATTTCGAGTGTCTACAGATGCCCCTCTTTCTCATGCTCATGCAATGTAATGAGATGAGCAGGATAAAGATTGGTAGACACTTGAAATGCAAAGATATTAATGATGCAATGCAATGAATGTTGAAATGTTTTCGCAGATCGCAAGTCGCACTTCGCATCGCTAATCGCTTTGCTAATCGCATTGCAAATCGCATCGCAAATTGTTTACCTTTATCGGTGCTGGTGTTGGGGCCGAGACCAACGGTTTGACTCTCATTGTTGTTGTCGATGTTTATTTTGATGATGATAAACTGAAATATTTTCTACATTTCTTTTGGGGATGTCAATACTAAGTTACCGCAAACTATTTTTGTTACTTTCTACTGGGGATGATGTCATTCATGATAGCCTAGGGTGGACGTTGTCAAACAATCACTGTTGGTGGAACCATTGATGCGCTTGTCAGAGACGAGCTATCACAGATTGTTCTTGTCTTGCTCTGCCGGGGATGACATCCTCTGCAATAGTTTTATTGATTTAGCTGGGGATGATACCATTGATGCTACCTTGGTTTGAGACCAATGGCTTCCCTGTCTGGCGATATTATTTGCAGTGTTGATTTCCCTTCGGCCGGTGCTGTTGCACATTTTAAAGGATCATCTGCTGGGGATACTTATCAATTACCCAATTTCTTTAAGGGATGCTTCCGATGCCTACCTTGATGATAGTTTACATCGGCAATTTTGTCACAAGCAGTTGAATCACCAATTCTTCTTTGTGCTCCTTTTGAGGATGTGTATAACAGATACCATCATCGGGGATGGACTATTATATGGTTTCTGTCATCGAATCACTTCAGATACTTTGCGGAGGTTGCTTGGACGGATAAGACATCGCTGGGGCTGAACCAAAGGCTGAATTGAACTCGGTATGTACCCGATACTTCGCTGGGATTGAACCAACAGCTGAATTGGATTCGGTCTGTACCCGATACTTCACTGGGGCTGAACCAACAGCTGAATTGGATTCGGTCTATACCTGATACTTTGTTAGGGCTGAACCAACGACTGAATTGGACTCGGTCTGTACCTGATACTTCGCCGGGGCAGAACCAACAGCTGAATTGGATTCGGTCTATACCCGCTGGGGCTGAACCAATGGCTGAATTGGATTTGGTCTGTACCTGATACTTCATTGGGTTGAAGCCAATAACTGGATTGGATTTGGTCTGTACCTGATACTTTGCTAGGGCTGAACCAACGGCTGGATTGAATTAGGTCTGTACCTACCCAATACTTCACTGGGGCTGAACAAGCGGCTGGATTGGATTCGGTCTGTACCCGATTCTTCGCTGGGGCTGAACCAACGGCTGAACTGGATTTATTATGTACCAGATACTTCGTTGGGTTAAAGCCAACGGCTGAACTGGATTCAGTCTATACCCGATACTTCGCTGGGGCTGAACTAACGGTTGAATTGGACTAGGTTTGTACCCGAGGCTTGAAAAGTGGCAATTTTTCGGCAGTTTTACGCAGTTTTCATCATTGTTCCCCGGATATGCCTTCGGGATGAATACCAAGGGTTTCCAGAGTGTCCCCCTTTCTGTCAGAATTACCCTACTTAAACACAGGATTTCAGGACAAACCACTCAATCGCGTAGCGATTTTTCTTTAGATTTAACTTGGCAGCACATAGAAACTCCATTTTAACCCGAATCGAAGCGAGCCTGGGGGAGTGGGACCCACCCTGGGGAGCCGCAGGTGGAGGTGCGGCAGCCGCAGATGGGCCCACTTCCACCTGGGCTTTAAATTGGGCTGCGGGATTTCATAATTTCGAAGTTTAATTTCGAGTTTCAAACGGAATTCGATCTTCTTTATCAGATCTACGGAGCTTGGACAGCTGTTTTCTGATTCTGTTAGTTTCTACGCGGTCAGCGAAGTGCAGGTAACGTCTTACGTCCTTTTTTCGCAAGTTTTGACCGTTAAAAGCATGTGAACCACGTACGGGGCTTTTAGACGCAGTGTATGAAAAATGTATGCCTATATGATCTGTTGAAAATTTTCTAACTACATATGTATGTATATCTTACTGTAATGCACGTTTGGATGTAAGAAAATTTAGATTCTGAAACAGTCAATTTTTGCTCTTTTTGATCAGTTTACTCATCCTTTTTGAGGCCTAGTGAGCCTAGATTTTCAACTAAAAATGTTCATGGTAATTTGGCTACCATCTGAGGTTATTTTTGATTTTATTTCATAAATATGAACTATTTTTATTTTTTAGGAAGGTGTTCTACTGAATGGCCACCTAGACATGCCTATTGTACATGCGGACAGTCCATATTTCAAAGAAGACTGGCAAAAAATTTATTCAAAACCCGAGCATTTAATAAACATGAAATTTTGAACTCTACTAGGGATTTCTGATTGACCCATGCATGTTCTTAGGATTTGTTTTTTGAAAACATGCAATTTTGTCTTTACTGGGTATTTTTGACTAACCCATGCATGTTTTAGGACTTAGAGATGCATAGAGTACTGATTTTAATGAATAAGCCACAAGTTTTAGGTCTACCACACCCTTTATGAGGTGATTTGTTGATTTTGTACAGGTGATGGACTATGATAGACCCGGTACTGCTAGCAAAGTCGTCTCAGGGGTCAGACGTAGGAGGGCTTCTGATGTTCCTCAGCCACGTCCGGCTAGACCGCCTCGCAGATTGGCAGCGTCAGTGATTTGTCCAGCACAGGATGAGCAGCCAATTGACATTGATGATGAGCAAGCTATTTTTGTTGCTCTAGCTCCAACTCAGGCTCCACGGGCGGAGGTTCCAGGCATCGTTGTGCCTACACAAGAGTTGCTGAGAGACTTGAGTCGCCATCCCTCGAGATATCTCCACGCCAATGAGGTGACTTGAAGTTTTTCTCTTTTTGGATTCTTTTTTTTCTTTGGCCATTCTCGGGGCATAGGTTTTTGACATGGGTTGGTTTTTTAATGCAGGTTCCCGGCCTTACGCAGCCTCGAGGGAACTGGTTCAATGTGCATTCCCTGTATCATACTTTGCACGAGGATTACATGGACATTGCTGATGGCTGGGGGTTCCAGGCTTTCTTTTCTATTCTTCCCCGCCATTGCCCCTGGAGGTATATGAGGGCTTTATCTGAGCGTTGGTTCCACCATACTCAATCCCTTCATCTGCTGGACAATGAGGTGATTATGACTTCTATGGACTGGCGGTTCATCACCGACATTGAGTTTGAGGGCGACCCAGTGACTGTCATGGCCGATATTACGCCCACTGTTGTTCGGCCCCTGCTGGAAGTTCCTGCGACGGTTCTCAAGGGTCTGTCGGTCTGATCTGCTCCCTTGAGTATAGATGCCCAGAATGGGGCTTTACTGGAGCCTCCACCTGAAGATCGGAGGGTTAGAGATAGCATTCTGAGGCGATTATTTATGGTGATTATCAGGGGTTGTTTTGTGGCGGACAACTTATCGACTGTGTCCTTTGCCTTGGTTAGCTCTACCCAGCATGTAAAGCACTTCAGTGACTTTGATTGGGGTTGCTACACCTTTGCCTATTTTTTTCGGGGCATGCACATGCTTTTGGAGGGTTTGACGAAGGCTTGGTTAGGGTTCTACCCGTTTCTACTGGTGAGTACATCTTTCTTGTACCTTTTTGATTTCAGTATTTATATTTGTTAGTCTTGATCACTAAGGACTTTTATTATTGACATGGCCAGTTCTGGGAATTTGAGAGGCTTCCTTGCCTACGGCCCGCCACTGCTTTAGGTCTGGAGACCAATCCTTGAGGACGGCGTTGGCATCACTCGACTTTGACGGAGCTCCCTTTTGCTGAGGGATTTACTCACGCCCGCCTACAGTTGGAGCCTTTGACGGCTGGATCGATCTCCTAGGTGTCGTATGTTGGGTTTGCTAGAAACATAAGCATGCAATCAAATTATATAAAAGCAGCGGAAGGGATGAAAAATCAATTTTTAAAATTTTCTTACAAACCCTTAACCATGATCTTTCTTGTGCATCAATTATCAGTCAATACATAGAAGGAGATGATGGAATTATACCTTTGAAGATCCAAGCTTCCTCAGGTACAAGTTGTACTACTTTGATTCCTTTGATTCCTCTGTAGTGGCTCCTTCCCTTGATCAATGTCAGCCACCCAAATGTTTGGCCTCTAACGGTGATCCACCAAGGAAGATGAAGAACTCAGGAAGATGGGTTATTGGCTTAACCCTTGTTTCTATCTCTATAGAATATGTGTACTCCCAACCATTGGAAAAATTCACGTACCTTATTTCTGATATAAGACTCTCTTATATAGATATTAGGTTAACCCTCCTAATCTAATTAGAATAGGATTTTATTTAATTAATTAATTAAACACTTTTAATTAATTTATATCCTAATCTTATTAGGATTGAGAGAGAGTACTGATATTATATTAATTCCTAAACTCCTTTAGAATTAAAATAATAACAATAATAATAATATTAATAAAACTCCTCTTATTAATTTATATTTAATATTTCTAAAATATTAAATAATAAACATTAAGCTATTTAATTTATTCTATCACCATAGATTAAATTAATTACACTTAATGCATTATTATTATCATGCCATTTTCTTCTTAAATAATTCTTCTTCCTTTTATGGTGTGACCCTTTAGGTTCTCCATATTAAACCGGTTGTGAATAAATCAATTAGAATAATTCTAATCTCATAGTCGTTGTAAGCTGCAATCACAAGCAAAATTCGAATGGACTTGAGCATGGCTACTGGTGAGAAGGTTTCATCATAGTCAACTCCTTGTCTTTGTTTGAAACCTTTTGCAACCAGTCGGGCCTTATAGGTCTCTACATTTCCGTCTGCTCCAGTATTTCTCTTAAAAACTCATTTACACCCAATAGGCTTAATACCTTCAGGTGGTGAAACCAAAGTCCATACTTTGTTTTCATACATAGAGTCCATTTCGGATTTCATGGCTTCAAGCCATTTCCCTGAGTCTTTATTACTCATTGCCTGTTCGTAATTCAATGGATCATCATCATTCATGATGTGTACCTCATCGTTATCCTCTATAACGAATCCATACCTCTCAGGTATCTTCGGTACTCTTCCAGATTTACGAACATGGTGTGGTACAGTAGGTTCTTCTACTTGATTAGGTACCTGACTTTGATCCGTGGTAATTTGTGGTTCTTGAACTTCTTCAAGATATATCTTATTCCTATTGACCCCTTCATGGATAAACTCCTTTTCCAAGAAGGCAACATGTTTCGCAACAAACACCGTTTGATCAGTAGGATGATAGAAATAATACCCTACGTTTTCTTTAGGGTATCCCATAAATCTACATTTATCGGATTTAGTCTGTAGCTTATCATTTTTGAACTTTTTGACATAAGCTGGACAACCCCAAGTCTTAACATACTTAAGATTTGGTTTCCTCCCTTTCCACATCTCATATGGAGTCTTTGGGGCGAATTTTGTAGGTACCTTGTTAGGTAGGTATGCAGCCGTTTCTAGGGCATAACCCCAGAAGGAAATTGGAAGGTCGGTAAAACTCATCATGGATTGAACCATGTCCAACAGTGTTCAATTTCTCCTTTCAGATACTCCATTTAACTATGGTGTACCTGGTGCAGTCCATTGTGAGATTATACCATTTTCTTTGAAATAATTGAGAAACTCACGGCTTAAGTATTCTCCACCTCGATCTGATCGAAGTATCTTAATACTCTTGCCCGTTTGTTTCTCTACTTCACTTCTAAACTCTTTGAACTTTTCAAATGATTCTGATTTGTATTTTATTAAATACACATATCCAAATCTTGAGTGATCATCAGTGAAAGTAATAAAATAAGAATACCCACTCCATGCATTTGTTGTCATAGGTCCACAAACGTCTGTGTGAATCAATGCCAACAACTCTGTAACTCTTTCTCCTTTTCCACTAAAAGGAGATTTAGTCATTTTGCCCATGAGACAAGATTCACAAGTTGGATATGATTCATAATCGGATAGCTCTAAGAGCCCATCCTTATGCAACTTGGATAATCTTGTTTCATTGATATGACCGAGTCTACAGTGCTACATGTAAGTATAATTAATATCATCTCTTTTCCTTTTCTTAGTTTGTTCAATTTGAAATATATTTTCTTGCAAGTCAAGTATATAAAGTCCATTTCGCAAATTTTCAATACCATATAAAACATTGTCTTTATAAATAGAACAACCATTGTTCTTTATAATAACGTCAAATCCTTCCATATCCAATACAGAAATTGAAATAATGTTTTTAATAATATTCGGAACATAATAACAATTATTAAGATAAATGGTCTTGCCCGAGGGCATTGCTAAACAAGAAGTTTCTACAGCTAATGCAGCAACCTTTGCTCCATTCCCCACTCGTAGGATCACCTCTTCATTGTTCAACTTTCTACTTCTGACCAGTCCTTGCACAATATTACATATGTGAGAACCACAGCCGGTATCCAATACCTAAGTAGAATTATGACTTTCAGAAAAATTAATTTCAATCATAAACAAACCTTGATTGGAAGTTGAAGCTTCTCCAAGCTTCTTCTCTGCTAGATACTTCTTGCAGTTCCTTTTCCAATGTCCCAGCTCATTGCAATGAAAGCACATTCCTTTAGTTGGTTCAGGTTTCTTTTGTTCCTTTTCTTTCCCCTTTCCCTTAGCCTTCTTGGATTTCTTCTTTTCAGAAGACACCTTGGGCCTCTTCCTTTTATTGGAAGAATCCACCATCAAGATATGGTTCTTCTTGGATGAGAAGTGACCTTCTGCAGTTTTCACCATGTTAAGCAGCTCAGGAAAGCTGACATCTAGCTTATTCATGTGAAAATTAACCACAAACTGCGAGAAGGTCTCAGGGAGTGACTGCAAGACCAAGTCTTGATTCAACTCCCCATCCATGACGAACCCAAGCTGTCCAAGGCGTTCAATCAAATTGATTACCTTCAGAACATGAGTCTCGACGGCAGTGCCCTCGATCATCCGAGATCAGAAGAGCTCCTTAGATATCTTATATCTAGAAGTCCTACTCTATTCACCATACAACTCCTTGAGGTGAAGCAGCATAGCAGGAGCATCCATATTTACGTGCTGACGCTGAAGCTCGTTATTCATGGATGCGAGCATGATGCATTGAGCCACAGATGCATCAATCTTGGCACTTATTGAAAGTGGCAATCTCTTCCTCAGAGGCTATTTCCGAAATAGATTCAGGGATAGTTGAATTTAGGACATAAGAAATCTTTTCAGCAGTGAGAACAATTCTCAGATTTCTTAGCCAGTCCTCATAATTCGGGCCGGTAAGCTTATTTGCATCAAGTATGCTTCGTAGTGAGATTAGTGATTTTGACATTTTTAAAATTCTGCATGTGAAAAGACAACATTTTTAGCAAACATTTATTTTATTAACTTTGCATACCAAAATAAATTTAGGTCTTTATTTTAAATTGGTATCTCCCACTATTTTCATCAAACTATATTACCCTCACTTATATAGTTCGGCAACATCTAATTAAAGATTTGCTAGTGAGATTAAGGATCCTATTTCAAATGTATATAACCTTGTGGATAGCACAACAAGCGATATACAAATAAATAGGTAGACAACTATTGTCAATTACATCACCATGTAACTCCTTTTATTTTGCCTCTTAAATCATAATGGTCATGTGTGTGCACATCCGAACTAAAATGATTTAAGTTAAGTCCAGCCTAGCACTTTTATAAATTCAAAAAAGAAAAATGTTCGTCCTTGTGGATAGCACAACAAGACTAGATCGTTCAATTTTCTTGATAAGCATCAAATGTGATTAATTAACATCTTAAATACTCAATACTCTCCTTGTGGATAGCATAACAAACTCATATTAAATATTTAATACTTTATTAATTAATCATGCTAGAAGGCGACGTTCGATATTCCAAATATCATTTGAACGCTTCAGACTTAATATTATTTCTTTGAGGGGTTTGTTATTATTTGTCTCATCTTGTTTAGCGCGCATGTACATATATATATAAAATACGCGTCATTTTATTAAACATGCGAAGCATGTTTGCATAAAATATAATATATATATATATATATAATATTTAGCATGCAATATAGAATACTATATTATACCGGGATTGATTATGGACTTTTATTCTAGTTTGGTTCATTAGAGCCACCAAGTGAACCAAAAGGTCAAACTTAGGAGTGCAAGAATTTAAATTTTAAATGTAACTATTACATTTAAACCCGAGCTCCATATTAACGGGTCTTCACGCGCTCCTTGCTCCTTGGTCTCCAGTTTCTTCAAGATAATTCTAACTATCTCTATTACATAAACTATTTATAATTAAATAGAAACCTTGATCAGCAGTCAAGGGGAAGTACATAGGAGGGAGATTGAATTTTACACCGAGAATAAAACCAGAGAAGACGAGGTACGCAGACCCCATTTTATAAAACCCATACATTCAAGCATTCATCCAAAATAAAATCCAATCACATTGGTCATAGTCCATAATCAACCCCTTTTATTAACATATATATCATCATACGTATCAATAAAACTTATTCATCTTATAAAAATAAATTCATTCTATATATGTATTAATATCAGTTAATGGGCAAAAGTTTGCTAAAGTTTGTTTTTGGAAAAATAAACTCCTTTATTTCATTCAAAAATAATTCCAAATTAAACTCTTTAATTTTAGCAATTCTGAAATCTCATTTCATATAAAATAAACATATTTATTTTAAACCTTTATTAATTAAATAAATCATTCATTTAAATAAATAAAATAAAAATAATAAAAATTTCAGTTCCTATCTAGTGGCGCAGCTGCGCCAGGAATATAAAGGGAACCGGCGCAGCTGTGCAGCATGAAAACCAGGACAAGACACCGGTACAGCTGCGCAGCAAGAAGGCCTTGCATCGGTGCAGCTGCGCAGCTTCGCAGAATCAGAAAAATTTTTGTTACCCAAGAACTTGATCCACTCGCTTATCATACATGTATGGAATCACATAAACTGATAATTAGCACAAGATTAGCTCTGATACCACTGTTGGGTTTGCTAGAAACATAAGCATGCAATCAAATTACATAAACGCAGCGGAAGGGATGAAAAATCAGTTTTTAAAATTTTCTTACAAACCCTTAACCATGATCTTTCTTGTGCATCAATTATCAGTCAATACATAGAAGGAGATGATGGAATTATACCTTGGAAGATCCAAGCTTCCTCAAGTACAAGTTCTACTCCTTTGATTCCTCTATAGTGGCTCTTTCCCTTGATCAATGTCAGCCACCCAAATGTTTGGCCTCTAACGGTGATCCACCAAGGAAGATGAAGAACTCAGGAAGATGGGTTATTGGCTTAATCCTTGTTTCTATCTCTATAGAATATGTGTACTTCCAACCTTTTGAAAAATTCACGTACCTTATTTCTTATATAAGACTCTCTTATATAGATATTAGGTTAACCCTCCTAATTCAATTAGAATAGGTTTTTATTTAATTAATTAATTAAACACTTTTAATTAATTTATATCCTAATCTTCTTAGGATTGAGAGAGAGTACTGATATTATATTAATTCCAAAACTCCTTTAGAATTAAAATAATAATAATAATAATAATTTAATAAGACTCCTCTTATTAATTTATATTTAATATTTCTAAAATATTAAATAATAAATATTAAGCTATTTAATTTATTCTATCACCATACATTAAATTAATTACACTTAATGCATTATTACTATCATGCCATTTTCTTCTTAAATAATTCTTCTTCCTTTTATGGTGTGACCCTTTAGGTTCTCCATATTAAACCGGTTGTGAATAAATCAATTAGAACAATTCTAATCTTATTTAAATAAATAAATTAAACTAATAATCTATTTAAATAAATAACATTTATTCTACAATAGGGATAAGCCTCCCTAGCGATCAACGACTTTCCAGATAATATAGATTTCAACATTAATCATAAAAGAACCTGTGAGTTAATAGTTACCGTACAATTCAATCCTTCCACCATACAATGTCCCAATTAAATATAAGACATGGATTTAATGTCAAGTCTTAATTTATTTAATCATATGTATTTCGATTAGAAAATGCACAACTCCAAATAATGCAAATTAGAAACCTCTTTCTAATTTCATTCTACATTGGCCAAAGATTCCTGGGTTGTCATTTAACGAATCACATAGGACATATCTCCTCTTTTACTAGAGGTGGTAGATTTTTTATTGATCATTCATTATCCCCATATGTAACTCATTATACCCAAGCATACCCTATATATGCCTTAAAAGGCCTTAAGGAATAAGCCAAAGTATTATTTGTTACATACAAGATACTATGATGATCTCAAGTTCAAGGATCACTTGTACTACTATCACATTAGGAATTCTTATTGACAGGCGAGTAAAACTCCATTAGGTATTCCATAGCGAGTCACGTTCCGTGAACTTATTCTCCAATAAGCACCTACATACTTGCTTTAGTGTCTCCACACAAATGACCATGAGACCAGTCATCCTCATCCAATGAGCAAGCAACATATGTACCAATCTATTTGGATTTGCTAATCCCCATTTTAGAAATTCCATGATTGAGGACTATTTTAGTTTTTAAGCTTTCTAAGAATTTAGATCTCATTAGCATGCTTTCATCATGATTCTAAAAGCATTGCTTAAAATTATGGGTTCTTTACATATTATAAAAAACATCACCATGTAGATATTTAAATGCCTTAAATGAATGTTTTATTAATAAATAAATAAGATTGTTTACAAAGTACGTGCTTTATCATCATACATGATTGGCTTGTATGCACACTACTATCATCGTATACCTCCGAGTTTTTGACTATTGGATTTGAGGGAGGCTTTCCCATTGGTTGAGAGTTTGCGTTGTAGACCCACGGAGTTCTGATTTTGATAGAGGGAGGCTAGGAGCTCTATTTGGGAGAGCGTGCCATCAGGAGTATTACGGGTGAGATCCACATCCCCATTGTTCCTCATGTGCAGCATCATTGGTCGTTGATCATGCCTTTGACAGACATTCCTATGGAGGGCATAGATGGCTTCACCCTGTAAGAGGGCCAATTCAGCTAGGAGGCATTTAGCAGATGGTGGAGTCCTCGCACTATTGGAGCTCAGACTCAGGCTACCCAGTTTATGGCAGACATAGTGCCAGGGTCTGTGATGATAACAGACTGGATATCTTGCCTCAGGGAGCCGACTCATTTGGACCAGATCACAGGATTGACCCAGCAGCTGGAGAGAGCTTACCTATTTATCAGGCATCTTGGTAGAGATCCGTTAGAGGCATCTTCTTTTAACCCATCTAGCTCAAGAGTGGGCCCCTCTTCAGGTCCATTTAACAGCAGTTTTGTAGGGGCAGATCCTGATAGTAGTGTGCATACAAGCCAATCATGTATGATGATAAAGCACGTACTTTGTAAACAATCTTATTTATTTATTAATAAAATATTCATTTATTAAAGGCATTTAATTATCTACATGTTGCTGTTTTTATAATATGTAAATAACCCATAGTTTTAAGCAATGCTTTTAGAATCATGATGATGATCGTGCTAATGAGATCTAAATTCTTAGAAAGTTTTAAAACTAAAATAGTTCCCAATCATGGGATTACTAAAAAGGGGATTAGTAAATCCGGATAGATTGGTACATATGTTGCTTGCTCATTGGATGAGGATGATTGATCTCATGATCATTTGTGTGGAGATACTAAAGCAAGTATGTAGGTACTTATTGGAGAATAAGTTCACTGAACGTGATTCGCTATGCAATACCTTATAGAGATTTACTCGCCTGTCAATAGGAATTCCTAATGTGATAGTAGTACAAGTAATCCTTGGACTTGAGATCATCATAGTATCTTGTATGTAACAAATTATACTTTGACTTATTCCTTAAGACCTTTTAAGGCATATATAGGGTATGCTTGGGTATAATGAGTTACATATGAAGATAATGAATGATCAATAAAGAATCTACCACTTCTAGTAAAAGAGGAGATATGTCATATGTGATTCGTTAAATGACAACCTAGGAATACTTGACCAAGGTGAAATGAAATTAGAAAGGAGTTTCTAATTTGCATTATTTGGAGTTGTGCATTTTCTAATCGAAATACATATAATTAAATAAAATAAGACTTGACAGTAAATCCATGTCTTATATTTAATTGGGACATTGTATGGTGGAAGGATTGAATTGTATGGTAACTATTTACTCACATGTTCTTTTTGATTAATGTTGAAATCTATATTATCTGGAAAGTCGTTGATCGCTAGGGAGGCTTATCCCTATTGTAGAATAAATGTTATTTATTTAAATAGATTATTAGTTTTATTTATTTATTTAAATAAGATTAGAATTGTTCTAATTGATTTATTCACAACCGGTTTAATATGGAGAACCTAAAGGGTCACACCATAAAAGGAAGAATAATTATTTAAGAAGGTAATGGCATAATCGTAATAATGCATTAAGTGTAATTAATTTAATCTATGGTGATAGAATAAATTAAATAGCTTAATGTTTATTATTTAATATTTTGAAAATATTAAATATAAATTAATAAGAGGAGTCTTATTAATATTATTACAATTATTATTATTTTAATTTCTAAAGGAGTTTAGTAATTAATTTAATATTTAGTACTCTCATTTATTCCTAATAAGATTAGGAGACAAATTAATTAAATGAATTTAATTAATTATTTCCATGTGGTGAGAAGCCTAAATTAATTAAAGGAGTTTAATTAATTAAAAGAAATCCCATATCTAATAGGATTAGAAGGGTTGACTAATATCTATATAAGAGGAGTCTTATAATAGATATTATATGATGCAATTTCAATTGTTGGAGAGTACTCCTTTTCTATAGAGGATAGAAAACTAAGCCAACCACCCTCCTTCTTGATAATTCATCTTCCTTGGTGGATCACCTCTAGAGGCCAAACACTTGGGTGGATAACGTTGATCAAAGGAAGGAATCTAACCCGGAAATTCAAGGAGATCACGAAGAACAAGGAGTTGAACTAGTACATGTGGAAGCTTCGTTCTACAAGGGTATGATTCCATAACTTCTTATTTATCGTTTTAAATTAATAATTTGCATAAAGGATGATCCGGGTAATGGTTTTGTAAATTTTTTTTAAAATCTGATATAACATGCTTCCGCTAATTTTTGCAATTTGATTGCGTCACGATTTCGTACAAACCCAACAGTGGTATCAGAGCCAAACCTTTATGCAATTATTAATTAGTTTTGATTCCATATTATATGGGTATGTATTTAGAATAATTTATTGGGCATAATTAATTGTATAAAATTATTTTTTTTAAAAAGAAAAAAAATCCCGGAAAGTAAATTATTTTTTCCGTTCGCATGCTTATGGATCCGTGTTTTACAAGGGATGCCGAATCAAGGATTTTTTTTAAAAGGTTCGTGACAGTTTTTTTTTTGTTTTGTTTTGGGCTATTCACGTTTTAAGTCATGCCATGTAGCAAAAAAAAATTAAAAATAAAAAAATGAAGTGATTCTTCACATTCCAGGTGACCTGATTAGATTATATATATATGTATATTATAAAGTTACTTTTATATCTTATATAAATAATATAAGGTTACTTTAATATCTAATATATATATATATATATATATATATATATTATATTATATTCTTAATAATTTTATATTTAAAATAAAGAGTTTATTTTAATCTTGAAATTGGATTTTAAGCAATTTAAAACTGCCCATTAAATGATACTCATATATATATGGAATATTTTAATTCATGAGATGAATATTTATTTATTGATATATATGGTGATATGTATGATAATAAATAGGGATTGATTATGGACTATTTGACCAATGTGATTGGATTTTATTTTAGTTGAATGCTTGAATGAATGAGTTTTATTAAATGGGGTCTGCGTACCTCGTCTTCTCTAAATTTTTTCTTGATGTAAAATTCTATCTCCCTCCTATGTACTTCCCCTTGACTTCTGATCAAGGTTTCTATTTAAATTAAATAGTTTAATGTAATAGAAATAGTTAGAATTATCTTGAAGAAATTAGAGACCGAGCAAGGAGCGCGTGAAGACCCGTTTGTATGGAGCCCGGGTTTAAATGTAATAGTTACGTTTAAATTTAAATTCTTGCACTCCTAGGTTTGACCTTTTGGTTCACTTGGTGGCTCTAGTGAACCAAACTAGAATAAAAGTCCATAATCAATCCGGGTAGAATATAGTATTCTATATAGCATGCTAAATATTATATATATTATATTTTATGCAAACATGCTTCGCATGTTTAATAAAATGACGCGTATTATATATATATATATATATATATATATATGTGCATGCGCGCTAAACAAGATGAGACTAATAATAACAAACCCCTCAAAGAAATAATATTAAGTCCGAAGCGTTCAAATGATATTTGGAATATCGAACGTCGCCTTCTAGAATGATAAATTAATAGAGTATTAGATATTTAATATGAGCTTGTTGTGCTATCCACAAGGCGAGTATTGCGTATTTAAGATGTTAATTAATCACATTTGATGCTTATCAAGAAAATTGAACGATCTAGTCTTGTTGTGTTATCCACAAGGACGAACATTTTTTTTTTGAATTTATGAAAGTGCTAGGCTGGACTTAACTTAAATCATTTTAGTTCGGATGTGCACACACTTGACCATTATGATTTAAGAGGCAAAATAAAAGGAATTACATGGTGATGTAATTGACAAGAGTTGTCTACCTATTTATTTGTATATCGCTTGTTGTGCTATCCACAAGGTTATATACATTTGAAATAGGATCCTTATTGTAATACCCGAGAATTTCCATATATTATTAAATAAATATATTAATGGAAATGAGAATTTATTTGAATATAAATGATTTTGTGTTATGAGATGAATTAATTCAATTATATATAATTGAATAATTATAATAATTGAGAAATTGGTGGAGTTTGTGATAAACTCGTTGATTGCCTTGTGTGGCACAGTGACGTAATATAAGAATGATTATATTAATTTAAGCGAACAATTAATCTATATTAATTGTTAATCGAAGAATATTAATTAACTTTTATAAAATACTAATGAGGATTGATTAATAATATGTGATTATTATTATTGCAAGAAACATAATAATAATGAGCAACGTGTTTATAAATACAATAAGATTTATATCAAAGTGATAATTAATCATATAAGGGTTAATTAAATTGTTATGGAGGTTAACAATTATATTGATTGATGTAGGATATGTGTATATTATTAATTAATATTCAATTTATAAGATGAGAAATTATATGTGCAAGCATGCGAATTAAATGTATAGTAACTATATGTTATAATATGTGTAGGTGACAAATGATGTGTGGATATACATTAAAATAATGTATCATGGATCTATTATAAATAATTGTTGAGTAATACAATTTAATAATATATGATATAATGTAATGTGGTAGTATCCGATTGTATTATATCGGTAAGATAAAATGTACATAGATTATATGTATTCAAATTGCATTTATTACATTATGGGGAGAACTTTGTAATTATAACCTAAGAGTACATATAATATATAACATAAGTATATGGTGTATATATATATATACAAGTGTAGCATATAGTCCATTTGTAAGAATGCTGAGGTTTGTTTGGCTTGTCCCTAAATGATAGTCACTATCTCTTCACACGTGAACACTCATGAAGCTAGCCTACTCTCTTCTCTCAAACTCAGCATTCTAGCCATCATGAAGGGAGTGGGCAGAATAGTGGAAATCACCAACTATTTACCAACTCCTTCTTATCTAGCATGCAATCCTTCAATCCGTTGTTTTGATTTGGAAGGAAAAGGCTTTGTCTGGTCATGAATTTCTCTATAAATAAGCTCTCCTCCTTCTTCAGTTCTTTTGCTGAGCATTTTGGCTAAGTGAGACTAGAGAGCATATATATATATATATATCAGTGTTATTGAGATAGCAGCAAGCTTAAATCATTTACAGAGGTATAATTCCTCTTCCTGTGTTCTTCATTTCCGTTTTCTGTTTCCGAAGTTTCCTTGAAATTCTTGATTATGCTAAATTGGATCATGATTGGTTTGTAGAACCCTTATATTGTTGTTATATGAACATACACACATGATAGAACCACTGAATAGTCTTTCATTTCCATTGTTCCTCTTTAATTTCTGTGAATACATGAAATTCGTAAATTAGTTAGAGTTCATGAAATTGGGAATTGATAATTGCTATTGACTGTTATATAAGCATATATGTATGTGTTAGTAAGTTAAACAAGTCTAATAGCATTTGGGTATGTTGAAATCGATGAAATGGGAGGTTTTTGGTCGGATTTCGCTGCAGTCTGAACTGCAGAAAACTGCCTCGACGCCGCAGCGCCGCAGCCCGCGCCGCAGCCGCCGCAGCGCCGCACGCAGCGCCACTCGCGCCGCAGCGCCAGTAGTGAGCTGCTGTGCCGCGCCGCAGCGCCAGCCTCTGTGTTCAGTTTTTTTGTATTCTGCAACAAAACTGTTATGAACTAATTGTTTGATTTTTGTTTAAACAAGCCTGGGAGCATGATTAATACATATATATAAACCTAATGAGGCAATGTAAGCATGTTTTAGTATATTAGCATGCATGATTAACCAAACGACATATAGTTTGGAAACGAATTTAAAGTTTCATAAACGACGTTAACATATATGAAGCATGTTTACATACTGACCTTGCAAGCACGTTAGTACCACCTAGAGACACATGAAGTGCATGTTAGCTTATCTATATTAGTTCCGTAATAAAATATGAACATGTGAACCTAACTAGTGCTCATTCCTAACAAGAATAGAAGTTTGAAGGTGGATATGATCATGTAAATGCTATATAGTCATTTTGATGTTATGAGCATGTTTAGATAGCCTTGAAATACATGAAAAGCATGTTAACTTACATATATAGGTTTCATAAGGAAGCATGAACATGATAGACCTTATTAATGAACTATACTAACAAAGTATAAGCTTTGAACGTGAACGTTGGTATGTTATGACGAGAATTAGAATTTGACATTTATGGACACATGTGATAGTACTCTTAGACTCATTCATGTGTCATGCATATATATATATACCATGATTAGTTGCCATGATTAAAGTTTAGCATGAACAAAGCATGTTTTCAAGATAATAACAATGCTAGCTACATATATGCAATACGAGTACTCATGAGCATGACTAATACAAGTTATATGAATATCTTATGTGTTTAAAAGCAATCATGTTAGACCATATGAGTTCGTGTCCTTGAATGGCTTTAAGTATTAACTTAAGAACCTATACCATGTACGATTGGATTTGGAAAAGTTATACAAGCATGAAAGTATCCTTTAAATATGAATAAATGCTACGCGATATTATATGATGTTACTTGAACCGATTTTTGACGGTTAACTTAAGGAGATGCCGTAACTTGCTAAAATGAAATATATTTAGTATTGATTGTGGTCTTATGTGATATTAATAATATGCAAGCATGTTTGCTAATTGTTGAGATCTTATATAATATGAGAATGCGTTTAAACTCTAAAGAAGGAACGTTAAGGATAGAAATTATATTCTATGTAACTGTGTAGCTAGGTAAAACTTAGCTTATGTGTTGATCGTATATTCAAAGAGAAAATGTGAAGTTAAATTATATGACTAATGAATATCATATATATACGTAACTGTATTACGATAGGAATTCGAAAGTGTTGATTTGCTTTTCGTGGATAAACTACGCTAAAGGCAAGTTCTCTTACTTACACTCTTTTAAAGTGCAAGTATCCTAACCGACGCATTTACTTTATGCAAGGAAATCTATGATTGTGAAAGTTTCCTAACTTATACTCTTTTACTATGCAAGTATCCTATCTTGTGTATTGCAAACTAGTTTCCTATTTAATCTGTTGAATCGAATTAGCACACTTGAACTCTTATTTCATTAAAGCTAGTATTCATGTTGAACTTAGTATTGTTCTTGAATATTGTGAAAGTGTCTATGCCATTTGATTCGGCTAGACTTATATTATTGAAAAGCGACCCAAACTAATTGATTGGTGCGGGATCTTGTATTTGACTGAGAAGAACAACCTTCTTTGAAGGGAATATATAATTGTCGGAGAACCGACGTGCACACTTGAGTATGGTTGATTGTTATGCATAACAAGGGTACTTTAGGCTGATCACCTGTTGTACCTGTTTTTGTTGGATTTTCAGTTTATTACTGACAATTCTAGTAGAAGTTCATAGTCCGTAGTGACTACTCAGTATTCAATTATTTGAAATCTTGAATTGACTTATTATTGAATCATATTGATATTATCCTGTCCTTAGCGACTGATATTGAGAACTGTTGATATTCTTGTTATTCTTGAACTATCAAATCTTGTTATACCCTTTCGAGAATTGAGAATCTTATTACTCACCCTTATTGTATATTACTTGCTGGGCAATTTGTGCTCATTCTTGCTTTCCCTAAAACATTTCAGTTAAGGCAGAGCATGGTGAACCTTCGGGCGTTGATAAGGGCAAGGGCAAAGCTACCAACTAGCTTATGTCTGTTATGTTTTAAATATATTAATATTGTATGAAGATGATGTAGTAAGACTGGATTTGATTATGTTTAAGCTTAAGTTAGATTATGTAATAAGTCGTTAACTGATATTATTATGTAATCTATTAAGTACTGTAGGTTGCGAGACTTGGGGGAATAATTATAATAAATCATTGTAAATTATTCTAGAATAGATTTTCCGTTGTGATCGTATGATATTTAATTATTATTATTGTGATGTATTACCATGAGCTCGTGATGAACCGAATTCGAGAGACCAAGTGGCGGTCCTGGAATTTGGGGGCGTCACAGGTTGGTATCAGAGCCGTAGTTATAAACCTTAGGAACGAGTGTCCTTAGACTATAACTTAGGCGAACTTAGAAGTTAGGAAGGAGATAAAACTCATGTAGAGTTTTCCTTGAGAGACTTAGTCTGTTATGAAATATAACTTCATTCTATATAATGAACTTATATTTTGTTTAACATTCTAATGGAGATGCTATTTCTTGTCTTGTGTTTGTGAGTGTAGGATGACAGACACAGGGGTACCTAGTAGAGTAGCAGAGGAGGAGCCCAGAGATATACATGTAGTATACGAGGCACCTCTAGAGGCTGTGCCAGTGCAGGCAGTTGCACCATCCGAGTTTGACGACGAGGACGAGATTGAGATAGAGTCTGATCCAGAGGAGGAGCCGATGGAGGATGAGCCAGTAGAGGACTCTGATGAGGCTACTATAGAGGAGCAGATGTTAGGAGAATACGAGGAGCGTATCCTAGAGTTAGACTGCAGGGTCCAAGAGCTGGAGGCAGAGGCCCACGAGAGAGAGTCTGAGTTCCAGAAGCTGAGGGACGAGGACCACCAGAGGAAGCTGGCTATGCAAGAGTTAGAGGTGGAGATTGCCTACCGTAGGGAGGCAGGGATCCAGATGGGGACTCTATTTCACAGGTCAGTGGCTAGGAATGCAGATTTGGCAGAGAAGCTAGAAGAGGTTGAGCAGAGGGAACTGAGTGAGAAGACTGAGAAAGAGGCACTCCGTACTCAGCTAGAGTTGGAGGTGATGGATAGGTTACACTTCGAGGAGAAGTGGAAGCGTCCAATGAGAGAGCTGACGACCTTGAGGACGAGGTCAGGTGCAAGAAGAGAAAGATGAACAAGATGGGGTATGTGTTCCGTTCAGCTTTTGAAAGGGTGATTGATGGTGTGTACCACTACCCGGCAGAACAGGGACAGACTCTACATACCTTGAGCCGAGAGCTGGTCGCGTATATAGCACAGTTGGAGTACAAGAGCGCAGTGGAGCGCGGGATGATGGGATGAGATTTCCTTAGCCAGTCTAGTGGTAGTACTAGTTGTGTCTTTATGTATTGTATATACTATGTTGTAATTCCGATCTTTTGTGTAAGATGTGGGATGATGATGTAAACCCCGAGTTAGCTTCTGTTAGAGGGGTAGTATGGTAGTAGGTTGGTATATTCCCCGTCTTTTGTGATATTAGGGGATATAAGTGATAACATTTATAGCAGTATGCTAGGAAAATCATGTAATGAAATGAAATGGCATATGAATATAAATGGAGTTGATTTTAGAAACGTGTTATAAATTTATTCTTTTAGTATTAAAAGAAATACTTAAGTGATATACTTGAATAATAATAAAATGAAAAATTGTGATGCAGATAATGCCGCCCAGACGTAGATTGACTGCACCCGAAGAATCCGTTAACAATGAGAGAGAACAAGTAGACCCGATCCAGAAACTGGTAGACTTGTTAGGAGAAGCCTTAAGGGGAAGGAACAATGAACCCGTTCGCCCGAACCCTCAAACTGTGCCAGTAACAACCTTTAGAGACTTTAAGAGTGTAGGACCCCCGGAGTTCGAGGGAACTACCGACCCAATCGTCGCACAAACGTGGATCAAAGAGATCGAAAAAGCTTTCACTATAGCTAGCGTAGGCGAAGATCAGAAGACGGTGTTTGCCACGTACATGATGAGGGGAGAAGCGAACTACTGGTGGGAGGCTAATCAACAAAGAGCTGGAGAAGGGACAATAGCTTGGGATAAGTTTAAGACACTGTTCTTCGAGAATTACTTTCCGAAAAGTATGAAGAATAGGATGGAGGTGAAATTCCTAGAGTTAAAACAAGGTGAAATGACGGTGGCGCAATACGCGGCTAGGTTTAACGAACTAGCGCGATTTGCGGAGCACCAAGTTGGTGATGAAGAAAGAAAGGCTAGACGCTTCGAACAAGGGTTGAAGCCGTGGCTGTTCAATAAGGTATCAGTTCTTCAAATTGATTCATTTGCAACATTACTGGAGAAGGCAATCATTGCGGAAGGAGGCAGTGAGGCCTTAAGTTTGTATAACAAAGAAAAGAAAGGAAAGAATACTGGAGGAGAGAATCGTACGGGAGGAAGCAGTAGCGGAGGAAGCAACTTGGGAAAGAGAAAGTGGGAGAACAATAACAACAACAAAAACAACAATAATAATCAATCAGGGAATTTTCGTGGAGGTTTCAAGAAGAGGGCTGAAGGATGCCCGAAGTGTGGGAAGAATCACCAGGGCGAGTGCTGGAAGGGACGTGGCACTTGCTACAACTGCGGACAGGAAGGGCACATCTCGCCCAACTGTCCGAAACCAAAGAAGATACAAGGATGCTTTGCTTGTGGCTCGACGGAGCACCGAATTAAGGACTGCCCAAAGAAGGGAAGTGGCGGGGGTAGTAATCAGCAAGGAGGCAACAAGCTGATGATCGGTGGACCGGCACAATCCAACCGCCCAACCGCCAGAACCTTTAACATGACCGTCCAAGACGCAGTGACTGCGAAGGATGTGGTGTCAGGTATAATCCCAATCAATGATATAAATGCTTATGTATTATTTGATTCGGGTGCCACCTGTTCTTTTGTATCTGAAGAATTTGCTAGTAGACTTAGTACACCTCGAGAACTATTAGAAAATCCTTTGATCATAGAAGTTGCTAATAAGGAAGTGATCCCTGTAGAATACGTTTATCGAAATTGCCGCACAAACATTAGAGAATATAAACTGAGCGTAGACTTGATTCCTATTAGACTGGGAGAATTTGACGTAATACTGGGAATGGATTGGTTGTATAACCATGCTGCGATAATTGACTGTCAGAACAAATGTGTGAACCTTCAGACTCTGAGTAAGTCTAAGGTAGTGTTTTATGGTAGCTCATCGCTTAAGCAATCGTGTTGCGTTACGATGATGCAGGCCAAGAAATTGTTAAGGAAAGGATGTGGAGGATATTTAGCTTACATCGTTGATACTCGGAAAAAGGGAGTAGAAATTAAGGATATATACGTAGTTAATGAATTTCAAGACGTGTTTCGGACGATCTGCCTGGTCTTCCGCCAGACAGAGAAATCGAATTCGTAATAGACTTAGCACCGGGAACGGCGCCGATTTCGAAAGCTCCATATCGTATGGCGCCAGTAGAAATGAAGGAATTGATGATACAATTGCAAGAGTTGTTGGATAAGGGTTACATTCGACCTAGTGTTTCTCCTTGGGGAGCACCAGTATTATTCGTTAAGAAGAAGGACGGATCGATGAGGCTCTGTATCGATTATCGAGAATTGAATAGAGTAACGATAAAGAACCGGTATCCGCTACCGAGGATAGACGACTTGTTTGATCAACTGAAAGGAGCAAAGTGTTTCTCGAAGATTGACCTACGAACAGGATATCATCAACTGAAAGTGAGGGATGAGGACATACCAAAGACTGCGTTTCGAACCCGTTATGGACACTACGAGTTTTTGGTAATGTCATTTGGATTGACTAATGCTCCGGCAGCATTTATGGACTTGATGAACCAAGTTTTCAAGCCATACTTGGATAAATTTGTAGTGGTTTTTATCGACGACATTTTGATCTACTCAAAGACAGAGGAAGAACACGCCGAACATCTGAAGATTGTTTTGGAGGCACTAAGGAAGGAGAAAATGTATGCAAAATTTTCTAAGTGCGAATTTTGGATGGAGAAGGTTCAATTCTTAGGCCACGTGGTGGATAAGAATGGAATCTCTGTAGACCCTGCGAAGGTCGAAGCAGTAAGTAATTGGGAACAACCGAGAACACCGACGGAGGTGAGAAGCTTTCTAGGGTTAGCTGGGTACTATCGAAGATTCATCCAAGATTTTTCTAAGATAGCAACCCCGTTGACCAATTTGACTAGAAAGACGGTGAAATTTGTATGGACCGACAAATGCGAAGAAAGTTTTCAAGAACTGAAAAGGAGATTGAGCGAAGCACCTGTGTTATCATTACCAGATGATGCGGGAAATTTTGTGGTGTATAGTGATGCATCGCACAAGGGACTTGGCTGTGTGCTTATGCAGCACGGCAAGGTCATTGCATATGCATCACGACAATTAAAGGATTACGAAAAACGATACCCTACTCACGACTTAGAGTTAGCGGCAGTAGTTTTTGCGTTAAAGATATGGAGGCATTATCTATACGGAGAAAAATATGAGATATACACGGACCACAAAAGTCTGAAATATATCTTCACACAGAAGGAATTAAACATGCGGCAGAGAAGGTGGTTAGAATTAATCAAAGACTATGACTACGATATTCTTTATCACCCGGGAAAGGCAAATGTGGTTGCCGACGCTCTGAGCAGGAAAGGAAGGGAGAAGTTGTTTAATTTAACAACTCAGGAAGAGTTGATAAGAGAGATGGAGAAATTGGAGATAGAAGTAAAAGGACCAGAAAAGTCTGGTGAGAAGTTAATTGTAATGGAAGCTTGTCCGACGTTGTTGAATAGAGTAAAGGAAGCCCAGGAAAAGGATGAAGAGTGTGAGAAAATCCGAAAGAGGATCACAGAAAGTGAGGAAGAAAAATTTCGAATGGATAAAGACGGTATTTTGAGATTTGAAGGGAGAGTGTGGGTACCAGCGGTAACCGAGTTGAGGGAAGAGATTTTGCACGAGGCACATAATACGACATATTCCGTTCATCCGGGAGGCACAAAGATGTACCGAGATCTAAGGCAACATTTTTGGTGGCCTAATTTGAAGCGGGAAGTCGCAGAGTGCGTCAGTAAATGCTTGACTTGCCAACGCGTTAAAGCAGAGCATCAGCGGCCAAGTGGTTTACTACAACCGTTAGAAATACCAGAGTGGAAATGGGAGCATATTACCATGGACTTCGTGGTAGGACTTCCAGTTACACAGAAAGGTTATGATGCTATTTGGGTTATCGTGGATAGACTAACGAAGACCGCACACTTTCTACCAATCAAGATCCGCTACAGTTTGAACCAATTAGCGAGTCTGTATGTAAAAGAAATTATTTCACGACATGGAGTGCCGGTGTCAATTGTCTCTGATCGAGATCCGCGCTTCACGTCCAATTTTTGGAAGAGTTTGCAAGGAAAGAATGGGAACGCAGTTGAGGTTGAGTACAGCTTATCATCCTCAAACAGACGGACAAAGTGAGCGAACAATACAAACGCTAGAAGACATGCTTAGGACTTGCGTGATGGATTTTAAGGGAAATTGGGACGACCACCTACCCTTAGTAGAATTCGCATATAATAATAGCTACCATGCGAGTATTGGCATGCCACCGTACGAAGCTCTTTACGGGAGAAAGTGCAGGACGCCGTTATGTTGGGACGAAGTCGGAGAACGACGAATACTCGGACCAGAGTTAGTTCAACAAACCGCAGACGTGGTGACAGTGATAAGAGCCAGACTTGTAGCAGCTCAAGATCGCCAGAAGAAATACGCAGATTTGCATCGGCAGGACCGAGACTTCAAAGTCGGCAGTTTCGTATTCTTGAAGGTATCTCCATGGAAGGGAAAAATCCGTTTCGGCAAGAAAGGAAAATTGAGTCCAAGATTCATAGGACCGTTTGAGATACTGAAGCGAGTGGGCGAAGTGGCATACAAAGTTGCGTTACCACCCGAGTTGGAGCATATCCACAACGTGTTCCACATTTCCGTGTTGCGACCGTACAAGGCCGACTACAAGCACGTGATTTCTTACGAGCCCATTCAAGTGGAGAAGAACTTGGCGTATGAAGAAATTCCTGTCCAAATATTAGATAGGAAAGAACAAACTTTGAGAAATAAAGTTATTTCATCTGTAAAAGTACTTTGGCGTAACCACGATGTCGAGGAGGCAACGTGGGAGTTAGAAGATAGGATGATGAGGGACTATCCCCATCTATTTGTGTAACCTTGTAGCAATTCCGGGACGGAATTTTTATAAGGGGGGGAGGATGTAATACCCGAGAATTTCCATATATTATTAAATAAATATATTAATGGAAATGAGAATTTATTTGAATATAAATGATTTTGTGTTATGAGATGAATTAATTCAATTATATATAATTGAATAATTATAATAATTGAGAAATTGGTGGAGTTTGTGATAAACTCGTTGATTGCCTTGTGTGGCACAGTGACGTAATATAAGAATGATTATATTAATTTAAGCGAACAATTAATCTATATTAATTGTTAATCGAAGAATATTAATTAACTTTTATAAAATACTAATGAGGATTGATTAATAATATGTGATTATTATTATTGCAAGAAACATAATAATAATGAGCAACGTGTTTATAAATACAATAAGATTTATATCAAAGTGATAATTAATCATATAAGGGTTAATTAAATTGTTATGGAGGTTAACAATTATATTGATTGATGTAGGATATGTGTATATTATTAATTAATATTCAATTTATAAGATGAGAAATTATATGTGCAAGCATGCGAATTAAATGTATAGTAACTATATGTTATAATATGTGTAGGTGACAAATGATGTGTGGATATACATTAAAATAATGTATCATGGATCTATTATAAATAATTGTTGAGTAATACAATTTAATAATATATGATATAATGTAATGTGGTAGTATCCGATTGTATTATATCGGTAAGATAAAATGTACATAGATTATATGTATTCAAATTGCATTTATTACATTATGGGGAGAACATTGTAATTATAACCTAAGAGTACATATAATATATAACATAAGTATATGGTGTATATATATATATATACAAGTGTAGCATATAGTCCATTTGTAAGAATGCTGAGGTTTGTTTGGCTTGTCCCTAAATGATAGTCACTATCTCTTCACACGTGAACACTCATGAAGCTAGCCTACTCTCTTCTCTCAAACTCAGCATTCTAGCCATCATGAAGGGAGTGGGCAGAATAGTGGAAATCACCAACTATTTACCAACTCCTTCTTATCTAGCATGCAATCCTTCAATCCGTTGTTTTGATTTGGAAGGAAAAGGCTTTGTCTGGTCATGAATTTCTCTATAAATAAGCTCTCCTCCTTCTTCAGTTCTTTTGCTGAGCATTTTGGCTAAGTGAGACTAGAGAGCATATATATATATATATATATCAGTGTTATTGAGATAGCAGCAAGCTTAAATCATTTACAGAGGTATAATTCCTCTTCCTGTGTTCTTCATTTCCGTTTTCTGTTTCCGAAGTTTCCTTGAAATTCTTGATTATGCTAAATTGGATCATGATTGGTTTGTAGAACCCTTATATTGTTGTTATATGAACATACACACATGATAGAACCACTGAATAGTCTTTCATTTCCATTGTTCCTCTTTAATTTCTGTGAATACATGAAATTCGTAAATTAGTTAGAGTTCATGAAATTGGGAATTGATAATTGCTATTGACTGTTATATAAGCATATATGTATGTGTTAGTAAGTTAAACAAGTCTAATAGCATTTGGGTATGTTGAAATCGATGAAATGGGAGGTTTTTGGTCGGATTTCGCTGCAGTCTGAACTGCAGAAAACTGCCTCGACGCCGCAGCGCCGCAGCCCGCGCCGCAGCGCCGCACGCAGCGCCACTCGCGCCGCAGCGCCAGTAGTGAGCTGCTGTGCCGCGCCGCAGCGCCAGCCTCTGTGTTCAGTTTTTTTGTATTCTGCAACAAAACTGTTATGAACTAATTGTTTGATTTTTGTTTAAACAAGCCCGGGAGCATGATTAATACATATATATAAACCTAATGAGGCAATGTAAGCATGTTTTAGTATATTAGCATGCATGATTAACCAAACGACATATAGTTTGGAAACGAATTTAAAGTTTCATAAACGACGTTAACATATATGAAGCATGTTTACATACTGACCTTGCAAGCACGTTAGTACCACCTAGAGACACATGAAGTGCATGTTAGCTTATCTATATTAGTTCCGTAATAAAATATGAACATGTGAACCTAACTAGTGCTCATTCCTAACAAGAATAGAAGTTTGAAGGTGGATATGATCATGTAAATGCTATATAGTCATTTTGATGTTATGAGCATGTTTAGATAGCCTTGAAATACATGAAAAGCATGTTAACTTACATATATAGGTTTCATAAGGAAGCATGAACATGATAGACCTTATTAATGAACTATACTAACAAAGTATAAGCTTTGAACGTGAACGTTGGTATGTTATGACGAGAATTAGAATTTGACATTTATGGACACATGTGATAGTACTCTTAGACTCATTCATGTGTCATGCATATATATATATACCATGATTAGTTGCCATGATTAAAGTTTAGCATGAACAAAGCATGTTTTCAAGATAATAACAATGCTAGCTACATATATGCAATACGAGTACTCATGAGCATGACTAATACAAGTTATATGAATATCTTATGTGTTTAAAAGCAATCATGTTAGACCATATGAGTTCGTGTCCTTGAATGGCTTTAAGTATTAACTTAAGAACCTATACCATGTACGATTGGATTTGGAAAAGTTATACAAGCATGAAAGTATCCTTTAAATATGAATAAATGCTACGCGATATTATATGATGTTACTTGAACCGATTTTTGACGGTTAACTTAAGGAGATGCCGTAACTTGCTAAAATGAAATATATTTAGTATTGATTGTGGTCTTATGTGATATTAATAATATGCAAGCATGTTTGCTAATTGTTGAGATCTTATATAATATGAGAATGCGTTTAAACTCTAAAGAAGGAACGTTAAGGATAGAAATTATATTCTATGTAACTGTGTAGCTAGGTAAAACTTAGCTTATGTGTTGATCGTATATTCAAAGAGAAAATGTGAAGTTAAATTATATGACTAATGAATATCATATATATACGTAACTGTATTACGATAGGAATTCGAAAGTGTTGATTTGCTTTTCGTGGATAAACTACGCTAAAGGCAAGTTCTCTTACTTACACTCTTTTAAAGTGCAAGTATCCTAACCGACGCATTTACTTTATGCAAGGAAATCTATGATTGTGAAAGTTTCCTAACTTATACTCTTTTACTATGCAAGTATCCTATCTTGTGTATTGCAAACTAGTTTCCTATTTAATCTGTTGAATCGAATTAGCACACTTGAACTCTTATTTCATTAAAGCTAGTATTCATGTTGAACTTAGTATTGTTCTTGAATATTGTGAAAGTGTCTATGCCATTTGATTCGGCTAGACTTATATTATTGAAAAGCGACCCAAACTAATTGATTGGTGCGGGATCTTGTATTTGACTGAGAAGAACAACCTTCTTTGAAGGGAATATATAATTGTCGGAGAACCGACGTGCACACTTGAGTATGGTTGATTGTTATGCATAACAAGGGTACTTTAGGCTGATCACCTGTTGTACCTGTTTTTGTTGGATTTTCAGTTTATTACTGACAATTCTAGTAGAAGTTCATAGTCCGTAGTGACTACTCAGTATTCAATTATTTGAAATCTTGAATTGACTTATTATTGAATCATATTGATATTATCCTGTCCTTAGCGACTGATATTGAGAACTGTTGATATTCTTGTTATTCTTGAACTATCAAATCTTGTTATACCCTTTCGAGAATTGAGAATCTTATTACTCACCCTTATTGTATATTACTTGCTGGGCAATTTGTGCTCATTCTTGCTTTCCCTAAAACATTTCAGTTAAGGCAGAGCATGGTGAACCTTCGGGCGTTGATAAGGGCAAGGGCAAAGCTACCAACTAGCTTATGTCTGTTATGTTTTAAATATATTAATATTGTATGAAGATGATGTAGTAAGACTGGATTTGATTATGTTTAAGCTTAAGTTAGATTATGTAATAAGTCGTTAACTGATATTATTATGTAATCTATTAAGTACTGTAGGTTGCGAGACTTGGGGGAATAATTATAATAAATCATTGTAAATTATTCTAGAATAGATTTTCCGTTGTGATCGTATGATATTTAATTATTATTATTGTGATGTATTACCATGAGCTCGTGATGAACCGAATTCGAGAGACCAAGTGGCGGTCCTAGAATTTGGGGGCGTCACAGGTTGGTATCAGAGCCGTAGTTATAAACCTTAGGAACGAGTGTCCTTAGACTATAACTTAGGCGAACTTAGAAGTTAGGAAGGAGATAAAACTCATGTAGAGTTTTCCTTGAGAGACTTAGTCTGTTATGAAATATAACTTCATTCTATATAATGAACTTATATTTTGTTTAACATTCTAATGGAGATGCTATTTCTTGTCTTGTGTTTGTGAGTGTAGGATGACAGACACAGGGGTACCTAGTAGAGTAGCAGAGGAGGAGCCCAGAGATATACATGTAGTATACGAGGCACCTCTAGAGGCTGTGCCAGTGCAGGCAGTTGCACCATCCGAGTTTGACGACGAGGACGAGATTGAGATAGAGTCTGATCCAGAGGAGGAGCCGATGGAGGATGAGCCAGTAGAGGACTCTGATGAGGCTACTATAGAGGAGCAGATGTTAGGAGAATACGAGGAGCGTATCCTAGAGTTAGACTGCAGGGTCCAAGAGCTGGAGGCAGAGGCCCACGAGAGAGAGTCTGAGTTCCAGAAGCTGAGGGACGAGGACCACCAGAGGAAGCTGGCTATGCAAGAGTTAGAGGTGGAGATTGCCTACCGTAGGGAGGCAGGGATCCAGATGGGGACTCTATTTCACAGGTCAGTGGCTAGGAATGCAGATTTGGCAGAGAAGCTAGAAGAGGTTGAGCAGAGGGAACTGAGTGAGAAGACTGAGAAAGAGGCACTCCGTACTCAGCTAGAGTTGGAGGTGATGGATAGGTTACACTTCGAGGAGAAGTGGGAAGCGTCCAATGAGAGAGCTGACGACCTTGAGGACGAGGTCAGGTGCAAGAAGAGAAAGATGAACAAGATGGGGTATGTGTTCCGTTCAGCTTTTGAAAGGGTGATTGATGGTGTGTACCACTACCCGGCAGAACAGGGACAGACTCTACATACCTTGAGCCGAGAGCTGGTCGCGTATATAGCACAGTTGGAGTACAAGAGCGCAGTGGAGCGCGGGATGATGGGATGAGATTTCCTTAGCCAGTCTAGTGGTAGTACTAGTTGTGTCTTTATGTATTGTATATACTATGTTGTAATTCCGATCTTTTGTGTAAGATGTGGGATGATGATGTAAACCCCGAGTTAGCTTCTGTTAGAGGGGTAGTATGGTAGTAGGTTGGTATATTCCCCGTCTTTTGTGATATTAGGGGATATAAGTGATAACATTTATAGCAGTATGCTAGGAAAATCATGTAATGAAATGAAATGGCATATGAATATAAATGGAGTTGATTTTAGAAACGTGTTATAAATTTATTCTTTTAGTATTAAAAGAAATACTTAAGTGATATACTTGAATAATAATAAAATGAAAAATTGTGATGCAGATAATGCCGCCCAGACGTAGATTGACTGCACCCGAAGAATCCGTTAACAATGAGAGAGAACAAGTAGACCCGATCCAGAAACTGGTAGACTTGTTAGGAGAAGCCTTAAGGGGAAGGAACAATGAACCCGTTCGCCCGAACCCTCAAACTGTGCCAGTAACAACCTTTAGAGACTTTAAGAGTGTAGGACCCCCGGAGTTCGAGGGAACTACCGACCCAATCGTCGCACAAACGTGGATCAAAGAGATCGAAAAAGCTTTCACTATAGCTAGCGTAGGCGAAGATCAGAAGACGGTGTTTGCCACGTACATGATGAGGGGAGAAGCGAACTACTGGTGGGAGGCTAATCAACAAAGAGCTGGAGAAGGGACAATAGCTTGGGATAAGTTTAAGACACTGTTCTTCGAGAATTACTTTCCGAAAAGTATGAAGAATAGGATGGAGGTGAAATTCCTAGAGTTAAAACAAGGTGAAATGACGGTGGCGCAATACGCGGCTAGGTTTAACGAACTAGCGCGATTTGCGGAGCACCAAGTTGGTGATGAAGAAAGAAAGGCTAGACGCTTCGAACAAGGGTTGAAGCCGTGGCTGTTCAATAAGGTATCAGTTCTTCAAATTGATTCATTTGCAACATTACTGGAGAAGGCAATCATTGCGGAAGGAGGCAGTGAGGCCTTAAGTTTGTATAACAAAGAAAAGAAAGGAAAGAATACTGGAGGAGAGAATCGTACGGGAGGAAGCAGTAGCGGAGGAAGCAACTTGGGAAAGAGAAAGTGGGAGAACAATAACAACAACAAAAACAACAATAATAATCAATCAGGGAATTTTCGTGGAGGTTTCAAGAAGAGGGCTGAAGGATGCCCGAAGTGTGGGAAGAATCACCAGGGCGAGTGCTGGAAGGGACGTGGCACTTGCTACAACTGCGGACAGGAAGGGCACATCTCGCCCAACTGTCCGAAACCAAAGAAGATACAAGGATGCTTTGCTTGTGGCTCGACGGAGCACCGAATTAAGGACTGCCCAAAGAAGGGAAGTGGCGGGGGTAGTAATCAGCAAGGAGGCAACAAGCTGATGATCGGTGGACCGGCACAATCCAACCGCCCAACCGCCAGAACCTTTAACATGACCGTCCAAGACGCAGTGACTGCGAAGGATGTGGTGTCAGGTATAATCCCAATCAATGATATAAATGCTTATGTATTATTTGATTCGGGTGCCACCTGTTCTTTTGTATCTGAAGAATTTGCTAGTAGACTTAGTACACCTCGAGAACTATTAGAAAATCCTTTGATCATAGAAGTTGCTAATAAGGAAGTGATCCCTGTAGAATACGTTTATCGAAATTGCCGCACAAACATTAGAGAATATAAACTGAGCGTAGACTTGATTCCTATTAGACTGGGAGAATTTGACGTAATACTGGGAATGGATTGGTTGTATAACCATACTGCGATAATTGACTGTCAGAACAAATGTGTGAACCTTCAGACTCTGAGTAAGTCTAAGGTAGTGTTTTATGGTAGCTCATCGCTTAAGCAATCGTGTTGCGTTACGATGATGCAGGCCAAGAAATTGTTAAGGAAAGGATGTGGAGGATATTTAGCTTACATCGTTGATACTCGGAAAAAGGGAGTAGAAATTAAGGATATATACGTAGTTAATGAATTTCAAGACGTGTTTTCGGACGATCTGCCTGGTCTTCCGCCAGACAGAGAAATCGAATTCGTAATAGACTTAGCACCGGGAACGGCGCCGATTTCGAAAGCTCCATATCGTATGGCGCCAGTAGAAATGAAGGAATTGATGATACAATTGCAAGAGTTGTTGGATAAGGGTTACATTCGACCTAGTGTTTCTCCTTGGGGAGCACCAGTATTATTCGTTAAGAAGAAGGACGGATCGATGAGGCTCTGTATCGATTATCGAGAATTGAATAGAGTAACGATAAAGAACCGGTATCCGCTACCGAGGATAGACGACTTGTTTGATCAACTGAAAGGAGCAAAGTGTTTCTCGAAGATTGACCTACGAACAGGATATCATCAACTGAAAGTGAGGGATGAGGACATACCAAAGACTGCGTTTCGAACCCGTTATGGACACTACGAGTTTTTGGTAATGTCATTTGGATTGACTAATGCTCCGGCAGCATTTATGGACTTGATGAACCAAGTTTTCAAGCCATACTTGGATAAATTTGTAGTGGTTTTTATCGACGACATTTTGATCTACTCAAAGACAGAGGAAGAACACGCCGAACATCTGAAGATTGTTTTGGAGGCACTAAGGAAGGAGAAAATGTATGCAAAATTTTCTAAGTGCGAATTTTGGATGGAGAAGGTTCAATTCTTAGGCCACGTGGTGGATAAGAATGGAATCTCTGTAGACCCTGCGAAGGTCGAAGCAGTAAGTAATTGGGAACAACCGAGAACACCGACGGAGGTGAGAAGCTTTCTAGGGTTAGCTGGGTACTATCGAAGATTCATCCAAGATTTTTCTAAGATAGCAACCCCGTTGACCAATTTGACTAGAAAGACGGTGAAATTTGTATGGACCGACAAATGCGAAGAAAGTTTTCAAGAACTGAAAAGGAGATTGAGCGAAGCACCTGTGTTATCATTACCAGATGATGCGGGAAATTTTGTGGTGTATAGTGATGCATCGCACAAGGGACTTGGCTGTGTGCTTATGCAGCACGGCAAGGTCATTGCATATGCATCACGACAATTAAAGGATTACGAAAAACGATACCCTACTCACGACTTAGAGTTAGCGGCAGTAGTTTTTGCGTTAAAGATATGGAGGCATTATCTATACGGAGAAAAATATGAGATATACACGGACCACAAAAGTCTGAAATATATCTTCACACAGAAGGAATTAAACATGCGGCAGAGAAGGTGGTTAGAATTAATCAAAGACTATGACTACGATATTCTTTATCACCCGGGAAAGGCAAATGTGGTTGCCGACGCTCTGAGCAGGAAAGGAAGGGAGAAGTTGTTTAATTTAACAACTCAAGAAGAGTTGATAAGAGAGATGGAGAAATTGGAGATAGAAGTAAAAGGACCAAAAAAGTCTGGTGAGAAGTTAATTGTAATGGAAGCTTGTCCGACGTTGTTGAATAGAGTAAAGGAAGCCCAGGAAAAGGATGAAGAGTGTGAGAAAATCCGAAAGAGGATCACAGAAAGTGAGGAAGAAAAATTTCGAATGGATAAAGACGGTATTTTGAGATTTGAAGGGAGAGTGTGGGTACCAGCGGTAACCGAGTTGAGGGAAGAGATTTTGCACGAGGCACATAATACGACATATTCCGTTCATCCGGGAGGCACAAAGATGTACCGAGATCTAAGGCAACATTTTTGGTGGCCTAATTTGAAGCGGGAAGTCGCAGAGTGCGTCAGTAAATGCTTGACTTGCCAACGCGTTAAAGCAGAGCATCAGCGGCCAAGTGGTTTACTACAACCGTTAGAAATACCAGAGTGGAAATGGGAGCATATTACCATGGACTTCGTGGTAGGACTTCCAGTTACACAGAAAGGTTATGATGCTATTTGGGTTATCGTGGATAGACTAACGAAGACCGCACACTTTCTACCAATCAAGATCCGCTACAGTTTGAACCAATTAGCGAGTCTGTATGTAAAAGAAATTATTTCACGACATGGAGTGCCGGTGTCAATTGTCTCTGATCGAGATCCGCGCTTCACGTCCAATTTTTGGAAGAGTTTGCAAGAAAGAATGGGAACGCAGTTGAGGTTGAGTACAGCTTATCATCCTCAAACAGACGGACAAAGTGAGCGAACAATACAAACGCTAGAAGACATGCTTAGGACTTGCGTGATGGATTTTAAGGGAAATTGGGACGACCACCTACCCTTAGTAGAATTCGCATATAATAATAGCTACCATGCGAGTATTGGCATGCCACCGTACGAAGCTCTTTACGGGAGAAAGTGCAGGACGCCGTTATGTTGGGACGAAGTCGGAGAACGACGAATACTCGGACCAGAGTTAGTTCAACAAACCACAGACGTGGTGACAGTGATAAGAGCCAAACTTGTAGCAGCTCAAGATCGCCAGAAGAAATACGCAGATTTGCATCGGCAGGACCGAGACTTCAAAGTCGGCAGTTTCGTATTCTTGAAGGTATCTCCATGGAAGGGAAAAATCCGTTTCGGCAAGAAAGGAAAATTGAGTCCAAGATTCATAGGACCGTTTGAGATACTGAAGCGAGTGGGCGAAGTGGCATACAAAGTTGCGTTACCACCCGAGTTGGAGCATATCCACAACGTGTTCCACATTTCCGTGTTGCGACCGTACAAGGCCGACTACAAGCACGTGATTTCTTACGAGCCCATTCAAGTGGAGAAGAACTTGGCGTATGAAGAAATTCCTGTCCAAATATTAGATAGGAAAGAACAAACTTTGAGAAATAAAGTTATTTCATTTGTAAAAGTACTTTGGCGTAACCACGATGTCGAGGAGGCAACGTGGGAGTTAGAAGATAGGATGATGAGGGACTATCCCCATCTATTTGTGTAACCTTGTAGCAATTCCGGGACGGAATTTTTATAAGGGGGGGAGGATGTAATACCCGAGAATTTTCATATATTATTAAATAAATATATTAATGGAAATGAGAATTTATTTGAATATAAATGATTTTGTGTTATGAGATGAATTAATTCAATTATATATAATTGAATAATTATAATAATTGAGAAATTGGTGGAGTTTGTGATAAACTCGTTGATTGCCTTGTGTGGCACAGTGACGTAATATAAGAATGAATATATTAATTTAAGCGAACAATTAATCTATATTAATTGTTAATCGAAGAATATTAATTAACTTTTATAAAATACTAATGAGGATTGATTAATAATATGTGATTATTATTATTGCAAGAAACATAATAATAATGAGCAACGTGTTTATAAATACAATAAGATTTATATCAAAGTGATAATTAATCATATAAGGGTTAATTAAATTGTTATGGAGGTTAACAATTATATTGATTGATGTAGGATATGTGTATATTATTAATTAATATTCAATTTATAAGATGAGAAATTATATGTGCAAGCATGCGAATTAAATGTATAGTAACTATATGTTATAATATGTGTAGGTGACAAATGATGTGTGGATATACATTAAAATAATGTATCATGGATCTATTATAAATAATTGTTGAGTAATACAATTTAATAATATATGATATAATGTAATGTGGTAGTATCCGATTGTATTATATCGGTAAGATAAAATGTACATAGATTATATGTATTCAAATTGCATTTATTACATTATGGGGAGAACATTGTAATTATAACCTAAGAGTACATATAATATATAACATAAGTATATGGTGTATATATATATATACAAGTGTAGCATATAGTCCATTTGTAAGAATGCTGAGGTTTGTTTGGCTTGTCCCTAAATGATAATCACTATCTCTTCACACGTGAACACTCATGAAGCTAGCCTACTCTCTTCTCTCAAACTCAGCATTCTAGCCATCATGAAGGGAGTGGGCAGAATAGTGGAAATCACCAACTATTTACCAACTCCTTCTTATCTAGCATGCAATCCTTCAATTCGTTGTTTTGATTTGGAAGGAAAAGGCTTTGTCTGGTCATGAATTTCTCTATAAATAAGCTCTCCTCCTTCTTCAGTTCTTTTGCTGAGCATTTTGGCTAAGTGAGACTAGAGAGCATATATATATATATATATCAGTGTTATTGAGATAGCAGCAAGCTTAAATCATTTACAGAGGTATAATTCCTCTTCCTGTGTTCTTCATTTCCGTTTTCTGTTTCCGAAGTTTCCTTGAAATTCTTGATTATGCTAAATTGGATCATGATTGGTTTGTAGAACCCTTATATTGTTGTTATATGAACATACACACATGATAGAACCACTGAATAGTCTTTCATTTCCATTGTTCCTCTTTAATTTCTGTGAATACATGAAATTCGTAAATTAGTTAGAGTTCATGAAATTGGGAATTGATAATTGCTATTGACTGTTATATAAGCATATATGTATGTGTTAGTAAGTTAAACAAGTCTAATAGAATTTGGGTATGTTAAAATCGATGAAATGGGAGGTTTTTGGTCGGATTTCGCTGCAGTCTGAACTGCAGAAAACTGCCTCGACGCCGCAGCGCCGCAGCCCGCGCCGCAGCGCCGCACGCAGCGCCACTCGCGCCGCAGCGCCAGTAGTGAGCTGCTGTGCCGCGCCGCAGCGCCAGCCTCTGTGTTCAGTTTTTTTGTATTCTGCAACAAAACTGTTATGAACTAATTGTTTGATTTTTGTTTAAACAAGCCCGGGAGCATGATTAATACATATATATAAACCTAATGAGGCAATGTAAGCATGTTTTAGTATATTAGCATGCATGATTAACCAAACGACATATAGTTTGGAAACGAATTTAAAGTTTCATAAACGACGTTAACATATATGAAGCATGTTTACATACTGACCTTGCAAGCACGTTAGTACCACCTAGAGACACATGAAGTGCATGTTAGCTTATCTATATTAGTTCCGTAATAAAATATGAACATGTGAACCTAACTAGTGCTCATTCCTAACAAGAATAGAAGTTTGAAGGTGGATATGATCATGTAAATGCTATATAGTCATTTTGATGTTATGAGCATGTTTAGATAGCCTTGAAATACATGAAAAGCATGTTAACTTACATATATAGGTTTCATAAGGAAGCATGAACATGATAGACCTTATTAATGAACTATACTAACAAAGTATAAGCTTTGAACGTGAACGTTGGTATGTTATGACGAGAATTAGAATTTGACATTTATGGACACATGTGATAGTACTCTTAGACTCATTCATGTGTCATGCATATATATATATACCATGATTAGTTGCCATGATTAAAGTTTAGCATGAACAAAGCATGTTTTCAAGATAATAACAATGCTAGCTACATATATGCAATACGAGTACTCATGAGCATGACTAATACAAGTTATATGAATATCTTATGTGTTTAAAAGCAATCATGTTAGACCATATGAGTTCGTGTCCTTGAATGGCTTTAAGTATTAACTTAAGAACCTATACCATGTACGATTGGATTTGGAAAAGTTATACAAGCATGAAAGTATCCTTTAAATATGAATAAATGCTACGCGATATTATATGATGTTACTTGAACCGATTTTTGACGGTTAACTTAAGGAGATGCCGTAACTTGCTAAAATGAAATATATTTAGTATTGATTGTGGTCTTATGTGATATTAATAATATGCAAGCATGTTTGCTAATTGTTGAGATCTTATATAATATGAGAATGCATTTAAACTCTAAAGAAGGAACGTTAAGGATAGAAATTATATTCTATGTAACTGTGTAGCTAGGTAAAACTTAGCTTATGTGTTGATCGTATATTCAAAGAGAAAATGTGAAGTTAAATTATATGACTAATGAATATCATATATATACGTAACTGTATTACGATAGGAATTCGAAAGTGTTGATTTGCTTTTCGTGGATAAACTACGCTAAAGGCAAGTTCTCTTACTTACACTCTTTTAAAGTGCAAGTATCCTAACCGACGCATTTACTTTATGCAAGGAAATCTATGATTGTGAAAGTTTCCTAACTTATACTCTTTTACTATGCAAGTATCCTATCTTGTGTATTGCAAACTAGTTTCCTATTTAATCTGTTGAATCGAATTAGCACACTTGAACTCTTATTTCATTAAAGCTAGTATTCATGTTGAACTTAGTATTGTTCTTGAATATTGTGAAAGTGTCTATGCCATTTGATTCGGCTAGACTTATATTATTGAAAAGCGACCCAAACTAATTGATTGGTGCGGGATCTTGTATTTGACTGAGAAGAACAACCTTCTTTGAAGGGAATATATAATTGTCGGAGAACCGACGTGCACACTTGAGTATGGTTGATTGTTATGCATAACAAGGGTACTTTAGGCTGATCACCTGTTGTACCTGTTTTTGTTGGATTTTCAGTTTATTACTGACAATTCTAGTAGAAGTTCATAGTCCGTAGTGACTACTCAGTATTCAATTATTTGAAATCTTGAATTGACTTATTATTGAATCATATTGATATTATCCTGTCCTTAGCGACTGATATTGAGAACTGTTGATATTCTTGTTATTCTTGAACTATCAAATCTTGTTATACCCTTTCGAGAATTGAGAATCTTATTACTCACCCTTATTGTATATTACTTGCTGGGCAATTTGTGCTCATTCTTGCTTTCCCTAAAACATTTCAGTTAAGGCAGAGCATGGTGAACCTTCGGGCGTTGATAAGGGCAAGGGCAAAGCTACCAACTAGCTTATGTCTGTTATGTTTTAAATATATTAATATTGTATGAAGATGATGTAGTAAGACTGGATTTGATTATGTTTAAGCTTAAGTTAGATTATGTAATAAGTCGTTAACTGATATTATTATGTAATCTATTAAGTACTGTAGGTTGCGAGACTTGGGGGAATAATTATAATAAATCATTGTAAATTATTCTAGAATAGATTTTCCGCTGTGATCGTATGATATTTAATTATTATTATTGTGATGTATTACCATGAGCACGTGATGAACCGAATTCGAGAGACCAAGTGGCGGTCCTGGAATTTGGGGGCGTCACACTTATTCTCACTAGCAAATCTTTAATTAGATGTTGCCGAACTATATAAGTGAGGGTAATATAGTTTGACGAAAATAGTGGGAGATACCAATTTAAAATAAAGACCTAAATTTATTTTGGTATGCAAAGTTAATAAAATGAATGTTTGCTAAAATGATTGTTTTCTTTCACATGCAGAATTTTAAAAATGTCTAAATCACTAATCTCACTACGAATCATACTTGATGCAAACAAGCTTACCGGGCCGAATTATGAGGACTGGCTAAGAAATCTGAGAATTGTTCTCACTGCTGAAAAGATTTCTTATGTCCTAAATTCAACTGTCCCTGAATCTGTTTCGGAAACAGCCTCTGAGGAAGAGATTGCCACTTTTAATAAGTGGCAAGATGATGCATCTGTGGCTCAATGCATCATGCTCGCATCCATGAATAACGAGCTTCATGGTCAGCACGTAAATATGGATGCTCCTGCTATGCTGCTTCACCTCAAGGAGTTGTATGGTGAACAGAGTAGGATTGCTAGATATGAGATATCTAAGGAGCTCTTCCGATCTCGGATGACCGAGGGTACTGCCGTCGAGACTCATGTCCTAAAGGTGATCAATTTGATTGAACGCCTTGGACAGCTGGGGTTCGTCATGGATGGGGAGCTGAGTCAAAACTTGGTCTTGCAGTCACTCCCTGAGACCTTCTCGCAGTTTGTGATTAATTTTCACATGAATAAGCTAGATGTCAGCTTGCCTGAGCTACTTAACATGCTGAAAACTGCAGAAGGTCACTTCCCATCCAAGAAGAACCATATCTGGATGGTGGATTCTTCCAATAAAAGGAAAAGGCCCAAGTTATCTTCTGAAAAGAAGAAATCTAAGAAGGCTAAGGGAAAGGGGAAAGAAAAGGAACAAAAGAAACCTAAACCAGCTAAAGGAATGTGCTTTCATTGCAACAAGCCGGGACATTGGAAAAGGAACTGCAAGAAGTATCTAGCAGAGAAGAAGCTTGGAGAAGCTTCGACTTCCAATCAAGGTTTGTTTATGATTGAAATTAATTTTTTTGAAAGTCATAATTCTACTTGGGTATTGGATACCGGCTGTGGTTCTCACATATGTAATACTGTGCAGGGACTGGTTAGAAGTAGAAAGCTGAACAATGATGAGGTGATCCTACGAGTGGGGAATGGAGCAAAGGTTGCTGCATTAGCTGTAGAAACTTATTATTTAGCAATGCCTTCGGGCAAGTCCATTTATCATAATAATTGTTATTATGTTCCGAATATTATTAAAAATATTATTTCAATTTCTGTATTGGATATGGAAGGATTTAACGTTGTTATAAAGAACAATAGTTGTTTTATTTATAAAGACGATGTTTTATATGGTATTGGAAATTTGCGAAATGGACTTTATACACTTGACTTACAAAAAAATATATTTCAAATTGAACAAACTAAGAAAAGGAAAAGAGATGATATTAATTATATCTACATGTGGCACTGTAGACTCGGTCATATTAACGAAACAAGATTATCCAAGTTGCATAACGATGGGGTCCTCGAGCTATCCGATTATGAATCATATCCAACTTGTGAATCTTGTCTCATGGGTAAAATGACTAAATCTCCTTTTAGTGGAAAAGGAGAAAGAGTTACAGAGTTGTTGGCATTGATTCACACAGACGTTTGTGGGCCTATGACAACAAGTGCACGGGGTGGGTATTCTTATTTTATTACTTTCACTGATGATCACTCAAGATTTGGATATGTGTATTTAATGAAATACAAGTCAGAATCATTTGAAAAGTTCAAAGAGTTCAGAAGTGAAGTAGAGAAACAAACGGGCAAGAGTGTAAAGATACTTCGATCAGATCGAGGTGGAGAATACTTAAGCGGTGAGTTTCTCAATTGTCTCAAGAAAATGTTATAATCTCACAATGGACTCCTCCAGGTACAGCACAGTTAAATGGAGTATCTGAAAGGAGAAATCGAACACTGTTAGACATGGTTCGATCCATGATGAGTTTTACCGACCTTCCTGTGACAAACAAGATTTTTGTAATTTATTTTGAATATTTATTGAATTAAATAAATATTTTTTTTGATGATTTAATTATTGAGTTAAATAATTAATTGATGAATTTGTGATAGATTAATTTAATTATATGTGTCACATTAGTTAAATTAATGTGGTGAATTTTTATATTCAAAGTATGTATTTAATTGAGCTTATTTGATTAATATATTAATTAATAAGCATAATGTTATTCTAATTAATTTAATAATTAATTAGAGATTTATGATTAGACATAATTAATAAATAAGAATTTTAATTATGTGACTATGTGATTTAATGTAGATTTATGCTATTTTATTTAATTGATTTAAATAGCATTATTTGATTTAATTGGGTGTGACATTAATTAACTATATTATAATAAATTAATTAAAATAAATGAGAAGGGATTCCTTAAGCTAGCCAAACAAGGCCTTAAGGGGAGTTGGTCAGTTAACCCACTAAGGGACCAACTGACAACCACTCACCCATTATATATTATACGTATTATACTTATATACATATATACTATATCAATTCATATATTCATATCAGAGGAAATAAAAACTTAGAGAGTCAGAGAGAATTTTGAGAGAAAAGATTGAGGGGGAAGAATTTGAGAAATTTATATCATCATCCTTGAATCATCTTCACCAACTAGCAAGGGTAAATTCAGTTATATTAAGTTTTAAGCTTTCTATTTTTACGTACTTTGAAGTTCTCTGTAATCGTCAATTTTGAATCATTGTTGGTTATATGGTTTTATATGGGTTAAATTATGTTTATAACATGTTTTATACCATGTATACATAAATCACAGTGATCAATTTTATGTAATTATGTCTTAATTAAGTTTTCAAAACTTCCATTAACGTACTTTGAAGTTTTCTGTAAAAGACTAAATTGATGACTTGTTCATGATATGGCTATATATATATTAATTGATGTCCATAACATATTATATGCCATATATGCATAACTTTCAGTGATCACACCATGGAATTTTGTTGATAATTGGGTTTTCAAAAGTTACAGAGTGTAAAAATTGTACGTATGGCCCATATGGCCCTTACGTACAAAATTTACACACCTTATGCGTTTATTTAACTTAAATTAACACTTGAATGTGATTGTGTACATTTAAACGAACAAAATGGAAGTTAAACGAACGGATTCGGTGTTATAACGAATCCGTAACGTTGAATTCTTGTTTTCTTTCAAAACTTTATAAAATGTTGAAAATAGTGAAATTAAATGTTGTGATTTGTGTAATTTCGTGATTTAAAGTGTTAAAAGCATGCTTAGAACATGGTATGATGTTTCTGTAAATTCCATATCTTATGGGTAGCCTTAAATTCATTACGTTAGTTTAATTTGGATTTATTTGGGTTGCTCTGTGTGTCATTCGCGAACTGGAAATCTGGGTCTGCGTTGCCGCGCGGCCGCGCTGGTCCCAAGGGTAACTGGCGCGCGGCCGCGCCCCTTGCAGAAATTTGAAATTTTTTTTGCTAAGTGTTCGTGTGTTCTAAGAGGTGGTTTAAAACCTAATGTAATGAACATAAAGATATGCTAAACATATAATAAGAGGTTAATAACTTATATTACGTGAGTAATTAATAAGTTAATTACATGACTTGAATCGTTAATTGTATAGTCCAATAACGTGCTCAAGACCGATGTGTGTGATTCGATACGTATATCGAGTTATTGATTAATTTGTATTGTGAACGTATTGATGTGTAGGGTTTAATAAAGAACGTGAATTATAATTGTAGCTTGTGCAAGAGGCAAGTATCCTATCCCTAATTTATTGATTTAGCAAGTTCCCTAAATTCTAATTTATTCATTTATTAAGCCTTAGACTTGTGTTTCTATATCGAGTAAGCTCGTGTTTTTAATTGTTCAAGTTCGAAATTCATATTACATATTGTAACTCTTTTAAAAGCATGATTCAGTGATACAATACTTATTCGATTGTATACTCTTGAGATTTATTATTCAAGTTGAATATCGATGTTATTGTTGAACCTTATAGGACTAGTGAACCCTTATTGATTCGACTAGTCCATAGTTGATGAACGTTCTAAATTCCAAAATACTTATTGAGCTTATCCAAACCAAACTTCCTTTGGTGCGGACTCTGATGTCAAAACTGAGATGAACAACCCTGTAAAAGGGGATTATTTACGCTTTAGCGTTGAGATATTGTGCACAATATGGTACTAAGGGCTGATCCCCCTAAGTACGAGAAGTAGAGTCCATAGTCTTATGACTGTTAAAGGTTTTAAGTATAAACACTTTACAACCTAGGACATAGTTCAAGGTCTTATGACCCTCAGATGATATTTTGATTCCTGTTATTTATCCTCGAGTCAAAAGTTGAGTTTCTTTATTCAGATGTCCTTGATTCACTCGCATGTTATTATATTGTTGTCATATTATTATACTTGTGGGCAACCGTGCTCACTCTTGCGTAATAATAACATTGCAGTTAAGAACGAAAGGTCTGACGAGCCTTCTTCTAGCAAAGGCAAGGGCAAAGTCAACAAGTGATGAAGACTTGTTGTTTATTTTATGTGTTTATGTTTCAGACTTATGTTAAAGTTGTGTAAAACTTATTTAATTAGTTATATTTCCGCATTTGATATTTAAGGTTAAGTACGACCTGGGATTGATGTATTTCTTTTCAGATGTTGTAACCCCACAAGGGGAGGATTATTTCTATTTATTTCATGGTTTGCATTTACTATGGGTAGATAGATAGATGATATTTGTACAGTGAACACCAAGTCCCGTGGAAATTGAAGTACCCGGATTTGGGGGTGTCACAGGTTGGTATCAAAGCTGTAGGTTATGAACCTTAGGTGGGGAAAAACCTTAGGACAGTAGCCTTTTTAGAGATCGAGAACATAGTAATGATAACTCTTATCGAGTTCTAAGAAAGATAATAACTTACCTTATGTGCTACGTGTTTATACTTATATATTCGAGTCTCGATTAGCATCACGTAATTACTAAAACTTAAAATTTTATTTGTCAGGATGACGAATGCTGGAGAACCTAGTCAGTCCAGGGACCTTGTACCCCTAGAGGCTAGAGAGGAGGAGCCCCGAGATATCCACGTAGTTTGGGAGCAGTTAGTCCGACGAGAGCCATCACCCTTGATCACAGTCATTGGTCAGGAGATTGTGCCGGTGTCTAATTCAGAGGAGGACTCTGAGGAAGACCCTGAGGAGATTGAAGTTCAGGCTGAGGCAGCTGAAGAGGAGGAGGAAGACCCTGAAGAGTTCCCGCCGAGCTCTATCAGTGCTGAGATGTATGACGAGCTGTATGACCGTAACATAGAGTTACGTGATACTGTTCAGGAGCTGAGGGAGACTGTTCAGGAGCTGAGGGAGCGGTCGGTTACTCAACAGTCTACCATCGAGCTGAGGGATGGAGAGGTTGAGGCTCTTCACACACGTTTGGGAAATGTAGAGTGGAATTTGGCTCACGGGAAGGGCCAAACCGAGCAGAAGTCAGAGGAAATTGAGGAATTGAAGAATGAACTAAAAGAGAAATCAGCAAGGCTGGCCATAGCAGAGGAGGCTTGGGTAAGGGAATCACGACGAGCAGATCTCGCAGAAGATAATTGTCGGGCGAAGAAGGCCAAGCTTGAAGAGACGTACTCTATACTTCAGTATGCAATTGACGAGGCCCAGGATCGGGTTATGAGGTACCCAATTCAGTTTGAAGGACTACCGTCGTACATGCTAGATCGCAGGACGATGTCTCGGATTATGGAAGAAGAGCGTGGCAAAGCTGTTCGTCGCCTTAATGGGCAGTGATAGGAACATTTGATTTTGTGAAACCTATCTGGTAGTTAATAATGTAAATTCCAATGTGTTTATAAACAGAGGAATATTTTATGTTTTAAATCCTGTAGATTCTTTATCTCAGGATAGTTGATGTAAATAGCAGTGATGCTATCGTATTATGTTAAAACTTTTGATTTAGTAATATATCAGAGTTTATTTGAGATAATGTGTTGACTGATTGTGTCTAAATGTTTAAGTTAAGCCTTAGATATTTAAAAGATTGAATAAAGTTCTAATACGCGTATTTCCTAACAGTAAAATGCCGCCAAGGAGACGATCTAACCGTCAACAGGCCCAAGAAGGGTCAACTAACAACAACAACGACGCCAATGCTAACCCCGTTCAGCAGTTGGCGAACTTACTTGCTGGAGCGCTTAACAACCAACCTCAAGCTCCACCGGCCACAACGTTCAAGGACTTCAAGGCGGTGGGACCGCCAGAGTTTAAAGGCACCATGAACCCGATAGAAGCTCAAACCTGGGTCATGGAGATGGAAAAAGTTTTTGACGTCGCCAGAGTCAGAGAGGACCAGAAAACCGCCTATGCAACGTTCATGCTGAAATCTGAGGCCAGCTATTGGTGGCAAGCGAATAAGGTCCGGGGAGGTGAAGGTGTGATTACCTGGGAGAGGTTCAAGGAGATGTTCTTCGAGATGTACTTTCCGACCAGCTCGCAGAATCAAATGGAGGTCCAGTTCTTGGAACTGAAACAGGGAAATATGTCCGTACCAGAATATGCGGCGAAATTCAATGAGTTGGCTAGGTTTGCCACGTATCAAGTGCACACCGATCAGAGGAAGGCAAGGAGGTTTGAACAGGGCCTGAAGCCCTGGTTGTATAGCAAAGTGTCAATGTTCCAATTGAACACTTTTGCTGGGGTGTTGGAGAAGGCCATTCTCGCTGAAGGCGGGAGTGATGCAGTTACAAAGTATAACCAAGATCAGAAAAAGAAGAAGAGTGAAGGTGAAGGAATTAACAAGGCTAGTGGTAGCAACACGGGAGGGAGTAATAATCAGAAGAGGAGGTGGAATGATAACTCATCGACTGGGAATCAGCAAGGTGGTCAGAAAAAGAGGATCGAAGCTTGTTCGACCTGCGGGAAAGCTCACCTGGGGGTCTGTATGAAGGGAAAACGAGTATGTTATAATTGTGGTCAGGAAGGCCACATAGCACCTAACTGTCCGAACCCAAAGAAGGGCGCTTGCTTCACTTGCGGCTCAAAGGACCATCTGGCAAGGGACTGTCCCAAGAAGGGATCTGGAAGGGAAGGATCAGGTGGAAACAGGGGAAACAGCGGTGGAAGTGCTTTAACTATCACGGGACCAACCGCAACCAACCGACCAACCGCCAGGACCTTCAACATGACCGTGCAGGATGCTGTGCAGTCTCGCGATGTGGTGTCAGGTATCATTCCGATCAATAAAGTTAACGCTTATGTACTATTTGATTCGGGTGCTACTTGTTCATTTATATCCGATGACTTTGCTAAGAACTTAGAACTTCCTATGGACGAGTTAGAATACCCCATGAATATAGAGATTGCGAATAGAGAAGTAATCCCTGTTAAGTATGTACACAAGAACTGTAGAGTAGATATTAAGGGTAACATTATGAACGTAAATCTTATCCCGATTAGACTTGGGGAATTCGATGTTATTCTGGGAATGGATTGGCTAGTCAATTATGGGGCTGTAATTGATTGCCAGAGGAAGTGTATCAACCTTATGACCCCGTCAAAGGTTGTGTTTTATGGCAGTAAGTCGCCTAGACAAGCGAGTTGTCTGACGATGATGCAGGCCAGGAAGTTGTTAAGACAAGGCTGTGTAGGATATTTAGCCTACATAGTCGATAGTCGTAAAGAAAATTCGAAATTAGAAGATATACCAGTCGTGAGGGACTTCTTAGACGTATTTCCGGATGATCTGCCAGGACTTCCGCCAGACAGAGAGGTTGAGTTTGTGATCGATTTGGCGCCAGGGACGGCCCCAATATCGAAGGCACCATACCGGATGGCTCCGGTAGAGATGAAAGAGTTAATGGTACAACTACAAGAGTTACTGGACAAGAAGTACATCCAACCGAGCGTATCGCCGTGGGGAGCGCCGGTGTTATTTGTGAAGAAGAAGGACGGGACGATGCGGCTTTGCATCGACTACAGAGAACTGAATAAGGTCACAATTAAGAATAGATATCCATTACCGAGGATCGACGATCTGTTCGACCAATTGAAGGGTGCAAGGTACTTTTCAAAGATAGACTTGAGGAGTGGCTATCATCAGCTGAAGGTGAGGCCAGAGGATGTTCCAAAGACAGCATTTAGGACTCGATATGGTCACTACGAATTTTTGGTAATGTCATTTGGTCTAACGAATGCTCCTGCAGCATTCATGGGCTTAATGAATGGAGTGTTCAAGCCGTTTTTGGACAAATTCGTGGTGGTCTTTATCGACGATATTTTGGTATACTCGAAGACCAAGGAAGAACATGTAGAACATCTGAAGTTAACATTAGAGGCGTTGAGAAGAGAGAAGTTGTACGCCAAATTTTCTAAATGTGAATTCTGGATTGAAAGAGTGCAATTTCTTGGACATGTGATCGACAAGGACGGAATTTCGGTAGATCCCTCTAAAGTCGAAGCTGTGATGAACTGGGATCTGCCGAAAACACCGTCGGAAGTGAGGAGTTTTCTTGGATTGGCGGGTTATTATAGAAGATTTATTCAGGACTTTTCCAAGATCGCAACTCCGCTGACAAATTTGACTAGAAAATCGGTGAAATTCGTTTGGACAGAGAAGTGTGAGGAAAGTTTCCAAGAGCTCAAGAGGAGGTTGAGTTCAGCACCTGTGTTATCCCTTCCGGACGACACAGGCAATTTTGTGGTTTATAGTGATGCGTCGCATAAAGGACTTGGCTGTGTGCTTATGCAAAACGGCAGGGTCATTGCGTATGCGTCACGACAATTGAAAGACTATGAGAAGGGGTATCCGACCCATGACTTGGAGTTAGCTGCCGTGGTATTTGCTTTAAAAATTTGGAGACACTATCTCTATGGGGAGAAGTGTGAAATATATACAGACCACAAGAGTCTGAAATATATCTTTACACAGAAGGACTTGAATATGCGCCAGAGAAGGTGGCTGGAGTTAATTAAGGATTATGACTGTGAAATCTTATACCATCCGGGTAAGGCTAATGTGGTTGCCGACGCCTTAAGCAGAAAGGGTCGGGAGAAATTGATGATGTTGACTACTCAGGAGGAACTAATTTCAGCAATGGAAAAGCTGAAATTGGAAGTGAAGTATTCGATGGAGATTGACGAGAAGTTGTTTCAGATTCAAGCTGGTACAACCCTATTGGATAAAGTTAAGGAAGCTCAACTTCAGGACGAAGAATGTGAGAAGGTTAAGAAAAAGATATCTGAAGGAACCGAACCGAGATTCAAGATAGACAGTGAGGGACTACTGAGATTTGAGAATAGAGTTCGGGTACCGTCAGTGCCAGAAATTAAGGATGACATTTTGAGAGAGGCTCATAGCTCACGGTATTCAATTCACCCCGGTAGTACCAAGATGTACCAGGATCTTCGACAGCACTTCTGGTGGCCAAATTTGAAACGAGATGTTGCTGAGTGTGTTGCAAAGTGTCTAACCTGTCAGAAAGTGAAAGCAGAACATCAGAGACCAAGTGGTTTGCTACAACCCCTGGAAATCCCAGAATGGAAATGGGAACACATTACGATGGATTTCGTGGTTGGCCTTCCGACGACTCAGAAAGGCTACGACGCAGTATGGGTTATCGTTGACCGACTGACGAAATCCGCACACTTCCTTCCGATTAAAATCAGATTCAACTTAGACCAGTTGGCAAGGCTATATGTGAAAGAGATTGTTTCGAGGCACGGAGTTCCGGTGTCAATTGTTTCCGACAGAGATCCGCGTTTCACATCGAACTTCTGGAAGCGACTACAAGAATGCATGGGGACACAGTTGAGAATGAGTACGGCTTATCACCCTCAGACAGATGGGCAGAGTGAAAGAACGATCCAGACATTGGAAGATATGTTGAGAGCATGCATCATGGATTTTAAAGGAAATTGGGATGATCACCTACCGCTTGTGGAATTCGGTTACAACAACAGTTACCACGCTAGTATTGGCATGCCGCCTTACGAAGCGTTGTACGGAAGAAAATGCAGAACCCCGCTATACTGGGATGAAGTTGGCGAGAGACAACTATTAGGTCCAGAACTGGTACAGCAGACAGCAGAGATAGTCAAAGTGATCAGAACAAGACTGGTAGCAGCTCAGGATAGGCAGAAGAAATACGCCGATCCACACCGTAAGAACGTTGAGTTTGAATCGGGTAGCTATGTGTTCTTGAAAGTCTCTCCCTGGAAGGGGAAGATCAGATTCGGTAAGAAGGGAAAATTGAGCCCAAGGTTCATTGGACCCTTTGAAGTACTGCGAAGGATTGGAGAAGTTGCGTATGAGGTAGCCTTACCTCCGGCGCTTGAGAATGTCCACAACGTCTTTCATGTGTCAGTTTTACGCCCCTACAAACCCGATTACAAACATGTGATTGAATATGAACCCCTACATTTTGAGAAAGACTTATCCTATGAAGAAATTCCTGTTCAGATTGTTGACAGGAAAGAGCAAGTCCTCAGAAATAAAATTATACCTTCTGTTAAGGTAATTTGGAGGAACCACAATGCTGAAGAAGCTACGTGGGAACTCGAAGAGCATATGATGAAGAATTACCCAGATTTATTTACTTAATTTTTTTGTTTATGCGATTCTGGGGACAGAATCTTTGTAAGGGGGGGAGAATGTAACGGGACGAAATTTAATTGAACCGTGATTCTGGGGACAGAATCCTTTTAAGGGGGGAAAGATGTGACAAACAAGATTTTTGTAATTTATTTTGAATATTTATTGAATTAAATAAATATTTTTTTGATGATTTAATTATTGAGTTAAATAATTAATTGATGAATTTGTGGTAGATTAATTTAATTATATGTGTCACATTAGTTAAATTAATGTGGTGAATTTTTATATTCAAAGTATGTATTTAATTGAGCTTATTTGATTAATATATTAATTAATAAGCATAATGTTATTCTAATTAATTTAATAATTAATTAGAGATTTATGATTAGACATAATTAATAAATAAGAATTTTAATTATGTGACTATGTGATTTAATGTAGATTTATGCTATTTTATTTAATTGATTTAAATAGCATTATTTGATTTAATTGGGTGTGACATTAATTAACTATATTATAATAAATTAATTAAAATAAATGAGAAGGGATTCCTTAAGCTAGCCAAACAAGGCCTTAAGGGGAGTTGGTCAGTTAACCCACTAAGGGACCAACTGACAACCACTCACCCATTATATATTATACGTATTATACTTATATACATATATACTATATCAATTCATATATTCATATCAGAGGAAATAAAAACTTAGAGAGTCAGAGAGAATTTTGAGAGAAAAGATTGAGGGAGAAGAATTTGAGAAATTTATATCATCATCCTTGAATCATCTTCACCAACTAGCAAGGGTAAATTCAGTTATATTAAGTTTTAAGCTTTCTATTTTTACGTACTTTGAAGTTCTCTGTAATCGTCAATTTTGAATCATTGTTGGTTATATGGTTTTATATGGGTTAAATTATGTTTATAACATGTTTTATACCATGTATACATAAATCACAGTGATCAATTTTATGTAATTACGTCTTAATTAAGTTTTCAAAACTTCCATTAACGTACTTTGAAGTTTTCTGTAAAAGACTAAATTGATGACTTGTTCATGATATGGCTATATATATATTAATTGATGTCCATAACATATTATATGCCATATATGCATAACTTTCAGTGATCACACCATGGAATTTTGTTGATAATTGGGTTTTCAAAAGTTACAGAGTGTAAAAATTGTACATATGGCCCATATGGCCCTTACGTACAAAATTTACACACCTTATGCGTTTATTTAACTTAAATTAACACTTGAATGTGATTGTGTACATTTAAACGAACAAAATGGAAGTTAAACGAACGGATTCGGTGTTATAACGAATCCGTAACGTTGAATTCTTGTTTTCTTTCAAAACTTTATAAAATATTGAAAATAGTGAAATTAAATGTTGTGATTTGTGTAATTCCGTGATTTAAAGTGTTAAAAGCATGCTTAGAACATGGTATGATGTTTCTGTAAATTCTATATCTCATGGGTAGCCTTAAATTCATTTCGTTAGTTTAATTTGGATTTATTTGGGTTGCTCTGTGTGTCATTCGCGAACTGGAAATCTGGGTCTGCGTTGCCGCGCGGCCGCGCTGGTCCCAAGGGTAACTGGCGCGCGGCCGCGCCCCTTGCAGAAATTTGAAATTTTTTTGCTAAGTGTTCGTGTGTTCTAAGAGGTGGTTTAAAACCTAATGTAATGAACATAAAGATATGCTAAACATATAATAAGAGGTTAATAACTTATATTACGTGAGTAATTAATAAGTTAATTACATGACTTGAATCGTTAATTGTATAGTCCAATAACGTGCTCAAGACCGATGTGTGTGATTCGATACGTATATCGAGTTATTGATTAATTTGTATTGTGAACGTATTGATATGTAGGGATTTAATAAAGAACGTGAATTATAATTGTAGCTTGTGCAAGAGGCAAGTATCCTATCCCTAATTTATTGATTTAGCAAGTTCCCTAAATTCTAATTTATTCATTTATTAAGCCTTAGACTTGTGTTTCTATATCGAGTAAGCTCGTGTTTTTAATTGTTCAAGTTCGAAATTCATATTACATATTGTAACTCTTTTAAAAGCATGATTCAGTGATACAATACTTATTCGATTGTATACTCTTGAGATTTATTATTCAAGTTGAATATCGATGTTATTGTTGAACCTTATAGGACTAGTGAACCCTTATTGATTCGACTAGTCCATAGTTGATGAACGTTCTAAATTCCAAAATACTTATTGAGCTTATCCAAACCAAACTTCCTTTGGTGCGGACTCTGATGTCAAAACTGAGATGAACAACCCTGTAAAAGGGGATTATTTACGCTTTAGCGTTGAGATATTGTGCACAATATGGTACTAAGGGCTGATCCCCCTAAGTACGAGAAGTAGAGTCCATAGTCTTATGACTGTTAAAGGTTTTAAGTATAAACACTTTACAACCTAGGACATAGTTCAAGGTCTTATGACCCTCAGATGATATTTTGATTCCTGTTATTTATCCTCGAGTCAAAAGTTGAGTTTCTTTATTCAGATGTCCTTGATTCACTCGCATGTTATTATATTGTTGTCATATTATTATACTTGTGGGCAACCGTGCTCACTCTTGCGTAATAATAACATTGCAGTTAAGAACGAAAGGTCCTGACGAGCCTTCTACTAGCAAAGGCAAGGGCAAAGGTCAACAAGTGATGAAGACTTGTTGTTTATTTTATGTGTTTATGTTTCAGACTTATGTTAAAGTTGTGTAAAACTTATTTAATTAGTTATATTTCCGCATTTGATATTTAAGGTTAAGTACGACCTGGGATTGATGTATTTCTTTTCAGATGTTGTAACCCCATAAGGGGAGGATTATTTCTATTTATTTCATGGTTTGCATTTACTATGGGTAGATAGATAGATGATATTTGTACAGTGAACACCAAGTCCCGTGGAAATTGAAGTACCCGGATTTGGGGGTGTCACAACTATCGCGTTCAAAACGATGCGTACACCTCACACAAGTCTTGATTTACTCCGCCTTCTTATTATTTCATTGGTTCACTAGAATTGTCAACGAAAGAAGTGATTAGGAGTCCTATTACTTCGTTCTAATTTGATTAGCATCAAAAGGAGCAATCCCATGACTATCGCGTTAAAAACGATGCGTACATCTCACACAAGTCTTGATTTAGGGAGACCTTCTTATTATTTTATTTGTTCTCTCAAATTTTCAAAGAAAGATGTGATTATGAGTTCTATGATTTCGTTCTAGTTTGATTAGCATCAAAAGGAGCAATTATATCACTAGTGCCTTCAAAACGATCCGTACATATCACACAAGCCTTCATTTAGGGACACCTTATTTTTTCATTAGTTTTCTCAAATTGTCAAAATACAGGTGATTATGAGTCCTATTACTTCGTTCCAGTTGAAATTTGCATCAAAAGGAGCAATCTCATCACTAACGTGTCCAAAACGATGCGTAGATCTCACACAAGTCTTTATTTAGGAAAACCTTCATATTTTTCATTGGATGTTTTAAATTTACAAAGAAAGAGGTGATTAAGAGTTGTATTTTTTTTTGTTCTAGTTTGATTGGCGTCAAAAAGAGAAACACATGATTATCGCGTTCAAAACCATGCGTACATCTCACACAAGTCTTTATTTAGGGAGACCTTCTTATTGTTTCATTGATTCTCTAAAATTGTCAAAGAAACAGCTGATTGGGAGTCCTATAACTTCGTTCTAGTTTGATTAGTATCAAAAGGAGCAATACTGTGACTATCGCGTTCAAAACGATGCGTACATCTCACACAAGTCTTCATTTAAGGAGACCTTATTGTTTCATTGGTTCTCCAAAATTGTCAAAGAAAGAGTTGATTAGGAGTCCTATAACTTCGTTCTAGTTTGATTAGCATCAAAGTAGCAATCTCATGACTATCGCGATAAAAATGATGCGTACATCTCACACAAGTCTTCATTTAAGGAGACATTCTTATTGTTTCATTGGTTCTCTAAAACTGTCAAAGAAAGAGGTGATTGGGAGTCCTATTACTTTGTTCTAATTTGATTAGCATCAAAAGGAGTAATCCCATGACTATCGCATCAAAAAAAATGCGTACATCTCACAAAAGTCTTGATTTATGGTGACTTTCTTAATGTTTCATTGGTTCTCTCAAATTATCAAAGAAAGATGCGATTATGAGTCCTATGACTTCGTTCTAGTTTGATTAGCATCAAAGGAGCAATCCTATCACTAGTACCTTCAAAACGATCCGTACATCTTACACAAGTATTCATTTAGGGAGAACTTCTTATTATTTCATTAGTTTTCTCAAATTATCAAAATGTAGGTGATTATGAGTCCTATTCCTTCGTTCTAGTTAAAATTAGCATCAAAATGAGCAATCCCATCACTATCGCTCCAAAAATGATGCGTAGACCTCACACAAGTCTTCATTTAGGGAGACTTTCTTATTGTTTCATTGATTCCCTAAAAATGTCAAAGAAAGAGGTGATTAGGAGTCCTATAACTTCATTCTAGTTTGATTAGCATTAAAAGTAGCAATCCTGTGACTATCGCGTTCAAAACGATGCGTACACCTCACACAAGTCTTGATTTACTCCGCCTTCTTATTATTTCATTGGTTCACTAGAATTGTCAACGAAAGAAGTGATTAGGAGTCCTATTACTTCGTTCTAATTTGATTAGCATCAAAAGGAGCAATCCCATGACTATCGCATTAAAAACGATGCGTACATCTCACACAAGTCTTGATTTAGGGAGACCTTCTTATTATTTTATTTGTTCTCTCAAATTTTCAAAGAAAGATGTGATTATGAGTTCTATGACTTCGTTCTAGTTTGATTAGCATCAAAAGGAGCAATTATATCACTAGTGCCTTCAAAACGATCTGTACATCTCACACAAGCCTTCATTTAGGGACACCTTATTTTTTCATTAGTTTTCTCAAATTGTCAAAATACAGGTGATTATGAGTCCTATTACTTCGTTTCAGTTGAAATTAGCATCAAAAGGAGCAATCTCATCACTAACGTGTCCAAAACGATGCGTAGATCTCGCACAAGTCTTTATTTAGGAACACCTTCATATTATTTCATTGGATGTTTTAAATTTATAAAGAAAGAGGTGATTAAGAGTTGTATTTTTTCGTTCTAGTTTGATTGGCGTCAAAAAGAGAAACCCATGATTATCACGTTCAAAACCATGCGTACATCTCACACAAGTCTTCATTTAGGGAGACCTTCTTATTGTTTCATTGATTCTCTAAAATTGTCAAAGAAAGAGCTGATTGGGAGTCCTATAACTTCGTTCTAGTTTGATTAGTATCAAAAGGAGCAATACTGTGACTATCGCGTTCAAAACGATGCGTACATCTCACACAAGTCTTCATTTAAGGAGACCTTATTGTTTCATTGGTTCTCCAAAATTGTCAAAGAAAGAGTTGATTAGGAGTCCTATAACTTCGTTCTAGTTTGATTAGCATCAAAAGTAGCAATCTCATGACTATCGCGATAAAAATGATGCGTACATCTCACACAAGTCTTCATTTAAGGAGACATTCTTATTGTTTCATTAGTTCTCTAAAACTGTCAAAGAAAGAGGTGATTAGGAGTCCTATTACTTTGTTCTAATTTGATTAGCATCAAAAGGAGCAATCCCATGACAATCGCATCAAAAACAATGCGTACATCTCACAAAAGTCTTGATTTATGGTGACTTTCTTAATGTTTCATTGGTTCTCTCAAATTATCAAAGAAAGATGCGATTATGAGTCCTATGACTTCGTTCTAGTTTGATTAGCATCAAAGGAGCAATCCTATCACTAGTACCTTCAAAACGATCCGTACATCTTACACAAGTCTTCATTTAGGGAGAACTTCTTATTATTTCATTAGTTTTCTCAAATTATCAAAATGTAGGTGATTATGAGTCCTATTCCTTCGTTCTAGTTAAAATTAGCATCAAAATGAGCAATCCCATCACTATCGCTCCCAAAATGATGCGTAGACCTCACACAAGTCTTCATTTAGGGAGACTTTCTTATTGTTTCATTGATTCCCTAAAAATGTCAAAGAAAGAGGTGATTAGGAGTCCTATAACTTCATTCTAGTTTGATTAGCATTAAAAGTAGCAATCCCGTGACTATCGCGTTCAAAACGATGCGTACACCTCACACAAGTCTTGATTTACTCCGCCTTCTTATTATTTCATTGGTTCACTAGAATTGTCAACGAAAGAAGTGATTAGGAGTCCTATTACTTCGTTCTAATTTGATTAGCATCAAAAGGAGCAATCCCATGACTATCGCGTTAAAAACGATGCGTACATCTCACACAAGTCTTGATTTAGGGAGACCTTCTTATTATTTCATTTGTTCTCTCAAATTTTCAAAGAAAGATGTGATTATGAGTTCTATGACTTCGTTCTAGTTTGATTAGCATCAAAAGGAGCAATTATATCACTAGTGCCTTCAAAACGATCCGTACATCTCACACAAGCCTTCATTTAGGGACACCTTATTTTTTCATTAGTTTTCTCAAATTGTCAAAATATAGGTGATTATGAGTCCTATTACTTCGTTTCCAGTTGAAATTAGCATCAAAAGGAGCAATCTCATCACTAACGTGTCCAAAACGATGCGTAGATCTCACACAAGTCTTTATTTAGGAAAACCTTCATATTATTTCATTGGATGTTTTAAATTTACAAAGAAAGAGGTGATTAAGAGTTGTATTTTTTTCGTTCTAGTTTGATTGGCGTCAAAAAGAGAAACCCATGATTATCAGCGTTCAAAACCATGCGTACATCTCACACAAGTCTTCATTTAGGGAGACCTTCTTATTGTTTCATTGATTCTCTAAAATTGTCAAAGAAAGAGCTGATTGGGAGTCCTATAACTTCGTTCTAGTTTGATTAGTATCAAAAGGAGCAATACTGTGACTATCGCGTTCAAAACGATGCGTACATCTCACACAAGTCTTCATTTAAGGAGACCTTATTGTTTCATTGGTTCTCCAAAATTGTCAAAGAAAGAGTTGATTAGGAGTCCTATAACTTCGTTCTAGTTTGATTAGCATCAAAAGTAGCAATCTCATGACTATCGCGATAAAAATGATGCGTACATCTCACACAAGTCTTCATTTAAGGAGACATTCTTATTGTTTCATTGGTTCTCTAAAACTGTCAAAGAAAGAGGTGATTGGGAGTCCTATTACTTTGTTCTAATTTGATTAGCATCAAAAGGAGCAATCCCATGACTAATCGCATCAAAAACAATGCGTACATCTCACAAAAGTCTTGATTTATGGAGACTTTCTTAATGTTTCATTGGTTCTCTCAAATTATCAAAGAAAGATGCGATTATGAGTCCTATGACTTCGTTCTAGTTTGATTAGCATCAAAGGAGCAATCCTATCACTAGTACCTTCAAAACGATCCGTACATCTTACACAAGTCTTCATTTAGGGAGAACTTCTTATTATTTCATTAGTTTTCTCAAATTATCAAAATGTAGGTGATTATGAGTCCTATTCCTTCGTTCTAGTTAAAATTAGCATCAAAATGAGCAATCCCATCACTATCGCTCCAAAATGATGCGTAGACCTCACACAAGTCTTCATTTAGGGAGACTTTCTTATTGTTTCATTGATTCCCTAAAAATGTCAAAGAAAGAGGTGATTAGGAGTCCTATAACTTCATTCTAGTTTGATTAGCATTAAAAGTAGCAATCCCGTGACTATCGCGTTCAAAACGATGCGTACACCTCACACAAGTCTTGATTTACTCCGCCTTCTTATTATTTCATTGGTTCACTAGAATTGTCAAAGAAAGAAGTGATTAGGAGTCCTATTACTTCGTTCTAATTTGATTAGCATCAAAAGGAGCAATCCCATGACTATCGCGTTAAAAACGATGCGCACATCTCACACAAGTCTTGATTTAGGGAGACCTTCTTATTATTTCATTTGTTCTCTCAAATTTTCAAAGAAAGATGTGATTATGAGTTCTATGACTTCGTTCTAGTTTGATTAGCATCAAAAGGAGCAATTATATCACTAGTGCCTTCAAAACGATCCGTACATCTCACACAAGCCTTCATTTAGGGACACCTTATTTTTTCATTAGTTTTCTCAAATTGTCAAAATATAGGTGATTATGAGTCCTATTACTTCGTTCCAGTTGAAATTTGCATCAAAAGGAGCAATCTCATCACTAACGTGTCCAAAACGATGCGTAGATCTCACACAAGTCTTTATTTAGGAACACCTTCATATTTTTCATTGGATGTTTTAAATTTACAAAGAAAGAGGTGATTAAGAGTTGTATTTTTTTTGTTCTAGTTTGATTGGCGTCAAAAAGAGAAACCCATGATTATCGCGTTCAAAACCATGCGTACATCTCACACAAGTCTTTATTTAGGGAGACCTTCTTATTGTTTCATTGATTCTCTAAAATTGTCAAAGAAAGAGCTGATTGGGAGTCCTATAACTTCGTTCTAGTTTGATTAGTATCAAAAGGAGCAATACTGTGACTATCGCGTTCAAAACGATGCGTACATCTCACACAAGTCTTCATTTAAGGAGACCTTATTGTTTCATTGGTTCTCCAAAATTGTCAAAGAAAGAGTTGATTAGGAGTCCTATAACTTCGTTCTAGTTTGATTAGCATCAAAAGTAGCAATCTCATGACTATCGCGATAAAAATGATGCGTACATCTCACACAAGTCTTCATTTAAGGAGACATTCTTATTGTTTCATTGGTTCTCTAAAACTGTCAAAGAAAGAGGTGATTGGGAGTCCTATTACTTTGTTCTAATTTGATTAGCATCAAAAGGAGCAATCCCATGACTATCGCATCAAAAACAATGCGTACATCTCACAAAAGTCTTGATTTATGGATGACTTTCTTAATGTTTCATTGGTTCTCTCAAATTATCAAAGAAAGATGCGATTATGAGTCCTATGACTTCGTTCTAGTTTGATTAGCATCAAAGGAGCAATCCTATCACTAGTACCTTCAAAACGATCCGTACATCTTACGCAAGTCTTCATTTAGGGAGAACTTCTTATTATTTCATTAGTTTTCTCAAATTATCAAAATGTAGGTGATTATGAGTCCTATTCCTTCGTTCTAGTTAAAATTAGCATCAAAATGAGCAAGCCCATCACTGTCGCTCCCAAAATGATGCGTAGACCTCACACAAGTCTTCATTTAGGGAGACTTTCTTATTGTTTCATTGATTCCCTAAAAATGTCAAAGAAAGAGGTGATTAGGAGTCCTATAACTTCATTCTAGTTTGATTAGCATTAAAAGTAGCAATCCCGTGACTATTGTGACAAACAAGATTTTTGTAATTTATTTTGAATATTTATTGAATTAAATAAATATTTTTTGATGATTTAATTATTGAGTTAAATAATTAATTGATGAATTTGTGGTAGATTAATTTAATTATATGTGTCACATTAGTTAAATTAATGTGGTGAATTTTTATATTCAAAGTATGTATTTAATTGAGCTTATTTGATTAATATATTAATTAATAAGCATAATGTTATTCTAATTAATTTATTAATTAATTAGAGATTTATGATTAGACATAATTAATAAATAAGAATTTTAATTATGTGACTATGTGATTTAATGTAGATTTATGCTATTTTATTTAATTGATTTAAATAGCATTATT